>OZ010582.1:45328374-45430874 GCA_963932145.1 Acanthosepion lycidas
GACAATTACTGCAAGACATTGGAATAGTGATACTGGTCGAGACTACATTTTTCTCCCTACTAAACCTGATTGTTCGTACTAACACTTTCTACTTCTCTGTATATATTCCTGTTTGTAATATATCTGTGTTATTCCATATCCGTGTTCGATTTCTTCTTTATTGGTTCTACCTTGGACTATCACCGTGGCACAAGGGCCTGGACCATAACAGATAGTTAATGTTGACCAACCTTATTCCACTTCCACTTCGGCCATTTGACACATTTGTTGTATTTAACAGCAATAAATATACTTATTCTTATTTGATCTTAGCAACACCGTGGGCCAATCTGTTTATTAAAGACTTCGTCGAGGTACTTCTTTAGTTCTGTTCCTTATTACAGGGATGTCTTCTCAAACATGTTTATCCACAAAATATAACGCTATAATAATACTAGATAATATCGGATTAAACTGTGTGTGAGTGTTTATGTGTAGTTTATTTTCTTTTTGAACATGATAACAAATGCTTGCTTCAAGACGAGGAACAAATTATTCATAGATCTTATCGCTGGTTCTAGCGCTTTTGGATATTCTCTGGTCATCTTCAAGGGCAAAACATGTCAAGAGAAGATGAGCTGAATTTTAAAAAGACGTGGTATTGGACTTTTTGTTAAAAAAATTTATGCTTTAAGAATTTTCTATCAGAAGAGAAATCAGGTAAAAACGTTGGTGTCTTTAACATGTAGTTTGAGAAAAAAGAAATTTAGCTTTTACTTTCTTACTTATTGAAATATTGAAAAAACAGTTTCTTATTTAATGCTAGTTTTTATTCTTATTATACATATAATTTAGAATCTTTGTTATTAATGTTGTATAAGATACAATTGTAAATGAACACGCAATATATAAAAATCATACTATCTGTTATGGTCTGGTTCCTTGTACAACGTTGATAGAACCAATAAAGAAGAACTCGAATACGGATATGGAATAACAGATATATTACAAACAGGAATATATACAGAGAGGTAGAAAGTGTTAGTACGAACAATCAGGTTTAGTAGTAATTGTTTGAACGCGACTCTGTTTCGGACTGCCTCTGACTCGACTGACTGACTCGCTCGCTCGCTCCGACTGACTGACAGACTTCTGACGGACTTCACTCCAGGCTTCAGACGGAACAGTATTTAGTCACCACCCCCACGAGGGCATCATGTGGCAAAAGGCCGGTTTAACGTGGGATCTCCGAGCCCGTGGGCTCGGCCAAAAATATGCCCTTTGAGCCCGTATAAACGGGTTCAGGGTTGGTTTACATCCCCGAAAGAGACTCCGCCCTTCGGCGTAGCCTCGTTCGGGTTCCTCCTCGCCCGAAGGCAGAGAATTCAACCGATCAGCTGGTCAGTCGGCCACCCGACTTCGGAGTGAACTCCCTGCTTCCTCTTGGGGCGCAGTATTTATTACGTATGGAATAGTCCATTATGTTATTATGGGTAAGGTCCCATAACACTATCCAATTAATTTCTTTTAGCGGTTCCCCTTGCATGTAAAATCTGTATACATGGTACTTGTGAGGTCCCTTCATCTTATCATTTCAGACAGTTTATATCCATTTTCCTGTGGCTAACGAACGAATTCGCTTTACCCCAACCTCCAGCTATGTGCAAATAGCAGAGCATATGAAGCCTTTTTGATTTATAAGGCAATTCATATTTGGCGTTGAACTTGTAAAAAATCCCTTGCAACGAAAATCACAGTAGCAAACCTTTGTATGGTTACGGCCTTATACTCAATAAAGACTTTGCATGAATGAGCTGAACTAAAACTAATAAGCCAAAGCTATATCTAAATGTGTATCGTGTTGATATTTCCACTCTCTTTGCACAAACAATTATTACAATAAACTTCAGTGAGAATTTTCTATGTAACAACAGTTACCTCGATTCCCAAGGCGTTGCTTTACAGACCAGAATCCCAGGAGGACGCTTTCCCGAAAACTACAATCTTAACCTCTTCTAGTCTACGGCAAACCGTTATCCTTCACACGTATCCTTATAAACTCTGCTTTTACCACTCACACAACAATCGCCCAGTAAACCTCTACCTTGAGTGGTCCTTCGGCTTTGTATAGGGTGAAAATCAGTAATAATAATAATAGTAATAATAACTGAATCTATTTTCAAAGTTTATTATTGCTTGCCACTTTAATAACAGACATTATAAAGCTGCTATATACAATCGTTTATTAAAAATAGCGTAACACACGAAAAAACATTTTGCATTCATAGCCGAATAATACTAAAGAGAACAAAATGAGTTATAGAAAACGGAACGAGAACAATCTATCACTATTGATTGAATAAAGGGCTCAGTTAAAAATTCCCTGTAGGTTTCGACAGAAACATGAAAAGGTCGTCGGACACAACGACTGAAACGACATAACGACAAAGATGAGGACATTTGTCCGACTGTAAATAACTTAAATATATGATAATACCTAGAAATCAGAAATTCAGACAGAAATTACGTACATATAAATATTTATGGAAACCCACGTGAGAATTCTTTTGTCTTTATCAATTTTATGGCCATTTTATTGGCATATTTTCTCATATTTACAACTGAAGTTATGAAAACTTAAAGTTATATAATGACTTTATCCTTTATTTTTGTTTTCAATCTATGGCCCAAATAATTGCCTACAGTTTTCTTTACACAAGGGAGGATGTATTTAAAAAAATGTAAAATTGTTTTATGAGAGTCATTACTATTTTGATACATCTGTATTAAGAGCTGCATTGTGTTTTGTAATATATTTTTGTTTATATTATTTTAACATGAATTTAAAGAATTATCCTGAAATAGCAAAAATGGACAATGTTTCTTATTTCTTCTTTAAGCAGGACTGAAGATGCCTGCGTTTGGAAAAGTAAATTGACACATTAAACATTAATAATAGCTTACGTTGTTTTTCTTTTATGATAGGAATTCCTACTTAATAGTTAATTGCAAAGAAAACGAAGATGAAGCACAAATATAACGACAGCGAAAACAATTGTAATTAATTGTAAAAAAATAGGAATGATCACCTGATCCTAATTAAAATCTAAAATTAAATTAAAAATGCATTAGAAGTTCTTTTTTATATAAATCTATGAAATTTAGTGGATTGATACACGGAATACTGCGATAATTGGATACAGTTTTAATTATTAATTCAATTTAAGAGTTTATACTTTGTTTGATGAGATATTTTTCATTTTATAAAATATTGTATTTGTTAGCGCTTTTCAAACGTGTAGGGTTATCAGGCGTCAAATATCGTGTGGGAATTTTTCTCCATCATAAATGGTTCTCTCAAAGAGTAAGGAAAATATGTGGCAATTAAGTTTAATTACAATTTAAAACAATACCAGACGGTTAAAAAATCTTTCTTGCGAACGCTGTTAAAAGTTACACATTGCAATTATTTTGCATTAGCTAAGAAATTGCTTTTCTTATCTCATGACCAATAATAGTAATGATTATCGCACACAGACAGAAACACAATACACATACATACATACATATATATATATATATATATATATATATATATATATATATATATATATATATATATATATATATATATACGAAAACCTATCCGCCATACCCATATCTTACCAAACCAACAATTTATAGCGAATAGCTTCTTGGTCGTGCCGAAAGATTTTGAAAATCACTTTGTATATATATATATATATATATATATGTGTGTGTGTGTGTGTGTGCGTGCGTGCGTGCGTGCGTGCGTGTACATTGAGGTCAGCACTCAGCAGCGACAGTCTGTCATCAGGCCTGGACATTGTGTTTAACCATGAAACAGACTGTCGTAGCTGGGTGTTGTCCTCAATGTAAACATTTATATTTACATACGCTCTATCATTGATATTGAGACCTATAACCCATAAATATAGCATATCAAAAAATGTATTTTTTTCATATATATATATATATATATATATATATATATATATATATATATATATATATATATGTCTTATGCGATCAGGACGAAAGTAATATATGAATTCCAACGCTTCTCCTGCAGGATTGTTAATAGCCATTTTCGATTAAATTTCTGTTTAGTCATATATATATATGTGTGTGTGTGTATATAATGACTAAGCAGTATTTTAATAAAGCAGTTACTTGAGCGTATAACTTTTAATTTTCATCATCCACTCACTATATATATATATATATATATACTATGCATATATATATATATATATATATATATATATATATATATATATAGGTATATATACTATGCATATATATATATATATATATATATATATATATATACTATGCATATATATATATATATATATATATATATATATATATATATATATATATATATAGTGAGGAGATGCTGAAAAAAAAAAATATATATATATATATATATATATATATATATATATATATATATATATATATATAGTGAGGAGATGCTGAAAAAAAAAATATATATATATATATATATATATATATATATAGTGAGGAGATGCTGAAAAAAAAAAAATATATATATATATATATATATATATATATATATATATATATATACTATGTATATATATACTATGTATATATATATATATATATATATAGTGAGTGGATGCTTAAAATTAAAAGTTATACGCTCAAGTAACTGCTTTATTAAAATTCTGCTTTATCATTTGTGAAATTATTCACCGTATTTTCGTAATTTGTTTCTCATAGTAATCTCATTGTTGTTAAATGTTATGTTATTTTTATTATGTTCATCGTCTTTATTCATCTTTGACCCGCATTTGCTTCTTTCTGTTAATTTATATTATGGAAGCAATTCATAAATATGAGTGTCAGTGTTCTGTGTTGCATTTACAATTTTCCTGATTCGTTTGAAAATAAATTCAAATGATATATGTTGGAAAGAGATGATAATTTATCTGTTGTGTATAAACAAAGTCTGAAAAACTGTATCATTTTTATTATTTGACATCCGTAAATATACGACTTTGACTATCTATTCATTAACAACAATGATATACTGAAGACGGTTTTCACAAAATATGAGTCTTTTTAATTCAGCCCTCTCAGAATTGACTAGGATTTGAACAGTATTCAACTGCTGCTATCTGTTTCCCTAAGTATTCCTTAATGCATTGTATTCTTTACCAACCATCGTCGAAGCCCTGTGGCTAGTCACTTGATCCATATATATGGAACAGGATAAGCTCGAGAAAAAGTAGATTCTTTTCTTCCCAAAAGCTATTAAAGCAAAATAGATGCAAACAGCTTCGGATGTGATTCAACCATAGTTCGCCGGTTACGCCTGCGATAATGTAGACCATTATACCAGACCGACGCTCACGCAAAATCGTTACTGGGTAATTTGTTAACTTGTCATAAACGTAGAAATTTTCTTCTATTATTTTTAAACATAGGAATTTTCGTCTATTTTCTAACTTGGAGTAATAGTTTTCAATTGAGCTCTTACAGAAACGAGACATGGTTCAAAATCTCAACTGCCAAAGTTTCAAACTTCTGAAAATTTAGCATCTTTTTATGTATTGATAATAAGAAAAGAAAAGAGAAAGGATTTAATTGCTTTTATACGATTTTCTTCTTTTATAAACAGCAATAACAGAAATAACTTTAATGCTGCATTAAAATATCCAAATACAAAATAAAAGCTATTTTACGTGTAAATGTCTTCACAGATCTGGCTAGATTGTTTGATTAAAGAGAACAGAAAGCAAATCAATGGAAATAACACAACCATGAAAATTAAACAAAAAAGTCAAGAGTCCGAACGTGAGCAATAAAGGAGGTAGAGAATGGATAATTCTGTCTAAAATCTCGTGGACCATTTTTATCGCCAGCAACTCCCCACCTGGTGTCGAAGGAAAATGGTGATAGACACTTAAGATGAGACCATTGATTGAGGTTTAATCGCCTCATTTCTAGCATCGGATGACTTCCCCTATTCGCCAGACATTCTGGAGCGTCCATTTATAAAACAACAACAGGGATTTTAGCGAGCAGTTATAACAAGAGCTATTCAAACATTAAGATTACAAACGGTCGTGTCATTTGGATCTTTACTGCTTTATTATTCTGATTACTATCTTTTGTCTCCTGTTCCATTGGCTCTTATGCCAATTCTGCGCATTTTATTTCTTTATTTTTAAATGCATTCAGCTTGCTTTTGACACCGACCTTTTCACACAGCTTAGTCGCAGAATAGCACTTATTTAATGGTCGTGTCACTTGGATAATAGCCGTCCTTATTAAAGAATTGTCGTTGATGGTCAATAAATACGAGAATTGATGTTTTTACATTTGCTCATTCTCCGCAAGATTTGTAGATTGGAGATGCTAAAATAGAACTAAAATTGTATTGTCGAAATTTCATAGCTTTTATTTTTTTAAAACCAAAATCCGCCAAATACAATGCTCAAGAGTCACTCTATCTAGATGATTGCTGAACAAGGTCTGCGACATGAATTTAAGCAGAGGAAGTAGGAAGTGAAGTTTATTAGGATATGTAGGATATATAATGATAGGGTAGGTAGGATATATAATGTTTGACTCTCGACCAAAAGATGAAGTATTCATGGAGAAAGGAAATATTCTTGGAATAAAAGCTGATGAAACTTTTTCCTTATATTTCAAATACGAAGGAAATGAGGGTGACTCGACTCCCTGGAATTAGTATGCAGTGTCCCATCAATAAAGGTGTGAACCGGTGGAACAAAAGGGTGGGTTTCTTCTAAAGGATTGCCATAGAAATAACGATAGAGTAGTGATCAGCTTGCAACAATGCGTTAGTTGGAAGGCGCCATAAACGATTTTGAACCATCGCGAGACTGGAAAGTAAGGAGTGAATAATTCCAGTCCAATATAACAGCATTAGCCTATTTATGATTTAACACTTGTAAGGATAAAGCATGGCAAAAATCACGTCCTTACTGGAGCGACAGAATACACCGAACAATTTTTCATTTTTTCCATTAAGACACAAGTCCAATAGATAAAAGCGTTGGTTGGATCCAGTGACTCGACCCAAACAATTGTAAGTTCAGTAGCTGGCTACTGAATTGATAAACAAAAACTAGGGAGTTATAGGGCAATAATTGAGACAACCGGAAGAGGTATGACACGTAGAACTAGAACAATCTACCCCTTTGGACGAAATAAAGGGTTCAGTTCGAAATTCCAATCACATGAAGAAGGCCGGACCGTACAACGGCAGGAACATCGTAAATATGGCAATAATGAAGAAGCCAACAGTCCGAACAATGTAAATAATTTAAATATTTCGCCTTTATTAAAGCTTCATCAGAGAAACCAAATAAAAGGGAGACATGTTAGACTTCTAAACGTTTCCTATTTCTTCCTCATCCTATCATTCTGTTGGATTTCAATCCATATTTGGTCTGTATTTGGCCCCAATTCATTAAAGATGTCCTATAATGTAGACTTGTTATTAAATTAAACAGTCTATTGCACAGAATGTTTCAATGTGTTATCCCTTTCATCAAAAGATTTTCAAATTTTAATACATTTTCAACCTAAGTGAGCAAAAGAAATTTAATTGCGATGCTAAACACAGCCAGAAATATCCCGTAAAAAAGACAAGAAGACAAAGCATTTGAAACAAAAAAACAATTATTCTGTAAAATACAGAGGTCGAGTCATATATAGAATTTACAAAAAGTTTAACCATGTCTGACAGAAGGCAACAATAGTGAGACACGCAATGACAATAGAATCGACAATAATCAGAGATAGTCTCTCATAATAATCACTATTTGGGGATTTTGATAAAAAAATTTTGATATGATAATGAGATAGTATATTATAATGATAATGAGATAGTATATTATAATGATAATGAGATAGTATATTATAATGATAATGAGATAGTATATTATAATGATAATGATATAGTATAATGATAATGGTTATATAATAATAGTCATATGATGGATAAAACTATATAGATGGTGACATTGTCATTATAAGTTCTTCAGAAAGAAGATTTTGGAACGAATGGTATTTCTTACCACGAAGCTAGAATCAGAAACTGAGCGTATTGGATATCGATATCCGATAATCGATTCTGACTTAACTCTCTCGTTCACTCCAAGTTCAAGAAAACATCGTGTAAATAGTCAGCTGACGAGTCTTTCACGTGGCCCGATACGAATCAAAGTGCAAGGGAAATCAACTTCAACTCTGAATACACGTCTCACCGCAAATAAATGGTTCTTCTCTGTCTTTCGCAAAAGAACATGAAGGAATTGGAAACAGAACAACCAAGCGCTGATCGATGCTTACGTTTTCGGTGAACATCGAATGTTGTCAAATCTGTTACAAGCTCAAAATGGAATTTATATCCTGTTTCCCGGGAGAAGTAAACCACTGCCTACACGGAAACACAAAAATGTTGATAAAAATTGCAATAGCTTCAATGTCTGATAGGGGCAATTCATATCGTTAGTTAATCGGCTTGTGTAGTGAATTCGATCTTCACTGCATAGACTCCCACTACTGTAACTCTATAACAGGAACTCAGGACACACAGACACAGACATATATGTGTGCGCGTGTGGTCATTCAATCAATTATTACATACATATATATATATATATATATATATATATATATATATATATATATACAGAGAGAGAGAGAGAAAAAAACTCTCATCAACGGACTGATAAAGGGAGGGTTTATTTTTGAGTTATAAAACCACTATAATAACTACCAGTAATTATGATCATAATGTAAATACTATAAACTCACACATATATATATATATATAGCATAAATAAATATATACTGTACTGTATATATACAACATACCTTATGTATAATCATATATGCACATATATACAGTATACACACACACACACATATATATATATACATAATGTATATATTTATATATGTATGTAGTGTATATATATATATATATATATATATATATATATATATATATATATATATATACATATATGATATATACAGTATATGTATGGTGTATATATATATATATATATATATATATATATATAATTGTGCATTTGGGCATATATATATATATATATATAGAACACAAGTACGCATCAAGTGCTCCAGACCAGCTGCAATCTTCAGCTGAGTGCCGTGCTTCACCAAGGTTTCGGCCCATTAAGCTCAGTACCTTTCCACACGGTGGGCCCGCAACAGCTGGATGATGTAACGTTGCAACCGGTCTATGTTAATTGGATGGGACTCGATAAGAATTTTTGGGGAATCCATACACTTCCTTCTACCACTTTTTCACCACAAGTCTTTATCACCTTATCCGGCTTTTGAATCGCAGCACACTTGAGGAAACTTTTTAAAGAGGCAGCAGGAAATCCTCTACAGCCAACCTCAAATGGCACCAGGGTGCAGCCATATCCTCTCTCACGGACTTCAGCCACCAGTTCCTCATACCGAGGCAACTTTCTTTCGTGCGCCTCTTCAATCCCTTCTTCCTATACTACTGTCAGTTGGCCAAGCCACAGATGTTGCTTCTCAATATCAATTAAGACCAGATCTGGTCTCAGACCAGACACAATGAACTCTACTGGCAGTGTAGCATCAACCAACACTCTCCATTTCCTTGAGTTTTCCGACCTGGCCTTCTGCCTTATGGCTACTCTTCGCAGGTCCAACGAAGGTATGCTAGCATTTCTTGCAGCTGCTGCCAAAACCTCCAGAACCAAGTTATGTCTGAAGGTGTACCAGCCACTCTGTAACGCCTAAACGTCTCTCCTCTTCGAGCTTTCGAACCCCCTGTTCCTGTAACTTGCGTTGCTCCTGTCTACTGGCCTCTGACCAGAATCTCTCCCTCTCAACTAGACCAAGTCCAGCACGCCCCTCCCTTGTAACACCTTGGACTTCTCCCTGCTTTACCATCACTTCCACTGTTGATATCACGTCCGACACTTTCCACTTTTTTCCTGTTTTCACCTCTGGCACATTCTTCCGGATTACAGCATCCCTAGACTCGCACAGCATGGACTGCAATCTCACCTTTGCCACTTGTACTCCTCCACCAAAGAAGTAAGAGGTAACTGAAGCCCCCCGAGCTGCCATACAAAGCGACCGGCGACAGAATCCTTGCTACACCAAACCACTTCCGTATGGATCTACTAATTTTCCTCTCAATTATCTCAACTCTAGACAGTGCCACCTCATATATAGTCAGCGGCCACATTAATCTAGGCATCAACCCAAAATGCATACACCACACCTTAAATTTTCCGGGAAGCCCACATTGGTCCATTCTTCGCAGGCCCACCTCCGCTTGTTACTGGATTTCAATCCCACGGTGACGATGTTACAGGGAAGTTATGCCACCTCCCAAGACTCTTCCCACCTTGCTCCTACACTGTTGGTATCTTTTCACTTGCGATGGAAAACACTGCATGTATGACAGAACCTTCCTTCATAGACAATGACCTGCTTTTCTTTGGTTTGAAGGCCATCTGACTCCATTCTACCAACTCTGCAAGTCTATCCAGAACCAACTGTGCTACTTTCCTATCATCTTGAATTATCGTCGAATCATCAATAAATGCTTGGATTTTGACCTCATTCTGCAGGAAGAGGTACTCTGGCGTCAGCTGTCATTACCAGATTCTCTGTCCATTTCCGTACCCATTTATATATATATATATATATATATATATATATATATATATATATATATATATATATATATATAGTATACTGTGTATATATTCAATATACAGTAATAAAAATATATAAAAATATACAGCATGGTACATTTACGAAGAATATCATCGATAGCGCTCCCTCAGAAAGGGGATAATATTAATATATACAATTAAAGAATACAATAACATTATATTTATCATAAATACTAAAATATACACAATAACATGTTAAACTTTATTTACCTTGTGCATACAGTAGAAAATCGAGATTTTTTTCTACAGTGATCATATAGTGGCGACTCAGATTGATTTATTATTCTGAGTCAGTATTAAAAGAAGATTTTTAGCAAAAATAATATAAAGATCAGCTGTTGCTGCGTTATGAACATCGAAGAAAACGATATTCCAACATAATAATGTATTGAATAATTATATAATAATAATAATATATTGAATAATTATATAATAATAATAATATATTGAATAATTATATAATAATAATAATATATTGAATAATTATATAATAATAATATATTGAATAATTATATAATAATAATAATATATTGAATAATTATATAATAATAATAATATATTGAATAATTATATAATAATAATATATTGAATAATTATATAATAATAATAATATATTGAATAATTATATAATAATAATAATATATTGAATAATTATATAATAATAATATATTGAATAATTATATAATAATAATAATATATTGAATAATTATATAATAATAATAATATATTGAATAATTATATAATAATAATAATATATTGAATAATTATATAATAATAATAATATATTGAATAATTATATAATAATAATAATATATTGAATAATTATATAATAATAATATATTGAATAATTATATAATAATAATAATATATTGAATAATTATATAATAATAATAATATATTGAATAACTATATAATAATAATAATATATTCAATAACTATATCACCAATAAAAACACAACATTAATAAATTTACAAGAATAAATACAACTGCCGAAAAGATACGATTTCTCTTAAACGGACAATGTATGACTGAAAATATTGTATACCGAGCTAGCACATATTCCGATAGTGATGTCAAATGTTACATTGGGTCCACTGAAAATCCTTGGAAATTTCGTTTTATCATCATTACTTTTGGTAATGTAAGATGCATGAATAGCACGGCTATCTCCAAGCATTAATGGTAATTAAAGAATTGTGGTAATATACCCATTATTACGCGGAATATTATAGTTAAAGCCAATTCTTATAATCGGAAATACTATTGATACAGAAAAATTAGCTTGCCTTGTAGAAAAAAATAGCTTAAAACACTTAAATAACCATAACTTATTAAACAAGAGAAATGAATTGATCGTCACATGTAGGTCTAAAACTAAATACCTGTTGAAATACGATGACCCAGATTAATTTCTACTGTAGATTATAACCTTTCCTTTTTTTTAGTTTTCTTTCTTATTATTTATCAGTGAGTGGGGCGCAAAAACAGCTTGCTCTGACTTCTTTGGTATGTATTTGATTCAATACTTCTTTGAATGAACTGATGAGCAGATTTCAACATTGATATGACAGTTGAATTGTCGCAACAAATATGTATTGTAAGGCACTACCCACTCATTGGTGATTTCTTGCTCAACTTGACATCCATATTGTCTCATTTTGATCTTGCCGATATGACCTCCATCTTCTGACTTTCTCCTTCTATATTTTGGATAGGATTCATTCCCTTGTTCAAATTTAAATTTAATTTAAATCAAAGGAGGAAAAAAACTTTTCAGTGGGGAGGTTGTGCCCCACCCCCGAAGATCCCCTTTGATCAAACTAAAATATATTTATCCAAGTACCCTAGTATTCATTCCCTTGTTCAAATTTAATTTATATGAAAGGGAAAAAAATTCAGTGGGAGGTTTGGCAACCCCCCTCCAACCCGAGGACTCCCTTTGATCAAAATGAAATATACTTTATCCAAGTTCCCAAGATTTGTTCCCTTGTTCAAATTTGAATTTAATTTATATCAAAGGGAAAAGAATTCAGTGGAAGTTTGTGCTCCCCACCCCGAGTACCCCCTTTGATCAAAATGAAATATACTTATCCAATTACCCTGGGTAATGTAGTTTCAGATATATATGGTTATGAGAATCTATTTCCAAAATCCTAGGAGGAGTTCGTTAACAGATAGAGAGAGGGTTCAACATTATATATAAAGATGTGTGTGTCTGTATGTGTGTGAGTTAAAAAAGTGGTAACTTTATTTTTGCAAACAAAAAACTTAATCAAAGTTTACAAAATTCCCGAGAAACAGCTATTTAATTACGCATAAAACAATTCTTGTTAGAAAAAATACGTTAATCCTCATTATGAGAGTTGTTTCGACTTGAAGGCACACTTTAAATCAGTGTGATTCGTTATCTTCAACAATTTTCTCAGTAACTCTTATCAGTTTTTTTCAAGCCTTCGCCTTGTGCTAACTCACGAAAGTGCTGCTGGTTTTCAATGTCTTTAAGGGAAATGATAGAATGATAGTTGTTTAATGAAATGATAGTTTTTTTATGTCGTTGTTCAATATATATAGTGTAGTTGTTCTTCTAACGTTTATGGATGCTAATTTTGCATATAGTATTGATGAAAAAAACATTTCCATAATATTTAGAGTATGTTTTCAAAGCTATTAACTAATGCCGTCTAACGCCGATATTAATATCAAATCATTTGAAGAACCAATCCAAATCACGTATGCGGTAGGACAGCAGGCAAACCCTTTCGAACTTTTTTTAAATTCCTGCCCTGACAAATACTCAGCAGAATTTTTAGCTCCATTGGCATGTCAGATTATTCCCTAGTCAGTGTTCAAATTAACTCCAAACCTATGACATCTCCTGATCTACCGTGCCATAGAACGGTTTTTCTTCAGTGTGGATGCAGACTGGGTTAGCTTCAGGTCCTATATGACGGAAGCTCCTCTCCCGACTTTCTTCAAACATTGTGCCCCAAAAATTGCTGCCCTAATCTCCAAATAGATTCTTTCTGAAATGGAGTGTATTATACCCCACAAACAAAATTCCATCAAAAATCAGTCAGCCAGCCCTGGTTCACTCCTGAAATCGCTGCAGCCATAGCTCACCGGAACCACTACATTAAAATCTGTCGCAAAGAGCGGTGTCGTCTGGCCCTTACTACTTACAGAATCACCAGCAATCGCTGTAAGAGAGTCCCGGAAAACGCAAAATTTAGCTACACGCGATCTGTCCAGGCCAAGTTTGAAAATAACAAATGATGCCAAAGATGACAAAGGCCATCCCTTCCCCAACTTCCCACGTCTCTCAAAGCACAATCTCAGTAATATACTTTTTTCAACAACAAATAAAGCTACTGACTCGGACAAAATTATCAACCCAGAATTATACCCGATTCTAGCAAAGTTATTTAACCGCTTCTTGAAGGAGAAATCTTTCCCAAGCATGTGGAAGGAGGCAAGCGTATGCCAGTCCATAAGAAACACGAGCAACCGATCCTCCTCTCCCACTATAAACCCATTAGTTTCTTCGGTATCATCAGTATGCTTTTTGAGGCTTTAATCGACAATAAAGTCGTCGATCACCTGGATAGGAACAACTTCTTGTGCGACGAGCAGTATGGGTTTCGATCAGCCCGATCCACTGCTGATGTCCTAACTACCATTACACACAAAATTTTTGAAGCCCTTCACGACACACATACCGCAAGGACCCAAGCATTAGATATCTCAAAGGCCTTCAAGATTTGCTACACAAGCTCTCCACTTGTGTAATCACTGGAACTGTTTTCTCTGTTATAAAATCCTTCCTAACAGGTAGATCCCTGGAGGTAATTATTAACGGGCAGTCTCTCCAGACCCTTGCGGTCAACTCAGGCATCCCCCAGGGGTCACTTCTCAGACCAACCTTCTTTCTGATTTACATAAATGATCTACCTAAGAATATACCCCGACCAATTATAAACGTCTATGCCAACGATATACGGACGCACCTCGAAAAGTCTTGAAAATCAGAGATTGGCAATTGACCTCTTTTCCGATCTCACACTAATTTCTCAGTGGGGACAAAATTTGCTGGTTACATTCAATTCCTCTAAAGCCAAACTGGTTACATTTCATCACGATCAGACCTCGAACTACCACCAGTCCCAATGAACGGGTGTTCCTTTGAGAGGATATTGGGCGTCAAACTCACACCCGACCTCAAGTGGAATTCCTATATACGATTCATCTCTAAAGATGCCGGTAAAATGATCGGCTCGCTGCATCGTTCCAGTGAGTACCTGACTGCTCATGCTATCCTCTACTTTTATAAGAGACAGATCAAGCCGGAAATTAAGTTCTGTTTCCACATTTGGTCAGGAGCTGCCCAGACTTCACTTTCCAGTCTTGATAGCATTCAAAAATGTCTCCAAGTCCTTGTTTGGGAAGAATTATTTTACACACTCTAACTTTTCTCTCACAGGCGGCAGGTGGCGAGTCTCAAACTGCTCTATCACTGCTACCATGGAAAGTACTCTGACGAACTGCATCTCCTGGTTCCACCAGATCTGACTTTCACGGCTAGGACCCGCCATGCCACTTACATAGTAGGAAACCACCCCCATTCTCTCCTTAATCCATCGGTGAGAAGTAAGCTCAACAGCTCCTTCTCGCGAACCACTACCCAATGGAAAAGACTGCCAAGTGAGTGTTTCCCCAATCACTACAATCTTAACCTGCTCAAGTCTAGAGTCAAATTTTCCCTACCTATCCATATAAACGACACCCCTTAACGTAATCCTCTACCTCGAGTGGCACCCGAACCTTGTACAGGGTGGACCTTACTGTAAAAAAACATTCATTTTGTTTTCTTGGAGACAACATGCTTCACCGCTATAACTGTCAACGTCCCCAGACAATAATTTCTGCTGTTCTTTTTTCATATATGATTAAATGTCGCGATGGTACAAATTTTTAAATAAAAAGTTTAATGGTCGGAAAAGTCATTAATTTCTCCGCCAATATAAATGTAAGTTAACGTAACCTTAAGCATTACAATTTAAATGTAATAATGTTCAAAAATATATTCGAAAATATCTCGACGTTATCGAATGGAAGGAGACTCTGTCAGATGCTAAGTAATGCAATTTTGACGTTTTTAAACGAATGTGATTGTTGCTGCTGATATTATTATTATTTTGATGATGATGATATTATCTTGAACAAAAAGAGCAATGGTTTAACTAGTTTCCTTTATTTCTTTACTGTTTATAGTCGTACATAATTAATTTGACTTGATAAAGTGACATTTCACTTAAGAAAGGAGATATTTGAAAATATCCAGGGTGTATATTTATGCTTGAGCTCATTTCCATTAATGCACTTTCATGAAGTTTTCTCCTTGTCATTCATTTTATTAATATTGCCTTTTCAGATATATTCATTTATAACTTAATTTTTACACTTACACATAAACACAAACACATATGTATACATACATAAACAGACACAAAAAGCATATATATATATATATATATATATATATATATATATATATATATATATATATATATAATTTCTTATTTCATTCATCTAAATAAAGTGTGTAACGTTTCCTGCATTCCACGCAAAACACAGTGACAATAAAGCAGCAAATTACCATGTTACTACTTGCGTATCCATTCGAAATAGATGTTTCCTTGAATCAGAGAAAATTATAAATCCATTCAGTTCGCGATGAGAAAAGGTCGAAGCTTGTGTTCTGAAATACTAGAATACAGACGCTCTTGTGGTAAGGGTATAAAACGAAACCACAACTATTTTGAAAGGAGTTAATATGAATAGAGTTTATTTACCATTGAACTGAAGGACCTTTGCAGTCTCTTCTCACATATACAAGAGTTAGCCACAATTTTATCTATTATTATTATTAATAATAATAATAATAATAATAATAATAATAATAATAATAATAATAATAATAAATAGTTGTTGTGGTGGTGGTAGTTTTAGCTCTGTTCAAAGCGACAGTAGACCTAATTAACCCCTTGTGATTTTGATGATTATTCTGGGGTTGGTTAATTATTTCACCATAATGAAAATATTCTCTTCTAGAAATTAAGTGGAGGTATGAAACGAAAAGAAGCATTAGAATGAAAAAGAAAAAAAAATGGGGCAAAACTCTTGTGCAATAAGCAGACGACAAAAGAGGAAAAACAACAAACGAGAAGCGGGAAAGTAGCCTGACTTGTAGCTGGAATAGTTATGTCTTTCTAGCCAATGCCAAAATACTGATTTTCAAGGCAGAGCTTCGAATGCAGATTACACAGCAGGCATTTCTCCAGTTGGACAAAAGGAAGTTCTACCCAGACAGCCTCTTCCTCGGAACTGTCACTTTAGTGAACAAAATACCGAAAGGATGATTCCCGGCCACTACAATCAAAACCTATTCAATTCTTGGGTCAACCGATATTTATTCTATATACGGTTCTCCCTCCGTTCTTTACGCATTCACAATAATCTCATTTAGTAACCCTCTACCTTGAGTGGCTCTTGGGTTTTTTATTTGGTGAACAATAATAAAGAAATCTGGTGTAATTCAATCTTTCTAACTTCAGGAGCGCCCTCCCTTTCGTTATGTATCGTATTCAGCTAAACTTAGAAGACGAGTAGGACAATAAAAAAAGAAAGGAAAAAACGATAAGGAATGAAGAGACATCAAAGATGAACGTCTTAGTCAAGGAAGGGAATGAGGCGTAAAGTCAAGACGAAGAAGAAAATTTTTAAAAAATTAAATTGTAAAAATGTTAGTTATGCGACGGAATAAAAAATTAACTCAGAATAAAAATTGTAGAATTCACCATGGTTCATCGAGATAATAAAGTATTTAAAGAAAATTATATTTTAAAGTTGATAATCTTTCCACGCCTATATAAAAAAAAATATCTATATTAAAATATTGTAATATGGTTATATCACGACTGAGTGGCCCCGCTGTTGAAACTAATCAAAAATGTCCTAAAACTGGAAATACTGCAGAGAAAAGTTTAATGGAAAATTTCGATATCACCTGCATCCATAAAAATGTTGGAATTCTGATTGGATAATGGATGATACTGTCAACTTGGCTTAAACCGAACATGACTGCTGCCCGGCAACCATGTTGCAGCGAGACAGAATATTGATATTTCTGCATTGAAAATACCATAGAAACTCTGTATAGTCAATCAATGGTCGCCCAAGAGGTCGACTGATTAAAGCAGCAGTGAATTAAACTTATGCAGAATCTAGCCTCGATCTATCGAGCCAAAATATCAGAATAATGCAGACGACTCAAAATAGTTTTCACTAATTGAATACAATGACAACCAAGGTGAAGCATTCTTATTATGACACTTCTATGCCTTCGTTTTAAACCTATTATATATATAGTCAACTAAAATATACAGTCGCCTAAAATATATATAGTAAGCTAAAATTGACGAATATGACATTTTTAGAATGTTAAGAATAATAAAGTTTAATATTTAATATTGATATTTCTGCCGTGAAATAGACTGGAAGCTGAAGACATTACTATATTCTTTTATTTGTTTCAGTGATACTGTCTTCAAGAACAATCTGGTAACATTTTGCGAAAAAAGAATAAAATTACTCCAATTCCGGTATTCGTTTGTTAAGCATTTATTTTTAAAAAATCCAAATCGTTTTTTTACTTCATTTGTGGAATTCAAGATCTCTTAAAAATTCTAGGATGAATTTGACGTTCAAAAAAAGAATAATTGAATTTATATTTATCAAAAATAAATTCTAAATAAAATTGTAACTCTTGTTCATATGAACACTTTCAGTTATGCAACGATTTAATTTTGTTAATCATCTTAAAATTAATGAAAAATATCTACAAAACTTAAAGAAAATCATTAGTTTTAATTCTTCAATACATTATCTGTATATGCAATAAAATAATGACAGAGGTTCGAGTATTTCTTGTATAAACGGTCAGCACCCAGTAGACATATACAGATAGAAAACGAGATGTGTAGACAGGCAAAATCAGCTTTGAATCCCCATCTTGCTACTGCTTCTATCTCCAACGAATTCCCAGACAAGATAGACACTGTCGTCCGAGGAATTTCAATTTATTTCAAATTACTGCAAAAATACTTTCCTGTTTAAAGATCGTCAACCAGGCTACATACATTAATAATTCTTGATTCCTCATTTACTTTTAAATTCTTCAACTTTTTTTTCACTAAAGCCATTGTTAGTAATCAATAGTTTGTTGGTTTGTGATGTAAAATTTGTTTTCAGCAAAGAAGTTACCATAGCTGCGAGTATTTCACACCTGAAATCTCCACAGAATCATAATGGCCACTGGGCGTCGAAATTCCCTGTAGAATTTGGTTATCTACCAGCTTATTGATGTCAGTATGCGATGTCCATGAAGATCAAAAATACCTTCAAGTAACAACACCAGAATTATATATATATATATATATATATATATATATATATATATATATATATATATATATATATATATTCGTTGTATTTATTCCTTTTTAATCGCATAAACGAGATTATAGTTAGTTTTTTTTCATCCGTTAACGTGTTTTAAACGTTTTATTAATAATTATAGTCTTAAGCTCTCTTGGGTTAACTCGCTCTAATTTATTAATTATTTATTCCTATGCCATCCATTTTTTTTTTTTTTTTTTTTTCGTCTAACATCTCTTAGATATTTTATGTAATTTTATAAGATCTCTCGGTTTTAATTCGCTGCAATTTATTTATTTTATATATATATTCTTATTAGTCGTAAAGTTTAAAACGGCCTTTTTTTTTTTTTTTTTTTTTTTTTTTAATCTATAAGCACTCTTGGCTTGACTCGACGTAATCTATTTATTAATTTTAATGGCTATTTTTCTTATTTCTGTATATAGTAATTATTGCTGGTGAAATGAAACGTGAGGGGAAGTGGGTAAGAACAAAAAAATACCTTCTAAGTATCCGATGAGGGGGTGTCCACCAAGGAGGGAAGTAAAGAGAAGAAGGAAAAAAAAAAAGAAATTACCCGTGAACAGCTTATAAAGAATTTGCTTCGTTGTGATTGGCTGTTGGTCAATCTCCAATCAAATGTGTGACTACGGGGTATATTTATAAAAGTCAGTGTTAACAAGCATTTTTTAGAGGGCGCTTCAGAGTCTGATCAGCTCTGAAGGGGTCGATTTGGTGAGGTCAGTATGATGTTTGAAAGACCCGAAACTGCCCAATGATCCTTTTCTAGAACATCACTGACGACGCCCTCTAGCGCTAAAAGAGCGTATATTCAAAGCATATATATATATAGGCTGAAACCTTTCTCTTAAACATCTTTCGTTAAATATGGTCGACAAGGTAAATTTAAGTAATTTTTTATTTAATTTTTCCAGCGTTCTTACAGTATGGAAGAAGGGAGAACAAAAATTACCATAATGTCCGTTGATCAAGCAATTTCATCCACTTCTTTAGCCATTGTCAAGGTGGGGGTGTTTTACATGTTGTTAGTTTCGCTACATGTTTTGACTGTTTAAGATGTATTTTATTTTGTGTTATTTTGTATACTAGTAGTAGCGTTTATCCTGAGCTTTCTCGTATTAACTGCGTGAGTCTCTTTCTATTTAAAAACGCTTTTAACACTGCATTCCCACTAATAAATAAGGGGAGGTTGATAGTAGGAGAGAAAAGTTTAGTAGACAGGGTCTCTCTCGGATTTATATATAAAATTACTGTTTTCGATCATAATCTTTCTTAAGACGTATTGTAAATTGTGATTAGATATATGCTTTTTATAGCACTTTGATCTGATAAGTGACACGTGAGGCGTATACTCAAGAAAGTGATAGTATGTCAGATATATATATATATATATATTTGTTTATTTTGGCAGTAATCCCTATTTAATGTTTCGCTGAACATAAATGATAGTTATTTTAGTTTAGTTTATCATGTTTTTCTTACATATGTTTTTTCTTCCTAATATTTAACGAATGTAAACATTGTCCAAAAGTATGTTGTTTTCGAGCGCTTTCTACTAAATCGATAGCCATTTTCAAGGATTATTTTTACTATACTGGTATAATAAATGACGTGCAATGGTCCTGTTCACAATTTATTTTTATTAAGGCTTTGTTTTTTGTTTTTATAATAAAGTTTTTCATCAACTCATTTTACATATATATATATATACATTTTACACACACACACATATATATATATATACATATATATATATATATATATACCCAAGTATAGGATTGGTGTATACGGAATAAATTCCAATAACCAACAATTACTATTCTTAAAAGAGTGCTCAATACAGAGTAGAGCGAATATAATTATTTATTTAAAAATTATAAAAATTATAGATTCTACATTCAACATCATCACTTGATAAGACATAAGAGTTGTTGAAACAAAATGGCTATTTTTGTAGTGATTTTAAAACATATTTATGTTATAATTTTTAAATAAATAATTATATATATATATATATATATATATATATATATATATATATATATATATATATATATATATATAATCCATACTTGATAAAAAGATAAACCGACAACAAATATAACAAAATCAAGAGATAAACAAAAAAAGGACAAGGAAACATAAACTAAGAAAAAAAGTTCAAAATACAGACACCTATCTAAACAGTAATATATGTGCTCTATGTCTAGATTACCAAGACAGAACAAATACGTTTCCCAGCCTGATAACTCAATAAGAGATAATATTCGGACAGATCCTTAAGTTTCGTTGACGATCGAGTCGCAGTCCGAACATAG
This sequence comes from Acanthosepion lycidas, assembly GCA_963932145.1. NCBI lineage: Eukaryota > Metazoa > Mollusca > Cephalopoda > Sepiida > Sepiidae > Acanthosepion > Acanthosepion lycidas. The sequence goes on from OZ010582.1 coordinate 45,349,974, forward strand.
TCTTTTTCTGAATATATATATATATATATATATATATATATATATATATATATATATATATATATATATATATATATAGTACTTGGATAGATAGATAGATAGATAGATAGATAGATAGATAGATAGATAGATAGATATGCATAGTGCCCGTCAACATGAGGGGGTCATTTACGCATGAATCGGTATTTCTGCCCGTTTTCTATGCTCTTTACCTAGAACAAAAATGCTGCTCACAGTCTCCTTCACTTGGCACAGAATGTAGTATCTGTACCCTCTGTAAAAAGTTTTTTTAAACAAATATATATATGAAAAAGTGATGATAACTTGCGACTAGACCTAGCTCTTAAAGTCTGACAAAGTATTAGATGTTGTGGAGACTAGCATCCCCACTTATGTATGAATATGAATTTCTCATTGTATGTATGTTATGTATGCGTGTGCAATAATTCTGTCTCTAATGACGCCGGATCACCGCTTAAAAATGTAAGGCAAAATTTTTTAAAACTGATATATTATGTCTACCGGCCTTCACAGTCGAGAAACTTAATAAATAGAGTATGCTTTCCGACTGTGTGCGAACCTGCTTACCCCTTTATAGGAGAAATCCCGTCTGATCCGATGTGTTTTAAAACGCTCGGAGGACACACTTTCTTTATTAAGTCTCTCGAATGCACAGGCCGATAGACATAATTCACACGTCCTGGCTATGACGGAAAACTACATCCGGCAGCCAGGCCTCTGATCAGGAGGTTTTGAGGTGTGTGAAACCACATCTTAATTGCCGGTGTTCCCAGTTCCACCCTGACCCGGGGTGGTAGCACCTGTTAGGGTCCCAGCTATGGGCAAATAGTTAGAACCCAAACTGTGGTCAAAATCCTATGAAAATATAAAAATAGGTTTTAATACCAGCAAAACATTTTTGGAAAAATTATTACCAGCAATACATTTAAAAAATTACAATCAATACATTTTTGAAAAAAAAATTATTACCAGAAATATATTATTCCCAGCAATACATCTTTTGAAAAATTTACCAGCAACACATTTTTGAAAAAAATGCCGTAAAACAAAACAAAACAAATTCACAGTTTACAATTTCCCAAATATATACGGGAGTATATAATGTGACACAAGGCTAAAAATGTAGAACACACAATGCTTTGAACTCATTACTCAGTTGTGATGGATCTAGCGAGACCAGCTTGTTGACCATTATATCACGTCGAAGTGCCCACTCGGTAGATATATTATGCAATGTAATGTCAATCTTCATCTTCTGTTTTCTTAATTCCTGTTCTTTTATTATTCTCTAACCTTAACAGTGTTTTTTCTTTCTCATATTCTAACACATTCAGTCACCCCTTGCGTCTTAGGAACTTTATCGCTTCGCTTTGGGCGAAATAATTTTTTAAAATTTGGAAATATTTTATGACTTTTTGAGAGACTAATTTGGGCTTCGTAGTTATGTATTCATAATGTTAAAATGAAATTCCTTTGTTAACTAAAAGGGTTTACTGTAGACTTGAAGATACGAGGTATGACGTATTAATACTGAACTCCATCTACTTATCAAAATCAGTATTCTGATGTTTGGTCATTGAAATACTTATTCTGGAAAGTGAGTCACGCTCGGTACTTCACAGGGCCCCTGTCGTATTTGTCGGAATTTTGATACGAAACTGCCTTTCACCACAAGCCCATAAATATGAAAGTCACTTTGAATAATCTGAATGTCCATCAAAGTATCGTTCAACAATTCTGTACCATCCTATCCGTAACGCCCGGCCGTCATTTACACAAGGTTGCATTTCTTTAGGGCACACGGTGAAGAGCTATTAGATGCTTCCATCGTGATTTAGATCTGTCAAGCGGTCATTGGTTCTAATCATACATGCGATTGGTTTGCTGATCGTTTCCAGTCTTTTAAGACAATTTAATATTATATAACACGTTCGCCACGAAAGTTTATGTGCATCAATGCGTTAAAATTAACGGCGTGTTTAATGGACGAAAAAAATAAAAGCAAAATAGATCGATTCAGATATGAAACTTTTATTGCTTTTCAATGGTGGGTGATCTAATCGGTTTTATGTGTTTATTTACACACATTAGTCACAACTCCAGAAATGTTATTTAATCACCATAGCCGCAATATAATATAAATATGTATGTTTGTGTGCGTATCAGATTATGAAAGTCAATGTTTTACAATAAAATTGGTATTATGCAGCCATCACTGGTAAAATCTGCAGAATAGCCTATGTGCAGTATATTGTATGAGTTTAAGCTTAAAATATCAATTATTTATTAACAGTATTGATAACTAGTTTTCAGTCCTTTCTGGTGTCATCATCTTCCAAGTTGACATCTACGCTGACGGCACTACTATTTACTCCTGCCTTAATAGTAGATGCGGTATCTGACAAAATTAATCTGGCTGTAGGAAAAGGACCTTCAATCTTCAGTTGACTAGAGCAGGAAATGGCTTGTAAACGTTAATGCCTCTAAACGAAACTGCTCTCAGTTACCCACCAAAGAGAACCCTCCCTGCGTCCCATCAGAATGGCTGATGCCGAACTCCATGAGAGCGCCTCTCTGCGCCTGCTTGGTCTCAGGCTGTCCACTGAACTGAAGTAGAACAACTACATTGAATCTATAGCTTCATCTACCGCAAAGAAAATTGGTTCTCTGTATCGCGCTAGAAGGCTTTTCTCGACCATCCTTCAAATCTACAAATCAACCATTCGCCCTTGCATCGAATACTGCTACCATCCGGTGCTCCCGCTGTTCAGCCGAGGTCCTCGACAAAATCCAGAGACGGATATGCAACGTGGTTGGTCCTGATCTGGCATCCTGTCTGCAGTCGCTATCTCCCAGAGTGATGTGGATTTCTACAAGTACTTTCATGGCAACATCTCCGACGAGCTACTTTCACTGGTTCCCAGACTGCATGAATTTAAGCGAGCTACTCGGTTGGCATCTCGGTCCCACCCTTTCACCGTCGAAACGACTAAATGTAGGCATCTCTCCTACTTCAACAGCTTCTTATCTCGCAAATCCCGTTAATGGGACGCCCTTCCTATCACTTGATTCCCTGTTAGCTATAAGCTTTAAATATTCAAATGTAGTGTCTATCGACATCTTCTGATGCCTTGACCATGATCCCTGTCTTTCTCTGTCTTTTCCCAAGTACTCCTCTTTACTCTCAATCTCTGTACCCTCTTTCGTGATAGTGACACTCCTGCCTTGAATGAGGTCATTTGCTTAAAAAAAAAAAAAGAAGGTTAATCCTGGTTTCACTGTGCTACGTTCAACATAAATACTATAAAAGGGTGGGTAACCTTGGTTTAAAGTTTTATTGCACGTGGGACAAAACAGGTTCATATTCCTGGTTTCACATATTAATGCATTAGAATGCCTAATGAAGTTTTGAAATAGGAAATAATTAAGATTAAACTGTGAAATAAAAACACAGGGAAATTAATTATGTGTCGAGGAGAATAAGGAAAGAAAGGAAGTTATTACACATATAATTAGAAGGCATAAAGTGAGTTTGGAGAAGACTCCAGGAAGATTTGAACCTGAAATAAACAAAGAATCCGTTAAGATTTTGTATGCCTAGATCTTCTCCAACCTACCCAGATGCTTCAAGAGTGATATGACAAGATTTATTATACTCAAATATTTTCCAGATTCCAAATAAGAATTTTATGTTTAATTAAAATATTACCAAACCTGATAAACATTATATCGCTACCACATTCACTATTAGGTGCTTAGACAGGCCGAATTAGACGAACAAATAAGTTACCATAGCTGCGAAGATTTCACACCTGAAATATCCAGTTTCGTAGGAGTAAGGGAATACAAAATCTTTCCATGATGTCCATTGTTCCAAGCGCTTTCGGTCACATCTTTAGCTATTTTCAAGGGGGTTTTCTTTTAGATGTTGTCAGTTTCGCTTCATGTCTTGACTGTTTAAGAGGTATTTTATCATATCAAAAAATATACAAGTAAAAAAGTGCCAAAAGTTCGTGAATTTCTTATATAAATTGGTCAGCACTCAGTAGATACACAGTAGATATACAGAGATATACAGAGAGAATTCACAGAGACACTGTCGTCCGAGATATCTCAACTTATTTCGAATTACTGCAAGAATAATGTCCTGTTTAAAGACCGTCAACCAGCTACATACATTAATAATTCTTGATTCCTTATTTATTTTTAAATTCTTCAATTTGTTTTCATTAAATCCATTGTTATAATATATATATAGTGATAGATCAAAATAAACTCCATTTGGTAAGACTGTTTGCTATAATCTCGATGTGTTGCATGTACAAAGAAGAAATACTTGAATGAAGCCAAATTATTCATAGTCAACACTAAGTCAAAGTATTTCCAAAATGATACGGCTCCTCGGGTGTTAACATTCAGTTGTGGCGAGCAAGTTTCAAGGAGGCAAAATAAACAACCACCGACATGAGATTGGCTGACCAAATGGAAGGAAGGGATACGTTCCAAGACACTGCAAATCTTTACGTATGAAACAGGGTCTCCCATGAACTGAAAGTCCCTGCTAGCCAATGTCCATCACCGAAAGTGTTTACACTGAGCACAAAGCGTTGGAAATGATCTGGAATAAATTCGCCTGATCCGATGGAATTCGTTTTTCTCCTGAACAGCGCGGTCCGTGTGTGACGCCATTCTGGAAAGATGTTGGCACCAGGAGTGAATACAATATTATAGATCAAGAGGTTGGTGGAGGTAGTGTGATGGATTGGGTAACGTTCTGCTAGGAAGTCCACTGCTATTTATATGAAAGATGCTTTGCGCTACCTAGACATCATTGAAAACCAGCTACATTCCGTCATAGCAATTCTTCTTATAGCAGTCGGATGCAACGAGACTTATGGGAATGATTCTAGAAACATAAAAAAAAAATCCACTGTGTTTCTCTGGTCATCAGACTCCATAGACCTTAATCTTAATCCCACTGCAGGATCTCTGTTACGTGACGTTAAAATTCTGGCTCCAGATCCCAGAGGAAATCTTACGAAATTTGTAGAATCCCTGTCTAATCAGGTCAGAAGTATTTTGCGAGCATATGGACGACCAACACGTTTTTAGGTGGCCATAATGTTTTCTCTCATGTGTGCTCGTGTTAGTCTTAGAAACCACATAGAGAGAACATTATTTCTACATTAATTTATATTACATTAATCCATCCATAAAAGGGAAATTGTTTTTGATGTTCATGTCGCTATGAAATGTAAGAATTTTTTTAAAAAATAAGAAGAAAAACTGCGGATGTAAAAAGAAAAAAATTATTTTTTCTTCAATAAAAAGTTTTTTTTTTCTTTTTTTATCGAATAATGCGAAGCATTCCAATATGCCCCAACAGTTAGCTATTAAAGGAATTTTTTTTTTCTATGAGGCCAAATATTCATGCAATATTGAAGCAATTTCCGCTCGAATGTATAAGCGGAAAACGGGCAAAGAAGCAAAATATGTTTACTTTTTATGACACTTCGAAGAGTTTTTTCTTTTGTAACTGGTCATAAATAATAATAATAATAATGTATGGAACATTAAGTTATGAGTTTTAACCATCATTACTGACTCTCTTGCAACAGCCGGAGAAAATATGACAAAGAGTTTGAAAGAATTGGAAATCTAAAGGAAATTGTAACAATCGAGCATTATTAAAACCAGATTTAAATTGCTGTAATATAGGGGAGATTGCTAATCACTTTAGCTCCAGTAAAAACATCTAACTATGGTGTTTATGGGGGAAAATCCTAAGAAGTATATATAATAATAATAATAATAATAATAATAATAATAATAATAATAATAATAATAAATGGTAGCCTGAATACTAATTATGTCCGGAAGAATACCTATCACAAAGAGGATCCGGACAAGTGCAATCTGTTTGTCAAGAAGATGGAAAATGTCACTCTCATTGTGGAATGCTTGCATGTGTTGTGATACTAAGGTGGTCTCTCGTCAGCATTGGTGCCTGTTTAGAAAGTATAGACGAAGTTATCCAGAAATTATACTGCCAGAAACCCGAAAAGGTGATCGATAACAATCAAGTCAAAATCTTGAAGGATTTCAACAACCAAATAGGCATCGCCATCGTTGACCAAAACAAAATTAACTCGACAATGCTTCCTTATAGCACCAGCCTACAAGGTTCGCTGAGAACACTGGTACTCGTTCGGTCATCGAAGTTAAGAGGTGTCGAGTCTGGTCTGTACATACATGCGAGACGGCTTGGGAAAACCGGATAATGTAACTCCTACAATCCGAAATATGTTTCGGCTTTAAATAACTCAAAAAGGGTTGGTAAGAGATAAAAATGAACCAATCAGTAAAATTCAAATCAATCTATCAACTGTCAACATATTATGCAAATTTGGCTGTGATGCATATGCCTGGTATACACTTAACAGACTGGATGTCATGATGGGTATATTGAGCTTAGAATATTTGAACCTCACCGCCATTTTGTTGATGAGATGCTATTTCACTCAATAAGAATAAATAATAATAATAATAATGATAATAATAATGTTTTGAAATCTAAAATAATGAGATTTTCTAAGTCTTTGAAATTCAAACAGAATACCCAGTTCAAGTGAGAAGACCAAATCTATTTGTTTTGAATAAACGGAAAAAAAATTATCAGATCGTCTATGTCACTAATTCCACCGTAAACTAAAAGATGAAACATTCTAGAAAAGCTTTGCAATAAAAAAGTAAAATAATTGAAACTGACACGATGACAGTATTCGTAAAAAATAGTGTTTAAAAAAACATGAATAATAATAATAATAATAATAATAATAATGTATCATCTTGTATCATATTAGCATCCACTGAATATAAAATTCAGCCTGATAGAGTGGGCTAATATCAAAACTGGAAAATATGTAACTTTTACGGGAAGAAACCTGTAATAACCTAGTATGAACATCATCGAGACCCAGTTACGGAGATAGAACCTATAAGCATTTTATGGGACTTTACAATACATACAATCAAAGCTAATTATCCAGAAATTGTGATGCAAGACCACAAAAATAGAATGTACTTTCTTATTGACATGACAAATCCCAGCTGACTTTAATATAGATTTGTTGATCTTCAAAAAACTATCAAAATACAAAGATCTTGAATTGGAAATCTCTAAAGTGTGGCACATGAGAACATTAATAATTCTAGTTGTAGTTGGAACCCTCGGATTGATTGGAAAATATTTTGATAGACTCATTGAATGGATTCCTGGTAGTCCATGACTTAAAGAAATACAAATATATGTACTAACAAGTACAGCTCACACATTAAGATAACTTTTCTATATATAAAATATATGTAATCTTAGGGTTTTATTTGTTTTATTTTACAAAAATGATCAGTAGAAGATGTCAAAGAGCTATTTCTGACCTTAAATCTCTGGTTGAGGCCTGGAATGAAATGGGTATACAACAGAAATCAAAGAAAATAATAATAATAATAATAATAATAATAATAATAATAATAATAATAATAATTGTTCTAACGATTGCAGCCCACAGCTTACGAAGGGCTTTATCTATGTAAAATGTGTGTGTGTATGTGTGTTGTTGTTTTTTTGTTTTTGTTTTTTGGGGTTTTTTTAATTGGTCAGTGGAAAAACTCATGATGCTATTTCTAACCTTAGGTCTCTGGACAGGACCCGGAAAGAAATGTGTACCCCTCAGAAATCAAAGGAAATAATAATAATAATAATAATAATAATAATAATAATAATAATAATAATAGATAAAAAATCGAAAGAATTGTTTTTTACTGTGTTATTTTTCCTTTTTAATTTAATTTTCCTTTTAATTTAATTTCTCTTTTCTATCCCACACCTCAAGGGGAACCTTCCGTCCATCTTCCTTCTCTCCTCGGCATACCTCCTCGATATGCCTCTAAGTGCGTGTATATATCTATGTGTATGTATGTATGTACGCATATACAATGTACATGTGTGTGTATTCGCGTGGGTAGGGCTCATATTGACTTTCCCCCACTTTTTTCCCATATCGCTACAGATGTACTAACCTAACAATATTCAGCTTTTGACTGACTTCTCTTTCAGTAAAAACTTAAAATTTATCTTTTGGTGGCAAGCATGTTGAGAAATGACCCGAAATGTATTTTTTTTTTTTTGTTGTATATTTTTTTTTCCTTCTCTCTTCCCCTTTTTCTAATGAACTCTTTGATAACTTTTCCACTAAAATGTAGTGGAATTGATGGTCTACCCTATAAAACATGATATGTATCACTCATTGGCGTCGGAAGGTTAAACATTGTAAAGACACTTGTGCAATCCTCTCACAATCTAAGGAATCGTAAATGTTATACCATTTTTAAACTGAAATTTTCCTTTACTTTGATTTCATTCCAATTCTCTTTGACTTTATTTAACTTTTAACTTCTTTCGTTTTTCAATTATTTTTTTTTTTTTTACTAATTGTGTTATTTTCCTTTTTTCATTACCTTTTAATTTAATTTCTCTTTTCTATCCCACACCTCAAGTGGAACCTTCCGTCCATCTTCCTTCCCTCCACGGCATAATGTATGCCTGTACGTGCGTGTATATATCCATAAGTCTTTATGCATGTAAATATATACGTATATACAATGTACATGTGTGTGTATTTGCATGAGTAGAGATCATATTGACTACCCCCACCGTTTTTTTCTTTAGTAGAATATCCCTCATTAATAAAATCTAATATTCCACCTGGTAATGGCAACTCCGACTTATACTAAGTCAAAGCTTATTATAGTCAGTGCCATGTCTATACGCACATACTACCTCACTGAATACAATACTCAATTAAGAATTCTTTAACTGTGGATATGTTGATTTATTCCCCACCCGTACCAATCTCATTGTTTGGACGTGCTCTCAGGTCTTCTTTGGGTGTCGTCCTTGAATATAATTACTCTTGGCGGTCAAGGTTAAAACGCAAATTCCTACGAATCTCAATGAATACGAATAAAACTTCATACCGGATCGGCCGTCACCCGGGTCAACAAGGGCCGCGTACCCCAGAGAGGAACTAGTCTGAGGCCGAAAAATCTGTCACAGGAACAAACTCTTCCAAAATCGAGAGATACTAGGGCACCAAAATCGGACAATTCCCAACCTTGGACCAAGTGACTTAATGCCAAATCAAATAATAAAAAGAAAATGAAGAGTATCAACAAGGCAAGATATCTTTATTCCCTGCCCTCGAAAACCCAACAAAGAACACCACGAACCAAACATACCAAATATGGAGAATTATGGTAAGAAGTGATATAAGCCCTAACATCAACCCAAACATGTTTGCTAATGTCCGCAGGGACACTGTGCGAAACAAATACATAAATAGATCAGATAAAATTAGATATAAGACAGAATACTATAACCCATCACTTAAACTGTAAAGGGATGAAAGTAGAAATAAGTAATATGACAAAGGATGAGGTAAAACCTAAAACAAATGAAATAAGAAATAACCCTCCGGGAAATAAAATTCGAAGAATCTACCTGTGACATAACCTGCTATTATCCAGACGATGTTACTGAAGATGACTGCAAATACATTTAGCTGGATCACCTTGAAAACCACAGAGCTGAAATCACTGAAGCGAAAACCTACGTCATTCAAGTAGTCAGCAGAGTAACCGTCCCACAATTGTCAGACAGGGACCAGCTCCACAAAACTTCATATGACGAAGTCCAATAACCACGTTGTACAAATATACAACGCTGCTCTGGAAACACTGTCAACGGGTAAACCACCGGGAAATATCACAGAAGTTAACAACATCATATATGTTGAGGGGTCCACCCCTTTTTATACAAATGGACTCACCCAGTGTATACTTATACTACTGCCAGTGAATACCCGAGAGTCGAGTCGAGTCCAGAGTGACAGAGTAAAAGGTTGTAGGTAACCGGAAGAGTGAGGGTGAGGTAACAGCATTGTAGGAGTCACAGTGAGCGAGCACGTAGACTCAGTAAGAAGTCATACAGCGATACTTCAATATCAAAGACTGTATATATATTTTGCTACTAACACGTATTCCTGGAACTACTAACCTGCTTTACCAGTTTGTATTACAGTGTAACCCGGATATAAGAGAGTTGTCGAGACCGGAGAAGAAGTCTCTTATATCCAGGTTTCTCTTATATCCGGGTTTGGTCTATTTTGTTTAGGTAAGTATGGCTCTAATTTGGGACCAGTTAAAATATCTCTTATATCCGGGTTTATCTTATATCCGGGTTACACTGTATTACGTTAATACATTATTTTCATATATTCATTCCTGGCGTTTGTAATTTATTGGTGCCGGATTTAATATAGGAATCCACAACAATATACGCAACAGCTTTAGCAGCTACTGAGAAGCTTGGGGTCAAGACACTGAAAAAGAAAATAGCAGATATATAGAACCAGCTTGGAAGGCTGCTAAAAATAAAGGAAATCAGATGTGAGCTTTATATATAAGATGAGCTCAATAGAAACACAAACGTCTTCAAACGCAAATGCTAGATCAAGCGGAAATATAAAATTAAATTCCTAATTAAAATTACATCAATGAAGGAAATGCTGAAACATAAACTTCAGTTAAAGGCACAAAGAACAAGACGATACGAAAAACGGTGCAAGTTCTATCGCCAAAATAATATATTCCAAACTGACCTTAAGAAATTTTACAGGGAAATTGGAAATTCACCTATTCATGTCGAAACGCGACCATCTATTGAAATATGCAGACATTTTGGGAGGATATTTGGATCAGCCCAAAGGAATATAACCTAAATTCAGAATGGATCCAACGTGAAGAAAAACGAATGCTGGGTGCACCTATGCAAGAGTGGGAAAATATAACCACAGATATTGTTAGGCAAGCTCTAACGAAATCCCAAAAATGGAATTCCCCAGGAAATGACAAGGTGCCTAATTTCTGGCTCTATCATCTCTCCTCAATCCATAAAACCCTTGAAAAATCTCTATCAAAGCTTGTAATTAATCCCAATGAAATCCCAGATTGGATCACTGAAGGTATTACATATCTTGTGCCAAAAACAAAAGAAACAGATGATCAGAAAAATATTAAAAAATATTTAAAATAAACATTCAAAAAAGTGGGGATTATAGAAACACCGTCAATAGATTTAGATTTTGTCACAAAGGTTAGGAAACTGGAACAAGATGAAGCCTTTAAGTCCCTAGAAATTAGCGAAGGAGATGGTATACAACATACACGAATGAAGGAGAAGATAAGAAAGGAGTACTAGAGGCGTGTGCGTCTAGTACTAAATACCGAGCTGAACATAAAACATAATATCAACCATAAGCACCTTGGCTGTCCCAGTGGTGCAATACAGCTTTAACATCCTTAATTGGACCACAGCTGACATTAAGCGAATGAACGGCAAAACGAGAAAGCTTCTCACTTGCTATCGCATGCATCATCTCAAAGCTGATTTTGATAGTCTCTATGGGCCCAGATCCGAAGGAGACAGATGATTAGTTCAACTAGAACTGTCCTACAAAACTACAACAATTGGTCTTCAAAGATAGCTGCAAACTACAGATGACTGGATGATTATATGTGTCAAAGAACATGAAAGTAGTAATCGTCTTTATTCCGTAATAAAAGAAGCCAACAAGTTCAAAATGGAGTTTCAAATGGGTGCAGAAATACAAGTAAAGCACAATACACCGACTGAAGCATCAAAATACATAAAAAAATAAAACAAAGACAAATGCAACAGACCAAATACAGAAACAATGGCAATATAAATCGCTTCATGGCCAATACTCTGTCTTTACCAAACAAGCTGATGTTGACAAACCCCATACCCATCAGTGGCTACGTAGTGCAGGGTTAAAAGCTGAAACTGAAGATTTTATCCTTGCTGCACAGGACCAGTGCTTGTTAACTAGAAATTATCAAGCACATATACTAAAATATTGGAGGTTATGCGATAAATATCCAGAAACAATTGATTATTTTGTATCAGGTTGCACGGTATTGGCACCTATTGAACATAAAACCCGGCATGACTGAGTGAGCCAATATCTCAACTGGAAAATCTGCCATTTTCTACAGGAAGGAAACTGAAAGAAATTGGTATGAACAACACCCAAACCCGGTTATGTGATTACACAATATACACAGAGAGAACAATCAAAGCTAACCGGCTAGACATTGTTATTAGAGACCACAAAGAAAAAAGTGGTTCCTTATTGATATGGCAGTCCCTGCAGACTGCAATGTATTTTTGAAGATCTTCAAAAAGCTATACAAAATACAAGGATCTTGAAATCGAAATCTCAAAAATGTGGCACATGGGATCATCAAGAATTCCTTCGGATTGGTTGGAAAAGATTCCAGTAGGCTAATTGAAGATATTCCTGGAAGCCCATGTCTTAAAGAAATAGAAAAATTGTCCTCACGAGTACAGACCACACCTTACGAAGGGCTTTATCTATGTAAAACATGTGTTTGTTGTTTTTTTGTTTTTTTAAATTGGTCAGTGGAAAATGTCATGATGTTATTTCTAACCTTAGTTCTCTGGGCGGGACCCAAAAAGAAATAAATATACACCAGGCATCAAATAATAATAATAATAATAATAATAATCACTGGTGTACAAATGTATGAAATATCAATAACTTTTATTGTCATAGTGGATATAGATGTACGAAATCACTAGAAAACCACCATATATGGATCTCCGGAAAACCTTTGTCAAAAATAAAAGAAATTCGATCTCTTAAAAGAAACAGTAAGGATGTGATGGTAGTGTGATGGTTATCTGCGCTGAAAACGAAATCAGTGATCCGAGATAGAATTCCGGTTCTGCTGCGTTCCCTTTCCTCTGGGAAAGGCGTGGATCCTTATTTGTGTGGGTCAAATAACAAAGTGGACTTGTTGCTTTAGCATTGTGCAACGAAGAGTTTAACAAAAGGGTAACTCTGAATTTCAATCCGTGAAGAACGGACCAGGAAAACCCGTCACCATCTTTCTCAAGAAGTCATGGCAATTCACAGATAATAAAGAAAAAATAATCTGCAGAGAGTTATGATGGTCTTGAAGAAACATAGCATTTAAAAGAAAAGGGAGGAAATTGTTGAATTCCTCAATCAGGAAGTGGAGGGGGGAGATTTTTGAAATCGAGAAATGTGGAATGCTCAAGATGCACAAGGGAAAAAGAGAAATAATAGCAGGAATTGAATTGACCAATCAAAGATTATCAGAAGACTCAGCATGAAAGAGAATTGGAAGAATTAAAAATATTCTAGCCGAATACGAAGCCAATGAAATAAAAGAAAAGTACTGGAAACTAAAATATGCTAAATAAAAGAAATAAATACCCGTGTAATTTCCACTATGAGGTGTTGAAGACCGTTCTTAAACTGGACAAGAGAATAACTACAAGAACTAGATCAGAAAACAAGAATTATAACAACGCAAAAAGCCTGACACCAAATAGATAACGATGAGTGATTATATATGAACAGGAATGTCGGGAGAAGAGGTTTTGTTTATTCCGAAGATAGCGGCGATGTCATTACCAAGACATTTGAAAAATACACAAGGCAGAGTCGCGAAAGCTTAATTACTGCAGAAAAATTTGCAGTACACTTAACGGAAGGTCGAATCTCCCAAAAGAGAAAACAAAGTTTCAGTTGAGACGTCACGGACATGGTTAATTAAAAAGGGATATTTTAAGAGATAAACTTAATAATTATTAAAGGTGATCTCGAACATTGTCATGAAAAACAATAATAAATAATCCAATTTAGACAAAGTACACGAAAATATCAGATACAAAATGTTCTGAGACAGAGATGAGATTATCAATTATACATTGAATGAAGGTAGCAAGTCAGCTCGGAAAAAACATAAATTGGCGTGATTGGGTCGGGAGAGTGATCCACTGGGTGGTACGTAAACGATGAAGATCTGATTATACAAACCAGCAGTAAATGTACAGACTACAATGTGTATTAAAAAAATTTAATATGTTCTTGAACTTTAATATTGAAATGAATAACACAATCCAATCCCGAAGATGTTATCAAGTTACCTAAACTGAGTTTTTTTTTTCCTTTTTTCAGATAGTGCATTTTGTGGTTACGGAGTATAGCAAAATTATAGACGAATATTTCAACCTAACAATAGAGTTCACAAAATTGTAGAACCTGAAAGCTACGGTTGGGCTTCTCATAGTTGAAAAATTTCAAAAAATATCGAAGAACCTCGCAAAAAAATTGGAGGAACCCATAATACGAGGAATTCAACAGCATTACTAAAAAAATAATCTAAAAAGAGAATTGAAGTCTTGAGAAAATTTGTTACCTAATCTCCGATGTAAGCTACCATTTAATACTAGTTTGAACACTCAATGAATGAAAACCCACATATCGAAACACAATGGGCATTCATATATTAGTTTTGCCCTTTGCGTCTCACTGACTTTGTAACTTGGCATAGGGCGAAATGATTTTTTTTTTGTGTGCATTGTGTGTGTGCGTGTGTGTTTGCGCGTGTGTGTGCGAGCGTATGTCTATGACCCTTTTCACAAAGTGTACATTCTGGTTTTAGGCAAAGGTACAGGGTAGAGACGCCCTGAACCAGAGCACATAATACCAGGAAGAGTGCAGATTTTATCCAGGTTACTACGCTAATAAAATTATTAGTACTAAGAACATTGATAACTGTTGTGTTCTTGTCCGAAAATTGCAAACGTTACGAAATAAGGCGACGAACATGCTCGTAATCGTCACAGTTCTTGGAACGATTCCAAAGACCCTAACGGAAATATTGCAACAGTTAAAGATCCCGTGAATAATTGAAACGCTGCGCACTCCAACATTGCAGAATTCGAAAAGAATAGATACGAGATCACTGCAGATCTAAGCCGATTTCTTACTAACGGAGAGTCGCGCTGTTTCTCTGGTGTAAAGTTACAACAATACAGTAATGAAGACGATGACGAACAAAAAAAAACAAATATTTATTTAATAATACATTAAATTCAGCCATAAATCAATCAGTTAAGTTCTAAAAAGTGATACACGCTTGAATGGCCATGTCTCTTTCGAATCATGACTGACTAAGCAGAAGATTTTTCCTCAAAAGGTTAGCGTTTCTTTCTGTGGTAGACTGGTTGCTAACCAAGGCTACAGGGCCCAGTCTGTCCTGCTATTCAACGCACAGCCGGGAGAAGAGATTGATCCACATCTTTCCCAGTTATATTTGCGCGCATTTGTATATCGTAATACTTTCATTTAATTCAGTAACAAGAGCATAATCGAAAATAATGATAGCCGCATTGATAATTATGATTATGATTTAATAATTATGATTACGTTATAATTTGAGAATGATAATTATGTTTGTGAGGGGCTGATATTGATGATACTCCTGCTCTTGAGGAAGATTTATTCTTTCTTTTATCTTTTTTATATCGTGTCAACAGTTGATTTTTCTAAACTTGTAAATATTTTTATTTTATATTGAAAATGTTAAATTCATGTCATGACGTTTGTTATTTTAGAAAAAATTTTCAATTATAGCAAACAGATTTCAAGAATTAAAGATGACAACTTATTGAAAATTAGGATTTATGTGACTATTTTAATTTCACCTCAAAAATGTTTATCAACAAAAGAAAGGACGTGACAGAGCATTTTATTTGCAGTTGCGTAGCTATCCACGTCTGCAGTCAATAGACTTTGTATTCATAAAAGTGCATTTGTTTTTCTATCACACCTTTTGTTTGTTTGTGTTTTTGTGTGTGTGTGAATTGCTTTTTACCATTTTTCTTTATCGCAGGAAATTTCTTATTTCCACCCGTCTGTGTGCAATTTTACGGGTTATCTCCCTTGCATTTATTTATTTATTTATCAGTTTGTATTTTAAGTCATTTACTATTTATAATGTTTGCATCGTGCAGAAAAAATATGAACGATAATGACCAATTGTTATCATGAAGAAAATGTCCCTATTGTAAATATGCCTCACTCCCATATACGCAATTATTCACTCACTCTTTTTTCTCTCTTTCACACACTCACATTCACTCACTAGACTAACACACTCATTTCTCACTCAGTAACTCTCATTCATATTTTCGCGCACACATACACTCGTTTCTCCCTCTCATTCGCTCTCTCTCTCTCACTCTCTTTTTCACACAGTCATTTTTCACTCCCATTCTCTCTCTCTCTCTCTCTCTCTCTCACTCTCTCTCTCACACACAAACATTATTATATATGCATTCACTCACTCACTCACGCACACTCATTTCTCAGTCCCACTAACTTACTCTTTCACGCACGCACACACATGCATTCATTCATTCTCATACACGCACACATTCGGTCTGTTTGCTTTACTCTCTTTTTAACATACTCTAACATATGCATCCACTCATTTGTTTTCACACACACGCACACACATACATCACTCGGACTCTAACATGCACACACATTTTTCACTTTTAAGTCTCTCTCTCTCTCTCTCTCTCTCATTTTCACAAATGCACGCTGACACACATTTACTCATTCTCTTGAACTGAAATTTCTCACGCACTCACTCACTCACTCACTCAATTCTCTTTCAAACACACACATCATTCATTCTCCCTTTCTCTCTCTCTTTCATGCATACATTACTCACCCCCACACACTCTCATTTCTCACTCCCTCTCTCTCTCTCTCTCGCTGCTTTTCATTCAAATCTACTCACACACACATTCCCTCACTCTCTCTCTCTCACACGCACTCATTTCTTACTCAATTCTCTTTCACACGCAAACTCAGACATACATTCGCTTACAGTCTCATACACACGCTCATTTCTTACTCTCATTCTGTCATTTTCCCTCTCTCATGCGTTTTTCCAAGTAGAAAAAAAATTCAATAAAACAATAAATAAAAAAAATTACTTTTTCAACGAGCAAAATTATAAATGCCATGGTAACATTCCACACGACTTCAAATAAAAAAGTTAGGAAAGAAAACCGCATCAATACTGAAAAGGGCGATAACAGCCACTGGACTAAAGAAACCTATTTTCCTGAAATTCAACACTATTTCTAATAAAATGTTAGAAGTAACAACGCAATCAATACTGGAAAGGGCGATAACAGCCACTGGACTTAAGAAACCTATTTTCCTGAAATTCAACACTATTTCTAATAAAATGCTAGAAGTAACAACGCAATCAATACTGGAAAGGGCGATAACAGCCACTGGACTTAAGAAACCTATTTTCCTGAAATTCAACACTATTTCTAATAAAATGCTAGAAGTAACAACGCAATCAATACTGGAAAGGGCGATAACAGACACTGGACTTAAGAAACCTATTTTCCTGAAATTCAACACTATTTCTAATAAAATGCTAGAAGTAACAACGCAATCAATACTGGAAAGGGCGATAACAGCCACTGGACTTAAGAAACCTATTTTCCTGAAATTCAACACTATTTCTAATAAAATGTTAGAAGTAACAACGCAATCAATACTGGAAAGGGCGATAACAGCCACTGGACTTAAGAAACCTATTTTCCTGAAATTCAACACTATTTCTAATAAAATGTTAGAAGTAACAACGCAATCAATACTGGAAAGGGCGATAACAGCCACTGGACTTAAGAAACCTATTTTCCTGAAATTCAACACTATTTCTAATAAAATGTTAGAAGTAACAACGCAATCAATACTGGAAAGGGCGATAACAGCCACTGGACTTAAGAAACCTATTTTCCTGAAATTCAACACTATTTCTAATAAAATGTTAGATGTAACAACGCAATCAATACTGGAAAGGGCGATAACAGCCACTGGACTTAAGAAACCTATTTTCTTGAAAAGTTAATTTAAGAGAAAAATTTCACAAATTTCAACCGTAAGTGACTCTAACTGCTTGGTCAATGTCTATGAATGCAGAAAGTTTCCTCATGAGGAAACAGCTAATATTATCATATCTGCATTATAAGCATTAACATTATCGACTTTCTTAATAAATAAATTAAACAATTTACTCAACAATAAATTAAACTGAGTTTTTGAACGAGCAAAATTATAAACACCATCACACATTTTGAAAGTGTTTTCCCCCGGTGTAAAATAAGAAATAATGTGATCATTTGTTTAAAAAAAAAAAATGTAAAGAAATGTAAACAATAATATATTTTGGAAAATTATAAAGTAAATAAGAACTGCAAACTATAATAAAATGCTGAAACCCGATTATTTTTTACAAGATTTAAATCCATCAAGACTTCTTCGTACTAAAACAGCACAACTTAATTGTAAACGGCACGATAATATGTTTACATTATATTTGTATACAAGCAGTATAACCCGTCTTCAACCGGGTGTTTCAAAACTGAGAATTTTTGCCGTTCAGTTGAAGCAGTTTAAATCAGCCCACCCGAAAAACAATATTAGTAACAACAATTGGTTGTAACTGAGGCACATCCCGAAATAGAGCGTTAATATTAGGTTGGTGCAAAAATAATGACGGTTTTTGACGTATTTTTTAACGTCAAAAACCGTCATTATTTTTGCACCAATCTAATAATTTGAATGGGGTCGCCTGAAAAGGGCCGTTTTTACGTTCTCAATCTTGCAAGGAAGGAACTTCTTCCAATGACCGTCATGATAATAATACACGATAATTTTTATTTATAATATAATTTTTTTTATCATTCTAATAATATTTTGCGTTAGATTTCAACTCTCTAAACTGATTGTACGCTGTTTTTACTGACATTAAATTTTACCTTTGATTTTTGCGCAAAGTGTAAAAAAAACAGCCAATTTGGACTCAAAACCGGCACTGGAAAATTATCAAAAAAATTTCATCGAAATCGGACGAAAACTGTGGAAACACATAAACAACATCCGATCATACACACATACATACACACGCATATTTTGAGAATTATAGATATATAGACTTTCGCACAAATATATTAACGGTATATAAAATAATAAAAAAATTCTAACTCTCTATGATATACTCTATCTTTACGAAAGTTTGATCTAACCAAAAATCGAATATTGAAGCTATATCTGGGCTGAAGTTGCTCAGTCCTCACTTGCCTGTCTGCATAGAGTAAAAAAGCGTTTACGCGGCATTGTGGATGATGAATTATTTTCAATCCTACGATCCTTTTCCCACTGATAAAACACTGTGAGCCTCTCATTGCTCTATCGCAACTTCCATAGAATGTGTTTTGACAAGCTGCCTTCCTTAGTCTCACCACACTTGACCTTTCCAGCTGGAACCTGCCATGCCACGTACACATGAGTGAATCATCCCCATTCCTTTTGTATTCCAATAGTAAGAAATAAGTTCCATAACTGCTGCTTTGTGGAACAGACTCCCAGCAGAATGTTTTCCCAATCACTACAACCTTGACCTCTTCAAGTCTAGGCTTAACTGTTATCTTTTCTGTGAAGACCTATGAACTTCCGTTATCACAACAGATCTACATGGGTTTTGTGTAAATGTTGTAAGAAAATGCCGAGACCGTTATCATATACAAATAAAATTTAACGTGACATGATATATAAACATATATATATATATATATATAGAGAGAGAGAGAGAGAGAATGTGCGTGTGTGTGTGTGTGTGTGAAAGAGAGTTCAGATGTAAATGACCTGGTGAATACGAGAGAGTGAAAGTGTGAGAGAGCGAGAGAATCCGAGAAAATGTACATATATATATATATATATATATATATATATATATATATATATATATATATATATATATGCGTGTGTATATATATATATATATATATATATGTAAAACGTGTATGTATATATATATATGAAATTTTAATATATATTATTATATTAAATATATATATATATATATGTGTAAAACGTGTATGTATATATATAAATATATATATATGAAATTTTCATATATATTATTATATTATATATATATATATACATATATATATATATATATATATATATATATATATATATATATATATATAACATATAACACACTCATATCTTCTCTCCCACCTCACTTCCTCACTTCGTTAATTTTACATATGTTTGATGAGGTCCGTCAAAAACGTGTGAATGTCTTTTCATTTTTCATTTCAACCTTTGGAAGTAAAGTCTGATGATCCAGAGCCCTGTTAAAGGGGTTGTGGTGAAATAACTTATTACATGGGACCTTAAAGTGGTCTGTTTTTATTCAAACATATCTGCTCTTAATTTTACATTTAGCTCTCCGGATATCATCCTCCTTGGGTCTACCCATGCGGATTACCTAGGTTTGCATAAACTATATATATATATATATATATATATATATATATATATATATATATATATATATATATATATGCGCAGTGATAGAGTGATATCAGTAATAGAGCTAACATATTTAGTTGGATTGCTCTGAGTTTGTGACCCTGGGTTTCACGCTATTTGCGATTGTCAAACACACACACACATACACACACACATACACACACACACACACACACACACACATATATATATATATATATATATATATATATATATATATATATATATATATTCAAATATAGCAGATGCCTGCTTAACAAGGTTGCTGAAAGAAAAGATGTATGTTTAAGGGTCAACACAGAAATGTGTGGATGCCTAAGGTTACCACAAGGTGGTGGAAGTGTTTCGGGGAGGTTATCTTATGACAACTCCATTTCCCACTATATATGTATATGTGTTTTGCGTAAGGATTGTAAGAAAAAATGCACATAGCATTATATATATATAGGACTATATGGGTATCTAAGATCACCAGTTGATTGTAGGAGGTTAGTGTTGAATGTGCTTATACAAAACGATGTGGATCGCACTTGTATCGTATGTTAGGATGGGCACAGCTTCTGAGAATGGATAAAATAAATTCGTATATTTCCAGTCATAGAATTATGTGGACATCTTCCATCGATCTACACTGTTTACACGGAATACCTGGTGGAAATAATTACTGCCAACATTGTAGAGCGATAGTATCAGATAAGCGACACTGGCTCAAATAATATCTGCATTCATTGTTATGTAAAATAGATTCTTCTTTGTGATATCTTATCTTTAAATTCAAAATTTTAACTTTTTGGTGTCCAATGTATCTCGATGCCTAGTCGGCTTCATTCAGTTTTCGACCGCTTTTGGTTTTGTCTTTGTCGCTGTTGTTTTTAAATATCCCACATTAGTAAGCAGTAACTTTGTCAGATAAGATGATAACCTTATCGCGTTAATAAATTATTTCCTCTTTTAATTTAAAGCCAGTGTAAATCATCAATAACAACAGCCTACTTGATATTCATAGTTTTGCATAAGTGCCAGGAATAATCCAGAAACTAGCATATAAGATTACATCTCTCCGTTTCAACAAACCATAATTATGATTTCATCCATCACTGCCACTAAACTTATCTTTCCTCGTTTCAATTCGGTTGGCAACATAAGATATGCTTTACCTAAGGACTTATCTATAGAATAATACAGGCTTTTCCATTATCTCTCTACCGTTTAGAAATTGAGTTTATATGCAGCGATCACGTGACCGATTAGATTGACGAATCAAAGCTCAGATAATAATTGGTTGCTGCTGGAGCTATTTGTAATCGCTTCAAATCTCGTTTTGCATGACAACAGACGCAAACGTTGTGCTTAGAAATCAGAAGGGCTTTATATTTATTTTGATTTTGGTTGACAGATCCTGGCTCTGATTCATTCGAATTATCGCCGGTGTATGCACAGACAAGTTTACAAAATTCGATACCAGACGAACTGCATCAATAATTATTAAATATGTTAAAGTTAGCTTTGTTTACAGAGTTGAAAGCGTTCCTCTAAATTACCAATGTAATTCTTTCAGGGTCGTCTCGCAGTAAATGTTGAATAAGTCCGGTCAGAAGACTTGTGACCCTACGTCTCTTGAAGTTATTAAATGGCAAAAAAAAAATCTTTACCAGACTTTTAGTCGCCAGAAGGAGACCGTTATTTATCTGCCTCTCCACGAATCTTAGGATATGGTACATGGTCAATTTAATGTTGGGTTTTCTAGATGTATATCTTTTGAACAAGGTCCAAAATTGCCAACTCTTCCTTGAATATATAAATATTCCCAGCACGGTTATATCATAAATTGAAAAATTCTCACCTGATTTATTATTCTAGCTTGTATTTGGAACAAACTAGTACAGCAGATGTTGCCCAAAGACAAGAACACGGACTTCCCCGAAGACTACAATATAACTGAAAACAGAAGAAATGCTTCTTCTTTTATGTGGCGTATCCCTTCAAGTCGTGGGTGATATTGGCCCGCTACAACTTCCTATATTTGTAGATCTAAGCAATGTTTGTCTGATTACTGACTTTTATGCCGTATTTGATAGAGTTTAACAGATATGGAAACATTCCGTATACTTTTCAGATTACAGATATTTTCATCACTTCCACACGTAGCGTAAGTAATACATTTTTACAATCATGAATCTACCAAATCGATTTATTGAGTTATTGCTTCTTCAAAAACGTGACTAAAAAGATTAAAACCGGGTATTTTTTATAAATGTTAATTTACAACAATGCTATTTTTCTTTCATTTTCATTCAGAAAAGCATTATGTGAATTCTAAAAATATTACCCAGGCCACTATTTGAGTTTTTAAAAGCCTATTATACTACAATTCATGCTTCATGTAATCATTTATGAAACGATCCTTATGCAGAGGCAAAAGATACCTGTCTAGCATCAATCTTTGCTGATACTAAAAAGCTCTTCTTTTTCTTACAAACACACACACACATACACACATACACACACACAAAAGATGAAAAATTAATGAAAATCGTGCCTTTCCATGCAGTGAGTGTAATGATATTCGTGTTCGATTAAAAAGAATTCAGTTGAGAAAAGGAGAATAAATTTGTACAGAAAATGACAACAAAAATTAGAAAAAGAGTGGTGGGTAGAATTGTGTGTGTGGAAATGAAGGACGAAAAACTGCGCAAGATGGTACCGGACAGGAAGGCATTTCAGTAATGGGAAACGAAAAAAAAATACTAAAAGATAAGATGGAGGATTGCTTCAGCGGATTGCTCGAAAGAAATGTTTGTGAGAAGCAGACAAGTATTGAAGAGTAAGAAGAGACGAGCTTTATAGAATAAGTAATTAAGGCTAGAAATCGGAAGACAATATGGAAGATTGCTTGGGTAAAATTGTCCAAAGAACAGAAAGTGAACAGCTGATAGAAAGTTTTCAGCAAAGATTTTTTTTTATCCAGAAGAAAGAATAAAAATCTGTAAAGAAAAGACAAAAAAAGAATTATTGCTTTGAAAAAGAACGATCAGCAGAAGAGGAAAAGAAAGTCAATGTGTCATTACAAAATATAGATAAGAAAAGGAAATTACTCAATGAAAGAGAATAAGATGAACGTTCAAAGGAGCAGATAGGGTAATGTAGGGAGATAATTTACGTAAAACAGTGCCTGAGAGAATAATAACAATATGAAAAGAGATGGGATGAAAAAGAAGGTTAACAAAAAGTCCATATGAAAAGTGAAGCTCCATTTAAAAACTGATCAATGGAATCAGATATCATAAAAAAAAGAAAACGCTGGAGTAAATGGAGATAGCAACGGGAAAAAATATGAAAGAAAGTAACCTATAAAAGCGATAAGAAAGCAGCAGGAAAACGCAAAGAATAAAATAAAAATAAGAAAATGATCATACAACCTAGAAAACCATAATCAACATGGCGGCTAAAAATTGACTGATGTATCGATCAGCAAAAATGGCGTGTTGCTTACTGAAGCGATGCATAATAAATCACATTTATCTGCTGGTTTAATTCGCTTGACTGTGTCGGTCAGAATAGGATCGTCGTAAAGTCCGTGAAAACATGGCAAAAACGAAAAGAATGAGAGAAATCTTGGATCAAACTCCAATTGATAGAACGGACAATTAGGTAAAGCCAACTTATAATCGGCAATTTAGATGTGCTACAATGTAATGGGATATCAAAACTAGGAAAAATATCACAAGGGATAAACACTACATACAGACATATCAGAAGACGTATCAAATCGATTTTAAAATCAATATTAAAAAGAAAAGCAATCAATCGATGATACAAAATAATCGAGGAAACATGTCTAAATTTCTGAAATAGAGTGGCCATTATTCTATAATGTATTCATTTATTGCGTTCAGAATATTTCCTCCTTTGCGCAGCAGCTACAGCGTTTGGTTTGGTTCATTTTGTTTTACGGCATATCAACACCTCAATGGGTTATTTAATGCTGACAAGATTTTTCGGATAAGTTCGTATGAATAGAATATGCATTCTTTGTAATAAATCAGTTGTTAGATCAGATTTCATTGACGTATTTTTTTAGAGTTTTTGTTGAGAATCAAATATATTGGTGGGAATATTTTTTCGAAATATATTGCTGGGATTTTTCCTAGAAAAATCTATTTTTATACTTTCTTAGTGTTTTGACCCAGTTTGGTGGTTAATTATTTTCCCATAATTGGGGCCAAAAAAGATGCTACCACCCCGAGTCAGCGTGGACCTGGAAACAACAAAAATTAAGAGGTGGTTCCATGCACCTCAAAACTTTCCAATCAGAGGTTTTGCTGCCGGACATATTTTATGATTATACCCAGGACGTGCAGTGTTTGCAATAACAAATATATTTCTATAGATAAAGCATTAAAATGTGTAATATTTAATTTATGTGTTTCTGTCAGACAGGCTTCTATAGATACGGGATGCAAGTTCTAATCATATCTCAGGTTAATTCGTTATTTCTGATTCCTGCTGGCTACTTAACAATCATGCAATGAAAAACTACAAAAATATTGCGAGAAAAAACAACAATATGATCAAAGAATATCTAGTCAAAATTCAATAATAAAAAACATTAGTTCGAATGATCATGAAAGTGATAAAATACGTCCGAGGAAGAAATAGCTTTTATTCTAATGCTTATAATATAATTTTTTCTCTCGTTCTTTACAGTAACATTTCATCTGTAACCATTTTAGGACATTTTTATTTTAGCTTTTCTGCTTTATTTCTAAAAATTCCATTTGTATTTGTTCTGCAGAATATTTTCATTTTACAAATGAAAATATTTCAGTAAATCAAAGATGAATTCGATTTTATGATCCTACATGCTTACGTAATGATCTTTCGGTAGTATTTGCTCTTCCTAAATTGTTCCAGTATTTCTGGGAGTCGATTTCTCGTCTACCTTGCTTTTTTTGTAAATCATTATAATTGACATTTGATATCCGTTCGCGTCTGGACCTTATTTAAAACGCTTTAAAAAGTTTGGAAAAGTAACTATGCGGCAGAGTTTAAAATAAAACCTCAGAATTTCCAGAAATATTAGCTGAAGCAAAAAGGTACAATAGTATTATAATAATAATAATAATAATAATAATAATAATAATAATAATAATAATAATAATAATAAAGAAACTGGTATGAACCTGATTACAGAGATAGGACCTCTAACAATTTTATGGGAATTTACAATACACCAGAATGTGCTCTCTTATTGGCATGGTTGTCCCTGGAGTTTCTCATTTACCTTTGAAGATCTTCGAAAAACTACCAAAATACAAGGATTTTGATGTGGAAATCTAAAAATGTGGTACATGAGGACATCAATAATTGAAGTTGTAGCCCTCTAATTGATTGGAAAAGGTTCCAATAGACTCATTAAAGGGATTCCTGGTAACCCATATTTTAAAGAAATACAAAAATGTTGTACTCACAAGTATAGTTTACACATTACGAACAGCTTTATATATGCAAAATGTTTGCGATCTTACGTTTTTTCTTCTTGATTTTTTTTTCAAAAATGATTAGTGGAAAATGTCATGAAGCCATTTTGTGATCTTGGGTCTCTGATTGGGACCAGGAAGGAAATGTGTATATAACAAAAATCATTGGAAATAATAATAATAATAATAATAATAATAATAATAATAATAATAATAATAATAATAATAATAAATCATATGAGTAAAATTCACAGATTAGAAAAATGTATAAAATGTAAGATGGCAAAAAGTGGATGATCTATTTATATCTGAACTGTAAAATAAAACTTAACCCTCACATAATATCCACCTGTTCCTTTCAAATCAGGAATACTTAATTAACAGAGCTGATATATTCAGTAACAAAATAAACTACATTTGAATGCCAAGTGCTACTGAATTTTGAATTGTTTTTCTTCTCTTTAGTAGCCAAGTTAACACAAAAGTAGATCAAAAAATCTCAAGCAGCGGACCTTCAAAGTTTAGTAACGCTGGAGTTTAAAAATTAGCCCAGTATGGAAAACCCTGCTATTTAGTTACATTGCTGCAATATTTTATGACTTATTTAACTTATAAAGTTGTAAACCGACCTGATGATGGATCAAGAATATACAACTATTCCCAATGATAGCCACTAATGTAAATACTACTATTACCGATAATCATTTGGATAATAGTTCACGTGTACTTAGCAGGGTTGCCTGATTAGATTACAACTAATTGCATTGGGAAACATTCGAATGCCCACCGCTATGATACTTTTAATTGACTTTCTTCCCATTAAAAGCCCAACTTAACACAGTTCATTTTAAATGTAGCCCAAAAGTTCCAAATTGTTAAATTCATAATTTACTAATATTAATACGGTCAAAAGTAAACCAGTCTGTCAAATCTGATGGTACAACTATTTACTCTTGTCTTGATACGTCTGATAGGTTCGGCAAAGTGAAATTGGCAACTGATCTGAAAAATTAACTTCCATCTGTTAACTGGGGCAAGAAATGTCTTCTAAATTTTAACGCCTCCAAAACGAAACTGCTCACATTTAATCGTCTTAGAGGACATTTTCTGCTTTCCCCTCGGCACGGCTGATGCTAATCTGCAGGAGAGTGAGTCATTGAACCTTCTCGGGATATTTTCATTTGACTTGAATTAGAACGATTATATTGAAACAATTGCTAGGTCTGCGGCTAGGACAGTTGGTTCACTGTGTCGTACTAGACATTTTTCTCAACAGAATTTATGCTACAACTTTATAAGTCTACCATTCGTCCCCACATTGAATATTACTATTACATCTGGCCTGGTGCTTCTGCTCTGTATTGTAACAAAATCCAAAGAATTTGTAATGTTACCGGTCCTGTCCTGGCATCTCAGCTTCAGTCACATTCTCACTACTGTAACGGATATTTCTCGTGTCTTTTCTATAAATATCTCCATGGGGATGCAAAATTAAAATATAAACTATATTTAAAACGTATGTATTTATAATAAATTTAAAATAGAAATATATATATATTTAAATATAAATTCGAAAATGCGCATGGTGCTGCATAATCCTACGCCAATATAATCACATTATGCGTGCGGGTAGACTGACTGTTCAGTTTTAGGGGGAAAATTGTCGAAGACGACGAAAGAATCATATATATATATATATATATATATATATATCTTTAAAAAAGATTTTAAAAATCAGCGGCTCTTACTGCTATTAATGCATTAGTCTCCAAGTACGAATTGAGTTCTCCGGGCCGCAGGCGTATTTCGTATAGAAAAACGTTAAAATTTCCCTCCTTTTCCACTGTGCAACAATGGCCTCGGGGTAGGATATCTGATTGATGTCAAATCAATAGGGTTTCGATCCAGGTTTGAAGCAATCGGACACTGAAGAAACAGTCTGTCTGTGGATATATATATATATATATATATATATATATATATATATATATATATATATATATATATATATATATATATATATATATATATATGTGTGTGTGTGTGTGTGCATACATTCCATTTATACGTTATTTTATAGATATAATTTATTTAAGTAAATGCTCTGTTTTTTATTAAACAGTATTAATTACATTTACCATACTTAATGTTCTAGTAATTTCGTAGAAAATAGGTGCTCCTCCGACAGGAATCGAACCTGTAATCCTTAATGGGAACCATCATTTGATCAGATGTGTTGTTAACCATTTATCCACAGAGAAGCGTCTGGTTAGCAAAGTCCGAATGTCTGTTAATAAACACACGCTTTCGACGATTTTTCTCGATCGATCATATCTACCGACGAAATGTATCTTAACGTAAACAATGACAACATATGAAGTGGATTAAGTCCGACAATCATTTTAATGTATTTTTCGTTTATGAGTTATTTTTATAGATATAATTTATTTCAGCATATGTAAATAAGAGCATTTACTTCAATAAATTATATTTGTACAAATAACGTATAAACGGAAAATATATCAAAGTAATTGGCGGAATTAATCCATTTCATACATATATACATATATATGTGTGTGTGTGTGTGTGTGTGGAGATAGATAGATAGATAGATAGATAGATAGATAGATAGATATAAAAGTATAAATATGGACACCGAGTCGGTTTCATGCTTGAAAGTAATCTTCAGGCCCAGCGCATGACCTGAAGATTGCTTTCAAGCTGAAGATTGCGTCACTACTTGGTGTTGACCTCAGTGTCCACTTTTATATTTTTATAATTTTATATCTACATACGCTATATCTCTGATATTGATCTCCTTTATATATAAATATAGCACTATATTATTAACACTAAATGCTTATCGTATATATATATATGTATATATATATATATATATATATATATATATATATATATATATATATTAGGTTTGTGCAAAAATAATGTCGTTTTCTCACATATGTTACTATGTGAGAAAACGACATTATTTTTGCCCCAACCTAATATATTAATTGAATTTACCCCAAACAAGGCAGTAAAGACACTAAGACCTAAGAAGTTACTGTGTGTTAAATAATAAAACAGAATATTAAGGACCAAGACCAATAGAAGGGTGATCAAGAAGACAGTAGATAATGATTGACATTCCATTTAAATTTTTGGAGATCAAAGTTAACCGAAAAGCATGGAGTCGGAAGAGATTTCGACAAACGAGTTGTGCGGGAAAAGAAACTGTTAACATAGAACTTGCGGTTACATCTCAGCCAATTCAACTGTGAATTGGTGATGCCTTGTCGCCAATTACAATGATATATTAGTGTAGCATTATTAAATTATTAGCGAAATATTATATAGACACCAAAAATATTTAGGCAGTTTTAAGTCTAGTCAACGATATAGTGTAAAAGTTCGCAGGCAATCACGTCTTTCTATAACTTCCTAATTCTGTATTGCTGTATACACCATTTGAATCTTTACCATCTGCCATTTTCCAGCTCTGTCATTCATTCACGTCAACTCATTAGGAAAGCTGCTCGCTCTTTCCTTCTACACGGCTTTCTTTCCATAGGACTTTTGAGTATTAAAGTTTCCAAGTCGCCTGATTTTAGGTACCTATATCCTTTTACGAGGGTATACTGAAAAGTTAATAGGCTGAATATGAAGGACTGATAGTTGAGCTGTTAAATATTACAGGAATTACTTCCAACTCTTTTTATTTATAACCACATTGTTTATTTCCATGTAAACT
The DNA here is from genome assembly GCA_963932145.1 of Acanthosepion lycidas. Classification (NCBI taxonomy): domain Eukaryota; kingdom Metazoa; phylum Mollusca; class Cephalopoda; order Sepiida; family Sepiidae; genus Acanthosepion; species Acanthosepion lycidas. The sequence continues at coordinate 45,379,619 of OZ010582.1, forward strand.
AACATCTGACTTTTCAAAGAATACTGTTCATCGTGTTGGTCAAAAATCATCAACAGCAGTTATGACGTCATCATCACTCTGCTACTGGTTCGCAGCCAAGTGTTTTTTTGCTGGGGGGGTTCATGTTGAAGAACAGATGATTGTCAGATGAAGTCAAATCAAGGGAATACGGAGGGTGATCAAACAGTTCAAAGCCACAGTCAGGTACAGTAGCCATTGAAATCAAGGACATGTGTGCTGAAGCATGGTTCCGATGAAAGAAGACCCATTTCGACAGTTTTTTGGGCGTTTGATAGCCTTTAATAACTGCATCAGCAAGTTGTCATAGCACTCTCCATTGATGGTGGCGTCCTTTTGAAGTGTGACCCTTTTAAAATAAAAACAATTGCATCTCAAAAAAACCTTCCCTGCAAATTAGCCTTGTTTGGAGAAGGTAAAGAGGAGCGATTCGACTGCATGGATTGTCTCTTTTTCTCTGGCTAAAAATGATGAACCCAACACTCATCATGGGTTAAGAAACATTCAAGGAAACCAGCTGAATCTGACTCAAACAAGGTCAGATTTTCTGTAATGTGATCAGTCTGGTGCGCTTTTTATCAGGTGTCAGAAAGCGTCCCACCCACGGATCAGAAACCTTTGTCATTCCAAGTTCATTGTGCAGAATATTCTCAACTGTTTCACGAGATTTCGTAATATCATTGGCTATTTGATTTATAGTCAATCGCCTATCATTTATCACTATATGGTGAATAGCATCTATATATCCGTCAGTAGTATCAGTTACATGGCCTCCAGACCATGGACTATCTTCAAAAGTCTCTCATTCCCCTCCTAAATTCAACTGCCCATTTTTGCACTGTTGATAAAGCTGGAGCGCCTTTCCCTAATGTAGCAACCATGTAAGCATGAATGTCCTTGGGGGGCTGAACCCTTTTTCTGTAGATACTTGATAACACCACGATGACAAATTTTCTCCAATTTCAAGAGAAGTTGGTATTCCTTACTTTTGAAGTCTTCTTTGAAAAGTCTGATGTCAGTTTACCATTCAGCCAAGCTCGTCAGTTAAGTGATCCGCTGAATTCCCCTCTCCCTTTTGTATTTGATATGTCTTGTGAGTGCCAAACTCTACAAGCTCCCCGTCCTCATTGTGTTGACGAGAAATTTCAACTGTTTCTGATTCTGAATGTAAGCGTCCATTTTGTTTCCACACGTCGCCCATAGAATTCACGGCATCCTTCTATAGAACCACATTTCTATTGTCTCCAGTCGTCTCTTTAACGTGAGAATTATGTAATGTAAAAGTGTGTCGGGGATACACTCTAATGTGAAATAATTAATTATATCTATAATCTGGAAATTAGATTACTACTGACGCCATAAATGCACACAAAGATTAAGAATAAGACAGTGTATTACTGCTTAATATAAACACTTTTGCCAAACTTCAATCCTCGTAATCAATCGACTTTAGCATTAACAGATAGAGAATTCTATCATTCTGGCATCATTTTACAAACTTTACAAAAAATCCTTTAATATTTTTAAAAAACTGAAACGAAAGTGCCTCGTTATAAGAAAAATTTGTTAATTTTTCTAATGTTTCTCCGGATTTCCGAAAAACCTTACTGCATTAATCATCTATCTTAAGAGGGGGGGAGAGAGAGAAAAAGAGAGAGAGAGAGAAAAGTGAGGGAAAGATCATAAAATATAACGATGTAACAATAAAGCAGCCGAGCAAATATGATTCTACGTTCGAATCAGGAAACTCATTAGTGCAAAACCTATTGCAACAGCGCCATTTGAGCGACTCAATTGGCACAGACGATACAATGAAGCTGCAAAATGGCTCGTTAGGAATGCGCCATTAATCAGTTTCGCCTTTCTGTTTTTGAATGAAATCCATTAGTGAAAATGCTAGGAATGTGCGTGGCAATAGACAGTGTATCATTTGAAGGCATTTGTAAAAATAAAAATAGGAATCATTTGGTCTGATCTGAAATCACTGACGATATTTGTGGCGAAATGAAATTGCACCGTACAAAATTGTTTCTATTTATTCTGTCACTTCCTAATCATACGTGACTATAAATTGGACAACCATTTTGAATATTTATTTTACCAAATCTCTTATTTTAAACTATTTTTTTTAATTTACATAATTTTTTGAGTATCTTCACAAAATTATTACTAAAAATTCTTTTTACAGCATCAGTCAGTTATGTGCCATCCGTGATTTTTTTTTCTCTCAGTAGGTTGCCATTTCTTTCTGCAGTAGACCAGTTGCTATCCAAAGCTATAGAACCCGGTCTGTTCTGCTATTTACTTCTAGCTAGGGGGATGAAGAAGAAGAGGATTCATACCTTTCCCAAGTGTATTAACACTTCAGTGAATTTAATGAATTCGACTGGAATTTGAACTCATCGAATCCATTACATTTTTACAGCATAAATGACTGATTTTAGATTTTTTTAATAATATATTATAATTTTATCACTGACATTACATTTGTGTCTGTTTTTTTTTTGTTTTTGTTTTTTTCTTGCGTTTTATTCAAATTTTATTTTTATTTCTCAAAACGTGAAAATAATTTGAACGTTGCGATAAATAGGAACAAGTACAAGAAAAAATGTCAAAAATTTCGTAATGATAGGGCTTCATGTAAGAAATTCGAATAGAATCCAGGTTATTTTTAGTACTTCCTTTCTCTAGTTATACTATACGTGAAATGAATATAAGGGTTTTGAGAATTTGAAAATCAAACTGATTAACCGTTACAGACCAGCCAACCAAATCTTGTTATTGTAAACAAATATTCGGAATTCTGTCAATTTGCGAGTATAGACATCCCAAAATAGAAAGAAAATATATAAATGCACATTAAAAATATTTTCCGGTTTTATACCTGTTTTTTTTTTTTTGTTTTTTTTAATCCAAAGCTTATTTCTTTTACACATCTTAAGAATATCTAAGACTACACTTATATCATTACCATTAGAGTATATCAAATTTATTTTCGTTTTTTACAGATACCTACTCTAAAACTTATTTGATACATACATCTAAAGACTATGTCTCTAATATATTATTATTATTTAATTATTTTGTCAGATAAAAGATTATAATATCTCCTAATTGACGTAGTGGGCCACAATTAGCCACCTTTTTCTTCTCTAGTATATCTATATTTAAATTCATCTGGAACTAATGTCGAGCACCGATATATTAGATGTTTAATATTTTTCTCGGTATTTCTAAAAAAGCGACATTTTGAATATGCCACATTCATTAACATATGTCCCTGGTAGGGTTTTTTGACAGGTTTTGATCTTGAATGCTTAGAATGAATGTCACAGTTTTTGCTTCCAACCCAGAACTCTCAAACGACGAACGGGCCAGATCTTAGTTAGCAACAGGATAGGTATTGTGCTCGCAATGGTTTTTCTTCTCATTTGAGTTTCCGGTTAAGCAGGCCATTATTATTATTATTATTATTATTATTATTATTATTATTATTATTATTATTATTATAAGAGAAGGAAAACTCTTATTTTAAACCTCTTAGACCTTGCAGCCATACCCAATTGTGGGAAAGACTTCGGAAGTAAACCCTGAGGATAAATCCCTGAGACACTCGGATAAAAATCCGAATCCCGATGATTGGGTATGGCTGCAAGGCAGCAGAGGTTTAAAATCAGAGTTTCACCTTCGTTTTGGCAGCTCCTGCGAGACTGTTACTCCCATGTGGACCTGTACAGACATAACAGATGCTGCGCCGCTACCAGAAGCTAAGACAACCCTTTTGGGGCGCAGACTCGTGGTCCCTCGAGACCGACGGATGGCACATTATATACAAATAAACAATAAATTATATAATAATAATAATAATAATAACAGGAATAATAATAAATGCATAAACAAAACTCCCTGTGGCCTAGAAATATCGGGGTGATATTATTATTATTATTATTATTATTATTATTATTATTATTATTATTATACTCTCTTATTTATATCTGATGTTATAATACCTACTCTACTTCATCCACCGCATTCGAGTCTACAACAGGTAATTAGGAATCTTTTCTATATGTTTTTGAATTCCTTCTCCTAGACTGGTTGCCAGCTACGGCTAGAGATCTTTGTTTGCCCTGCTCTTTAACTCGTAGCTGGAGGAGAAGAGGTGCATTTATACCTTTCTCAATGGTTTTTGTGCGAAAGATAATGTAACGAATTTGCCTGGATCTCGACTCGCCGGTCTCTCCATCCGAACGCCTACGCATTACATTATGTGTTCACCCTAAGAATCGCCTAATGATGATTAGCGCGCTAGTATAGTAAATTATTACAAGTAAGAAGTGAGTTTGATTCCTCAAATGTGTCGCTATACTTATGACAATGTGTCCGACTAACCATAGTAAATACCGATAAACATTTGACTGTTCGCTCAAAACTGTCATCATGGCCTCATTTTAATGCAGTATATCAAATATTCATATGATTAATGTAGTCAAGAAAAAGAGCTGACGTTGTTTTATCACGTGACTGGGTTAGTCAGATCAACCAGTATCGAATCGAATACTGCTATCGCAGTCGGTGGTATCGATCAGTGTCGAGTTTTCACAAGGCAACTTCTATGGGTACATATAAAGCTTAAAAAAAAAGGATAACACAAGTTATGGGTTCAACTTGCTTTAAGATCCCTCTGGAACAGTCAGTCAGTTATGTGCCATGCGTGATACACGCTTAGACGATCATGTATCTTTTGATACATGACTGACAAGGCAGATTTTTCCCGCAGTAGGTTAATATTTCTTTCTGTAGTAGACCAGTTGCCATCCAAGGCTATAGAACCCGGTCTGTCCTGCTATTTACCCATAGCTGGGGGGAGAAGAAAAGGATTTATACCATTCCCAAGGGTATTAGAACGTAAGTGAATGTAATAGATTCGACTGGAATTCTAACTCGGTTCTCCGATTCCTCAAAGGCAAATACAGTGTAAATAAAATATCACTCGTTAAATCCTTCGTATCGATCAAGAGACAGACCCTTTGTCTTCAAAACATGAAACATTAGCGAGTGAGAACAGTACGTTGTGTGGATTACAAATCAATCCCCTAATGCGTGCGGCTCTGTTCCTTTCTGTCCCACCTCTGAATTATCTGGCGTATTTTTCTTTCTCTTGTCAGTATTAATTAAGCTTTCCACTAATCAGAATTCACGATGAGGAAATAGTCTCTACAATTATCGTTCCTTACTTTTTTTTATCTTGTAAGTTAAATAATATTCTGGTGTTAATGAAATCTAATTTATGTAACGATGTTGGTAAATTTAATTTTTTTTTTCTTACAAATTATATCTTGGGATAATGATAACATTGTTCAATGCTTTATCTCTCAAGTTAATTTTTATTTCATACAATAACAGTGCATTGAAATTTTATTGATTTATATATTTTTTGCTAATTTTCATAAATTTATGAAGTGTGCTTCTACAGACAATATACGATAATCATAGTGATATTTGCCTCTTGGTGGGCACTTGATTATTATGGCCTTGTGCCGATCACGTAACTGTTCACATTATTCTAAATCACAGGCGAGAGAATAAAATTGGGGAGAATTCGTTGAATTAAGATGTCTGAACAGTTTTCTTGGGAAAGGTATTCCTGTTATTCAAATGTTTACTGTCATTTTTTTTTTGTCTTGCGTTGAATGTAGAATGCTATCACGCAGAAAAAATTGTCAAGTATGACAATGTGAATCTGATGTGCTGCTGCTGCTGCTGCGGATGATGTTGACGGGGATTTGAATTCAAGAACGAAAAAACTTCATAAATAAATAAAAAAAATATCAGAAAAAATATCTGCCTTTTGTATAACTGCAGATCAAAGAAAATGTTTTTACCTCATTCAGAAACACAAATGCAACAACAAGAGTGTATTACTAGATGGTTGAATTGTATTCGAAACTCGTTTGTTTATTATTATTATTATTATTATTATTATTATTATTAGGTTGGTGCAAAAATAATGTCGTTTTCTCACATAGTAACATATGTGAGAAAACGAGATTATTTTTGCACCAACCTAATATTATTATTATTATTATTATTATTATTATTATTATTATTATTATTATTCGTGCATTTTCATGTTCGTACCAGATGACATTTGATTATCGTTAAATCCTGAATGACAGCAAGTCACCTCAAATCTCCAGCAGTGCTTTAATCTGTACAAGCTCAACTCTGAATTTGAATTTCAACTAATACACTCTCAATGGCACACTTCCAAGTGCACCTTCGATCATGAGAACGATTCAAACCTCGTTTCATATCCTTCTGTATTGTCGGACAAGTAATTTCTCGCTTTCCTTCAGGTTCACACTGCTCCGACCATACAGCAACATTCACAATCTGGGAGTTTTTTTTTTCTTTCCCTGCTGAACTGCTATATAATATTCATCCTACTATATAACTGTGAAAGCTGGATAATTTCCTTACAGATGAAGAAGAGACTTGAAAATAAAAAAAAGAGATGTGGTTCTACAGAAGAATGAGAATACCATGGACGGAGAATGTGAGCAACAAAGAAGTTTTAAGAAAATCGAAACTGAAAGAACACCTATAGTTAAAATCAGAAAGATGCAGTTGAAATTTCTGGAACACATAATGCGTAAAGAAGACTCGGAGAAATTAATACTCACAGGATTTATTGAAGGCAAACGGAACAAAGGGAAACAGCGAGTTACCTACCCTTAAAAGTCTGTGTAAATGGATGGCAGAACAGGAAATGGTGGTAACAAAGACAAACTGATAAAAGATACAAAGGATAGGAAGTTGAGGAGAGCCATAATCTCCTACAATCTGATGAGAGGAGGCACATTTATCAGATCGAGACATCTTTTTTGGATGGGGTGTTCGAGCTGGATGACGGCGCAGACACAGGTTGTCTGTATAATAGAATCCAAACCGTTTGCCCAATTACTAGTTTATAACGGTTCCTACCCTGTCGTGTTTCTGGGCCTAATTTGTTTCATTTACTAATCAAGTCATTTCCTATTTCATCTTTTTTTTTCTGTAGATGTGTAATTCATATTTTCCAAGATTTGGTCAGCCATCGCTTCACGCATTTTTTTTTATTATTATTATTATTATTGATTGATTTTTATTTCTGATGCAATTATTCTGGCCTGCAATGATGAAGGATTACGTTTCTCTCTTCAAGTGTCCTCAGTGTATATATACCTATGGTTTTTCATCACTGGTTATTATTATTATTACTATTAAGTGTACACATCAGTAATAAATTAAAGCATACACTGGATACCATGTAACAGAAAGTTTTCTCAGCACGCTAGAACAACAGCTGTTTTCAGATGTGTTGTTATCTGGTTGATATTGATTCGTTGCCAGGTTTTACTTTCTTTAACTTCACGACATTGGTGATTATGACTCTCCACAATTTCTTCTCTTTTGTACCTCTTAATAAATTTAGTCCTTTTTTTATCTCTCCTAAATCCTATTCTGACATTCATTTATTCAAGCTCGCAACGTAGGTTATGTATTGTTTTTTTCTTTCAATCTTGCCTTCAATTTTTTTAATTTTCTCTTGATCTTTATGATTCGCTGTTTAGTCAAAATCTCTTGTTGTTAAAACAATGCAATAGAAGTTCCACAAAGCTTATTTTTGCCAGTCGGATGTAGTTTATGCCGGATGTAGTTTTTGCAATCGACAATGATTGCAAAAACTACATCCGGCAGCAAGGTCTATGAGCAGTAGATTGGAGGTTTTAAGGATCGTGGAACCTAATCTTAATTGCTGTTATTCCCATGCCAACCCTGACCCCGGGTGGTAGTACCTGTTACGGCCCCAGCTCTGGACAAATAGTGTACCCACAAAACAAAATCAAAACACAATAAAAGTATAAAAATACGTCTTTATTGTAAAAACAAATTACCAAAAATACATATTTATAGCAAAATTACCATCAATACATTTTTTCTGTAACTGAATATTGCATTCAAAATATATTTAGTTGTAGCCATATAATTGTTCAAAATATTTAGATTTCGGTATTAAATAACCCATTGAAATGCCGCTAAAATAAATCAACCAAACAACCGACATGAAAGAACTTTCATTACATTCATCCGTATTATCTCCGAAAATTTTTTTTAAAGAAATCAAACTGTATTCCAAAATATGACACCGACAAAACTAAAATATAAAACACACATATAATCGCTTCTAGTAATTATGTCCACACAAACATCTATTTACACAATATGTTTTTAATTGTCAAAGTAGAATAACACATGACATATTGAATTCGATTAAATTTCGGTCTTAAATGATCCATAACTCATTATGGGTCATTTAAAGTCGAAATTTAATTTTTCTTGTGAGCTTTGAAGTAATAACAATATGACATGTGTTATTCTACTTGATATATCGTTAAACAAACAAATCAGAACAAATCAATGAATCCATTGCAAAAAGTACTCTTCGATTAGCTTTAAAACAGAATGAGATGAATACTTCATTGTTAGTGTGTCTTACATCTGACACTTTGTTATATTTAATGACAAAGTTTAGTACAAAGAATATGCCAATTAACTTCTTCTTTTGTGTTCTTTATAGTGCCGTGTTCCTTCAGGGCGTTAGCGACCATGGTTCTCCACAATTTCCTGTCATTTGTCGTTTTTAATCAATTTTGCTATCTCTCCTAAACACTGCTTTGTCATCCATTTACTCAAGCTCGCTAGGGAGGTTATGTGTTGTTTTTCTCTATCTCTCTTGTCTTCTATCTACCCTGTGAATATCAAGTTATGTGTCCTAGACATTTAAACTGATGTTAAATATAAGTTTCCTTTTTGTTTCGATTTTCTCTAAAACTTCATCGTTGCTCAAATGTTCGGTTCATGTTATTCTTAGCATCCTTCTGTAGAACCACATTTCTGTTGCTTCAAGTATCTTCTTCATCTGTGATGACGTTGTTCAGCATTTACTGCCATATAAGAGAAATGATATTACGTAACAGTTCAGTACTCTTTTCTTCGGATTTCAGTGTCACCCTTTTTGTAATTTGTATGTTGGGTTGTCCCTTTTGTCAGCAATCATGCATTCTCTCTTCTTGCAATTGATATCTTGTCTTTCTTCACGTTTTCCGTCACTACCTTTTGTAAAAGTTCTTGTATTTTCCTTTCTGTGTCTGCCATCATCACTCTGTTATCTTCATAACTTATGTTGATATTATGTCCGTCAATAATGAATCGTAGTAGGACTTCTAATTCTCTCAAAATCGCCATACAGTAGAGGTTGACTAAATCCGATAAGAAGAATTGTCTTACACTCCTGTCTACTTATATATAATCCTGTATATTTACTGAATTCATTATCTATCCTTACGCAGTCGGTTTGCTGTTAATAATGGTTCTGGATTATTCTAATAGCCCTCCCAAATATATAAAGGTTACCTAGTAGTTCCAGTGCTTTTGCATAATCTAGCTTTTTCACTAGGTTTTTCAAAAGTGTTCCTAACGTTCCAATCGAATTTCTTTACAAAGCTTTTCGGGACTGTACAAATTATGTTAATAATAATGTCACTCTCCTCATCATTATTATTATTACTAATCAATATAATTGACTTAAGTCTTGCAAACAGTTGTCCTCATCTTTATTACCATATTCACGACGTTTCGACCGTTGTCCGCTTCTTCAGGTGATATTTGTTTGAATTTCGAAGCAAACCCTATATTTAGTCCACGGGGGTAGATTGTTCTTATTCTACGTGCCATATCTTTGTATATCCCAGCTTTAGCTAATAAAGGGTTCAGTTCAAAAAGTTCGAACAAATATCACCTGAAGATGGCTGGAGCGTCCAACGGCCGAAATGTCGTGAATATGGCAATAAAGATGAGGACAAAAAACCGAACAATGTAAATAGTGTAAATAGTTACAATACCTCATCTGAGAATTATAGACCGATGTTGAAGTCTTACAATATTTTACAACTCTTCTAGAAGAGCACGATTTCCAGTTTCTTTTTTTTTCTTTTCTGGAAATCAGGCTCTATTAGAATTATTATTATTATTATTATTATATGAAAACGTAACAATTCTGATGAATTGTTAAAACTTCTTCAGAACTTTGACTATTGAATTTAGAAGTAAGCTCTGCACTAAGGAATTTTATTAGCAATATCTAAATTATTATTTCAAACCATCATCAAGAAGAACAAAAATGGCGGATTATTTGATTTCTATTGTTTTTGTAGTTTTTCTCAGTTGCTGAAAACAAAGTCAACCAATCCATGAATTCTTCCAATTTTATTCTATCTTCAGCAATTTAGAAGATTAAAAAGAGTCGTTTAGCAAAATACAAATCAAGAAACGAATTTATTATTGATGACTTGCCATGTTTGCACACTAACTTACTTAAGATGAAAGTCAACGAAGAAGTGTGTGATGTCGCAAACTGAGTATTTTCAAGTGGAGTAAGTGGTCATTTCACTGGCTAGACTATTTTACATCATTAAGTAGCTAAAGAATTTCCGAACAGACTTCGGATCTGCTTACTTTTTATATCTGCTCCTACCATGAAAATACAAAGCTATATATGCAAATATTTTATAAATAATTGCAAATAACAATTCAATTTCTGTTTTCGTTTGAAAACTAATGGCCAGTCACTATACTTTACAAAAGATAAATAAAAAACAACATATAGAGAAAACCGTAAAGAACAGAAGCGGACTGTCGTATACAAGGAAAGTAAATATTGACTTCTCAAAGTTATGAAATCTGCCAGGAACGAGGCTAAATATCAACCAAAGTTTAAATGTCACCTTGTCAAAGGAGGACATTGATATTCTTGTTCGCAATATTCTATATCGACGTAATTGCGTGAAGTGAAAAGGTGGTTCTTAGCGATGCAACTTTCTTTGCGCGATGCTTGGATGTCACAATATCGTGACAACAAGGACAAAAGAATTCTAGTTTCAGTTGACCAAAATTCTTGTTTATTTTGTGACAGCTTTTGCAGAGAAAAGGGTGAGTTAGATTCCATATGATCCCTCGGGCGATACGTGATAAACACTGTTGTTGTTTTTTTTCATTTTTCTTTGCCAGCTTCTAACACAGAAAATGTCACCAAATTCAATACATATAAATTTATTTATTTATTTACAAAGATATACACAGTATATATACACAAGTACGTTTATATAAAGCCGGATCTTCTTGTCTTCTATTTATCTTTCTATTCTCCATTTTCTGTCTCTCTCTGTCTTTTGACACACACAGACACATACATGCATACATAAACACACACACACACACACACACATATATATATATAAATATATATATATATATATATATATATATATATACATACATATATGAATTGTACATAAAGTAATGGTGTTAATAAAGCAGTACTCGATGTTATACAACACAGATATTAAGTACATATTAATTGTTGTGGTGTCCTCCCTCTAAGAGTCTATGTTAGACTCTTTCGCCTACTTTAGTAGGAAAGAAGGTTCTGGGAACAGTGAACTGTGAATAGATTGAGCGCTAGTTTATTCGATACACTCTCACTAGTCGTCTACTTTTCTGGTGTATTTCTGGTGTAATATTCGATATATCTGCAAACCTGGTTTCTGTTATTATTTAACCATTTACTTGGTCACAACATTAATTAATATACATATTACCCATCAATGTTCGCACGAATCAGAGTTTATGCACAACGCAGTCGTCAGGTACTGATTGCGTTTTGCATGATACTCCGAGTCGTGCGAACGGTGAGGAATAATATGTATTATATATTAATATGAATATAACCAAATGGATAAATATAGATAAATGCAATGACCAAGCGTTCGCATACAAATACATATATATATATATATATATATATATATATATATATATATATATATATATATATATACTATAGTGTAAAAAAACAGTGCCTAATGTTATATAACAGAGCAGTTCAATATATTAAAAATATACATAATACAGTACGTTGGTTGCACAACGCACATGCCGATTGCCAATGGCATGAATATCCGAGTTGTGCAGCCAACGTAAGGCCTATATATATATATATATATATATATATATATATATATATATATATATATATATGTCCTGAGGACTATTTTGTTGAGAAAAACGCCACATTCCCACCACAATAGTCATTGCTGCAGCAAGTATATATTTACAGGGTGAAGCTTCTAGCCCACGGGCAACCGATTTTGTATACAGATCTATCTTTCAAATCCAGATCTCTCCACTATAGCTGTTGAGGGGATATGGATTCATACTTTTGCAAAGGTGCACGAAAGCAATCACAAAGACGACGGCTGTAATTTGAACTCCACACGACTGCCACACTTTTCGCGCTAATAACCATATACTGCGTTCACATATCCATATCCATATATATATATATAAAGTTTCGTTAAAAACAACTGACACGGTACTGCTATTAACCATTTTATTTAATTTCTCCAGATGTAAAAAAAAACGATTGAAAATGATGGAAGCCCTAATAATAAAAACGAAAAGCCAAAACTCAATAACATTAACTAAGAACACGACCACAATGTGCTGGCCGCGTTCGGAAAATAATACATTCCTATAACTTTAGACACATTCTTAAAAAATCACATGTTTATTTAAAAATAAAAAAAATAAAAATCGCCCTTGATAATGACTAAAAGAATAACCAAAAGCACTCATATATGCAGAACTTTTGAACAATTTTTACATAGTTGTGTCCAGAAAAAAAAATATTTCTACGAACACAAGATCGTTAATGCTTAACAAAACTCGAAACGAAGTCCAGTAAATTACTGGTATTTAACGCGCTTAAAGGTGAATAAATTTGTTTAAACAAAATGCTCGATATTAAAAAAAAAAATGACCAACAACATTAAATAGATAAAGAAAAGTTTAGTTTTTGATGCCAGGGGATCAGTATTTTCAACTTTCTCTCTCTCTCTCTCTCTCTCTCTCTCTCTCTCTCTCTCTCTATCTATCTATCTATCTCTCTCTCTCTCTCTCTATCTCTATCTCTCTCTCTCTATCTCTCTCTCTCTCTCTCTATCTATCTATATCTATTAGGTTGGTGCAAAAATAATTTCGTTTTTTCACATAGTAACATATGTTAGAAAACGAAATTATTTTTGCACCAACCTAATATATATGTATATGAATTGATAGGATAAGGAACAAATAGGAAACGAGTATAAATCCAACGTTTCGATTTTATTAAAGCTTCATCAGAAAATGAAATATGAAGCAGAAAAAAAAAATCTCCTATTTTTAATTTTTGTAGTGTTTTGTTTTTCATATGTGTCTGTGTGTGTTTCTGTGTGTGTAATACGCCAAAAGTATTTGCATATTTTGCTACAATAGAATTATCTCCCTTTAATTGGCTACGTCACCTCACAATTTCTTTGTTATTATAAAGATTGACTGTTCTAATATATTTAAAAAGCTCGGAAGTGAAAAAACAGAATACCGCAATAATATCTGGAAAATTTATTGGAAGTCTGATTTTTGAAAACCTAACAATAATAAATACACGAAAGAAAACGTCGGTTTTATGTAAACCATTATTTTTTACGATATTGGTAAATCAGTTGTTACACAATTAATCTATAATGATAATAAATATATAAATGTGTGTGTGTATTTAAATAAGAGAAAGAATTACATCCTAACATGTACCAATATAGTTACGATGTAGTCATGTCTATCTTAAAATGCAAATGAATAGATTTTTAGTCAAGATCAATGAATGATTAATTTTTTAAAGTCTTTTATCGTGAGAAAATAGCAGGCGGGTGAGAGACGTAGTCAGACATTTGAAAGGGACTGTAGATTACTGTCTGCAAAATTAATATTGCATAAGCTCTGATTATACACAATACACTGTCCTTTACAATACAAAAATCAATATTTCTATCGTGAATGAATATCGATTCTGCTTACAAAAATAGCAAACGTCGCTTAAGGACTTACTTGATTAGTTTCTGATGAACTTTACTCAAATAGTTTTAATTATACATCTTTATAAATGTGTAAAGAAACATGCTTAAAAATAAGAAATAGTTTAAATTATTTTTGTAGATGGAGCTAGAAAGACATGCACACTTAGAATAAGTATTGGCTGAAATATTTCCAAGTTATAAATGTACATGACATAAATTGCTAATTTTATCTTTAGATGTACTCACCACTAAAATACTATTTTTTTCTTTTTCTTCTTCTTCCTCTTCTTCTTCCTCCTCCTCCTCTTCTTCTTCCTCCTCCTCTTCTTCTTCATCATCATAACGTGCCTCTTCTTTCTACCCATAATAATTTCTCATAGATAGTGAAAGCTATCAAGTGAAAATTATATATATATATATTAGGTTGCTGCAAAAGTAATGACGTAATAATGTCGCTTTTTGACGTATTTTGTAACGTCAAAAAACGACATTATTTCGTCAGTATTTTTGCACCAACCTAATATATATATATATATATATATATATATATATATATATGTCAGGTAGGTTTCTTCTATGTGCTGCGTTTTTCTCATAGATAGTGAAAGCTATCAAGTGAAAATTATATATATATATATTAGGTTGCTGCAAAAGTAATGACGTGATAATGTCGTTTTTTGACGTATTTTGTAACGTCAAAAAACGACATTATTTCGTCAGTATTTTGCACCAACCTAATATATATATATATATATATATATATATGTCAGGTAGGCTTCTTCTATGTGCTGCGTTTTTCTCATAGATAGTGAAAGCTATCAAGTGAAAATTATATATATATATTAAGTTGCTGCAAAAGTAATGACGTAATAATGTCGTTTTTTGACGTATTTTGTAACGTCAAAAAACGACATTATTTCGTCAGTATTTTTGCACCAACCTAATATATATATATATATATATATATATATATATATATATGTCAGGTATGCTTCTTCTATGTGCTGCGTTCTTTCAGGACGTGGGTGATCATCGTTCTCTACAATGTTCTGTCCTTTGTAGCTCTTAGTCTCTTTTGCGTGTTTTTTTACTATCTCTCTTAATCCTTGTTCTACCGACTATTTACACAAACTTATTAGGTAGATTATTCGCTGCTCTCTCTCTTTCTCTCTCTCTCTCTCTCTCTCTCTCTCTTTCTCTCTTTCAATATATCCTACGAGTGTCGAATTCTCCAAGCCTCCTTTCCTCAGTATATGCCCTAGAAATTTCAACTGTCTCTTTCGGATATTTAACTCGATCTTTACAAGAGTCAAGCAGTTCCGTACTTGTTAAGAAAAAAGAAAAGCTTTCCAAAAACTAAAAAAAATATTAAGAAACATGAAACAAAGAAAAGAGTGCTGAATTGATATATAGTATCAATCCTCCTACATGGCAATAAATGCTAGACACTTTCCTCACAGATGAAGAGGAGACTTGAAGCGACAGAGAAGTGGTTTTACGGAAGCATGTTCAGAATACTATGGACGCGTTATGTGAGCAACGAGGTAGCTTTAAGAAAAAATGGGAACAAGAGATAGTTGAAATTTCTGAGATACATAATAATAAATCGGTCAATGGATACCAAATGCTGCCTTATAGGGAAAAGGCTAATATTAACATTATCATTTGTACTATATGCAAGTGGCATTTGAAACAGTCGTACCTGTGAAAAAGCTTTCAAATTTTTTTGAGAGTTGAAATCTAATGTTAAAAGAAACGTTTGGCAAAAAGTATGTCTCAAACTGGAAGAGACAGCAAAGCTGCAAGGCAGTAACAAATACAGAGAGCTTCAAAAGTAGGTATAAAGTAGGTTCGTCGAATTTTAAAGGATATACCAGATGTAACAGTAAAATTGTCTAAATCGTTTGACAGCACAGGATAATTTTCCATCCCACAAAATATTCAATATCTAAAAAAAACACGAAAGTAATTAAGTTTCTTTTTTCCAGATTTTCAGATAAGACGTTTAGCCATCTTGACACCATTTTTCGTAAGAATTAATTAAAACTCTTTTGATTTATTCAGCTACAAAAAGAACACGTTCAAATCGTTTTGTGTCAGCCCGACTATGTCTTCCTGTGTTCGTCTTATCTGGTTTTCACACGTCTGCAAGTCTAGAGTGCCTCATTATTTATTGCACAAAGGTACAAATGTGATACATGGTCTAAAATTGGGATGGGGTGTGTTGGCCTTCGCCTGTCTTAAAATCAAACTTAGCTAGCCGCAATCACTAATCCAAACATGCCACAATAACCCTTGCAGCAAAACGCCATATTCTTTCTTATCATTCTTACCACAACCACCATAATACCTCAGAGATTCTATGAAATCTTATCCAGACCCCATATGTACAATTTTTATCTGTGTGAGGTGGGGAATACAAAAACAACTTTTTAAAATTTTATTTAAGGAAAACTATGAATATTTACAATGATAAACAAAATTATTTAAAAGAAACAAAACAAAACAGTATTAGTAACCCGACCTCCACAATCACTAAATGTGGCAAAGAAAATCAGTTAACCGGACGAAATTAAATGCGGAACTTAATCGAAATTGACTCAGATGACACTCGCAGAAATACAGCCTCACCCAAACACAACAACAAATACGAAAAATAACACCCGAAAAACGAAAGGCTCCCCGTATTCACCAGATAACTGTTATCTCTTGTCACCTAATGAGGGATGGGGTAGTAAATAAACAAAGAATGTGGGGTGGGGAAATAAAAGTATCCAATGAGCATACATACTCGAGCTAAGTTAACTTAGATGAAGAAAAAACTAAAGAATAAACGAACATAACCTATTACGGACGGGGTTGCCAATGTTCAATCCAGCAATTCCAATATCCGTAATCCTTAACCGGCAGTAAAATGCCACTTTAAGTCAGCACCTTTCACTCAGCACAAACGCACAAGACTCGCCTACACTTCGCCAAATTCTAATGGATGGTGTCCTAATCTTGACTTTAAGCAGTTACTTAAAGAACAGGTCAGTTGGGCAGGGGTAAACTTCTCGTCCTAATGGAATTCCTTCTGTCGCATCGTCTATATCACGACTTGCATAACTCCTAGAAAGCAAAAGAACACATTCCGCTCAGCCTCATTCAACCGCGGTATGACCTTGCTACAAACGGAACTGGACTCGAGGACAAAGAACTTTCCGTGCAACATACAACGAACCATGGTGCCCTCAACTAATTTGTACAACGGACCTACGACGCAGCAATGAAAGAAGACTTTACCAATGGTCTCCACCTCCACACCATAGCGAACGCAGTTTGAAGACTTTATACCAAACCCGCTGCACAAAGCTTTTTGCCGACAAAGATGGCCCTTCGAATCATCAGCCAGGTGAGTGATGCCTCAATATCAATGAGACATTTCAATCCGGACACCGAAAGCCATAAACAGCGAGCCTCCTGATTTGTCAGACCGAGCTCGCCCATCAAATCCTCCTGAACGCTCCCCACTTACTAACACCCGATATAATGCCTTATGAGACAACAGCTGGACGTCGGAGAGGCTACCAGCGCACCGGGGGACGCATATAGAAGTCGGATCCAAGTGCGAAAGTACTGCCCAAAATCAGCGGCGGAAAGGACAACCACGAAAAATCGATGGTCAACCCTATCGAAAGCCTTGGACTGATCCAAATTGTTCAGCGCGGTGTCACTGTCGACTTGCTAGATGATCACGTATAACAAATGAAGGCTGTCCTGAATAGTCTTGCCCTTTACAGCACAAGTCTGCTCAGGGCTAGATCAGACTAGGGGGGACAGCCGGCAAACGTCCGGTTAAGACGGTTAAAATCTTCAACATCGTCAAAACAAATCAGGCGGGCGCATAAACCCCAATGAGACGAAGAGCCTTATCCTTTATGGTAATATCTAGCACGCAAAGCCTGTGCGTCGGATCGGCGAAGACAAAAGGACACGCCGCATTCACAGACTTGTTCAGCAACCAAGAAACACCTCTCGGGCGTCCATCAAAACATGCTGAATAGAGGACAAACATCTTAGACAGAATGTCTTCACTGTCGCGAGTTGAAAACCGGGTCTCCTGCAAACAATATACATCTACCCTGCTGCATTCAAAGTTGCTAACCAGAGAGCTATTATCAGACCGATTAAGGTTGGGAAACTGGTTTAAACATGGTCGGGGTTAGGATGCCGACAACCTCTCTAATTGACCCTTCATCTTGATGGAACCTTCATGAGAGAGACTGCCTATATCTCAGAGATAAGTCAGTTTTAACGCACTGCAGAGGAAGGGGTTAACTAAAACTGGCACCCTCCCTGAACAAAAAATTGTTCGTTCTCGATGAGGGCTTGACTTCCAGAAGCCTTCTTCTCTGGGCAGGAAGAAGAGAGGTGACCAGCCTCTCCGAACTTCCAGCAGGATAGTTTGCGACCGGCCGCTTCACAGCAACTTCAAGCCCCCTACTTCCAGACACTTAGGGATAGGAAGGAAGGCTTTTCGATCTAACGAGATCTCTAAACTCTATCCCCCACTCAGACTATTTCAGGAGGCACCCAGTATCTCGTCATACTGCGAAAGAAAAGCAACTGATGCCCCCCGATAACTTGAGGACGAACCTCGAATATTTGTAAATGGTCCTACGCCTGCTTTCGTATTCCGTCTACAAAATAAGATCTTTCGTAATCAGGTCTCGGCTTGTGGCTTTTACGTAATCTTCAAGCGATATGCAAATGAAAAAAGTCTGCACCATTAACTATTTTCTGTGGCTTAACCCCAGGGACTCCAGTGATTTACCACTGTATCTTTCGTGGAACGACAAATTTTGCGTGTATGCTTGTCGTCCACGAAGACTGACACTATTCTTCTTTCAATCTTCTTCAATTCTTGGGCGGTGGGTCTGCAAGAATCCACTTTCTACAACAAGGTGAGCGTAACTCTTGGCTCGCTCCAAGAACTCTGCAGTATTGATAATGCATTTCGGAGGAGTGACTTCCGACAAAAGGGCGGTTCCCCTGCCTCAGCATTTTCGTTTTTATCGGAAAGGTCTTTAATATTTTGGCCATTATTGATCTCTGTACTTTTTTCTTTGTCGTCTTCTGGCTTATCTTGGATTCCATATTGGAGGGGGGCATATTTTGGCTATTATTGGCCTCCATAGTTTTATTGGTTATATTTTGGCCACTATCGTCCTCCATATTTAGTGGGGGGGGGGCATATTTGGCCATTATTGGCTTCTTTACTTTTTCCAGTCAAATTTTGGCCATCATTGGCGTCCAAAGAGTCACTGCCGAAATTTTTGGAGAACCTTTTAATTCCGGGTATTCAGAGAAGGGGGGGGGATATTTTTAAATGTTGATTTAAACAAGTCTCTTCGGATCGACCGATTTTGGTCGGCCATATTGTTCTATTAAAATAGTAAGGACAAAATTGTTTTTTTTTTCTCCTCCTGGTAAATTATGTAGAAATAAAGGAAGGCGAAAAAGAAAAAGGTATCAGGAACAATAAAATAAAATGTAAAATAAACAATACAAAAATAAACAATACAAAAATAAACAATACAAAAATAAACAATACAAAAATTCAAATCAATAAGAAAAACTGGTTTAACAATAAAAAAAGATAAATTAAATAAGCCTGTCAAAACAGAAATTTACCGCAAAGCTAAGAAAATGATAAAAAAATAATACAGACAAAAAAATTTCAATAAAAAATCTGGCTATACCAGGAAATAAAATTGGGGTTAAACTTGGTAAAAAGCTACCAAGAGTTAACACCGAAAGATTAAAAAATGAAAGAAATAATACAAGAAAAGAAACTCTAAAATGAAACTGGTTTGACCATGATGATAACAAAAGGAGGGCTTAAATTAAAGATAAAAGTTCGTGAAGAAAAAGTAAGTTAGTTAAAAAGTGCTAAGAAAAGTACTATGAAATACCCCAAAGGATTTAACCAAAAGTAAATTTCGTCAAAGGCATAAAAAATTAAAAATAATAATGGAAAGTAACCTAGAAAAAAAAAAGATAGAAATAAAGAAGCCTAAGTGGGGACGGCACAAATAAAATAACTGACAAGGAAAAAAGAAAGTGATTTTTTATAGATCCAAATAAAGACATTTAGTCTCTAAATAAAAGACAAAAAATAAATTAGCAAAGAATGAAATAAAACAATAAAAAGAGAGCTGGTTAAATTATGTTACAACGGAGAGAAAAAAAAGTTAAAGATGGCGGCTTAAAGCCGAAAGAAGAAAAAATAAAAACTGAAAGAAAAAAAACGATAAAGAGAAAGAAAAAATAAATGAAAATCAATTAAAAGAAATGATAAAAGAATAATAATAACCAAAACCTACTTAATAAAGAAATTCGGTTTCAAAAAATTCTTGGATTTAAAAAAAATGATATATTTTCGCAGAGAATGTCTTCATGATATCTGAAAAATAAAACAAAACTAGTTAAAACACGTTACAACTTTCTGGTTTCGTCTCACCATGTTGAAAGCGCCTCTCTCGACTGAGAAAAAACACTGGTGTTATATAGCTCTCCCAGACACAGGCTGACTATTGGCTAAGACCTGCCCAGTATCGTTCATATGCAAATAGTGTGCAACACCCACTCTAAGTAGAAGGTCTTCTCTCAACAGCCCATTGTTTAAAGGGACGCAACTCCCGTTCATACAGCACCACGGACAACCAACTCGGAGTCGTTTATCGGGCTGACCTGATTCTCTGTTACACTTCCCAACTGAGCAATGATGAAAGGAAAAAGAGCCTTAAGACCTTCAGTAATGGTACCAATATTCATACTCTAACTTCCATCTTTAGAGTCCATTCAAGGACTATCAAGAGAAGTGTGAATAAGTTTTTAAAAATAGGGAACAATAGAGAGGAAAACTGGCACCGGAGGTCACAACAATAAGACGAATCATCATTTTAACTTAGAGCTAAATATATTCTTATTGTTGAAAGTAGAGTGCAATAGTGTTATAAAAACCTCGAAGAATTCCAGTAAGATATCTTTAATCATTTCTAAGATACAACGTTTCAAATCTTAATCTAGCAATTGGACAATTTTGATGTTATACCTGGTATATCTATCAATCTATCTATCTATCTATCTATATATATATATATATATATATATATATATATAGTTTTTCATTATTGTATACCTACTTTTGCATCCCCATGTATATTTAAGCACGAATGTATATGCTTATGTTCTTGTGTATAGGCATTTGTTTTATTGTTCGTATCTTGAATTTTGAGATGTTTAATTCCTTTATTTTTAAAACAAGTAATCTGATTTTTTTCAGTGTTAGAACGAACATTTGAATAAGCGTGTCGTTAAAATAAACGTTCCGCCGGGAATGTTTAATAAAGGCGAAACAAAATAATTGTGATACAGATAAAATTATTTGAAAAATAATAAGCGTGCCGTTAAAGGAAATAATTTAATCGAGCCAGCATTTATATTTTGTACAAAAGAGTGTCTGCTTGCACTGGGTTCTTTAATCATACTCTTTTATAACATTCAATTCCTACCACATTATATTTCTTTCATATCATACACCTCATTCATCATTACCATTTTAACAATATCCGTCTACTTTGAATGGTACTCGAGCTTTGTATTGCCTGATATTTAGTTTAAAAAAGGAGACACACATACTGGACAATATCACAGTATGTTTTACCACTTGAAATTCCAACGCAAAAGATTCACTAACATGAGTGTCACAAGACGACAGTAAACTGAAAACTTTATCAGAATATCTACGACTCACCAGCATCTATATATTGTACCAAGGTCAAAACCGGTATCGACCTTCACAGTCGTGTTATTTCGTTTTCCGTCGGTGTATTTCCGACAAGAATCAAATTCAACAATGATCGCAAATGCCCTAAATGTAAATAGTGAAATCACAAAGATGACTTATTAAACAAATACGCGAAACCTTTTATTCATACAAAATAATTTCATATAGAGTAACATAGTAAATATTAAAAGCACTTACAAAATGACAATACATACACGAACTCCTACTGAAAATTTAGCGAGTGAACAAATATAATGAATATAGTATATTAATAATTAAAATAATATAGTATTAATATTTATCGAAAAAATAGACCAGATATTAATATCCGAGTTGTGTCCTAAAAAAAACACTATTTTCATTAACTCTCACAGAAGAGTTTGTCATACCCACTCAATGTAAAGGTTTGTCCCAAGAACATCACTTAATTAACAAAAATATTATTTTACCAACAGATTTTACAATTTATTATCTAAAACCTTTTTGGAACATAAGAGTCCAGTCTGTACATTGAAACGATGATATAATGGGGATTTTCTGTACTCTGAAGTTAACGCCATTGGTACTTAATGGAATAGGACTTTTCTTTCATGTATAATTAAAATGAATATATAAAAATTAATACTTTTTCCACAAAATAATCCGATTGGTAATTTTTGTTGTTTTCACTACAACGATTCGACTTATGTGCTCTTCGGCCTTTTTTATGATTCGATGTGTTTTCTTTAGTAATTTGACAAATTCTTAATTGAAACAATTCCCTAATCTATATGTCAAATCTTTTGAAATAAAATTTAAAGTAAAAACGATCAGGTTACTAATCTTAATAGTTCATAAAAAAAATCTCAAAATCTAGATAAGCATAAGAGAGGAAATGCCTAAACATATATAGACACACACACAGAAACATTTACTGAATCTTTGTTATCTTTATGTATGTGATTTTTTGTTACACTTTTCTCTTAAAATAACCTCATCTAATTTGACTTTAGACTTCCATCCTCACTGGCATTTTATTAATTTTACCTTTCTTTCTTTCTTTGTTTCTTTGTTTCTTTCTCTTTATCTCTCTCTCTCTCTCTCTTTTACGCATTTACTTTCCTGCGCATGCTCAGTTACTAACACTTTACTCACCATCTTGTGTATTTTTGGTATACCTTCATCATGTTTAAGACTTCCATTTGCGTTCGAAGTACGGTCATGTGACTTCGCCCTACGCAGGCTTGTTTCACTGCAAATAAATGACGCCATTTTGTTTTCTCCTCCACTGTGATTTCTGTAAACTTGTTTTCTTTTTCTCGTTTAGCACGTGAAAATGCAAATTTGAGTTCGGAGCAGATATTCGTGTCGAGAATTAGAAAGTTAATCTAAGTCCTTTTGCCCTTACGTGCCCCGAAACATAAAACAACAAATATCCAAAATAATTCGCCAGATTCCCAAGGGAAAATCTAGTGAACATGAGTGCAATTTTGAAATCGAATGCTAGACACTGACGGTTTTCAAAAAAGTAGTTGACGTCCCTGATTCTTTTTACTTAGGAATATATCTATTTTATATTGATTATAGTTGTGCTGATTGATTGACTTGTTTTTGCGATAAGACATCTCCTCAACTATGGGTTAAATTCTGCCCTAGTATGTTGCTTTCAGTTTCGTACTAATAGCTTAGGAAAGTCAGGAATCCATCTCATTTGCAACTAGCTATAGGTTAAATAGCAGAATAGATTGAGTTCTTTAGCTTTGGTCGGCATACTCTGAATTCAAAAATTGTAGAGAAGGCAATGAAAAACAACACCATAATCTTTCCTAACAAATCGTGGCAATGTACAGATAATAAAAAGGGGTCTGTGAAGACCCAAATCAGCTAAGTTCTTAAAAGAAATGGTATTTTAAAAATGGGTTTAAATAGCACCAGAATTTGCTCTCTAACCTTAGTTGGCAACCAGTTTAACTCTTAATTTAGAACCGTGAAGAATGCAATGGATGACCACGCCACTATCTTTTACCATAAAAATTATGGAAATGAACAGTTTATAGATATTACATTCAAGGGAAGCTGTAAAAAGAAGTAGCTGCTTACATCCTGAAAGGGTATTGTTTTCTTTTTAAATATATATACTGATAAAACTGTGACAACATAGCCGCCATCTTAAGGAATAATTGAGTGTCCCCGTTGATAGGTCTTTTGCCTGTTACCGACTTATTCAAATTTTATCAACGTATTCCATGTAAGGTTGTACAAACCAAAAATATCAAACATATCTTTTGTTGGAATAAGGAGGCTCACTAGAGAAGATATTAAAAATAGAGAAATGGATAAATATTTGGCAAGCTAGTCTTAAAGATAAACAGTTCGTAGCAGTGATACTTGGTATTGGTGACTTGTATTTGAGTTGAAGGTACAAACAACCAATAGTGAATGATTATCAAAAGACTTAAAATACAAGACTAACACAATCTTCTTCACTTTCTTTCCTACAATTTAATATTATGTCATATTAAACTACGCTTACCAAATATCAAACTTTAAAATTTCGGGCAAGTCTGTTGTGTTCACTTTCCCATTAGCAAAAAATGAATCCGCTTCTTCCCTTCAGCTCAGCTATGGGTTAAATAATAGGTTAGGCGGGGGGCTCTATATGGGTAGAAGAGAACCAGTCTAAGGGAAGGAACCACAAAAATAAATAAGAGAGCTTCAGTTTGTGCGTGTCTGTGTGAATGTGAGTCATTCTTAGGTCAGTAGTAAAAAAGATTTATTGAACTGTTTGTTTAGGTATCTCTAGTACTGGTAACCTAATTTAGTTATATGATATAGAGTGATTTTTATATAAAAAAAAGAAGCACCTTATATACTAGGAAGTACAGTAGCTATATAACCATATTAGATAGATAGATAGATAGATAGATAGATAGATAGATAGATAGATACTGAAGGATTGTTAAAAAAAAAAAAAGTCGTCGTCGCTGTCGTTGACTTATGGCCATGACTGGTTACCTTTTGTCTTTTCTACAAATATTTTCATGGCAATTGCTCTGACGCAGAGCAGTCATGGCCAAATGGCCAGACATAACAATTCACGATTGAGGTTGTAAAGACGAACAGTCTTAAGTCGCATAGGTCGTCGCCGTCGTTGACTTACGGCTATGACTGGTTACCACCGACAGGTCGTAAATCGATCTGGTCGCAAGCCATCCTGTAATTAATATGGCAATCTTTTTATCTTGACCAGGAGTCTAGACTTCAGTCACATTCTCACCGACGTGACGGGGCTTCCCTTTGTCTTTTCTACAAATATTTTCATGGCAATTGCTCTGACGAGCATTTTTCCCCTGGTGCCTTGATGACATGAATTCAAGCCTGCTACTAGATTGGCATCTAGGTCCCACAATGCTTATTAATGTGACGTTGAAAACATGAAAATAGAGACTTCGGGTTGTTTATTTTAAAATATGTGTATATTTTGTTTAAAGAATACAATTCTCGCCAACTGTCAATCAATATTTCCAAAGAAATAGAGCGCGGTAAAAATACTCAATTTACAACGTCAATAAAAACAACAATTACAAAGTAGTGATAAAGGAATCTGATTGGCTGTTACTTAGCAGCGATTTTTCAAGTACATCTGAAAATAAAATGGACAATCGAAAAGACAAAAAATATAAAGGAAAACGATTATAAAAATATTTTCTGCCTTTTATTTTTGATCGTTCTTTAAAATATATCTATGTGCAGGTGCAGAGATTACGGAGATATATAAAGCGATAGGCGTACAAGGACTTTAGCATCATTTGCTTCAACATTATTATACGTTCTTCCACTTCTTATTGAGGTTTTGTTCATGAAATCTTCAGTTAGTATTTCAAGACTGACTGAGGATCAAGTGACTGTATGTTTCCTCCAACCTGCAGCGTTCACTTAAATAGTTTGACTTAGTTAATGCTTAATTGGATACCACTGCAAGCTTCATTCCAGTCAATGGCATGCAACCGAGTCATGTGGAGATAGCTGGCCACCTGGGTAAATGAGCAGCGACTCTACGACCATACTCGATCATAAGACCAATTAAAACGATGATGATGTTGGGACTACTGGACTCCAACCCACTACTCAGTGTTTGAACAAACACAAAAAACTGCTATGGTCTCTGTAATAATGAAATGCCAATCAAAGACGTCTACTTGAAAATGCCAATCAAAGACGTCCACTTCAAAATGTAGGAATCTTTCTCTTCTTTCCTCCAGCCACAGGTTCAATTGGGCTCTCTAGCCGTGGTTGGCAACCAATCTAGAGGAAGTATAACTGAATTCAAAACATCCACCTGGAACTGTACAACCTTGGTTAAACCTGAGGTGCAAATACCGTATTTGTAAAATAAATACACGATTGATTTAAACAATTCTGGATAAGAATCACAGGAGAGTAGTTATCCAGAATGCTGCTGACACCAAAGGTCACTGGGCTTTAAGAAATTAACGAATGAAATAAATGAATATTATTTGGATGATTTCGATTTTTCCCTCGAGTTTCTCCAGAAATTTGATAAAGATCACCGGATTATTTTAAGCGCTTAAATAATTACTCATTCAATCATTAATTTTACATTCTTTAAACTATTTCCCTCTGAAAAACGTCAGATATTTATCTAACCCTTTACCCTGTTTCATTTTCACGCATTAGATGGATCTAGTCTCGTGGTCTTTATATTGTAAATATAAGAAATGTCTTTGAGAATAAACATAAAGTCTCAAGATATTTTACTATGCCTTTTCTACGACATCATCATCATTATTATATGGTGAAGATTTCGTTTTGTTTTTGTTGTTAAATTGCGTTAAAAGTCTTTAACATATATCTACATTCAAAAGCAACGCGTGTACAGCGAACGATTATATCAGTATGCATTGAAAAATATACAAATATCTCAATTTGTGTTTATTGATTCAAAGATAATAGAAATAAGCTTCATTTTC
Source organism: Acanthosepion lycidas (assembly GCA_963932145.1). NCBI lineage: Eukaryota > Metazoa > Mollusca > Cephalopoda > Sepiida > Sepiidae > Acanthosepion > Acanthosepion lycidas. The sequence goes on from OZ010582.1 coordinate 45,406,435, forward strand.
TGTAGGCGTTTTTATAAGAAAAACAAAAAGCATGACTCAAACGCAAAAGAAAAGATTTATACTGTTTATGAAGAAGGTGCTGTGAATGATCGACGATCACAAAAATGGTTTGCTAGGTTTTATGCTGGAGATTCTTCGTTGAACAATACTTCACAGCTCGATATACCTGATAAAATAAATAGCGACATGGCTCAAGAGATAACAAAAATATTCAAGATATCCAAAATCACGGATATCACCGTGATTTGCTATTCGCTTTGATGTGTAACTTCCACATATGTTACGTGAAAAAAAAGAACCTCTGTGAAATTCGATATTAAAAATTAGCGAAAATGCTCTGCTATTTTAAACAAATTGTAACTGACACTTAACGACGCGTACTTCACTAAGATATCGTGAAATAACTGAAGCGTATCATCACTAAACGTGCCAAAAACTGCGATTAATCCAAGTAAGGTTAAGTTGTGTAATTGCGAGATTGAAAACCTTTTATTCTACTATGAGCTCTTTACGGAGAAGTAAATGATTGTTCCGAACCGCTCCTAATTAGACAAAATAAAGGCGCCCAGAATTAGTGGGAAAAAGGGGGTATACTATTTCATAAAGTCGTATGTTTCTTTGGTGACCAGACAAAAAATTCGGCAGTTTGACTGCGAAGTTTTAACTTTTCCGCGGGTATAGAACCTTCAAATTTCAATTTATTCCGATCTTTATACAAATCTATTAATTGAAAAAAAATTGCCCGGAAAACTGCAAAAGGTACCGGGAGGTGTTCTTTGTACCGAAAGTTAAGTTTAAGATTGAAGAATTTAGTATAGTTGAAAAAGGCTAAAATAAAATGAATTATGACTTTTTTTTTTTTTTACTTAATGAATAACCCGAAGTTTTTTTTTTTCGTTCAGTCTGTTATGTACCATGCGTGATACACGCTTAGGCGATCATGTATCTTTTGATACATGACTAATGAGACAAATTTTTTCCCGCAGTAGGTTGCCATTTCTTTCTGCGGTAGACCAAGGCTATAGAACCTTGTCTGTCCTGCTGGGGGGAGAAGAGGATTCACATCTTTCCCAAGGGTATTAGCACGTAAGTAAATGTAATGGATTCGACTGGAATTCGAACTCGGATCTCCAATTCCTCATTACTCCACCGTGCCTCCGCAAGTATGGAACCTTCAAATTTCTATTTATTCTGATCTTCTACAGAAATCTATTAATTCAAAAGAATTAAAAGTCCGGAAAACTGCAAAGGTACCGGGTGGTGTTCTTTGTACCGTAAGTTAAGTATAAGCCTCAAAGATTGCAGAATATAGTTGTTGTGGAGTGATTTCTCAGTGGAGGCTTGTATTTGTACTAAATCGGTCCTAAAATAGGTTCGACGTACAAAACGTTAGGAACTTGATATAATAGGTATTACGCAGAGTAATTTAGTTGTGGTCGCTGACTACTTTAGTATTCGACTAACTGTCGACTACTGTCGTCCGACATCGACCGCCCGTCATTTCTATTACTACTCCTACTTATATTAGGCGGGAGAGTTTATTAACTATAGAATAGGGGTGTGTTTCACCATAACAATAGTATAGTTGAAAAACGCTAAAATAAAATCCATTATGACTTTTTTCGTTTTTACTTAATGAACAGCCCGAGGTTTTTTTTTTTTCGTTACTCAATCAAATGACAGTGAGATTAGATTAATATCATTTGATAGTTGCGATGTGCAAGGATGTGTTATTTTGTTTCTTAAAATGAAATCAAAGCAGATAAGCAAATAGGACATAGTATGGTTTAAATTAGTTCTATTTATTTCTTTGTTGTTCCGATAAAAATTATTACTATCATCAATATTAAGAAAAATATTAGAAAAGAGACAAGCAGAAAAGTTGTCCAACAATTAGCAATCCATATACACAAGCAAATATATGGACGAGGTCTTTATGAAAAATATTGGACATTTAACATGAATAAAAAATATCTATCCAATGGGGCTTGAGTTCTCTTCAAACTAGCCTGGCATTTATCGCAGTGTCTCTGTCACAAACTGTATACAAAGTCCTCTTTTGAGATCGACGTCAGTGATCTCGTTCCGCACTGCTTAATCTTATTCACTGCATTTCATCTACTATTTTAGATTGGGGAAAAACTACGATTTTAGATTGGGGAAAAACTACGATTTTGCAGGGCGACAAGTCTATATTGTAGAGAGGATGCCAACCATTGAGAATGCATTGTTTTTCTTCAAAAACCCGTACAAGTTACGATGAATCTACAAGCTCAGTCACTGAAAAGACGACGGTCACGCAATACACAAACTCATTTAACAGAGTCTCTGTCAACTGTAATACCATGTTGTTTGCGCATGGGCATTAAGACCGACTCTGATTGGCTGATAAGTTACATCAGTGTGTGTATGTGTATGTGTGTGTATTTCATTCTGCCTGTTGGACTCATCTGCTTTGATTTCATAGCTCTAACGACTTTTCTTCCAAAATAATCTTCTTAATTTTCTCAGACTTAATCTAATGTATCCTTAAAATTAGATTAGGCAAATAACGTAATAATAACTTACGAAATCAAATCGGAAAGTTTAGAAATCATTAGTAGTCGGGGTAATATAAACATTCGTAGTATTAATACTGGTCCTATGAGAATTTCATTTTATCTTTTACTTTTGTTTATTTATTTATTTTGAGATCTCACTTGAATTTCGAAGAGCACCAATTCTCCTCATTATTCCAACACTTTCTTTTTTCATTGCCTCACCGCAAACGTAGTTTATTTTATTGCCATATCTCGAACAGTTTTCATTTCTCGTGAGATAATTCCCGATCATTGCCTTTTAGACGTAGAATGAAGATAAATGAATTTAATAAAATAACCTTTTATGAACCTTCTACCCGTTATAAACTGGCAAAACTGCATTAGGCATCTAAAGATTTTTTTAGAGAATGCTTCTGGAAAAATTTCCGCATACTGTATATAATTAAGTGTATTCACGTGATAAAAATTCAGAAAAGCTGGCCTTCAAAAATGTAGTGTGCTTGCAAAAACTACGTTATAAAACTTTCAAATTAAGTTTTTTAACGAAGCAAAATATCGAAATTGTTTTAATGAACCTATCATCTATTAAAGTTTACTTAAAGAAACTTTTTGAAAATAGTAAAATGTCTCCGTAGACTTAAAAAGAAATTTTAAAAATATATAAACTACTGGTTATGAATAATCAAGTGTGGTCTCCCCTTGTTTTGTTACTCTCCTCTTTGAGAGAGCTATTTCTGTTTAGTGGGACTGTAAAATGACACTATACGCGAACCTTGTATTCTCAGTTGAATAAAGCTTTCTTAAAGCCTACACCTGCGTATTTTCGTCATTATACTGCTATCTTACAATTTGATTGAAATACATCGTTTAATGTAAGAGTAACGACAAGATGCATGTCTGTTTTCTTTGGGGTTTTTTGGGGGGTTATGAGGAGTTGCTTATTTTTTCATAGCATTAATCTGTCTTCTTTATTAATTTTATAGATTAACCAACAGGAGGCGTTCTTTCCGCAATGTCTTATGCGGATAGATGGAAGAGATAACAAAAGCTGATTTAGAGGAAATCTGATAGCAAATTATCAAGAATGTCAAGAGGGAGAGTTGTTAAAAATATTCATTCTTTTCTTCTGGCATTCTTCGGGTGTTTCAGCTTTGTCACTAAATACTGTCTTTAAAAATAAATAATCTACTATTTTTCAATTTGATTAAAATGGCATTGTTTAACGAAAGAGTAACGACGAATGCCGTTTTGGGGGATTTGGGCGAGGTAGGAGGGATCTTTTGACACCAAATAGTATCTTTCACCAAGCAATGACTTGTGACACAATTTAGGGTTGCTAGAAAGAAAGAAGAAAAAGAATAGGCGAGAATTAAATTTAGGTGATAAGAAGCCATCACGAACAAGACACTAAGCGATGTTATTTTTCTAACAAAGAAAAGTGGTAAAATTTATTTTTTTCATTGTCGAGAAAGTAAGATACTGGATTTAATCTGATTTATGTTACGGGGCGGAGAATAAGATATAGCCAATCTGCCCATGGTGATGGTGAAAATTCCAGGCTGGTCAAATGGCCTGCGAGATAGAATTCTAAAGAGATAAAAATTAATTAAGCACGCACAGACCGAAAAAACAAAATGCCCGCGCGACCTCCGCAGGGTGCTGGGAGATAAAAATTAATTAGGTCAAGCTTGACCGAAACCAAAATGACCGTGGAACCACCTCCATATCATTTGGGAAAAACACCTGTTTATTGTCAGGGCTGGCTATGATAGCGAAATTATTTTATCAGAACAGTTAATTAGCAACAGAATGCAAATACGTCCAATTGACCACCCACTTGTTTGGCGAAGGCCCCGGGTGATAAAGTCCAAGTGACATTTGCTTAAGATAAGAGTCTAAGGTTTGTTGTCGGCCAGAAGAAAGAGAAGAAAGGAAAAAGAAAAAAAAAGGAAGATAATTTTTTTTCTTTGAGCAAGATTTTTTAAACCGAGGCTAGTCTAGCCACACCCATGTCGCTGAGCGCCCATTGGTTGAATGGTGGCATGAGCGTTAGGCGGAGGTAATCATGTGAAGAAGGAGGGGAGGCTGGTTGCGCCCCCACCCCGAAGGGATAGGTGTGAGATGCCACCGTGAGAGAGAGGGGAAACCCGTTGACACCCTCTCAGGGTATGGTGAGATACCAATATGAGAACAGAAGAAGGTGGGAAGACGAAAGACTTCCAAAAATGGAAAATAATAAATTTTTCTGACCGAAAACAAAGAAGTGGATTGTGGATTTAGAATTATCAAGGAACCTCAAACCCCGACAAGCCCACCCCGGTTTTGGTCGGCGTCCATATAAGCAGAGTCGCAGCGAGTCGCAGCGAGTGAAAAGCAGTTAAGTACCAGTTCGAGTTCCAGTTGAGAGGCAGTTGAGTGAAGTTCGCAGTTGGAGTTGCACCCGCCTCGCAGATAGCTGACTTGAAAGATTCCAGGCATCACGACCTCAACTTCTAGCCAATAACAATTTATTTTTGAAGAACGACTTAGACTCATACCACCAAAACAAGTTTTACGAATATCGCCTGAAGATAAACCAAAACCAGTTTCTTAAAAGAACAAATTAAGATGTTAAAACTCGCCTAACAAACACAAAGTGTCACGAATCCATGTTAGCGGGTTGGTAGAAAGACGCAGTCCTGTATTCAGCAACCAGATATAAAATATTGTTATCCTTTTTTTAACACATTTGAACTTTTCGAGTTATTACTTTATTTTCTTTTACATATACTTGTGCGGTGTTCCCCTTGATCGAACTCGGCTTGCATTACGGCCCAGCGACTGATTGATTTCGTCTGCCTAAGATCAAATCACAACGTGGGTAGGTTAGACTGGAAATCAAAACTGTTACTTCGGTAACCAGACGTTGGAGACGAGCTGGGAATGACAAGGCTGATACCGAATCTAACCAGATTCCCATCCGAATCGCCAAAAGGTTAGAACGTCACATTTGGTGCCGCGACCAATACCAAGCCAGTTGGTCGTCACAGGACAGGATAGCACGACGCACGCGACACCGGGAGACGTCATATTTGGCGCAGCGACACAGGGGGACGTCACAGACTTTTCTTGTATTTAGTGTCAGTTCCGACACTAAATACTGTCTTGCAACAAGCAATGACTTTTCACATTGATTCATTCTCAATATGAAAAACTACACGAGTGTTAACTTTTCATTGGAGACCCACTTCATAAATACAAATCTGAAAAGTTTCGCATGTAATTTCCATAAAAACGGTTGATTATATGCAGAGAATTTAATTTAACTTTGATTGAAAATTAACCTAGAATATATCTTTGTATTTAAAATGAACTGAAAAAGAAAGGTAAATAAAAATCATCTAAACAGGGAGTCTTTATTGTTATCAATATGTATGAAGCTCAGATCAGTTTGAGGACACAACGGAGTGGGATAATTGTTAGTGGTCTAGTCTAGTTGACCACGACTACTGAACAGTGAATTCATCCTTGCATAGTTGAAGCCTTGTGCTCAAACTTACCTACGCTTATTAACTAATAGCTGAAATCAATTTGACACAAATTCACGTATATAGGGCACCCTATGACTCGAGTTCGCTAGATCAGTAACAATCTGCTCGTATATTTCGCTATTCATCACAGCAAGGCGAGAAAACACGGATATTTTCTATCTCTGATATAATATCACAGCTGGGGAGGTAGGGAATGTGTAGACATTACAATATTATCTTAATTTGTTAATCTGTTCCATAGCGAAGCTTCCAATTTGTGAAATCATGAAATTTTGAAATTGAAATTTTTATGTCATGATGTGTTTTTGTAGGTGCCCTGTAAATATGTGGTATTGTGGTATATGCAGTATTGAGAGGTGATGGATGAGTTCTTGTGGTGAATAAGTAAATTATCATGAATGAATGGGTCGTGAGTCGGATTAACTGGGACTAGGATAGCTAATGAAGACCGTTCTGTCCCCATTTTCCTATTGGCCTTGTGCCACAATTCTGTGTTGTTCAGAATAAATACCCTCTGTATGACGCTGCGAGATGTTAGCAAATAATTTGATCACATATGACATTGATTGTGTTTTATATATATATATATATATATATATATATATATATATATATATATATAACTATCTGGGCGTCTCGAAAACTTCTATTAAACGCTAATAACACATCCATTTCTTGTAATTTGACTTTAATCATGCAAGAAATGCTAATAAATACAAAGAGAATCACTTCAGATGACCAGTAGGTTAAAACAGAATAAAAGCAGACGATCACGCTCAAAACAAGAATATAATTTTCAGTTCATATTAAAAAGAAAGCTGTAGATTGTAGTCCTAGAATCATAAAATATTTCCGAATAATTAGCTATAATTACTATTGAATTATTTTTGTAATTAAATTTGTTCGTGAATATTCTTCCACTGTAGAAGGTGTGCGACGGATATAATGGAGCCATTACATAACAAAAGAATAATATCCGTTATTAAAGCAGCTCAATAGAGCATTGATTTTATCCCAAGTTGCTACACATGGACCCATTAATGGTACTCCCCAACGTTATACGTTATTATTTCCATATTTTTATACTCCTTCAACGTAAACCGAATAGCACAAATTTCCTTCTATATGTAAACTTTGCACACACACTTGCGGTGTAAAGGGACACAGCCTCACTACTGTAGGCGTTTGCTTCTTTGGTTTCTTTAGCAATTAGGTTTGTGAGAGGTGGCATCTCTATTTCCACGCCAAACCATTTTTGAATTCAGGTTTTTCCCTCTCCCTGTTTGGTGGCCAACCAAGGCTTAAGAAGCCTGTCTTTCCTACTATTAACCATAATCTGGGGAATGAATAAATAGATTCATAAATTTACAAGGCTATTTGTTCAAAAGTGAACGTAACAACCTCTAATTGAAATTAAAAATTAATTACTTCTGCTACGTGTCATGTCCCTCCGAGAAGTTGGTCGTCATGGCTCTCCACAACTACTCATCCTTTATAGTTCTTAATAATGTTTGTTTTTTTTACTCCCTACTCTGCTTTTCATTTTCACAATCTTATTATGTAAGTTACTCGTAGTTTCCCTCTCTCTCGCTTGCCTTTAATATGTACTGTGAGTATCAAATTCGCCAATTCCCCCTTTCTTATTATATATAGTAGATGACAGTTATCTCCCCTTATGAATCTTTAGTTTAAGGTCTTCAAGTGATTCAGTTTCTGTTCCACGAGATATAATGAAGAATAGTCCTCTCTAAGACCTACATGCTTCATTCGTTCAAAGCCATTTTAAATTTATAATTTTTTAATATACGTATTTTATTCGTTTTATTTTAGTTTTAATTTATTTGCATATGCTATCAAAATATGAATTATTAGTCTTATATTACAACATTATGAAGAAATATCGGTTAAATTTTGTATTACTTTGATAAGAAAGATGCCGAATATTTCGTGCAGTCAGCAAAATTCTATCATTTTTCAAAGGGAATATTATTCGACACAATAACAACTGTTATTTATCCTTTTCTAATAACGGCGGTGCAATCTCTGAACATTTTACAATAGCAAGACATCAATTTCGTATTAAGATTTGCAAAGCCGTGTTTACTGTTTATGTTTTCGGAAACTCAGATGCTTTTTAGAATCACTAAACTCGCCAACCAAACTCCGTGTTATTTACGTCATCTTTGCTACATATTATATATATATATATATATATATATATATATATATATATATATATATATATAGTTTATTTTACAAAATGCGTAAATTTCTCCTTGGAGGAGTTTCTAACGCATTACTTATCATCTCTCAGTTGCCTCTCTGTCTTTGGGTAGACTGCGCTCAGGGGCTACATTGGGGAACAGCTAGCCGAGGCCGCGCCCTCTCATGGCACCAGAGAGAGGGATCGATGTTCGCGTCGAGGCCAGCGGAGGGCAATTTTTGTTCCTTGCCCGGGTGTTCGCGCTCGGGTCCCCCACCTTAAAAAAGACCTTGTGTCACATCTTGTCTCAATGGGGAGACAGGGTAAATACCGTGTTTATTTTCCAACAAACACATTTGTGGGGCAATTGTGGGCATTTTACGGCGACTGCATCAAGTCCTTTTTTTCGTTTGTACATCTCCGTCATGATAATTTAGCTGATATCAAGTAGATCCTAGTGGCTTGTATATCCCAACAACAAGAAAAAATATTATTTTTCTTTTTCTGGTGCCAAATCGAGATTTGACAACCACAACGGCTATGCATTTGTCTATTAGATTTCCTTTCTATGTCATGTAGACAAACGACAGCACTTCTCATTACTTGTAATGGGGGTATTCAGCCATACATGTGTAAATCTCAGAGAAGCCAAGGGGAGGTAACTGATAAATCATCAGTTAGCTCCCCTTAAGACCTAGTAGGTATAAAAAGCACCCTGTAACACCCGTCAGTAGACGAGTAATCAGAGTAAAGTGCAATAAAACTTTGGTATAAGTTTAGTCACTGGTTCTGTTTTTTCTACAATGTGCACACGTCCCAATTTCTTTTTCGTAACTAAATTTTCAAATTGAGAAATTTTATCGATTGTGGATAAATGAATAATAAGATCAATATATTTAAACTTTTGAATGATTTTCATTTGGCGAATTGTCTATTGACTTCCACAATGTGATACAATGTCCTCTAATTTACTTCCAATGGTTGTCCACTTCTAGGCTTGTCTAATAACTCAAATTAACCGCTCTAAAACTTGGTAAATCAATCAGAAGTTGCCGTTCGGTCGATATTTCATTTTTCCGAACGTCTGGGAGATTCGATCAACGGAATCGATTAAACGAGGCTTATTTTGAAATAATATAACAGATTCGTTCTCAAGTGGTCGCAATGAATCAATTCTTTCTGACAGTATGCATACTTTGATGCAAATGTAGTTAATGACTATGAAAGTCGAGAGCTACTATAAATATATATATATATATATCCCGAATTGAAAATAGTCACGTACTTTAATGACTCAAATTTTCTCCAATATTCGAGATTCTTTCCTATCAAACTAATAGCAATAAGGAAATATCGAATCAAAGACACATTTGTCTAGTCTTTAATAATCGATTTAGTTTTTTTATTTGTCATTTTCCAAGTATTTCTCGTGTTTTAAAAATGCTGTAGATTTAAGAAACAGAAACATTTCATTAGAAACAAAGAAAAGAGTACTGAACTGTTATGTAATATCATCACAGATGAAGAAGAGAACTGAAGCAACAGAAACGTTGTTCTACAGAAGGATGCTGAGAATACTACATACACCTAGCATGTGTGCAACGACGAAGTTTTAGAAAAATGGAAACAAAGGACTTAACATCGGAAAGAGACAGATGAGATTTCTTGGGAACATAATGAAGAAAGTGGGATTTGAAAATGTTCTACTCACCGGGCAGATAGAAGTTAAGAAGAACAGAGGGAAACAATGCATAACCTCTCTAGTGAGCTTGAAGAAATGAATGACGGAGCAGTGTTTGGGTGAGAAAGCCAAAAGACAAAATTTATAAAGAGCTACAAAGGTCAGGAAATTGAGGAGAGCCATGATTGTCAACACCCTGAAGGGACACAGCACATAGAAGAAGATATATATTTAGACAGACGCTAAGACAATATTTACTATCTTTTAATGAATCAGCTTTTGACAACGATCGTGTGACAGACAGTACACGTGCATAATATAACATATATAAGCGAATATATGTTCGTATAAAACATATGTATACAGGAATAAAACATGTATATTTGAACTTCGATGTGGTGTAATGATTATTGAGCTTATCTCGCTAGATCGATTACAACTGAATAGTGAGTTCGTTCCTCACTAGACGCTCCATGCTTTCAGCTTTGTGCCACATCTAAGATACGCTTAGAAAATCAGCATAAGTATATGTTTACATATGGTGATTCCATGTTTATTGTTTTTCAGCATTATTGAAAATTATCAGGCGCCTAAGTGTGGAATAAATGATAATGAGGCCGGTCTTGATGATTGGTTCGATCCTTATCAAGTTCACCTTGCAAAAGTATACATTAAATAACCTAACAAGGGTTGTGATGTCGTAAGAATCAGTCAATCATTGAACTTATTGAGAAAAATTACCGGGTATTGGATGATTGTAAGTATCGATATTAATTCTAATTAGCTTGTGAAAACACCTGGCATTTCGATTACAACACTCTGACCAAAATTGTAAAATTTAATTTATTATAATTACTTGCTTTCATTAACATCTATCAGTTTTTTCGTATTACTCGGAAAAGCAACTGCTCCTCTCTATTTATCTAGCATGAAGACTGTCTCTTCTTTTCTCTCTCTCATTCTAATATGAATTATTTTTCCTTTACTTCACCCAGTACAAGGCTCAACAACCACTCGGGGGAGAGGGTTAACTTGGCGAGATTATTGTAATGGCATAAAAGATTGAGAAGGAAGACGTAAGAAGTGCATATGATGAAGGGTAGATATCGGTTGAGCCTAGATTTGAGGAGGTTAAGATTGTAGTGGCCAAGAAGCATCCCCTCGAGAGGCTGTTCCACAAAGTAGCAGTTTTGAGGAAGAACCTATCCGAGTGGAACTTACTCCATACCAAAGGACTATAAAATGAATGGTGATGATTTGAGCCTGCGAACGTGACATGGCGGGTTTTAGTGTGAAGTTTGATGGAACTAAAGAATGTCGCTTCTTTGAACATTTGCCACAGTAATAGGTATAGATTAGTGATAGAATTTCAACGTTTCGTCTGTGGGATTGTGGTTGAAGGTTGGAAAATAATTCATAATCAACAAGGCCAGGTAATCCTTTTGAACTCTGAGGATTGGGCAGCTCCAGTCCAGTTATGGCAGCAATACTCCATTTTTCTTTGATCTGACTCTTGTAAAGAAAGAGAATTGTAGCAGGAGTTAGGTATTTTCTGGAGAAATAACAGCAGCCGACCATTATTGCAGCATCTTTAACGATTGTACGAATATAAGACTTTCATTCGTTATCTGGAATGAGATTTAGACTGAATAGACGTTTGAAGCAAGGAGCATCATTGAGCGTACAACCGCTCATCAGGAGTGGGACAAATCTATAAAACAGTTTTGTTTTAGAGGTATAGAATGATGCAAGCCAGTCACTACACCATTGAGCTGTGAAGGTCAGGTCAGAGAAGAAATCAGTTGACAGACACAGGGCACCTAGATATTTGAAGGTGCACCGATACACTTTACTATCATCTGCATATATATTTACTAAAGACTAAAGGTTGAGACCTACAAGTGCTGCTTATCCGAAGAGGGGCTGAAAGCCGTGGCGCTCCACGAAGACAAGGGCGACGCGCCGGTAGCGACGAGATGGCGTCGCGAGCGGAGACCCATAGCGAGACGCGAAACGAGAAGAGACAGAGAAAGGAGGGAAGACGGCAGATTTTTAATATAAACCAGAAAGAGAGTAAAGCCAAATAGAAAGAGCTTTGTCGGTGGCCAGCATTGATTTCATACCATTCAGAGGATTGGCCATTAACAACTCGCTTCATAGACCTACTCAGGTAGAAAAGACTGAGAAGACTCTTCCAGACACTCTGTATCTGGAGAGATCGTATAGCAACCCACTATACCACACACAACTATTAAAAGATTATGTTAGACACTATGCACGTAGTTCTATATCAATTACAACAAACAACTATGAGGTGAAAAAAAAAAGAATATGGTCATCAATTCTCACTATCAGTTTTTATTTACCTTCTATTATATTTTGTTACGCAGTTTTCTATCATTATTCTAATGCATTCTTATGTATTATTTCTTATTCAAATATAAGAACTGGAATGGATATATTTCTTTCGGGTATGTTTAATCATTGATAAAATAAATTACTTGCTGATTCGTAAAATATATTAACTTGAAAATGTATATTGGAAGAACATTCACGAACAATAAGTTAAAAACAATCGTTTAATGATTATTTCAGAAAAAAAACAGGGTTTCTTTAACCTTGTGTTAGTCACATTCGGTGTGTTGTACCCAATTTTTTTAAGTACTCGTAATTCATAGGTGCCTTTGCACCCTCCCACTACTCTCCTGACTCAGTGAGATTTTGTAGCAGGCGGTGTGGCTCAGTTGTAATTCAGTTGACGTGGGAAGCAAACATCGCATAGTTTTCTTCGGGGTGTATTATCATCCCATTTGACTAACGAATTTTTTATGATATACATATATATATATATATATATATTTATAATTAGGAGATCATCCGATTCCGCTACCTTGGTTTCAAACTTTTAGCATCTTCAAGTGATTTTGGTCGCTTGACTTCCTAACGCTTTATTTTTATTAAAAAGAATAAAAATATTATGAACACTAAATCTTTTTTAAAAAATAAATAAATAAGTGCACGACGTGAGGTGTGGTAGAAGGTGAGAAAGTGAAGGGGAAAAGCAAGTGTATTGGAAATGTAATGGTGGAGGATTAAATGAAATATACATACTTTCTTTCCATCCCACTTTATATGAACTCAAAAGGAACTTTTTAGTATGTATACAACGGGTCATAATTTCCAATCTCTCATTCAAAATTTTTGGGGTCTGATAATTTTTTTCTTGTTAACAAAAGTTGCAGATGTTACTATGATTGTTGTAAGGTTTTGCTTTTGTAAAATTTTCCAGTTCACAATCGTTTTTTTTTTTTTATATTTGCCTTTAATTTCCATGCAATTCGACGATTGTTTACAACATTTACGGAAAAACTACAATGCAAGAATTCAGAATACAGCACTCGCTAAAAAAATACATCCCTATTCCAATGTATTTCCGTTGGAAAAAAAATGATGCAAGCTTAAAGTTTATATGGTAAATATTTTTCCATTGGGAAAAAAATTTAAGTTAAAAATTATAAAACATAAGAAGCAAGAAACATGATTATAAATGAGGGTTAGGCGCGGTAAGTTGTGTTTTTGTTTATAAATGTATGTAAAATTTATTATCTTGTGTTTGAAGAGAATAACACTGCACAGTATATAAAGCTTATATTAGGATATAAACTATTAGGTTGGTGCAAAAATAATGTCGTTTTTTGACGTTAAAAAATACGTCAAAAAACGACATTATTACGTCATTATTTTTGCACCAACCTAATAAAAAAATAAAAAGTGTAGATAAACAGAGAAGGTAAAAGGTGACAACAAAAAATTGAAAGAAAGGAGGAACGCCGTGTAACATGTTGCATATTAATAGACGCTTAAATGGTTAAAGGGGAGGGTAATAAGTAATTTAACCTAAAATATTTAATGGACAGTTGAGGTTGGATGAATAGATTTATCCAGAACCAAAATATTTTAGAAGAGAACTTTTATGGGTGAAAGCTATCATGAGCTCATTACGTTTGTTCAGCAGGTTGGCGTCATTAATTAACATTTTTGAGAATGAAACTTTCTTCCAGCAAAAACTGATTATATCGGTCGCCGTGACAGGAAAAGGGTGTAGTTTTGGGGACGAAATTCCAATTACTACCAGTGTGTGGTTATTTGTTTTTATTTCCCAGTAACATTTTGAGTGCCAAGGCATTTCAATATTGTTTGTTAGTAAGTGTCATTTTATGGTGATAATACCGTGTTTTCCAGTCGTTTACAATAGAACCAAAATAAAACTTATTCTCGGCATTACGTTTAATTCTAGCCTTAAAAATAATGTCTTTATTCAGAGATTTATAATTTAGTGAACAGGTACTGTTTTTTCGACAATTAAACTTTTTGTCTGTATTAATATTCTTATTGAAGTTGTTTAAATATTTGTTTATGCTATATTATTATGTTGTGTAATATACTATTCGAAGTTTTTTGGTGCAGCTGTATCTAATCTTACTGTTGTTCTTGTTGAAGATTTCGTTGGGCAATGGTATATGTCTGAAATATTTGTGGATTAAATTAAGGAAAATTTTACTTATATTGGTTTTGACATTTTTGTTAAATAGTGGGTTAAACAATGTTATGTTGCGTTTTCTATTGCTTATTATTGGCATTCTTACTAATGTTTATATATTAAAGTTTAACTTTGTGTTTACTTTTTTCTAGTGCATCTACATATTAAGTTTTATATCTGTCAAACATAATTTTGCAGCTAGAATTAGTTGAGAGTCTGTATTGCAGCGATTTGTACAAGTTTAAATTTCCTGGGCGGCGGTTGGATTCTTTGCTAATGCATTTGTAGTTATAAAGCATTTTAGTATAAGGGATGTATATTCTTTTGGATAGTTAGAAAATAGTGTTCAGAAAGTTGATCACCTTAGCATTTGTGTTAATGGTGTATTTAGTACATGATCCTCGAAGACTTTGATTTTTTCTCAGTCGATGTTTTTGTTGTCGGTTGGTATTACGTAGGAGCATAACTCCGTCGTCTCTGTACAGACCAGTGTTCATGCTATTGTATATATATATATATATATATATATATATATATATATATATATATATATATATATATATATATATATATGGGAGGGATAT
This sequence comes from Acanthosepion lycidas, assembly GCA_963932145.1. NCBI lineage: Eukaryota > Metazoa > Mollusca > Cephalopoda > Sepiida > Sepiidae > Acanthosepion > Acanthosepion lycidas. The sequence goes on from OZ010582.1 coordinate 45,421,513, forward strand.
CATTGATCTAAAGTTAAAACTCTCTTTTTTCGGATAATCCAATAACCGGTTCGCTAACACGCACACACACACACACACACACACATATATATATATATATATATATATATATATATATATATATATATATATATATATATATATGTATGTATGTATGTATGTATGTATACAACGACGAGAATAGAAACATAAACAATAACATTAATATTTTTATAAAAATCAAATGAACGAAAATTATAAACAAGACAAAAGTCGAATGAAGAACATTATAAAAAAATGCATAACACCAGTTGACAATACCAAAAAAATAGATCAATTATTTATTACAAAAAATTTAAAACCTCTAAACTTATAGTTAAAAATAATTCACCTCAAAATTAAATAGGGCAAATATTATTTACGAATTTAAATGCCCATTAAGGAAATGTATTCCTGATCAATCAAAATTCGTAAATAATTATATAGGCCACACTACAACATGTTTGACACGCAGACTCACTATACACCTTTCTGGCTATAGCTCAATTAGATCTCATTTAAATATTCATGGGGACCTATGTAAAATACTTGTTGACAACACTAATATAATAGCATCATCTACATGCAAAAAAGGCTAAATATAATGGAAGCCTTAAAAAAACAACACTTAATACTATTAACTATGAATATGGACACAATATCTTGACCGTGTTTTGAAAAATGAAAACATTTTATAAAACATACATGCAACAAACTATTTCTTATTTAACAGTTAAAATATTTTATCCTTGAAAATGGCTAAATGTATAGCCGAAAGCGCTCTGATAAAAAGAACATTTGAACAGTTTTTATATAATTTATCATCTGAAAAGAAACAAATTATTAGATCGCATGAGAAATTTCATAAAAAAACTAAAGTACCTTGACTGTCGTATTCAATGAAATGTGCATGAAAGAAGGGTTACTGCCTAAATACACAAATATATATATATATATATATATATATATATATATATATATATATATATATATATATATTAAGAGACAGCCCCCGAATGTTAAGGGAATTTTATCATGAAATTTATCTTAACACCCTAATTTTCACAGTCTTCTTCAAAGTACATAAGTATGTATACAACAATTTCAAAGTTCTTTGCACATGATTCCATTTTCACTTCTATGGAAAGCACCGTTCTTCGTTCAGAATTTTCTCTAGTTCTGTTTCTTTCACTTCAATTTCGTATACTAAATGTAAACAAACCAATTTCTAAAGAATTCGTGGATTCATTTTTAATCCAACGTTTGTAATAATTCAAGCGTTATTTTTAGTAAATACCCGTTTTTTAAACAAATACCCATTTTTTTTATTATTTTTAACGGTGTGTATTACATCTATCGGCCTGTGCAGTCGAGAAATTTTAGAAAATGTGCACTCTTCATATTCGAGCTTGCGTCCTCCATTTTAAGAGAAACCTTGCTGGGTTGTGACACTCTGTGTGTTCGATCAGTCTCAAGCACACTGGATTGAACGGTAGTTTCTCCTACAAGATTTCATACAAATGTCCATATTACATTCACTTCCTGGCGGCTGTGAAAATTCTCTTTATTTCTAGAGAACGCTACGTATTCATTTTTACGAGTGAGAACGGCAATTCTTCTGGATATTTTTCCACATTTTGCTGTTTTAATCAACTCCATCACCCCTTTCGCTTATTACCACGTGATTTCAAAATCGTTTCGTTAAATCGATTTATTGAGATTTTTTCCAAATAATACATTTTCTAAACCAAAAAGAAAAAATTGCTCACAAAGTAATGAATATATTTTCAGACTTCTTCACTAAATAGAATAAAATAGGAAATAGTTGTCCATTATTTTTTCTTTTTTTTTTACATATTCTAGGATGGGCATTTCGTCTTTTTTTTTCAGCAAGAAAAAATGCTATCCAAATCATTCATTAGAATTTTTTTTTTTAAAAAAAAAAAAAAACTGAAAGCAGAAAGCTACATGCCTATTTCTGTCTTGGTGGGGTGCTGTTTAAAAACATTAAGGTTTCAGCCGAACAGTTTTCAAATATGATCATCACTATTAATACTGAAATAGGAACAAATACTGATAGCCATAAAGATAAAGATAATAGTTTGAATGTAAATAATTTAAATAAGAAAGAACCATGAATTAAAAAAAATGATCATTGTATCCAAGAAGTTTACCCTAATATACCAACTATCCAAATCTCTCAATAATATGTTCACATATCTCCAAATCCATCGTTAACTTACGAATGTCTCCAAGTTTTACACTTACAAAATGCTTTTAGCTTATTAGACCGAGAAAATATTTTTACTAATTGTTCTATTAAAGAAATCATTGGCATGATATTACAATCTGCTTATAAACATTCTTCCATTTTTTATGTACCGTATCCCTTCAGGACGTTGGCGATCATGGTTCTCCACAATTTCCTGTCCTTCGTAAATCTCAAATTTTGTCGTTTTGTTATTTCTCCTTAACGTTGTTGCACAATCCATTTGTTCAAGCTTACTATGTTTTACATTGTTTTCCTCTGTCACTCTTACCTCAATCTGCCCGTTGAGTATCAGATTTTCCAAGTCCTCTTTCCTCAATATATGTCCTAGAAATTTCAAGTATCTTTTTCTGATGTTAAGTATAAGTTACCATTTTTTCCATTATCTCTAAAGCTTCGTCGTTGCTCACATATTCGGTCTATAGTATTCTCAGCATCCTTCTGTAGAACTTTATTTCTGTTACTTGAATCCCTTCTTCACCTTTGAGGAGATGTTCCAGCATTCACTGCCATATAGCAGAACAGATATCACGTAACGATTCAAAATTCAAATAGCCATAAAGATAATAGTTTAATAATAAGAATATTATACGTAGGAACATATAACCTGTCGACTAAAATAATGTTAATTGTTAATTCTCATTAACAACTGATTCCCCAACTTTATTGTCAACGAATAAATAAAAATAATAAAAATAAAATATATATATTTGTGTATTTAGGCAGCAACCCTTCTTTCATGCACATTTCATTGAATACGACAGACAAGATGCTTGTATTTATTTTTTTATACAATTTCTCATGCGATCTAATTAAACAATATTAGACAAATTCTCATTAACAACTGATTCTTCTTTTAATCTGCACTGCTTACGTTCCCTTTTATGACTACTTTGGTAACATCTACACACTGACTAACGGCATTGCAATGGGATCTACTCTTGGTCCGGTATTGTCCAGTTATTACGGCAAGATGATATATGTCATGTCTTGAAACTTATAAAAATCGAAAAAAAAACAATTTATATATAAAATAGGCAGTTGATATTTTTATTAGTCAAAAAATTCAACGAAATAAAAATAAGAGAAAATTTCGTAATTCCGTCCTCCATTTACTTAGCAACATAGACAATAGACTTCTTTTTTTCCAGATGTTTTAATCGATTCGAATAAAAGCTCAAACATGCATCCTTAATTTCAACAGATACAAAATTGTCGTAACAAAAAATATATAAACAGATTCTCTAATAATCTAATCACCCACACATTATTTCTAAAAGAATTAAATAATATTAGACAAATTCTCATTAACAACTGATTCCCCAACTTTATTGTCAACGAACAAATAAAAAATAATAAAAATAATCGGAATAATATTCCACAAAACAATCATAGCAAAAACAACAATACAATAAACTTATTTTATTGTAAGCAGATGCATCTTAATTATAAACAAGACGAGATCGCCATTAAGAATATTATACGTAGGAACATATAACCCGTCGGCCAAAACAAACTTATCCGACTAATTATCTATTATAAAAAATTAAAAGCATCCAATCTCTTCGTCATTATTAACATCGACTCTTAAAACAAATAATAATAAATGATATACGAATTCATTTGTCGAAAAGGAAATAACAAGGCTAAATAAAATTCTGTTCATGTTGACCATACTTACAACTTTACCGAAGTGAAATACAATCACTTCTTAACATACAATTTCACTACCAGATGGGGGAAAGGAACTAGCGGCAACTAGATGAAAGTAATACCTGACTATCCAACGCCAGTATCGGTTAGGCTGAAGAAAATCAGCATTTTAGTTTGTTTGTTTTTGTTTTTTGGTTTTTTGGTTTTTTGGTTTTTTGCCTGTAAATCCAATGTCATGTTTTTTACATTTGGTTATCACGGTGAGTTCTTATTGTTTTTTGATAATTTCATTTGATTTGCTGAGCAGAAGATTTGTCAATATACTTTGATTTGATTGAATCATTATTCTATTGTTGTAGATGTTAGCAAACAAAAAATGGTTATTCCTGCCCCAGATAATAACTGCACCCTTGAGTCTCAAAGGTAAGTCTCTATATATGACCACGGTAAAGATGCGCAGAACGGAATCGAGTGTTTTTCGTGCCTGCTGCTTATTACATCCAAGGTGATGATATTCAATGTTCTCTTGGTATTATGGCACCACAAGAAATTTAGATTAAAAGATCTAGGAATTGTTAATGGTGGCATGATCAGGAAAATTCTCATTCCTGGGTCACGTGAGTTATGTAGGAGTTAACAGAATCCTACTATGATACTCGTTGGCCACGAATCCCAGAGAAATCGGATAAGTGAAAGTAAAGTGCATTAATGTGGCTACCTCCATGGTAGTTACAGAGAGCTATATGTCGATCCTCCTGTTTATATTCTTGCCATAATCGAAGTTTTTTTCCTCATCAGAATAATAAAAAAAAAACATGTTGGTATTCTGGGGGAGTTTTTGAGTTTATTCATGTAGCACTTCCATCAGATCACAGTTGCCCGGGTCTTCTTGAATATGAACTGTTCTCCGCTCATCCAGTATGACAGGTACATGATGTCCTCGTATGCCACACGTTTAATACCGACTTTTCTCACCGTGTGTCACTGGGCAATGCCCTCATCGGCTTGCTGGATCCGTGATTGGTAATGTCCTGGGCTTACTAAAAAAATGTCTGAGCGCTTAAAATATTTCTTTGTCTTGGCCACTGACACAACGTCAAAAACCTCCAGCATATTTATAATGTTGAACACGTTGGCCGCTTTCAAGAAGATGGCTTTCTCAGAGCCGTTGCGTTTGGCAGCTGGTGCTATGAGAATGGCGTGCTTTTTCATTTCTATCAGATTGGAAGTTGCCATGTTAATGGTCTCGATAAATCTGCACGACAAATCTCTGTCGTGTTTCCCAATATCTGTTGCATCCTTTCCGTTTACATGTGTGTATGTGTGCGTATGTGGACACACACACACACACACACATATATATATATATATATATATATATATATATATATATATATATACATATATATACATATATATATATATATATATATATATATATATATATGAAGAAATATAGTCTTAAGATGTGCTATATTAATGGGATAAAGTGCTCAATATCAGAGATAGAGCATGTGTAAATATAAAAGTGAACATAGAAGTCAACACTTAGAGGCGACAGTCTGTTTCATGCTATATGCAATCGTCAAGCCACGATTGGCCTAAAGATTGCATCTAGCATGAAACAGACTGTCGCCTCTAAGTGTTGACTTCTATATTCACTTTTATATATATATATATATATATATATATATATATATATATACAAAGTTCGTGCAATTAGACCATGAAATAAATTAAAACGTACCGTTTCTACCGTCTCCTTCGAATTATTTCCATTAGTCATCTAAAAAACAATCTCATAAGAGATACGGATCACAAAGAATAGCGGCAAATACACGTACGACTTCCGGATCCTGTAGACTGTTCAGATTCCCAGAATCTTTGTCTAGCTCGTCGTATTTTTGAGGGGGTGTTGATTATCATTTTATTTTCTCAATTATGCTGAAACAAAGGCGCTAATAGAAAGAAAAATATAAACTGTTTCGATAAAAAGTTTATACTGTTAAAACTGATAAGACATAGAATAATGTATATTGCTTACTCTTTGGGAAAAAAAGCTAGTTATTAATTCAAGAGCTGTTTGAATTAAAGCACTAGAATCTTTTTATCATTACAAAGATTTAGTTGATCTGTTTTGCAGTTTTCTTTCAGTGTACAGAAATGTTAAAATAATAATATCAACAAAAATACTTGACGTGTGGTAAGGATTAGAGAGACACGTCTAGAGGACCTAAGTAGGGTTTTAAAAGATTCTGATGTTTAGCCAGATTTGAAAATGGGGGTCCGGCCAAGAACTATTCGGTCTTCATATATGAGAAACAGAAAAATGATGTACGTTTAAATAATCATTAAAAAAATCATAGTAATGGTAATTATCCCCAAATATTCTTCTTTACAAAGATCGCTTTTAGAAACAGCTAAATATGTTGTTTTGAACGAAGAATTCCATGATCGGTTCAGTTAATCCAATTAGTGTTTCCTCTGAAATCCCAGGAGAGACAGTTTCTTTAAACTAATTTAATTATTTGCCAAAGCGCAACTTCATTTCCAGATGTGACCAAACAGCTGATGTTGTGTGAAACTTTTCGCTTACTTCTTTTCGGAAAACAAACTTTCAGTACACTGTCCATGCGAAAATCACTTTCCACTTAAAACAATTTAATAGTTTAAAAACACATTATATCTGTAATACACATTTTATATTCTCTTTATTATTTTTTCTTTCTTAGATAATTACTATAATGTGGGGAGTATTATAATAAAATGCTCTTAACGTGGATGCCACTTGTTTGAAGAATCTTGCTTACACAAAGTGACTTCCCTGTTCATAATTAGTACTGAATATATATATATATATATATATATATATATATATATATATATATATATATATATATATATATCATTTCAATCCAAGCAAGGCGATAATGCCATTAAAACTCAAGGGGTTACTAAAAGTGAAAAAGTATGAGAGGACTTTAGAAGGAACCAAAAATCCAATTCTGCTCTGTTTTTACCTTTTTTGTTGTTGTTTTGTCTTTTGTTTGATTTTTTTTAACTAAACAGTATTAATTCCTCCGACAGGAATCGAACCTGTATACCTATACGGAATGCGTCATTTGCTCTACCATTTAGCTACAGAGAACCGTCTGGTTTACGTTAAGGTACGTTTCGTGAGCAGATATGGTCAATCGATAAAAATCAGTCCACCAGGAAATAAAAGAAACTTTTTTTTTCCTTTTAAGAAGACCTTTATGGGCTTTTAACTATGGGATAAGACTTCATATTTTCTGATATGGAAAATGCTCAATACTTAATTCTCATTTATGCACCGTGTCTCTCCAAGGCATTGGTGATCATGGCTCGCTACAATATCCTGTCCCTTGTAGGTTCATTCTTAACCATCTCTCCTTTTCCTTGCTCTGGCGTTCATTCACTCAAATTACTTACGGTCAAATCACATTGAAACATTGGTTCCCGTACGATCATCGAAATTAAGCAAGGTCGACTTGGTCAGTACCTCAATAGGTGACAGCTTCGGAATACCAGGTGCTATAAGCGTGGATGTGCGGCTGGTGTAATAGATAATGGCTTGGAATTGGTAATCGGAGAACTGAGTTCCAATTCCAGTTGTATTTATTATATTCCCGTACGTGCAAATACCCTTGGGAAAAGTATGAATCCACCTTTTCTCCCCCAACTATGGATTAATTAATAAGACTTGTATCACTTAATCAATATTGTCTAAAAAATATCCACAATTTAAAAGTGTTCTCTGGCTTTAAATAACCTGCAAAAGGTTGATGAACCGTAGAAAACGAATCAATCATTCACGCAAATTCATTTGGTACGTTAATCTATGTTTCCCTTTACTCACTCCTTACCTCACTATGTCCTGTGAGTATTTAATTATACATGCCTTCCTTCCTCATAATATATCTGCTAAAATTCTAGCCGACATAAAAACCAGGACCTCTAATGCCAATTTTCAAAGAAAATTGCCACAGTATGTTCGTTCTACTCTCTCACAACCTTATTGTTTCTTTCTATTTACCAGTATACAGTTACTAATCAAAAACTAGTATCAGGTTAATTTAATAGTCCTACGAGTTTGCTAACATTGTAATAAAAGTTACGTTTTTAAAGACTATCACAGTTGAAATCTTAAAACTGTTCACTGTTTATCCCTCTTTTCTTCGCATCTGGCCTTGTACCATACGAAGCTAGCAAATATCTACTTCTATTCCGGTTCTAAACCATTTATTACGTCATTATTTTTGCACCAACCTAATATAAAGACATGCTATTTTTAATGAATCATCAAAAAAAAAAATACGTCTTCTGAGGGGTAAACAAAAATAGTTTCACAAAAAATTGTCTTTTGGCAAAGCCTTCGTGCTTATCCGACCAAAGACCGCTGCCAATTTTTTCCGCCTTTTTTTTCCGCTAAGAAAATCTGAATCCTGGCAAAGTCCAAAACAGCCAGACCTAAAAGCAAACTTTATCATTTAAATTCGTAATTTAATATCTAAATAAATGATAGCAAAAAAAAGGAAACATTTTTTTTTCTTCTATACGTGCTGTATTCGCAAAACGTCCAGTCATCTTGCTTATTTCAGGAACTGGTTCAACAGCCTTGGAAATCACTAAGAAGGCAATGTACTGCGCATAAGTGAACTGACTATCCAATGGAGTTACGTAGTAGGCAGTGAAATCCAATCGCGTGAGGTTTGGAGTGATATGCACTGAAAATAGACATTACGTTTTGCTTGAAATATGCATATTCACCAGTGAAAAATATTCCAATAAATGAGAAGACTTTCGAGGGCAATTCAATGAATGTAACTCAGATAAAAACTTGGCAGAGACGCTCGAAACTTTGCAAAAATTCATTTGAAAGAGATCCGGGTTGTGACAAGTCATTCAACCAGCAGAACAGCCCAAAATGCTGTACGTGCACAAACTGAAATCAATGAAATCTTCTGTGGCCGAGCGGTCTAAAGCACACCGGATGAGACTGTGTTTTTCCCTATAAAAAAGGGCATGCATGCGTATCCACAAAATAACATTTAGAGTAGTACGAAATATATATATATATATATATATATATATATATATATATATATATATATATATATATATATATGTGTATAAATATATATATATAGTTAGTTAGTTTATGAAAAACTCGGTAATCCGTATGCGTAAGCCTAAGGAGGATAAAATCGAAGAGACATCAATGTAAATCGAGAGCAAATAATTCATATAAAAAAAGACCAGTTTAAGGTTCCATGTAATAAATTATTTAATCGCAGCCCTTTTAAAGGATTAACTGAGACTTTACTTCCAAAGGTTGAAAAAAATTTTTGTTTCAACATTTGGAAGTAAAGTCTAATGATCACAGTGCTCGATACACAAG
>OZ010582.1:45435874-45570874 GCA_963932145.1 Acanthosepion lycidas
AATAGCTGTACTAAAGTGAACGTAGGGCTGATGGGAAAAAAACATACCTGAAAAATATATTGACGTATATATATATGCGGTTGCTACGAATCTCTGGTGACAGAGATACCACATCTTTTTCGAGTTTAAAGCATATTTCTTTTTTTAAGTGCATTCGACATGTAACTTAAAATCAAATTTGCACACATTCATTGTGTCATCTCGAGATTGTATAACTACTTCTGTATTTAGGAATGCATTTTTATTTGTGCTCCTTGAAGCTCTTTTTCGTCAGGGTTTTAATTAAAGTAGCATTCTCAAATTTGTTTTCTCTACGCAAAAGAACACGCTTGCACGTTCGTGCGTCCGTATGTACGTTTGCTTGTGTGTGTGTGTGTGTGTATGTGCCTGTGCGCATGCGTGAACGAATGAAAGAGAGATTTAGTACATCATTAGTGCCATGACCGGGCATGGTTGTAGCTTCGCTTCGCAACTGAGAACTTGACCGGTTCCCTGTGCATATATCTGGGTTGAAAACCGGTGAGGTATTCATTTATGCATACGTGTCTTGGGCAAGGAGACCTGGCGATGCGTATCCATCTCCAGTTTAATTCACAACCGATAGCTCTCCAACTCAAAAGCTTGCCTTGGTCACGGACACGTAACCGTTAATTCCATCGAAGGAACACTGTTCCCTGGCTGTTGACTTCCACTCACCAATGACGTATCTGGCTGCAAACCAATACTGTGTCTGGCTGCAGTCTATCCCATTGTGCTAGATGGCAGTTGACCCTTCAAGAAGATTCATTCACCCTTAGACAGTCCTTTTTTTTAATCTTGTTGAGTGTATAGCCAATGCGGTTGCCAAAATCACAAACATAAAATAAATAAATAATAACATAATAAAACACGAACATATATGGCGGAAGTACGTCATATCCTTTAGACAAATAGTCACGTAATTAGCGTCACCTGATTAGCGTCACGTGGTATTAGTATAAACAGAAATGCGTTCGTTGGATAGCTGCTTCTCAGCGTATAAGTAATTTTGCTACAACCGTCAAACAATTACAAACACACACACACACACTCTCTCTCTCTCACACACTCACACATATATATACATTCACTGATTACAAGAATATATTGTTTTTACTTTAAAAGGTAAAATGTTTGTTTATTCGTTTGTCAATTTAAACTTTGGAGTTGTGGCAACCCCAAATTCCAAATATAATTGCTTTTAGGGAGCTAGAAGTATTGACGGCAACACCACTCTCCTCACCAAACAGACCTGGGATAAACGGTTTAGTCGCCCAGTGACCCATCCATGCGTCTTCTCGTACTGGGTCATAAGGTACCAGTAACACTCATAAAGTGACCTGCCATAAAGAATTCGGACAAGCAAACTTATATATGGTATCTGATTATCCATTGCTCCAGAGGAAATTATTAAATCTCTTTCCATATCTACGCACTTAAAACCCACACCATATATGTTCATATTATTGTTTCCACTGATATTTGACACACAACCTGTTGTTGATTGTTATCAAGGCAGCCCAAAGTAGCCGAATATATGAGGCACTATTAGACATTATTTTATTTTCGATTAACCTGAAAAATTGAGGTCGTCCGACATACAATAAATTAATAAATTCTTGGCTAATAATCAAGGGGCAACTTCCGTACGAGATCGATTTATACACAAATGTTTTTGGTAATATGTTATTTACTTTATCATACATTAATCTATTCTTCAAACTAAAGTCACCCTCTTCAATGTTAGAGTCACGTTTCGACCGTTATACCTTCCGGTGTCGGTCGTATTTTATAACCTCCTTCTGGGAATTTTTAATTGAACTGAACCCTTTATTCAACCTATAGAGATAGAGTATTGCAATTCTGCTGTCTATGCTTTAAAGAAGAGATAAATAGTGTGAGTTAATTATTCATCGTTAATTCCTACTTATGTTGCCGATATTACATTTTATACTGACGCAGAATTCATTACTTTTTAAAGTCCGACACACATTTCACTGATTACAATAGACATTTGAAGAAGGTCGAAAAGTGTAGCAGCTGAAACGTTGTAAAGGTAACAGCTGAATACTTCGAATAAATTAAGTTGTCATAATAAATGCTCATCCAAGAAATTCCGACAGATTTTATTTACGTTCTTAAATAACACGAGAAAACCAAATTTGACATAAAAAGTAATATGTTTAAGGTGTGAACTATTTCTTTAACGGTCAAAATAATTTTATTCTTTTTCCTGCAAAGATATGTTTCTAAGATTCGTTCTTTTCTCATACAGTAACATTCACGAAGCACATTCAAATCAAGAAAAAGTAAACGGGAAAGTTTGTTTTGTGTTTTTCACTGCTTGTCGTTTTTCTATTAGATTTCCAAATAGTCAATGTTTACTTAATACTTTTCATCACTTTTTATTTTTCTGCTTTTCTCTACCTTTACTTATGGCAACGTTTTCTAAATATCTTAATTGGTTTTTATACTTTTTTCTACTTTCCTCTTTAATGAGATCATATCAATAATCATTTATTTATTACTTTTTTACCAGCCATGAGTCTAGAAGATATTTTCAGTCGGAAAAGTACTTTGATTGGCTTATCTTCCTCTTATTTAAAACAGTTTTTAATACCCCGTTATTAATTGGTAACAAATTGATCGAACTAACATGACCGTAATATAGTCTCATTATTTTGTGAAAAGGCAAAAAGCCAATCTAGACTTTAAGTATGTTCCTCGAATATTTACCTACATTTTATCATTTTTTTTTCGGTGGTAAACTAAACTAGCAAAAGGTAGATGATAGCAAAATAACACTGGATTAAGTAAAGTAAACGGTGGAAGTTAACGTTAGGCACGGTGGATTAATGGATAGCGGCTCGGATTAAGTTGGATTCATTACATTCACCTCTTGGGAAAAGGTATGAATTCTCTTCTCCCCACTCCAGGTATTGGGTAAATAACAGAACTGACAGGGTTCTATAGCCTTAGATGGCAACTGGTCTACTAGAGAATGAAATGACAACCTACTGCGGGAAAAAAATCGGCTTCGTCAGTCATGTTTCGAAACATACATGATCGCTTACGCGTGCAACGAGCATAGTACATAACTGACTGAAATTCGCTTACGTGCTAATACCCTTGGGAAAGGTATGAATCCTCTTCTTCTCCCCGCCAGCTATGGGTAAAAAGCAGGACAAACCAGGTTATATAGCCTTCGATTGCAACTCGTCTACTACAGAAGGAAATGGCAACGTACTGCGGGAAAAAAAACTGCCTCGTCCGTCATGTATCAAAAGATACATGATCGCCTACGCGTGTATCACGCATGGTATATAACTGACTGAAATTCACTTACGTGCTAATAACCTAAAAAAAACTTTGGGAAAACTAAGACTCTTTCGCTTCTTCCCAGAGCTATGGATAAATAGAAAGAGAGACCGGGATCTATAGCATCTGGATGGCAACTGGTTTACCGCAGAAAGTAACGTCAACATACTGTGGGGAAAATTCTGCCTCGTCAGTCATGTGACGAAAGATACATGATGGCCTAAGCGTGTATCGTGCACGGCACATAACTAACTGAAATTCACTCACGATCTAATACCCTTGGAAATCGTATGAATTCTCTTTACTCCCCACAGGCTATGGGTAAATAGCGGAACAAACCGGTTTCTCTAGCCTTGGATGGCAACTGGTCTACTACAGAATGAAATAGCAACCTACTGCGGAAAAAAAACATCTTCCGTGTGAGTCATGTGTCAAATGATCCATGATCGCCTAAGGGTGTAATGCACATGGCACATAACTGGCTGACTGAAATGTTGGAAAATCATTAATACCTTCTTATTACTAATATTCCACACTAGGACAGACCGGGTTCTATAGCCTTGGATGGCAACTGGTCTACTATACAATGAAATGGCAACCTACAGCGGAAAAAATAATCTGCCTTGTCAGTCATGTGTCAAAAGATACATGATCGCCTAAGGGTGTAATGCACATGGCACATAACTGGCTGACTGAAATGTTGGAAAATCATTAATACCTTCTTATTACTAATATTCCACTCTAGGACAGACCGGGTTCTATAGCCTTGGATGGCAACTGGTCTACTATACAATGAAATGGCAACCTACTGCGGAAAAAATAATCTGCCTTGTCAGTCATGTGTCAAAAGATACATGATCGCCTAAGGGTGTAATGCACATGGCACATAACTGGCTGACTGAAATGTTGGAAAATCATTAATACCTTCTTATTACTAATATTCAACTCTAGGACAGACCGGGTTCTATAGCCTTGGATGGCAACTGGTCTACTATACAATGAAATAGCAACCTACGGCGTAAAAAATAATCTGCCTTGTCAGTCATGTGTCAAAAGATACATGATCGCCTAAGGGTGTAATGCACATGGCACATAACTGGCTGACTGAAATGTTGGAAAATCATTAATACCTTCTTATTACTAATATTCCACTCTAGGACAGACCGGGTTCTATAGCCTTGGATGGCAACTGGTCTACTATACAATGAAATGGCAACCTACTGCGGAAAAAATAATCTGCCTTGTCAGTCATGTGTCAAAAGATACATGATCGCCTAAGGGTGTAATGCACATGGCACATAACTGGCTGACTGAAATGTTGGAAAATCATTAATACCTTCTTATTACCAATATTCCACTCTAGGACAGACCGGGTTCTATAGCCTTGGATGGCAACTGGTCTACTATACAATGAAATGGCAACCTACTGCGGAAAAAATAATCTGCCTTGTCAGTCATGTGTCAAAAGATACATGATCGCCTAAGGGTGTAATGCACATGGCACATAACTGGCTGACTGAAATGTTGGAAAATCATTAATACCTTCTTATTACTAATATTCCACTCTAGGACAGACCGGGTTCTATAGCCTTGGATGGCAACTGGTCTACTATACAATGAAATGGCAACCTACTGCGGAAAAAATAATCTGCCTTGTCAGTCATGTGTCAAAAGATACATGATCGCCTAAGGGTGTAATGCACATGGCACATAACTGGCTGACTGAAATGTTGGAAAATCATTAATACCTTCTTATTACTAATATTCAACTCTAGTACAGACCGGGTTCTATAGCCTTGGATGGCAACTGGTCTACTATACAATGAAATAGCAACCTACTGCGGAAAAAATAATCTGCCTTGAAAGTCATGTGTCAAAAGATACATGATCGCCTAAGTGTGTAATGCACATGGCACATAACTGGCTGACTGAAATGTTGGAAAATCATTAATACCTTCTTATTACTAATATTCCACTCTAGGACAGACCGGGTTCTATAGCCTTGGATGGCAACTGGTCTACTACAGAATGAAATAGCAACCTACTGCGGAAAAAAAACATCTTCCGTGTGAGTCATGTGTCAAATGATCCATGATCGCCTAAGGGTGTAATGCACATGGCACATAACTGGCTGACTGAAATGTTGGAAAATCATTAATACCTTCTTATTACTAATATTCCACTCTAGGACAGACCGGGTTCTATAGCCTTGGATGGCAACTGGTCTACTATACAATGAAATGGCAACCTACTGCGGAAAAAATAATCTGCCTTGTCAGTCATGTGTCAAAAGATACATGATCGCCTAAGGGTGTAATGCACATGGCACATAACTGGCTGACTGAAATGTTGGAAAATCATTAATACCTTCTTATTACTAATATTCCACTCTAGGACAGACCGGGTTCTATAGCCTTGGATGGCAACTGGTCTACTATACAATGAAATGGCAACCTACTGCGGAAAAAATAATCTGCCTTGTCAGTCATGTGTCAAAAGATACATGATCGCCTAAGGGTGTAATGCACATGGCACATAACTGGCTGACTGAAATGTTGGAAAATCATTAATACCTTCTTATTACTAATATTCCACATTAGGACAGACCGGGTTCTATAGCCTTGGATGGCAACTGGTCTACTACAGAATGAAATAGCAACCTACTGCGGAAAAAATAATCTGCCTTGTCAGTCATGTGTCAAAAGACACATGATCGCCTAAGGGTGTAATGCACATGGCACATAATTGGCTGACTGAAATGTTGGAAAATCATTAATACCTTCTTATTACTAATATTCCACATTAGGACAGACCGGGTTCTATAGCCTTGGATGGCAACTGGTCTACTACAGAATGAAATAGCAACCTACTGCGGAAAAAATAATCTGCCTTGTCAGTCATGTGTCAAAAGACACATGATCGCCTAAGGGTGTAATGCACATGGCACATAACTGGCTGACTGAAATGTTGGAAAATCATTAATACCTTCTTATTACTAATATTCCACTCTAGGACAGACCGGGTTCTATAGCCTTGGATGGCAACTGGTCTACTATACAATGAAATGGCAACCTACTGCGGAAAAAATAATCTGCCTTGTCAGTCATGTGTCAAATGATCCATGATCGCCTAAGGGTGTAATGCACATGGCACATAACTGGCTGACTGAAATGTTGGAAAATCATTAATACCTTCTTATTACTAATATTCCACTCTAGGACAGACCGGGTTCTATAGCCTTGGATGGCAACTGGTCTACTATACAATGAAATGGCAACCTACTGCGGAAAAAATAATCTGCCTTGTCAGTCATGTGTCAAAAGATACATGATCGCCTAAGGGTGTAATGCACATGGCACATAACTGGCTGACTGAAATGTTGGAAAATCATTAATACCTTCTTATTACTAATATTCCACATTAGGACAGACCGGGTTCTATAGCCTTGGATGGCAACTGGTCTACTACAGAATGAAATAGCAACCTACTGCGGAAAAAATAATCTGCCTTGTCAGTCATGTGTCAAAAGACACATGATCGCCTAAGGGTGTAATGCACATGGCACATAATTGGCTGACTGAAATGTTGGAAAATCATTAATACCTTCTTATTACTAATATTCCACATTAGGACAGACCGGGTTCTATAGCCTTGGATGGCAACTGGTCTACTACAGAATGAAATAGCAACCTACTGCGGAAAAAATAATCTGCCTTGTCAGTCATGTGTCAAAAGACACATGATCGCCTAAGGGTGTAATGCACATGGCACATAACTGGCTGACTGAAATGTTGGAAAATCATTAATACCTTCTTATTACTAATATTCCACTCTAGGACAGACCGGGTTCTATAGCCTTGGATGGCAACTGGTCTACTATACAATGAAATGGCAACCTACTGCGGAAAAAATAATCTGCCTTGTCAGTCATGTGTCAAAAGACACATGATCGCCTAAGGGTGTAATGCACATGGCACATAACTGGATGACTGAAATGTTGGAAAATCATTAATACCTTCTTATTACTAATATTACACTCTAGGACAGACCGGGTTCTATAGCCTTGGATGGCAACTGGTCTACTACAGAATGAAATAGCAACCTACTGCGGAAAAAATAATCTGCCTTGTCAGTCATGTGTCAAAAGACACATGATCGCCTAAGGGTGTAATGCACATGGCACATAACTGGCTGACTGAAATGTTGGAAAATCATTAATACCTTCTTGTTACTAATATTCCACATTAGGACAGACCGGGTTCTATAGCCTTGGATGGCAACTGGTCTACTATACAATGAAATGGCAACCTACTGCAGAAAAAATAATCTGCCTTGTCAGTCATGTGTCAAAAGACACATGATCGCCTAAGGGTGTAATGCACATGGCACATAACTGGCTGACTGAAATGTTGGAAAATCATTAATACCTTCTTATTACTAATATTCCACTCTAGGACAGACCGGGTTCTATAGCCTTGGATGGCAACTGGTCTACTATACAATGAAATGGCAACCTACTGCGGAAAAAATAATCTGCCTTGTCAGTCATGTGTCAAAAGATACATGATCGCCTAAGGGTGTAATGCACATGGCACATAACTGGCTGACTGAAATGTTGGAAAATCATTAATACCTTCTTATTACTAATATTCCACTCTAGGACAGACCGGGTTCTATAGCCTTGGATGGCAACTGGTCTACTATACAATGAAATGGCAACCTACTGCGGAAAAAATAATCTGCCTTGTCAGTCATGTGTCAAAAGATACATGATCGCCTAAGGGTGTAATGCACATGGCACATAACTGGCTGACTGAAATGTTGGAAAATCATTAATACCTTCTTATTACTAATATTCCACATTAGGACAGACCGGGTTCTATAGCCTTGGATGGCAACTGGTCTACTACAGAATGAAATAGCAACCTACTGCGGAAAAAATAATCTGCCTTGTCAGTCATGTGTCAAAAGACACATGATCGCCTAAGGGTGTAATGCACATGGCACATAACTGGCTGACTGAAATGTTGGAAAATCATTAATACCTTCTTATTACTAATATTCCACTCTAGGACAGACCGGGTTCTATAGCCTTGGATGGCAACTGGTCTACTATACAATGAAATGGCAACCTACTGCGGAAAAAATAATCTGCCTTGTCAGTCATGTGTCAAAAGACACATGATCGCCTAAGGGTGTAATGCACATGGCACATAACTGGATGACTGAAATGTTGGAAAATCATTAATACCTTCTTATTACTAATATTACACTCTAGGACAGACCGGGTTCTATAGCCTTGGATGGCAACTGGTCTACTACAGAATGAAATAGCAACCTACTGCGGAAAAAATAATCTGCCTTGTCAGTCATGTGTCAAAAGACACATGATCGCCTAAGGGTGTAATGCACATGGCACATAACTGGCTGACTGAAATGTTGGAAAATCATTAATACCTTCTTATTACTAATATTCCACTCTAGGACAGACCGGGTTCTATAGCCTTGGATGGCAACTGGTCTACTATACAATGAAATGGCAACCTACTGCGGAAAAAATAATCTGCCTTGTCAGTCATGTGTCAAAAGATACATGATCGCCTAAGGGTGTAATGCACATGGCACATAACTGGCTGACTGAAATGTTGGAAAATCATTAATACCTTCTTATTACTAATATTCAACTCTAGGACAGACCGGGTTCTATAGCCTTGGATGGCAACTGGTCTACTATACAATGAAATAGCAACCTACTGCGGAAAAAATAATCTGCCTTGAAAGTCATGTGTCAAAAGACACATGATCGCCTAAGGGTGTAATGCACATGGCACATAACTGGCTGACTGAAATGTTGGAAAATCATTAATACCTTCTTATGACTAATATTCCACTCTAGGACAGACCGGGTTCTATAGCCTTGGATGGCAACTGGTCTACTATACAATGAAATGGCAACCTACTGCGGAAAAAATAATCTGCCTTGTCAGTCATGTGTCAAAAGATACATGATCGCCTAAGGGTGTAATGCACATGGCACATAACTGGCTGACTGAAATGTTGGAAAATCATTAATACCTTGTTATTACTAATATTCCACATTAGGACAGACCGGGTTCTATAGCCTTGGATGGCAACTGGTCTACTACAGAATGAAATAGCAACCTACTGCGGAAAAAAAACATCTTCCGTGTGAGTCATGTGTCAAATGATCCATGATCGCCTAAGGGTGTAATGCACATGGCACATAACTGGCTGACTGAAATGTTGGAAAATCATTAATACCTTGTTATTACTAATATTCCACATTAGGACAGACCGGGTTCTATAGCCTTGGATGGCAACTGGTCTACTACAGAATGAAATAGCAACCTACTGCGGAAAAAATAATCTGCTTGTCAGTCATGTGTCAAAAGATACATGATCGCCTAAGGGTGTAATGCACATGGCACATAACTGGCTGACTGAATGTTGGAAAATAATTAATACCTTCTTATTACTAATATTCCACATTAGGACAGACCGGGTTCTATAGCCTTTGATGGCAACTGGTCTACTACAGAATGAAATAGCAACCTACTGCGGAAAAAATAATCTGCCTTGTCAGTCATGTGTCAAAAGATACATGATCGCCTAAGGGTGTAATGCACATGGCACATAACTGGCTGACTGAAATGTTGGAAAATCATTAATACCTTCTTATTACTAATATTCCACACTAGGACAGACCGGGTTCTATAGCCTTGGATGGCAACTGGTCTACTACAGAATGAAAAAGCAACCTACTGCGGAAAAAATAATCTGCCTTGTCAGTCATGTGTCAAAAGATACATGATCGCCTAAGGGTGTAATGCACATGGCACATAACTGGCTGACTGAAATGTTGGAAAATCATTAATACCTTCTTATTACTAATATTCCACTCTAGGACAGACCGGGTTCTATAGCCTTGGATGGCAACTGGTCTACTACAGAATGAAATAGCAACCTACTGCGGAAAAAATAATCTGCCTTGTCAGTCATGTGTCAAAAGATACATGATCGCCTAAGGGTGTAATGCACATGGCACATAACTGGCTGACTGAAATGTTGGAAAATCATTAATACCTTCTTATTACTAATATTCCACACTAGGACAGACCGGGTTCTATAGCCTTGGATGGCAACTGGTCTACTACAGAATGAAATAGCAACCTACTGCGGAAAAAGACATCTTCCGTGTGAGTCATGTGTCAAATGATCCATGATCGCCTAAGGGTGTAATGCACATGGCACATAACTGGCTGACTGAAATGTTGGAAAATCATTAATACCTTCTTATTACTAATATTCCACTCTAGGACAGACCGGGTTCTATAGCCTTGGATGGCAACTGGTCTACTACAGAATGAAATAGCAACCTACTGCGGAAAAAATAATCTGCCTTGTCAGTCATGTGTCAAAAGATACATGATCGCCTAAGGGTCTAATGCACATGGCACATAACTGGCTGACTGAAATGTTGGAAAATCATTAATACCTTCTTATTACTAATATTCCACTCTAGGACAGACTGGGTTCTATAGCCTTGGATGGCAACTGGTCTACTACAGAATGAAATAGCAACCTACTGCGGAAAAAATAATCTGCCTTGTCAGTCATGTGTCAAAAGACACATGATCGCCTAAGGGTGTAATGCACATGGCACATAACTGGCTGACTGAAATGTTGGAATATCATTAATACCTACTTATTACTAATATTCCACATTAGGACAGACCGGGTTATATAGCCTTGGATGGCAACTGGTCTACTACAGAATGAAATAGCAACCTACTGCGGAAAAAATAATCTGCCTTGTCAGTCATGTGTCAAAAGATACATGATCGCCTAAGGGTGTAATGCACATGGCACATAACTGGCTGACTGAAATGTTGGAAAATCATTAATACCTTCTTATTACTAATATTCCACATTAGGACAGACCGGGTTCTATAGCCTTGGATGGCAACTGGTCTACTATACAATGAAATGGCAACCTACTGCGGAAAAAATAATCTGCCTTGTCAGTCATGTGTCAAAAGACACATGATCGCCTAAGGGTGTAATGCACATGGCACATAACTGGCTAAATGAAATGTTGGAAATTCATTAATACCTTCTTATTACTAATATTCCACATTAGGACAGACCGGGTTCTATAGCCTTGGATGGCAACTGGTCTACTACAGAATGAATTAGCAACCTACTGCGGAAAAAAAACATCTTCCGTGTGAGTCATGTGTCAAATGATCCATGATCGCCTAAGGGTGTAATGCACATGGCACATAACTGGCTGACTGAAATGTTGGAAAATCATTAATACCTTGTTATTACTAATATTCCACATTAGGACAGACCGGTTTCTATAGCCTTGGATGGCAACTGGTCTGCTACAGAATGAAATAGCAACCTACTGCGGAAAAAAAACATCTTCCGTGTGAGTCATGTGTCAAATGATCCATGATCGCCTAAGGGTGTAATGCACATGGCACATAACTGGCTGACTGAAATGTTGGAAAATCATTAATACCTTGTTATTACTAATATTCCACATTAGGACAGACCGGGTTCTATAGCCATGGATGGCAACTGGTCTACTACAGAATGAAATAGCAACCTACTGCGGAAAAAAACATCTTCCGTGTGAGACATGTGTCAAATGATCCATGATCGCCTAAGGGTGTAATGCACATGGCACATAACTGGCTGACTGAAATGTTGGAAAATCATTAATACCTTCTTATTACTAATATTCCACATTAGGACAGACCGGGTTATATAGCCTTGGATGGCAACTGGTCTGCTACAGAATGAAATAGCAACCTACTGCGGTAAAAATAATCTGCCTTGTCAGTCATGTGTCAAAAGACACATGATCGCCTAAGGGTGTAATCCACATGGCACATAACTGGCTGACTGAAATGTTGGAAAATCATTAATACCTTCTTATTACTAATATTCCACTCTAGGACAGACCGGGTTCTATAGCCTTGGATGGCAACTGGTCTACTATACAATGAAATGGCAACCTACTGCGGAAAAAATAATCTGCCTTGTCAGTCATGTGTCAAAAGATACATGATCGCCTAAGGGTGTAATGCACATGGCACATAACTGGCTGACAGAATGTTGGAAAATCATTAATACCTTCTTATTACTAATATTCCACTCTAGGACAGACCGGGTTCTATAGCCTTGGATGGCAACTAGTCTACTATACAATGAAATGGCAACCTACTTCGGAAAAAATAATCTGCCTTGTCAGTCATGTGTCAAAAGACACATGATCGCCTAAGGGTGTAATGCACATGGCACATAACTGGCTGACTGAAATGTTGGAAAATCATTAATACCTTCTTATTACTAATATTCCACATTAGGACAGACCGGGTTATATAGCCTTGGATGGCAACTGGTCTACTACAGAATGAAATAGCAACCTACTGCGGAAAAAATAATCTGCCTTGTCAGTCATGTGTCAAAAGATACATGATCGCCTAAGGGTGTAATGCACATGGCACATAACTGGCTGACTGAAATGTTGGAAAATCATTAATACCTTCTTATTACTAATATTCCACTCTAGGACAGACCGGGTTCTATAGCCTTGGATGGCAACTGGTCTACTACAGAATGAAATAGCAACCTACTGCGGAAAAAATAATCTGCTTGTCAGTCATGTGTCAAAAGATACATGATCGCCTAAGGGTGTAATGCACATGGCACATAACTGGCTGACTGAATGTTGGAAAATAATTAATACCTTCTTATTACTAATATTCCACTCTAGGACAGACCGGGTTCTATAGCCTTGGATGGCAACTGGTCTACTATACAATGAAATGGCAACCTACTGCGGAAAAAATAATCTGCCTTGTCAGTCATGTGTCAAAAGACACATGATCGCCTAAGGGTGTAATGCACATGGCACATAACTGGCTGACTGAAATGTTGGAAAATCATTAATACCTTCTTATTACTAATATTCCACATTAGGACGGACCGGGTTCTATAGCCTTGGATGGCAACTGGTCTACTACAGAATGAAATAGCAACCTACTGCGGAAAAAATAATCTGCCTTGTCAGTCATGTGTCAAAAGATACATGATCGCCTAAGGGTGTAATGCACATGGCACATAACTGGCTGACTGAAATGTTGGAAAATCATTAATACCTTGTTATTACTAATATTCCACATTAGGACAGACCGGGTTCTATAGCCTTGGATGGCAACTGGTCTACTACAGAATGAAATAGCAACCTACTGCGGAAAAAATAATCTGCCTTGTCAGTCATGTGTCAAAAGATACATGATCGCCTAAGGGTCTAATGCAAATGGCAGATAACTGGCTGACTGAAATGTTGGAAAATCATTAATACCTTCTTATTACTAATATTCCACATTAGGACAGACCGGGTTCTATAGCCTTGGATGGCAACTGGTATACTACAGAATGAAATGGCAACCTACTACGGAAAAAATAATCTGCCTTGTCAGTCATGTGTCAAACGATACATGATCGCCTAAGGGTTTAATGCACATGGCACATAACTGGCTGACTGAAATGTTGGAAAATCATTAATACCTTCTTATTACTAATATTCCACATTAGGACAGACCGGGTTCTATAGCCTTGGATGGCAACTGGTCTACTACAGAATGAAATAGCAAACTACTGCGGAAAAAAAACATATTCCGTGTGAGTCATGTGTCAAATGATCCATGATCGCCTAAGGGTGTAATGCACATGGCACATAACTGGCTGACTGAAATGTTGGAAAATCATTAATACCTTGTTATTACTAATATTCCACATTAGGACAGACCGGGTTCTATAGCCTTGGATGGCAACTGGTCTACTACAGAATGAAATAGCAACCTACTGCGGAAAAAAAACATCTTCCGTGTGAGTCATGTGTCAAATGATCCATGATCGCCTAAGGGTGTAATGCACATGGCACATAATTGGCTGACTGAAATGTTGGAAAATCATTAATACCTTCTTATTACTAATATTCCACATTAGGACAGACCGGGTTATATAGCCTTGGATGGCAACTGGTCTACTACAGAATGAAATAGCAACCTACTGCGGAAAAAAAACATGTTCCGTGTGAGTCATGTGTCAAATGATCCATGATCGCCTAAGGGTGTAATGCACATGGCACATAATTGGCTGACAGAATGTTGGAAAATGATTAATACCTTCTTATTACTAATATTCCACTCTAGGACAGACCGGGTTCTATAGCCTTGGATGGCAACTGGTCTACTATACAATGAAATGGCAACCTACTGCGGAAAAAATAATCTGCCTTGTCAGTCATGTGTCAAAAGACACATGATCGCCTAAGGGTGTAATGCACATGGCACATAACTGGCTGACTGAAATGTTGGAAAATCATTAATACCTTCTTATTACTAATATTCCACTCTAGGACAGACCGGGTTCTATAGCCTTGGATGGCAACTGGTCTACTACAGAATGAAATAGCAACCTACTGCGGAAAAAATAATCTGCCTTGTCAGTCATGTGTCAAAAGATACATGATCGCCTAAGGGTGTAATGCACATGGCACATAACTGGCTGACTGAATGTTGGAAAATAATTAATACCTTCTTATTACTAATATTCCACTCTAGGACAGACCGGGTTCTATAGCCTTGGATGGCAACTGGTCTACTATACAATGAAATGGCAACCTACTGCGGAAAAAATAATCTGCCTTGTCAGTCATGTGTCAAAAGACACATGATCGCCTAAGGGTGTAATGCACATGGCACATAACTGGCTGACTGAAATGTTGGAAAATCATTAATACCTTCTTATTACTAATATTCCACATTAGGACAGACCGGGTTCTATAGCCTTGGATGGCAACTGGTCTACTACAGAATGAAATAGCAACCTACTGCGGAAAAAATAATCTGCCTTGTCAGTCATGTGTCAAGAGATACATGATCGCCTAAGGGTGTAATGCACATGGCACATAACTGGCTGACTGAAATGTTGGAAAATCATTAATACCTTCTTATTACTAATATTCCACATTAGGACAGACCGGGTTCTATAGCCTTGGATGGCAACTGGTCTACTATACAATGAAATGGCAACCTACTGCGGAAAAAATAATCTGCCTTGTCAG
Source organism: Acanthosepion lycidas (assembly GCA_963932145.1). Classification (NCBI taxonomy): domain Eukaryota; kingdom Metazoa; phylum Mollusca; class Cephalopoda; order Sepiida; family Sepiidae; genus Acanthosepion; species Acanthosepion lycidas. Next base: position 45,451,377 of record OZ010582.1, read on the forward strand.
TCATGTGTCAAAAGATACATGATCGCCTAAGGGTTTAATGCACATGGCACATAACTGGCTGACTGAAATGTTGGAAAATCATTAATACCTTGTTATTACTAATATTCCACATTAGGACAGACCGGGTTCTATAGACTTGGATGGCAACTGGTCTACTACAGAATGAAATAGCAACCTACTGCGGAAAAAATAATCTGCCTTGTCAGTCATGTGTCAAAAGATACATGATCGCCTAAGGGTCTAATGCACATGGCACATAACTGGCTGACTGAAATGTTGGAAAATCATTAATACCTTCTTATTACTAATATTCCACATTAGGACAGACCGGGTTCTATAGCCTTGGATGGCAACTGGTCTACTACAGAATGAAATGGCAACCTACTGCGGAAAAAATAATCTGCCTTGTCAGTCATGTGTCAAAAGATACATGATCGCCTAAGGGTGTAATGCACATGGCACATAACTGGCTGACTGAAATGTTGGAAAATCATTAATACCTTCTTATTACTAATATTCCACATTAGGACAGACCGGGTTCTATAGCCTTGGATGGCAACTGTTCGACTATACAATGAAATAGCAACCTACTGCGGAAAAAATAATCTGCCTTGTCAGTCATGTGTCAAAAGATACATGATCGCCTAAGGGTGTAATGCACATGGCACATAACTGGCTGACTGAAATGTTGGAAAATCATTAATACCTTGTTATTACTAATATTCCACATTAGGACAGACCGGGTTCTATAGCCTTGGATGGCAACTGGTCTACTACAGAATGAAATAGCAACCTACTGCGGAAAAAAAACATCTTCCGTGTGAGTCATGTGTCAAATGATCCATGATCTCATAAGGGTGTAATGCACATGGCACATAACTGGCTGACAGAATGTTGGAAAATGATTAATACCTTCTTATTACTAATATTCCACTCTAGGACAGACCGGGTTCTATAGCCTTGGATGGCAACTGGTCTACTATACAATGAAATGGCAACCTACTGCTGAAAAAATAATCTGCCTTGTCAGTCATGTGTCAAAAGACACATGATCGCCTAAGGGTGTAATGCACATGGCACATAACTGGCTGACTGAAATGTTGGAAAATCATTAATACCTTCTTATTACTAATATTCCACTCTAGGACAGACCGGGTTCTATAGCCTTTGATGGCAACTGGTCTACTACAGAATGAAATAGCAACCTACTGCGGAAAAAATAATCTGCCTTGTCAGTCATGTGTCAAAAGATACATGATCGCCTAAGGGTGTAATGCACATGGCACATAACTGGCTGACTGAATGTTGGAAAATAATTAATACCTTCTTATTACTAATATTCCACTCTAGGACAGACCGGGTTCTATAGCCTTGGATGGCAACTGCTCTACTATACAATGAAATGGCAACCTACTGCGGAAAAAATAATCTGCCTTGTCAGTCATGTGTCAAAAGACACATGATCGCCTAAGGGTGTAATGCACATGGCACATAACTGGCTGACTGAAATGTTGGAAAATCATTAATACCTTCTTATTACTAATATTCCACATTAGGACAGACCGGGTTCTATAGCCTTGGATGGCAACTGGTCTACTACAGAATGAAATAGCAACCTACTGAGGAAAAAATAATCTGCCTTGTCAGTCATGTGTCAAAAGATACATGATCGCCTAAGGGTGTAATGCACATGGCACATAACTAGCTGACTGAAATGTTGGAAAATCATTAATACCTTCTTATTACTAATATTCCACATTAGGACAGACCGGGTTCTATAGCCTTGGATGGCAACTGGTCTACTATACAATGAAATGGCAACCTACTGCGGAAAAAATAATCTGCCTTGTCAGTCATGTGTCAAAAGATACATGATCGCCTAAGGGTTTAATGCACATGGCACATAACTGGCTGACTGAAATGTTGGAAAATCATTAATACCTTGTTATTACTAATATTCCACATTAGGACAGGCCGGGTTCTATAGCCTTGGATGGCAACTGGTCTACTACAGAATGAAATAGCAACCTACTGCGGAAAAAATAATCTGCCTTGTCAGTCATGTGTCAAAAGATACATGATCGCCTAAAGGTCTAATGCACATGGCACATAACTGGCTGACTGAAATGTTGGAAAATCATTGATACCTTCTTATTACTAATATTCCACATTAGGACAGACACGGTTCTATAGCCTTGGATGGCAACTGGTCTACTACAGAATGAAATGGCAACCTACTGCGGAAAAAATAATCTGCCTTGTCAGTCATGTGTCAAAAGATACATGATCGCCTAAGGGTGTAATGCACATGGCACATAACTGGCTGACTGAAATGTTGGAAAATCATTAATACCTTCTTATTACTAATATTCCACATTAGGACAGACCGGGTTCTATAGCCTTGGATGGCAACTGTTCTACTATACAATGAAATAGCAACCTACTGCGGAAAAAATAATCTGCCTTGTCAGTCATGTGTCAAATGATCCATGATCGCCTAAGGGTGTAATGCACATGGCACATAACTGGCTGACTGAAATGTTGGAAAATCATTAATAGCTTCTTATTACTAATATTCCACATTAGGACAGACCGGGTTCTATAGCCTTGGATGGCAACTGGTCTACTACAGAATGAAATAGCAACCTACTGCGGAAAAAAAACATCTTCCGTGTGAGTCATGTGTCAAATGATCCATGATCGCCTAAGGGTGTAATGCCCATGGCACATAACTGGCTGACTGAAATGTTGGAAAATAATTAATACCTTCTTATTACTAATATTCCACATTAGGACAGACCGGGTTATATTGCCTTGGATGGCAACTGATCTACTACAGAATGAAATAGCAACCTACTGCGGTAAAAATAATCTGCCTTGTCAGTCATGTGTCAAAAGATACATGATCGCCTAAGGGTGTAATGCACATGGCACATAACTGGCTGACTGAAATGTTGGAAAATCATTAATACCTTCTTATTACTAATATTCCACTCTAGGACAGACCAGGTTCTATAGCCTTGGATGGCAACTGGTCTACTACAGAATGAAATAGCAACCTACTGCGGAAAAATTAATCTGCCTTGTCAGTCATGTGTCAAAAGATACATGATCGCCTAAGGGTGTAATGCACATGGCACATAACTGGCTGACTGAAATGTTGGAAAATCATTAATAGCTTCTTATTACTAATATTCCACATTAGGACAGACCGGGTTCTATAGCCTTGGATGGCAACTGTTCTACTATACAATGAAATAGCAACCTACTGCGGAAAAAATAATCTGCCTTGTCAGTCATGTGTCAAATGATCCATGATCGCCTAAGGGTGTAATGCACATGGCACATAACTGGCTGACTGAAATGTTGGAAAATCATTAATAGCTTCTTATTACTAATATTCCACATTAGGACAGACCGGGTTCTATAGCCTTGGATGGCAACTGGTCTACTACAGAATGAAATAGCAACCTACTGCGGAAAAAAAACATCTTCCGTGTGAGTCATGTGTCAAATGATCCATGATCGCCTAAGGGTGTAATGCCCATGGCACATAACTGGCTGACTGAAATGTTGGAAAATAATTAATACCTTCTTATTACTAATATTCCACATTAGGACAGACCGGGTTATATTGCCTTGGATGGCAACTGGTCTACTACAGAATGAAATAGCAACCTACTGCGGAAAAAATAATCTGCCTTGTCAGTCATGTGTCAAAAGATACATGATCGCCTAAGGGTGTAATGCACATGGCACATAACTGGCTGACTGAAATGTTGGAAAATCATTAATACCTTCTTATTACTAATATTCCACTCTAGGACAGACCAGGTTCTATAGCCTTGGATGGCAACTGGTCTACTACAGAATGAAATAGCAACCTACTGCGGAAAAATTAATCTGCCTTGTCAGTCATGTGTCAAAAGATACATGATCGCCTAAGGGTGTAATGCACATGGCACATAACTGGCTGACTGAAATGTTGGAAAATCATTAATACCTTCTTATTACTAATATTCCACTCTAGGACAGACCGGGTTCTATAGCCTTGGATGGCAACTGGTCTACTATACAATGAAATGGCAACCTACTGCGGAAAAATAATCTGCCTTGTCAGTCATGTGTCAAAAGATACATGATCGCCTAAGGGTGTAATGCACATGGCACATAACTGGCTGACTGAAATGTTGGAAAATCATTAATACCATCTTATTACTAATATTCCACTCTAGGACAGACCGGGTTCTATAGCCTTGGATGGCAACTGGTCTACTACAGAATGAAATAGCAACCTACTGCGGAAAAAATAATCTGCCTTGTCAGTCATGTGTCAAAAGATACATGATTGCCTAAGGGTGTAATGCACATGGCACATAACTGGCTGACTGAATGTTGGAAAATCATTAATACCTTCTTATTACTAATATTCCACATTAGGACAGACCGGGTTATATAGCCTTGGATGGCAACTGGTCTACTACAGAATGAAATAGCAACCTACTGCGGAAAAAATAATCTGCCTTGTCAGTCATGTGTCAAATGATCCATGATCGCCTAAGGGTGTAATGCACATGGCACATAACTGGCTGACTGAAATGTTGGAAAATCATTAATACCTTCTTATTACTAATATTCCACATTAGGACAGACCGGGTTATATAGCCTTGGATGGCAACTGGTCTACTACAGAATGAAATAGCAACCTACTGCGGAAAAAATAATCTGCCTTGTCAGTCATGTGTCAAAAGATACATGATCGCCTAAGGGTGTAATGCACATGGCACATAACTGGCTGACTGAAATGTTGGAAAATCATTAATACCTTCTTATTACTAATATTCCACATTAGGACAGACCGGGTTCTATAGCCTTGGATGGCAACTGGTCTACTACAGAATGAAATAGCAAGCTACTGCGGAAAAAAAACATATTCCGTGTGAGTCATGTGTCAAATGATCCATGATCGCCTAAGGGTGTAATGCACATGGCACATAACTGGCTGACTGAAATGTTGGAAAATCATTAATACCTTGTTATTACTAATATTCCACATTAGGACAGACCGGGTTCTATAGCCTTGGATGGCAACTGGTCTACTACAGAATGAAATAGCAACCTACTGCGGAAAAAAAACATCTTCCGTGTGAGTCATGTGTCAAATGATCCATGATCGCCTAAGGGTGTAATGCACGTGGCACATAACTGGCTGACTGAAATGTTGGAAAATAATTAATACTTTCTTATTACTAATATTCCACATTAGGACAGACCGGGTTATATTGCCTTGGATGGCAACTGGTCTACTACAGAATGAAATAGCAACCTACTGCGGAAAAAATAATCTGCCTTGTCAGTCATGTGTCAAAAGATACATGATCGCCTAAGGGTGTAATGCACATGGCACATAACTGGCTGACTGAAATGTTGGAAAATCATTAATACCTTCTTATTACTAATATTCCACTCTAGGACAGACCAGGTTCTATAGCCTTGGATGGCAACTGGTCTACTACAGAATGAAATAGCAACCTACTGCGGAAAAAATAATCTGCCTTGTCAGTCATGTGTCAAAAGATACATGATCGCCTAAGGGTGTAATGCATATGGCACATAACTGGCTGACAGAATGTTGGAAAATGATTAATACCTTCTTATTACTAATATTCCACTCTAGGACAGACCGGGTTCTATAGCCTTGGATGGCAACTGCTCTACTATACAATGAAATGGCAACCTACTGCGGAAAAAATAATCTGCCTTGTCAGTCATGTGTCAAAAGACACATGATCGCCTAAGGGTGTAATGCACATGGCACATAACTGGCTGACTGAAATGTTGGAAAATCATTAATACCTTCTTATTACTAATATTCCACTCTAGGACAGACCGGGTTCTATAGCCTTGGATGGCAACTGGTCTACTACAGAATGAAATAGCAACCTACTGCGGAAAAAATAATCTGCCTTGTCAGTCATGTGTCAAAAGATACATGATTGCCTAAGGGTGTAATGCACATGGCACATAACTGGCTGACTGAAATGTTGGAAAATCATTAATACCTTCTTATTACTAATATTCCACATTAGGTCAGACCGGGTTATATAGCCTTGGATGGCAACTGGTCTACTACAGAATGAAATAGCAACCTACTGCGGAAAAAATAATCTGCCTTGTCAGTCATGTGTCAAAAGATACATGATCGCCTAAGGGTGTAATGCACATGGCACATAACTGGCTGACTGAAATGTTGGAAAATCATTAATACCTTCTTATTACTAATATTCCACTCTAGGACAGACCGGGTTCTATAGCCTTGGATGGCAACTGGTCTACTATACAATGAAATGGCAACCTACTGCGGAAAAATAATCTGCCTTGTCAGTCATGTGTCAAAAGATACATGATCGCCTAAGGGTGTAATGCACATGGCACATAACTGGCTGACTGAAATGTTGGAAAATCATTAATACCATCTTATTACTAATATTCCACTCTAGGACAGACCGGGTTCTATAGCCTTGGATGGCAACTGGTCTACTACAGAATGAAATAGCAACCTACTGCGGAAAAAATAATCTGCCTTGTCAGTCATGTGTCAAAAGATACATGATCGCCTAAGGGTGTAATGCACATGGCACATAACTGGCTGACAGAATGTTGGAAAATCATTAATACCTTCTTATTACTAATATTCCACTCTAGGACAGACCGGGTTCTATAGCCTTGGATGGCAACTGGTCTACTACAGAATGAAATAGCAACCTACTGCGGAAAAAATAATCTGCCTTGTCAGTCATGTGTCAAAAGATACATGATTGCCTAAGGGTGTAATGCACATGGCACATAACTGGCTGACTGAATGTTGGAAAGTCATTAATACCTTCTTATTACTAATATTCCACATTAGGACAGACCAGGTTATATAGCCTTGGATGGCAACTGGTCTACTACAGAATGAAATAGCAACCTACTGCGGAAAAAATAATCTGCCTTGTCAGTCATGTGTCAAATGATCCATGATCGCCTAAGGGTGTAATGCACATGGCACATAACTGGCTGACTGAAATGTTGGAAAATCATTAATACCTTCTTATTACTAATATTCCACATTAGGACAGACCAGGTTATATAGCCTTGGATGGCAACTGGTCTACTACAGAATGAAATAGCAACCTACTGCGGAAAAAATAATCTGCCTTGTCAGTCATGTGTCAAAAGATACATGATCGCCTAAGGGTGTAATGCACATGGCACATAACTGGCTGACTGAATGTTGGAAAATCATTAATACCTTCTTATTACTAATATTCCACTCTAGGACAGACCGGGTTCTATAGCCTTGGATGGCAACTGGTCTACTACAGAATGAAATAGCAACCTACTGCGGAAAAAATAATCTGCTTTGTCAGTCATGTGTCAAAAGACACATGATCGCCTAAGGGTGTAATGCACATGGCACATAACTGGCTGACTGAAATGTTGGAAAATCATTAATACCTTGTTATTACTAATATTCCACATTAGGACAGACCGGGTTCTATAGCCTTGGATGGCAACTGGTCTACTACAGAATGAAATAGCAACCTACTGCGGAAAAAATAATCTGCCTTGTCAGTCATGTGTCAAATGATCCATGATCGCGTAAGGGTGTAATGCACATGGCACATAACTGGCTGACTGAAATGTTGGAAAATCATTAATACCTTGTTATTACTAATATTCCACTCTAGGACAGACCGGGTTCTATAGCCTTGGATGGCAACTGGTCTACTATACAATGAAATGGCAACCTACTGCGGAAAAAATAATCTGCCTTGTCAGTCATGTGTCAAAAGATACATGATCGCCTAAGGGTCTAATGCACATGGCACATAACTGCCTGACTGAAATGTTGGAAAATCATTAATACCTTGTTATTACTAATATTCCACATTAGGACAGACCGGGTTCTATAGCCTTGGATGGCAACTGGTCTACTACAGAATGAAATAGCAACCTACTGCGGAAAAAATAATCTGCCTTGTCAGTCATGTGTCAAAAGATACATGATCGCCTAAGGGTCTAATGCACATGGCACATAACTGCCTGACTGAAATGTTGGAAAATCATTAATACCTTGTTATTACTAATATTCCACTCTAGGACAGACCGGGTTCTATAGCCTTGGATGGCAACTGTTCTACTATACAATGAAATAGCAACCTACTGCGGAAAAAATAATCTGCCTTGTCAGTCATGTGTCAAAAGATACATGATCGCCTAAGGGTCTAATGCACATGGCACATAACTGGCTGACTGAAATGTTGGAAAATCATTAATACCTTCTTATTACTAATATTCCACATTAGGACAGACCGGGTTCTATAGCCTTGGATGGCAACTGGTCTACTATACAATGAAATGGCAACCTACTGCGGAAAAAATAATCTGCCTTGTCAGTCATGTGTCAAAAGATACATGATCGCCTAAGGGTGTAATGCACATGGCACATAACTGGCTGACTGAAATGTTGGAAAATCATTAATACCTGGTTATTACTAATATTCCACATTAGGACAGACCGGGTTCTATAGCCTTGGATGGCAACTGGTCTACTACAGAATGAAATAGCAACCTACTGCGGAAAAAATAATCTGCCTTGTCAGTCATGTGTCAAAAGATACATGATCGCCTAAGGGTCTAATGCACATGGCACATAACTGGCTGACTGAAATGTTGGAAAATCATTAATACCTTCTTATTACTAATATTCCACTCTAGGACAGACCGGGTTCTATAGCCTTGGATGGCAACTGTTCTACTATACAATGAAATAGCAACCTACTGCGGAAAAAATAATCTGCCTTGTCAGTCATGTGTCAAAAGATACATGATCGCCTAAGGGTCTAATGCACATGGCACATAACTGGCTGACTGAAATGTTGGAAAATCATTAATACCTTGTTATTACTAATATTCCACATTAGGACAGACCGGGTTCTATAGTCTTGGATGGCAACTGGTCTACTACAGAATGAAATGGCAACCTACTGCGGAAAAAATAATCTGCCTTGTCAGTCATGTGTCAAAAGATACATGATCGCCTAAGGGTGTAATGCACATGGCACATAACTGGCTGACTGAAATGTTGGAAAATCATTAATACCTTCTTATTACTAATATTCCACATTAGGACAGACCGGGTTCTATAGCCTTGGATGGCAACTGGTCTACTACAGAATGAAATGGCAACCTACTGCGGAAAAAATAATCTGCCTTGTCAGTCATGTGTCAAAAGATACATGATCGCCTAAGGGTGTAATGCACATGGCACATAACTGGCTGACTGAAATGTTGGAAAATCATTAATACCTTCTTATTACTAATATTCCACATTAGGACAGACCGGGTTCTATAGCCTTGGATGGCAACTGGTCTACTATACAATGAAATGGCAACCTACTGCGGAAAAAATAATCTGCCTTGTCAGTCATGTGTCAAAAGACACATGATCGCCTAAGGGTGTAATGCACATGGCACATAACTGGCTGACTGAAATGTTGGAAAATCATTAATACCTTCTTATTACTAATATTCCACATTAGGACAGACCGGGTTATAAGCCTTGGATGGCAACTGGGCTACTACAGAATGAAATGGCAACCTACTGCGGAAAAAATAATCTGCCTTGTCAGTCATGTGTCAAAAGATACATGATCGCCTAAGGGTTTAATGCACATGGCACATAACTGGCTGACTGTAAAGTTGGAAAATCATTAATACCTTGTTATTACTAATATTCCACATTAGGACAGACCGGGTTCTATAGCCTTGGATGGCAACTGGTCTACTATACAATGAAATGGCAACCTACTGCGGAAAAAATAATCTGCCTTGTCAGTCATGTGTCAAAAGATACATGATCGCCTAAGGGTGTAATGCACATGGCACATAACTGGCTGACTGAAATGTTGGAAAATCATTAATACCTTGTTATTACTAATATTCCACATTAGGACAGACCGGGTTCTATAGCCTTGGATGGCAACTGGTCTACTACAGAATGAAATAGCAACCTACTGCGGAAAAAATAATCTGCCTTGTCAGTCATGTGTCAAAAGATACATGATCGCCTAAGGGTCTAATGCACATGGCACATAACTGGCTGACTGAAATGTTGGAAAATCATTAATACCTTGTTATTACTAATATTCCACTCTAGGACAGACCGGGTTCTATAGCCTTGGATGGCAACTGTTCTACTATACAATGAAATAGCAACCTACTGCGGAAAAAATAATCTGCCTTGTCAGTCATGTGTCAAAAGATACATGATCGCCTAAGGGTGTAATGCACATGGCACATAACTGGCTGACTGAAATGTTGGAAAATCATTAATACCTTCTTATTACTAATATTCCACATTAGGACAGACCGGGTTCTATAGCCTTGGATGGCAACTGGTCTACTACAGAATGAAATGGCAACCTACTGCGGAAAAAATAATCTGCCTTGTCAGTCATGTGTCAAAAGATACATGATCGCCTAAGGGTGTAATGCACATGGCACATAACTGGCTGACTGAAATGTTGGAAAATCATTAATACCTTCTTATTACTAATATTCCACATTAGGACAGACCGGGTTCTATAGCCTTGGATGGCAACTGGTCTACTACAGAATGAAATGGCAACCTACTGCGGAAAAAATAATCTGCCTTGTCAGTCATGTGTCAAAAGATACATGATCGCCTAAGGGTCTAATGCACATGGCACATAACTGGCTGACTGAAATGTTGGAAAATCATTAATACCTTCTTATTACTAAAATTCCACTCTAGGACAGACCGGGTTCTATAGCCTTGGATGGCAACTGGTCTACTATACAATGAAATGGCAACCTACTCCGGAAAAAATAATCTGCCTTGTCAGTCATGTGTCAAAAGATACATGATCGCCTAAGGGTGTAATGCACATGGCACATAACTGGCTAAATGAAATGTTGGAAATTCATTAATACCTTCTTATTACTAATATTCCACACTAGGACAGACCGGGTTCTATAGCCTTGGATGGCAACTGGTCTACTACAGAATGAAATAGCAACCTACTGCCGAAAAAAAAATCTGCCTTGTCAGTCATGTGTCAAAAGATACATGATCGCCTAAGGGTGTAATGCACATGGCACATAACTGGCTGACTGATATGTTGGAAAATAATTAATACCTTCTTATTACTAATATTCCACACTAGGACAGACAAGGTTCTATAGCCTTGGATAGCAACTGGTCTACTATACAATGAAATGGCAACCTACTGCGGAAAAATAATCTGCCTTGTCAGTCATGTGTCAAAAGATACATGATCGCCTAAGGGTGTAATGCACATGGCACATAACTGGCTGACTGAAATGTTGGAAAATCATTAATACCTTCTTATTACTAATATTCCACACTAGGACAGACAAGGTTCTATAGCCTTGGATGGCAACTGGTCTACTATACAATGAAATGGCAACCTACTGCCGAAAAAATAATCTGCCTTGTCAGTCATGTGTCAAAAGATACATGATCGCCTAAGGGTGTAATGCACATGCCACATAACTGGCTGACTGAAATGTTGGAAAATCATTAATACCTTCTTATTACTAATATTCCACACTAGGACAGACCGGGTTCTATAGCCTTGGATGGCAACTGGTCTACTACAGAATGAAATAGCAACCTACTGCGGAAAAAATAATCTGCCTTGTCAGTCATGTGTCAAATGTACATGATCGCCTACGGGTGTAATGCACATGGCACATAACTGGCTGACTGAAATGTTGGAAAATCATTAATACCTTCTTATTACTAATATTCCACACTAGGACAGACAAGGTTCTATAGCCTTGGATAGCAACTGGTCTACTATACATTGAAATGGCAACCTACTGCGGAAAAATAATCTGCCTTGTCAGTCATGTGTCAAAAGATACATGATCGCCTAAGGGTGTAATGCACATGGCACATAACTGGCTGACTGAAATGTTGGAAAATCATTAATACCTTCTTATTACTAATATTCCACATTAGGACAGACCGGGTTCTGTAGCCTTAAATGGCAACTGGTCTACTACAGAATGAAATAGCAACCTACTGCGGAAAAAATAATCTGCCTTGTCAGTCATGTGTCAAAAGTACATGATCGCCTAAGGGTGTAATGCACATGGCACATAACTGGCTGACTGAAATGTTGGAAAATCATTAATACCTTCTTATTACTAATATTCCACACTAGGACAGACAAGGTTCTATAGCCTTGGATAGCAACTGGTCTACTATACAATGAAATGGCAACCTACTGCGGAACAAAAAATCTGCCTTGTCAGTCATGTGTCAAAAGATACATGATCGCCTAAGGGTGTAATGCACATGGCACATAACTGGCTGACTGAAATGTTCGAAAATCATTAATACTTTCTTCTTACTAATATTCCACACTAGGACAGACAAGGTTCTATAGCCTTGGATAGCAACTGGTCTACTATACAATGAAATGGCAACCTACTGCCGAAAAAAAAATCTGCCTTGTCAGTCATGTGTCAAAAGATACATGATCGCCTAAGGGTGTAATGCACATGGCACATAACTGGCTGACTGAAATGTTGGAAAATCCTTAATACCTTCTTATTACTAATATTCCACACTAGGACAGACAAGGTTCTATAGCCTTGGATGGCAACTGGTCTACTATACAATGAAATGGCAACCTACTGCCGAAAAAAAAATCTGCCTTGTCAGTCATGTGTCAAAAGATACATGATCGCCTAAGGGTGTAATGCACATGGCACATAACTGGCTGACTGAAATGTTGGAAAATCCTTAATACCTTCTTATTACTAATATTCCACACTAGGACAGACAAGGTTCTATAGCCTTGGATGGCAACTGGTCTACTATACAATGAAATGGCAACCTACTGCCGAAAAAAAAATCTGCCTTGTCAGTCATGTGTCAAAAGATACATGATCGCCTAAGGGTGTAATGCACATGGCACATAACTGGCTGACTGAAATGTTGGAAAATCATTAATACCTTCTTATTACTAATATTCCACACTAGGACAGACCGGGTTTTATAGCCTTTGATGGCAACTGGTCTACTACAGAATGAAATAGCAACCTACTGCCGAAAAAATAATCTGCCTTGTCAGTCATCTGTCAAAAGATACATGATCGCCTAAGGGTGTAATGCACATGGCACATAACTGGCTGACTGAAATGTTGGAAAATCATTAATACCTTCTTATTACAAATATTCCACACTATCCTGTCGATTACTTAGTAGAGTTAATCCCTGAAATTGCTATAAGTAATAATTTATGCTTACTATTACAATATTATTAATTAGTTTCCTTTCATTTACTTTTTCTTTGCTTTTTATTGTTTTTAGTGATTGGTTAGTTAACAATCCTTTGCTGCTTATTTAAAGCCAAAAATATTTTTAGAGTCTAAGTTTTTTTTTTCGGGGTAGTTTTGATAATAAGTATTTGGTGATATATGTCTCACTAATTAACCCATAGGTGGGGGAGAAGATGTTTAATCACACCTTTCACATGGGTAATTTGCGCGTAAGTGAATATAACGAACCTAACTGGAATTGGAACTCGATTGTCTGATTAACAATTCCGAGCCATTATCATTTCCACCACCCGCACATCCAAGCTTATAAAACTTTATATTCCTAAAAAGTTACCCATTTCAATGTGATATGGCCACAAACCCCACTTTTATTGTAAAATTTCCCATGCAATAAGAAAAAACAGACGAAAGCCAGCTAATTTCTGGAATAAGGATTAATCATTGTTTAGATGCAAATTAATTTCCCCATCTTTGTTTTCATTATCACAACGTTTCGACTATTGCACTCCTCCGCCGTCTTCAGTTGTCTGTCGGTCCGAGTAACCTTCAAGAGTTTTATTTAGTCTACGGTGTTTACTCTTGCTGTCCATGTCTAGGGATATCTAGTTTGGTTCTGTTTTTGTTTGTTTCTTTTTTTATTTCCCATTTATTGAGTCTAAGTCTGTACTACTCCGCCCATGGATTGAACTCAAAATTACCACGTCAGCAAATTCACGAACCAATGTTTTGATCTGCTAATCTGTTTATTGTCCCGTGGCGTTACTGAGCACTACTAAATAAGAATAAGTGAAGATATCCCTAGACATGTACAGTGGAACTAAAAATTTCTTAAAATTCCAGTGGCTCGACTAAGGAACGTTGTGATAAGAAAAAAATCAGCCCCAAATTAATTGCAATAGGATAAAGTATTTCATCTAAAAAAGCAAATAATGATTTCGATCAAATATCACAATTCAGACAATAAAATCCACATCACAGATTTCAGATTATGTAGAATTTTAATAATAACATTGTATAAGCTATTAACACATTTACTACTACTTTGAATGTTCAAATCCTTACATAATGACATCAATGTTTTATAGTTTCCAAGAGAAATTGCTAAAAAAGACATATATGTCTAAGTATAGTAAGCAAAATTGAATTTATTATAATATAAGGGATGACGCCAAATGTACGTCTTCGATATTGGCTTTAATTTTTATCCTATGTTCTGCATTTTTGCGTCATGGGCGTTTTTATATAACGGTTACATTGAGTTTTTGATGGCTATTTGTAGAAATAATTTAAAAATGCAAGTCGTGTATAAGATTCAAAATCCTGAGGATAGAAAATATTCAAAATCGAGAGATAAAGCCTGAAAACCCAGATAGTAGATAATACCAAAAATCTATAGAAAGGCTAAGACTCAAAATCCATATAGTAGACAATACTCAAAATCTAGAGAAAGGCCAAGGCTCAAAATCCAGATAGTAGACAATACTCAAAATCTAGAGAACGGCCAAGACTCAAAATCTAGAGAACGGCCAAGACTCAAAATCCAGATAGTAGACAATACTCAAAATCTAGAGAAAGGCCAAGACTCAAAATCCAGATAGTAGACAATACTCAAAATCTAGAGAAACGATAAAACTCAAAATCTAGCTACGACAAATTCAAAATAGAGAAACATTGAGTGGGGAGCCAAAGAGGATGACTGAAAATATTGAGAGATGACAAAACTCATAATCCAGAGGATAAAATTCCAATTTCAGAAAGGACAATAAAACAAAACGCTGACAAATTTCAAATTCCAGACCGAAGATAAGACACGAAATCCATAGAGAATACAACACTCAGAATACAGACGGTGGACAAGATTCAACATCCTGAAGGAGGAGAAAACTCAAAATTAACAAAAGCCTGAGAGACAGGCAAATAAAAAAGCTCAAACTCCAGAGACAGGACCTAACTCGAAATTGAAAAAGACTCAAAGCCCAGAGAGAGAGAGAGGTAGAGAGAGAGAGAGAGAAGAACGTAGAGAACAAAATATAAAATAGAGAGAGAGAAGAGAGTGAAAGAGATAATGAGGTGGAGAGACGGAGAAAAGACATATTGCCTATACAGAGACGAAGAAAAGGATTAAAAACAGCAAGTTTTTAACTGAAATTGTTTTAGTATTTTACCTGTGATCTTTATTCCGCTGAACTTAATCCACCACAAGATTAAATGACGGAAACTACAAAAGGAAGATTTTGTTGGTTTAATTGTCCAAGCGAAAATGGTATGATAACCTTAAATAAACAAGGATTCCAAATCATATCTTTTTAACTGAGCTGGATCAAAGACTCTAGCCCCAGTGAGAATTATGCATCTATATTCATCCAAGCAAGTATGATATTTGTCAAGTTTAGAGCAGCTAAAGGCCACGACTACTTCGTCTGAATCGACCTCACAATGGTAGATTTACTTAATGACCATTACTCATAGATCATTGTAGATGATCTGCTTCAATTAGACACCGAGCTTAATCTTAAGCGAATATATTAAACATAATGAAATATCTTCCAAAGACAAGTTTGTGTTTTTTTTTTGTTTTTTTTTTACTGTTCATCAACACAAGAAGGCGAAGCAACAATGTTTTTGCTGCAGCGCATATGGTCTCGTGCATATCTTTTCTTTTTCTCGAGAGAGACGAGAGGTCATGAGATCACAGTGAACAATGTCGTCCAAGACAGTTGTTGAACGATTCACACAAATCGATAAAACAGCCAATGTTGAAGAATAGTATTAAGTGTAGACAGCCAGCCCCTTTAAGGATATTCCCCAGGTGAAAAATACAAATGCCGAGCGAGTCGGAAGCCAGTCGTACTCAAGTTAGAAGAAACGATAGAGAGCAAAAAAACACACTATATAAAATTATAGTTACAATCATTAGTTATACTCTTACTACTCAAAAGATGTAAAACCAAGCCATTATTAACTATTCGGAACTAAAAAAAAATCTTATCTTAAAATAACTCCGAAATGTTCTGGAACGCTAATCTTAGTAAGTGTATCATGAATAGGACTGATTTTTAATGAAGTTTCTGAATAAAACAAAGAATCATGTTGCTATTTTTATTATTGTTCATGGAGTTGGTGCCTCTTGATTTAGCTTCGTGTAACACAAGGCCTAATTAAACAAAGAAGTGTGTATTAAATTAACCTGAAGTGTGGAAGGTCTGTTTGCTTAAAATTACGGCATTTGAATATTTCAACGTATACCTTGACTTGAACACCGTCCTCTGGTACGGGTGAGATAACGAATCTATTTTAATGAGATTTACTCCATTGAGATCTGTGAAGTATATGTAGATATAGGTGATAGATAATCTGCAATCTAATAATAATTATCATGTGTTTACGTTTTTTGTTTTTTTTTGTTTGTTTGTTTTTTTTACATGGCTTCAAAGCTTATTTAATGCACGGATTTGAAGTTCATCTACAAGTCCACTATTATTATTATTATTATTATTATTATTATTATTTCCTAATATCAAGTAATTAATGTATACTTAGTGAGCCACAATCGGAAGCCTTATGTATCATACAATTTTCGTCTAAGTGTTCTCCGAATTATTTTTGTTGATATTGTTAGGCTTCCTTTCTGTGACAGTTCTGCTGGTCAATCGATGTAAATTTTCTTTATTCCTGTCTTCATTTTGTCAGCCACCGAATCAAGTCCACCAATGGCATGTGGTATTGTTCTACCCTTTCAGCTTCAAAAGCCTTTTCTAATTTAAGCTTCAGTGGGGCATATTTGGCTATATACTCTACCTTTTTCCCCTCTCCTTGTACCAAAAGGACACGATGGATCAATGATTAACCCTTTCTATTCTTTTCTATTTAACTTCTATTAATATGCCTGGTCTGGTTTGTTGTGCTTCAGTTTATTGTCTGTTTATATTTTTAAAAAAATCTAACAAAATCTTGTAGGTTGCTGACTGAATTACTTTCTCGTGTTTATAGTTGTAGCATTTCTTTTCTCACTGAAAATTATTATTATTATTATTAGTAGTATTATTATTATTATTATTATTATTATTATTATTATTATTATTATTATTATTATTATTATTATTATCATTATTATTATTATTATTATTATTTCTATTTTCTTTGATTTCTGGCGTTTACACATTTCTTTCCGGGTCCTGCCTAAGGACCTAAGGTTAGAAATGGCTTCATGACACTTTCCACTGACAAAAAAAAAATCACATAGATAAAGTCCTTCGTAAAGTGTGGGCTGTACTTGTCAAAACAATTTTTTGTATCTCCTTGAGGCATGGACTTCCAGGAATCCCTTCAATTAGTCTACTGCAATCTTTTCCAACCAGTCCTAGGGCTCTAACTAGAACAGGGATTGTTGATGTTCCCATATGCCACATTTTCGAGATTATTATTATTATTATTATTATTATTATTATTATTTCCTTGTGTTTCTATTGTATACAGATTTCCTTCCGGATGCCAACCAGAGCTAAAAGGTCAAAAATAGTTTCATAACTACTACCACTGATCATTTATGTGAAAAAAAAACTAAGATCACACGCATAAATAAAACTCTTCGTAATGTGTGAGCCGTACTTGTGAGTACAATTTTTTTTTGTATTCTTTTAGGGCATGGACTACAAGGAATCCCTTCCACAAGTCTATCGACCCGAGGACTACAACTACAACTGGAATTACTCATGTCCTCAGTTGCCACATTTTTTAGACTTCCACTTCAAAATCTTTGTATTTTGATAGCTTTTTTGAAGATCTTCGAAGATGCATTACAATCTGTGTCAATACAAAAGCATTATTATTATTATTATTATTATTATTATTATTCAGCTGTTTTCTTTGATTTATATGTTATGATAATGGATACAAGTAATGAGAGTCTGGCAGTCTTGTTGCATTATTTTAACATGGTCTCAAAGCAGCTGAAGCTCATTGCAGAATTTGGGAAGTAGAAAGAAATAAAGCAATACCTGTGCATGCTGCCCAAAATTGGTTAAAGCATTTTAAAGTTGTTTACCTTTCCTTTGAAATAAAGATCAGTATAAGACAATCAATGATGTTACGTTAAAATTTTCGACTGATGATGGTCGGTTTACCCTTTACATTACGTAAAGGGTAAACCGACCATCATCAGTCGAAAATTTTAAACAAAATTAAGGTCATCGAAAGGTATTACCATTGGAGCATTTTTGTAATTGAATAATAAAAATTTAATTAATAATCGGAAATAATTTACATATACCCAAATACAAAACATGAAAAAGTTATTCTCGCCTTATCCGTAAAAAATAATAATTTGACGCCTCATAAAAAAACATAAGACATTTACGAATGACACTAAAACTGAGAACTAACAAATAGTAGTTTTATCTATTGTACGAATGCAAACTTTAGAACTAAATCAGTATTAACAGTCTGTATAAATCGTGTAGTGTTTATTATAGTACATTAATTGTATTGCTCAAAAATGGTTTCGAAGTGTTCAACTGAAAACGAATCAATCGGAGATGCACCTCATAAAGAACGTGTGGAATATAGTGATGATGACCAACTGAGGACTTGTGTTGAATCCGCTTCAAAGTGTAAAATGTCTGGGTTAAGTTTAAATACAAGCGTTTAAGGTCTTCATGCTGGCTGAAGTGAGTTCGATCCTCACTAAATGTCCCGCATTTATAACTGTGTGCTAAATTAACCAAGCTTAGTAAATACCATTTCTGAAATTTGAAAATGGTGGGAGCAGCTTTTTCTTACGAGTGATCGTCCAATACAAAGCTTAAGGGCCACTCAAGCTAGAGGTTTACTGAATGAGTTGCGTTAAATGAATATAAAACCCTGAATTAGAAAGTGAATGTTCCGTTGATATTGCGGATAGATAACGATTGACATTTGGCTTAAAGAGTTTAAGAATGTAGCGTTCGAGAATGTTTCCACTCGGGAATCGGTTTCACAAAGCAGCGATTTTTGAAAAATATTTGGATGAAACTTCCCGCTTACAATTGGAATACGAAGGAATTGAGGCTGATTCAACATGGTGGACACAGCATGACGTCCCTTACATATAAAAGTTGGCGAAATGAAGGAATGGAGTTCGTCCGAACATTTGCCATTGAAATAGTAATAGCAACAGGCTTGCGAAATTGAATATTTAGGAAAGGGTCTGTAGAGTGTAAATTCCCCCCAACGAGGTCGCTTAGGCGGCTTTGAACTCTATCAAAGTTGAAAAGTGAGTCTAGTGGGCAGCTCCAGCCCAAATGTTACAGCTCTGGTCAAATTTGACTCATAAAAATAAAGTATGGTCGACCATTATCCCAACATCTTTGGCAATGGATACGATTTTTGTTGGTATTTTGGCCTACTTCATGTAAAGTATTTATGGGATAATAATATTCCCAAGTGGTCCCTTACCCACTTTCATCCGGACATGCCAATTGCGAGATACTTTATCAACATATCTAGCACTTGAACTGAGAACATAGAGAAATTGTTTTGTGTCTTTTAAGTATTAATGAAAAATGAACGACTGGAATTCAAATTCGATCCTACTTTTCACGGGAATAACCGTGCTGCTGCTTCACGCTTTCAGATAAATAGAGCAAAATTAAAATAAATCATTAAACACACAAAGCGTGCATTATAACCTAACATCACAATTTCAGTGTCCTGCGAAACAACAAAGAAAAAATGATCGAAAAGATAAATATTCCACAACAATGTGGAAGCGTATAATTTTAACATATCCCAAATCATGTTTTTCCATATTAATACCGATTGGTCAAAAGTGATGTTTGTTATTATCTCTTACAGCAGTGTATACTGTTTCAAATAATGTAAAAAACAATTCTTTTATTTTTACAATTCCAGCATTCAAAGTAGCGAGGATTCAGAATGGTTAACTGTATTCTTAAGAAATGTTTGTTAAATGACAATTTTTGCACAAATATTTGTGAAAGCATTCGCAGTTTTCTGTATATGTTAATATATTAATAAAAGAAAACGTTATAATAATAAGAAGAAGAAGAAAGAGGGGAAGAAGAAGAAGAAAGAGGAGAAGAAGAAGAAGAAAGTAAGAAAGAAATAATAATAATGAGCTAAATGCCGCAAAATATTAAATATTACCGAAGATGGTATAAGCTTGTCAATTTCTTTGACCTTGATATTATGGTCACCAACAACCGAATCGGCAAATTAAACAAATGCAAGCGCAAACATGAGTGGGCGCGAGTATCGATTTACTGAGCATTGTGCAAACAATTTGAGTTCAGCTATAATATCAAATAGAATTAATATAAACCATAATTTGGAAGCTATGAGATTCTAATCTTTCACTCGAGCTGTAATAAGAAATTAGATGAAAAGAAAATTGCACTAAATAGAAGCAATAGCTATCTTAACAGATGTCAGAGTAAAATTCATACAGACTGAAAGGAAAGGTAAATAAATGAAATGATTCCTACCACAATACCATTGAAGCTAGCAAAAAATAGTAAGGAGATTACGGGAAATTTTAAAAAATTGAATGTTGCTTGGCCACAAGAGACAACCGAAAATACTTCTGCGGAGAAGCTTCAAAATATTAATAATAAATCAGAAATGCAAAAA
Source organism: Acanthosepion lycidas (assembly GCA_963932145.1). NCBI lineage: Eukaryota > Metazoa > Mollusca > Cephalopoda > Sepiida > Sepiidae > Acanthosepion > Acanthosepion lycidas. The sequence goes on from OZ010582.1 coordinate 45,472,386, forward strand.
ATTGTGTTAGTAAATATAGTTCAGATAGAAAATCGTCTTCAGTAGCGTCCTAAGAAAAAATCCGATTTACCTTACATAAGTGAAAGATTTAGTAAATTATTATAACAGCAGCAACAGCCTCAGTTTTATGATGACTATAAACTACATTCAGCAACAAGGCATCTGATCAGGAGATTAGATTTTTTTAGGAGCGTGGCACCACCTCTGAATTGCTGTTGTTCCCAGATCCACCCTAACCCGGCCTGGTAGCACCTGCTAGGCTTCCAGCTATGGGAAAATACTGAACTCAAGCAAAAACAAAACCCCATGAAAGTATAAAAATACATTATTATCATAAAAATACCATCAATACAATTTTATATTTAAAAAAATACTAACAATACCTATTTATGGTAAAATTACCAACGATGGATATTCTTTCATGGTATTTATCCATACAATACCCTACAAATTATTAAATCAAATTGTATTCCAAAACAGAACTTTAGAAAACTACAACAAAACACACATATCATCGCCTCTAGTAATTATGTTCATACAAACGCAAAAGATGTGTATCAACTACCATGTGTTCAATTGCGTAAGTAGAATAATATATAAAATATTTTTATTGCTTCAAATCTCACATATCATCACCTCTAGTAATTATTAATATGTTCATACAAACGTTTATATGCACAAAAGATGAGAATCAACTACCATGTATTCAATTGCGAAAGTAGAATAATATATTATATTTTTATTACTTCAAATCTCCAAACAAAAATAAATTTCGGCAATAATTGGCCCATAAGAAGTTGACATACTTTTAAACAAATCAAATGAAATCAGTTCTGTGACCGAGTGTGGTCATAGGGTCGATGCGCAGCTAAGCACCTGACTAGATCCCTCCAGGTGTTTCAGTATTTATTTATTCATACGTAGCGCCTCTTCGACAAAGGAGACCTGGTGGAGCCCATATCTCTGTAGGTCAGATCATAGCCGATGTCCTACGACTTGAAGGCTCGCTTTAGCCACGGACACGTGGCGTTGATTCCATTGGTCATGCGACTAATCTTGGCAGCCCGCCGCACAGCGATGACGTGTCATCATCGTCGCCCTGGATGTACTGCCAGTAGTTCGGTCTCACGTGCCTGCAACCGGACGAAACTTATATCAGACAGAATACCCCAAAGATAAACGACGACAACAGCAATATCAAATATTGAAAAGAAAAACAGTGAAAAAAAGGAAAAAATAGACTTAAAAGCTTCTTTTTTTTTTTGCTTTATTTTTAATCCTGATAATCAGTATTTACTCCACGTTTGAGGTTTGATATTCAAACGCCTGTTCAGATAATGGGCTTTGCTGTCAGTTGCCCAGACTTGTAACATTCTTAAAGTGAAATCTATTTCAAAACTGTCAAAAAGATTTACGGCCATATTGTCCATATATAAGAAGCCAGAGGCTGCAGGATGTCCACGCAACCTCAGTTCGCTCAATTGAATCAATATTTGGTAAGATAGAACGAAGAGACATCAGTGTCTTTCATTCCCATTTGTTAGACACGCTCGCCATAAAGACGTCACCATGCTTAATAGGACCAGAATTACATTGGAAACTATTACGCGAGTAAGATTGCAGAATCATCAAATTACGTGGAAAGTATTTCTTGTGTTAAGGAAATGGAAATTTCTTAAAACTGATTTCAAAATAAAATGACAAGTCCGGTCTATAATTGTTGGAAAGGGTGTTGAAAAGATATTGGTCCAATTAAGAATGAATTCCTAAGTAAATTCTGTTGTTTGGTTACATTTTGAGAAGTGGGTATAGCTGATAATTTTCAGTACCTACTCTTTTTTCAAAAGAATACAGTTAAAATCTGAAATTAGGACCTCAAGTCAAATTCATTCGCTTTAAGAATCGTTTACCCTAAATCTATTTATTAAAGACAGTTATCTCAGAACTCCCACACATACACCTACCACAGAGAAGAAAAATGGTTTCAAATCCAATTGAAGGCCAAAAAGGAGTTTCTAGTTTTCTAACGAGATACTTTTATTTAATAAAGGTGGGCCGTAAGCCTAAGACAATCAAACAATGCTAGACATAATTCTCATCTAACCAAAACCATGCAAATAATAATATTAGGTTGGTGCAAAAATAATGACGTAATAATGTCGTTTTTGACGTTAAAAAATAGTCAAAAAACGACATTATTACGTCATTATTTTTGCACCAACCTAATAATAATAAGAAAAACAACAACAAAAATTGAAACCATAAAAAAAACTCGTCATCGATTCAGTTGTTCTTGGTTGTTCATGTTATCAAGATCAAAGAAATTGACAAGCTTAAAAGGTATGCCAACCTCTAGATTATGTTTGCCAGAACGTCCACTAGTGTCCCAGTTATGACAGAAACGATGGTATCTATACCACAGAAAACAAAGTCTTACATTCAGAAAACCGGTATAAAGCGTAGTATCACATTGCTTCAGAAGTCTGCAATGTTTGGAATGGCAAATATTCTGCAAAAGGTGCTGCCTGAGGTCGTACAACTTGATAGATAACGCCCATCCCATAATGCAAGACCTCCAGTTGAAAACAAAAACCGTTATACAAAAATAATAATACCAAATCTAAGGATAAAAGAACCAAGTTAAATTCGTTAAATCTTAAGTTAAAAAATAATTTGAATAGATACTAGTTTTGCAAACAGTCGTTAAAATCTATTGACTTTTTAAGAATTTTCAGATTGCTTTATTTTATTTTTTAAATTTATTTTTAATCTGGTTAAGAAGTGGCCAGTTTCAGGAATTTTAAAAGGACATTTATTCAATTTGTGCGTTTTTTATCTTTTCTTTAAAACAAAATCTCAGCCATCCCTGTAATTCACTTTTTAGAAGCATAACTATTTTTGTGTTCTCCTTAACCGTTTTTCCGTTCATCAGAAAGTTTCATTTAATCCGATTATTAAAAGAAAATGCCGGATGATGTGTTACAAGATATTGTAAATTGGTTTAAAGCCGAAGCAAATTAAGTATAACGTTTCTGAACGCTATTTCGACAACACCTAAAGCTTCAAATGGAACAGCGTGGTTATCACCACCCTTAACTGACGAATTGTTCATTTTATTTATTTTCTCGTCGTCTGCCTTTAACATGGAATAAACAAAGAATGTGTTATCGAGTTTTAAATTGTTTCCTCCAATCTCCTCTTTAGCATATTTTCATTTAAATCCTTTCACTTGTAAAGAGAGATGACATCATGGAATTATAATGTTGATCAAATATAAATTAACAGAACATAGAAATAAACGTATGATATGCGTTCAGATAATATAAATCTATTTAATATTAACACAAAAATATCTTAGGGCAATGGCACCATATTTCCCATCAATTTTCTTTTGAGAGCTATTAATACTGTATGAAGTTCAACAAGTCTGAAAATGTCGCCGATTTCTTTTCTGATCAAAATGGCAGACTGTACAGCTGCAGCTCGAATGTCACAATTGTTTTCCACTCAGGTGATATTATAACATTGTTCCTTGGATGTTTAATTACTTTTAAGATATCCTGTTGTTTAGTTACACTCACGTGTATTAAAGAATAGCTGTAAAAAGTCATAGGTTTTTCTATACTTATCAAGGAATTGTAAGCGGCCTATGTTGGAATTTTGATTTCTAACCTGGTGGACAAGCACTTTCAAATTCGTTGCGGTGCGTTCTTTAGATCACACTAGGGTAACTCGTATCATGCTGAAGGTTGTCTTTGGCTAGTTTAAGGCATGATAGATCATTGCAGAATTTTCCTTTTGGTTTCTATCAGTGAGATTTTCCCTTTAGTCTTTATGATTGACTGAGTAGTCAGAATCTCTTGTTGAAAAGATTCAATAGAAGTTCCACGAAGCTGATCTTTACCAATTGCAGTGTCGATTTTCTTGTCAGCATTGTCAATTGCAAAAACTACATCCGGCAGCAAGGACTCTGATCGAGAGATTGGATGTTTTGAAGAGCATTGACCCACCTCTTAAATGTAGTTGTAACCACGTCCACCCGGTAAGGTCCCATCTATGGGTAAATAGTGAACCCCAAAACAAAAACAAAACACAATAAAAGAATAAAAATACATTTTTATAGTAATAATAGCAGCAATTTTTATATAAAATAATTACCAACGATACATATTTATAGTAACATAATCAACAATATATTTTATCTGTAGTTAAAAACATACAATTGCGTTCAAAATATATTTAGTTGAAGTCATAGAATTGTTCAAAATATTTCGATTTTGGCATTAAATAACCCATAGAGGTTGATATACCGCCCAAAAAATCAACCAAACAACCAACATGAAAGAAATATTTCCGTATTAATTTAATTCATATTAATTTGATCCATATAATATCCTACAATTTCTAACAGAAATCAAACTGTATTCTAAAATATAACTTCAACAAAACTACAACATAAAACACACATATCACCTCGATTAATTACGTCCACATAAACATGTATATGCATAAAAGCTGAGTATCATCTACCATGTATTCAAGTGTGAAAGCAGAATAACATATATTATTATTATTTCAAAGCTCTCAAGAAAATTAAATTTCGGTCTTAAATAACCCATAAAGAAGTTTATATGTCGTTAAACAAACAAATCAAATCAAATTAAATCTGTTCCATGACCGAGTGTGGTCATAGGGTCGCTATTAATGGATTACAAAAAGTATTCTTTGATTTGCTGTCAAACGGAATGAGATGAAGATGTCATTGTTATTGTGACTTACATCTGACATTTTGTAATAGTTAATGGCAAACTTTAGAACAAAGAATATTTCAGTTAGCTTCTTCCTCTCCTGTGTATTTTTCTTCTTGGTGGTGTGTGCCTTCAGAACGCTGGTGATAATGGTTCTCCATAGTTTCCTGTCCTTTGTAGCTTTTAAATAATTTTGTATTTTTATTATCTCTCCTAAAACTTGTTCCACTATCTATTTAACCCAATCTTGCCAGGTAAGTTTCGCAATTTCCTCTGACTTTTTTACCTTCAATCTGTCCTATGATAATCAAATTTTCCAAGCCCACTTTCCTCATTAAGGGCCCTAAAAATTTCAACAGTCTCTTCCTGGTATAAGGAAGATTGCCCAGCATCTACTAGCATGTAAGAGGATTGATACTATGTAACCATTCAGTACTCTTTTCTTTGTTTCTAATGAAATTTTGCTGTTTCTTAGTGACTAAACAATTAATTGCGAAACATCTGTGATCTTATTGACTGTTTTCCTGTTTATGGCATCTACAACAAATAAATCACGTATGTTATTAGTAAAAAAATACATTTATTAAATAAATTTAGAGAACATTAACTTTTGCAAGACCTAAATCTTTCCAGGTGATTTCATATTTAAAAAAAAAATAAGACCTACATCCTTTTGTTTGGTGATTATTGTGAATTAATTCGTATTTTAAGTCACCATTATGTTTTGGCCATTAAAATGCATAAATATTATAAAAACTATAAATATATATATATATATATATATATATATATATATATATATATATATATATATATATATATATCAAATATATAAAAAGAAAGTATGAGGAGAAGGGTAGTGGATAGATCAAGACAATTGGAGATGTCGATTGACATTACATTTGAATAGCTGGAGATTATAGCTCTCAGGGAAACTGGAATAGGGAAGGGAGTTCCACAGGCGAGAGGTGCGAGACATGAAGCTATTGGAGTATGAGTGTTTAATCTTCAGTGGGCTTTCTTTTGTCATAGTACAACTATAAAAAAAATAAAAACATAGCCGTCTAAACACCGAGTATGATTTCAGTTGATTAGCTTAGTATTGTTTTCTTTGTATTGTTCTAAAATCCTGTGTCCAAAATTTATTGATTTTCGAGAAATAAGTCCTCAAATTTATCTACCAATATTTTAATCATGTTTAATATGTCTCTTGTGGCAAGTAAGATCTTCTGGTAATAATTTAGCGTACGGTGAACCGCAGTAAAAAAAACTACTTTAGCGTGAGGCCTGCCGCAGTTAAACTACTTTAGCGTGATTTTCCCTCGTCTACGCTGGGTAATGCGGGCGGTCTACATTGCATGGTATGAATTTATTAACGGTGTTTAACATTTTTTATCCTTTTCATCCGAATGCTGCTGATCGTCAATACAACATGGCCTTTAGCGTGTGGTCTACATTTCATGTGCTTCCCTTATTTTTAACCTAAGTAACCCTTACCAGTCAATATAAAATAAAACTACGATGCTGTTAAAAGTTCTTGTAGTAGGCGTAGGCATCACATTGAAATGTAAAAGGGAAGGTAGACTACACGCTAAATAATAAATGACCTGGTAAACCGCACTCTAAAGCAGCACACTAAGCGTCATTGCACAGCATAGTCTACGGAAACTGCTTTAGACCGCACGCTAGAGTGGAACGCTAAAAGGTCATTTCATAGTGTAGACTACGGAAACTGCGGTAGACCGCACGCTAAAGTAGCACGCTAAAGGTCATTTCTCATCGGAGACTACGAAAACTATAGTAGAACACACGCTAAAGTATCACGTTAAAAATCAATTCGCAGCGTAGACTACGAAATCTATGGTAAAATACACGCTAAAGTAACACGTTAAAAGTCATTTCAGAGCGAAAACTACGGAAACGTCTTTAGACCACTCGTTAAAGTAGCATGCTAAAGGTCATTTCACAGCATAGACTACGGAAACTGCGGTAGAACGCACGCAGAAATAACACGTTAAAGGTTAATTCACAGCGTAGACTACGGAAACTGCTTCTGACCACAAGCTAAAGTAGCATGCATTGGTCATTTCACATCTTAGATTACGGAAACTACGGTAGACCGCACGCTAAATTAGCATGCTAAAAGTCATTTCACAGCGTAGACTACGGAAATTGCTTCTGGCCACATGCTAAAGTAGCATGCATTTATCATTTCACATCTTAGATTACGGAAACTGCGGTAGACCGCACGCTAAATTAGCATGCTAAAAGTCATTTCACAGCGTTTCATAGAGTACGGAAACTAAAGGGGTCAGAATCATTTGCTTCCGATTTAAATATATTTCATTAATTCTTTTAAAATAATTTCCTTAAAGCAAACTATTCTCAATCATGCAAGGGAAAGTAATGTTATTTATTCGAACAAAATCGAAACTTTATGAGAAAGTTAGCTAAATTTTGTTAATGAAAGTACTGAATATTGAAAGTTACTAAATGTTTTCTTCGAGCAAAAATGGAGCAGAAAGTTACTGACTATTTAGCCGACATAAGTTTTTAATTAATGCAAGAGAACAAAAAAATCAAGAGAAAATTTAGCTAGTTAAATTATTACGGCAACCAATTATTATAACATCTAAGATTTAATGATAGACAGATTGCACTTAATAAAGAAAGTGACGTCGACCGATTCGAGGTTATTAAGGGTAGACGTGCAATTTAAAATAATGACGGATTTTGAATCTTTAAAGAAATTTGTGATTGTTGTGATGGCGGTGAAATAAGAGGCTGGTGAAAGATTGATGGTTCCTGCTAAATGTTGGAAAAGTTAGGAAAGAATAATTAGAAGACAAGAAAATAAAGTCATTCGCTAAATTATGGAAAGAAATTTCTTGATAGCATCTACATAGATATAGCATATCGTATGACGCACAAGAAAATGTATGTCCATTTTAAAATTTGTATAACTTTCGTAAAAATAGAGATATTTTGAATCTGTTTTATTCAACACAGAAAAATATTTTTCTATAGTCATCTAAAATATTTAAGATTTCATGTCGTGCTATTCCAACAGTTCACTGCCAATTCATTTTATATACGTTTCACTATATAACAGCATTCTCAAAATAAAATCATGTCACAGCCCCGTAACTCATTAGGGCTGTAGATACACCACATGTAACTACAGTTGTATCAGTAGTGGTGTATCTAGGGCAAAATAGCATCACTGAGACCATCCCTCTTCACACTGGTTTCGAATACAATGTTTTCCTTCTCCTAGATTGGTTACAACACAAGTCAAGAGATACCAGTCTGGTCTGCTATTTAATCCATAACTGGGAGAAGATGCATTCATGCCTTTTCCAGAGGCATTAGCGCGAAGTGAACGAAACAGAATCAAGTGAAATTTGAACTCGGCTCTCCGATTTCACTTCCCACGTTGATAGCCATTACACTATTCTCACATCCAGAGATGGGAAAATGACTTCAAATTCGCTCATTACGTGCAAGTCTTGAATTCAATTAAATTTGAAGGCAGTTCGAGATTATCTTTTGCTGTGGTTTATTGACGTAAAATCGCGGATTTATTTTAAATTATTTTAAATTATTTTTTAATAATCAGTGTCAAAATGTCTGCAATTACAGTCTTATGGATATTGTCAGTCAGCGACATTCTTCTTCTTCTTCTTCTTCTTCTTCTTCTTCTACTTCTTCTTCTTCTTCTTTTTCTTCTATGTGCTGTGTTCATTCATGACACGGGTGATCATGGCTTTCCACAACTTTCTATCCATTATAGCGCTAAGCAATGATTGTCCTTTTACCACCCCTCCAATTTTCCGTTCTGCCATCTATTCACATATGCTTGTCAAGAAGGTGGTCAGCTATCTCCTCGTGTCTCTTCTGCCTTCGATATGTCCTGAGAATGTCAAATTTTCCAAGCCCTCCTCCTCATTATGTAAGAAATTTCAGTTGTATCTTTCTGATTTTTATGGAAAACAAAGGACATTTATATGCAGCATCAGAAAGAGATAGTTGACATTTCTAGGGCACATCATGAAGAAAGAGGACACTCACAACACATATTGAAGGCAAGAGAGAGAGAGGGGGGAAGTAACGTGACTAACGAGCTTGTGTAAATTGTTGTCAGAACAGAGATTAGGTAGTATAGCAAAATAACAAACTTTACTAAGGGCTAAAAAAGGATAGGAAATTTTGGAAATCCATGATCGTCCACGGCCTGAATGGGCACGGCACACAGAAGACGAAATCATTTTTGTTTAAAATTTACTTGTTGTTTACATGCTCTGTCCATGGTTTTCTCAGTATCCTTCTGTAGAACCTCCTCTCTATTACTTCAAGTCTCCTCCTCATATGTGACGAAATTGTCCAGTGTTCAATGCCATAAAGCTAGATTGATAGTGCATAAGTGCTGAGCTATCTTTTCGTTGTTTCTAACGAATTTTTTCTGTTTTATTGCAAAGGTTTGTGTCCGATTTTCATTGTTAACATAGTATGACACTGTCGTTTGCTTTGGTGCTGATTTCTAGATTGAAACATTTCATCGTGCAATTGCGAGTCAGTCTTTGTTGAATCTTGATGTTTTGTCCACAAATGAGGGCTTTAATATGGAGAATGAAAAGTTGCACTTTCGCCATATTATTATCTACGAATTTCGGAAAGGAATAAGCATCGAAACTGCGGCAAAATCATTCAGAAGGTTTACACGGATCGTGCTCCAGCTCTTCGAGTGCTAAAAAAAATGGTTTGGCAGATTTCGTCAGGGTGATTTTAACCCAAACAATCAATCACGACGTTGATGAAAACGCTGTGCTTTTCATCTTAGAGAATAAACCGAAGATTTCGACGGAAGAGATTGCTAAGAATTTGAAAATCGATATCTCAAATGCCTTTCGCCATTTGAAGATACCTGGGTTTGTTTCCAAACTCGGCACGTGGGTGCCACATTCTCTCATGGAACAGAAGAAGCGCGATCGTATTTCTGCGGCGATTTCTTTGCTGGTACACTACGAAAAGAGCCGTTCTTGGACATAAATGTCACAGGTAATGAAACATAGATCTTTTATTATTATGTTCGATGCAAACAGAGCTGGAACTAAGCCTGTGAAAGTGCAAAACACGTGATTAAAGCGGGTTTGCATTCAATAAATATTTTGCTATCTGTTTGGTGGGGTTGCAGGGGGGGGGATAATTCACATTGAGCTTCTTCCAGCCGATGAAACAATAACTGCAAAAAGTATTGCGACCAGTTCACCAATCCCAATGAGAATATTCAAAAAAACCGGCCGATTTTGGCAAATCCAAAAGGTGTTATTTTCCACCACGATAACGCAAGACAGCCTTTTACAAAAGAGACCTAGCAGAAGGTTAAGAGTTGAAATGAGAAACCTTCCAGTGCCCACCGTATTCGCCTGACTTGGCTCCTTCGGATTTTCTTTTGTTCCGGTCTCTACAGAACAATTTAAATGACAAAAAATAACTAACATTGTACAGTCAATCAGAGACTACCTAACATTATTCTCCCAACAAAAAACACGACGATTTTCCGAAAATGACATCAATAAGCTTGGAAAACGATGGGAGACAGTTGTTAAAAACAATGGAATCTATATACTTGATTAATTTTTTTTTTTTTTTTTTTTTTTTTGGTGAGTATATAAAATTTTGTTTTGAATTTTCTAATCTGGCACGAACATTTGCAATAAGTTAATACTTTACTGCTAAAGTCAGTCGACGCATAAACTGCTTTTTGATTACCTTTATTATTGAAAAACTATGATATGATATCTTAAATCTTTAAGCGACTGAAGAAAACAATTTTCTCCGTTTAATTAAATAGATTCAAAATCTATATTTTTACGAAACTTATTCGATTTTAAAAGTAGTTGCACTTTTTTGTCATGCGAAGCAGACAATTTTAAATGTAGAAAATTGGAAGCCGAAAAGCTTTTTTAAGTTCTCTGTCAAAAGTATAAAACGACCTCTATTCCAGAATAGCTTTCCCATGTGGAGATACAAGATCACATACTTCCCGAGTAATGTTATATAAACAATTTCTTTAATATACTGAGTACAGAAAATACTACAAAGAATCCACAAATTTGCTAAAAGTGTGTTATGATGCACGAGGTAAGATGGTAAAAAAAGAGCTTCAACTCCTATTGGTAAAGTTAACAAAAATAACCAAAAAGCAAAGTAAAATGAATGCTTTCACTTGTTATCGTGGGATTGAAAAGATAGGCGAGATTCTATATAGGAAATAAAAATCTATTCAAACCACCACAAGAAGTCTACCTAAGGCAAATCATTCCTTTATTGCAAACAGAAGACGGTTTTACTTTCCCTTGAAAAAGTATACTTTACTGATTACGCGTCGATCGGAAAAGTCTAGAAGAAAATGAGAAATCACTTCAAAATCTAAATGGTTAAATAACAGTTGTCTACTCTTGGAATAGAGTTGCTGTGTCTCTCGATATTAACATTCCTCGTTACACTTTTCCTCTTTTTGAAATGAGTAGATTAGGCTCGGATATTTCTGCGACAAGAGTTTTTCTATTGTGATTAATCTGATTTAAATGAAAACATAGACGTTCAGCGGAATCCAATTTTGTCTCTTGGAATTCCCATTACCTCTAAGTCTTCTGGCAGAATGGATGAACGAAAAAAATGAGAGGCTCACATATATCTTCTAGTTACGAGTTAACCATATCTTCCTTCGTATATATTGCTATTTTTGTATCCTGAGAAAGATTTTAATGGTCTTTGTGAAAATTGTATTTATCAGAACAAAAAGTAGACTAAAAGGTAAAAAAAATATTAGATTTGGAAGTCATTATCATTTTTTCGAAGATGTGAAAACTCCTGCCGGGTGTTTTTGGACAAACTCAGTAGGTATTGAACTCCTTAGTACTTGACCATAACTCCAGGATGAGATACAGTATTTGTTGCCGAATTAATAATGGTCAGCTCAGATATGAAACTTAAAGCTAGACAAATTCTCAAACAGTCTTTACCACATTTTTCCTTGCCAATATATGCTGTCAGATTTATCCATGGACCAGGCGCCAAAAGCCATGATTAAATAGTTATTTACAAAGCTTAGCTAGTTTTGGTGCTAACAAAGAGTATCTTGTGAGCATTGCTCTTACTAATGTACAAGAGCAGCCTTCTCACCATGCATTACGACTAGATACGGGAAATCTTGTTAAAATAACCATGATCGGTCCATGTGTGAAACTTTAAAAAATGCAACAAGTCTTTTAGACTTTTTACATTCTTTTTCGCGCCAATTTATGTCGTTATATTTCAACTCAAACGTCTTCTATTACATATTTATTTTAACAAAGAACGTTGCTTCAATAACTTTTCTTGTTTGTGAAAAATAGAAAAGAAAAAGTAAATAAATGAGACTAGTTCACACCAATGAGAAGGTATAACACTATTTGCTGCGGGTGTGTCGTTTGCAGTGTGAGGTTGCCACGATAATAAAAATATGCATACTTATAAAATAAATCATATAAAGAAGAAGATTGATTTACAACATCGAGTTAGTATCTGCAACAGCGCACAATATTTTTATATCAGCTTCTTGACTCATTTCTCTTTTAGAAAAGGCATGTCCATCAAAACTCATTTCATGTAAACATCGAATTGGCGCACGTTATCGCGATGATTAGTCGTTTCTCGTGAGTTTTTTACACTAGTTGCTATAGTATATTTGTTCCGGACTAGGGTAAACCTTAATAAGGACATACGTACTCACGCGCCTTAAAAACGCAGAGACGACATATCAAAAAAGAGAAATTGTAATAAAAGGAGAAAAGAACTTTATTTCATAGACTCAACAAAAATAAACTAAAATGGTACCCCATGTACAGATTACTGAGCCTGTTTTATAATTACGGTCAGTATAACAATTTCACATGATTTTAACGTTAATTTCATTTCTCAATCCCACTCGATTCCCCCATTAAAATGCGTTTCTCAATCTTTAAAAAAATGGAAATATAAGATACAAGGTGATCCTACGTTGGTAGAGACTACCGTGGCATATTAACAATCGTCTAAAGTTTCCTGTTGAGGTGCGGATGTCAGTTAACGAAATGGAATCAGCGAACCTAGTTCAAACTCTGGCTGGGACACTTCCTATTAATGCACTTGGGAAAGATATGAATGCACTTCTACATAGTCTAGATAAAAAGCAGAACAACTGTAGACCTTTAAACTTTAAGGCAACATATATATCAAATTAGGGGAGGGTTCCTTGCTGCTGCTACCCTATAACATATTAAAAACTATCGCATGCTATTTGGAGAGGAGTTAATTATCAATAAGTAAGCTCCATTGTAAGAGTTGATAAAACAGGGTATTATTCAACATGGTATGCTGACGATCATCGGAACCCTTTAATATCCACGGTTTATGCCTTAGAAAAATGCTTATAAACATAGTATCAAAACCCATGGTTAGTGTGTTTGATCCTCGTTAGACTGTTGAGGTAAACTTATACCAAACCCATTTACGTTTAGTAAATATCGAAAAAAACACACAAACATTCATGAATGGAAGGTCTGCCAAATTCAAATCTATTAGAATTTATGAAATTAATATTAAATTAATACTAACATTACATTAAAACGTATTAAAATATTATATCCGTTTTAGAAAGATTAAAGGCAGAATCAACAATTTGATTGGTCCTGACCTAGTCTCCCAGCTTAGGGATACAAAATGTGATTATCTCCCTTTGGTGGAAATAAGTCACATAGGTTACGTGACGGGCTGCTTAGTTTATAGCCTGCGCAAGATGGCCTGGGCTAAGGCTAAATCTACCCCAGCAGCTTACAAACTCCTGATGCCGTTTCCTTTTTGGAATAAATCTTTCCCAGATAAAGAAACTCTTGCTCGCAATTCTCAAATTGGGAAAACCGAAAACTTGCCGTTTCCCGTATGTGGAATATGTCCTGGCCTGTGACATAGTAGTTGACTCGAGCCTGTTTGAATCTGGAGTCCTGAACATGGCTTCTCCAGACACAGGAGTATCGCCATATTATATGTAAGACCCTTCGTTTTTGTTTCTCCTTACACTCTGTTCGCTGTCTAGATATATGTGATATATTATTCTCCGCCTGGGAAAACGTGTATATATGTATATATAGTTTTGTTTATGTCTTAGTGGTATAAAAGTCTCTCTGAGAACAAAGCATGTCATTACTTTTCCTTTCAGTTACTCCGTTCTGCCCGTGAAATACGGTGTTATTATATCATGGATAATGCCCATAACGGGAGGGGGGTATGAATGAGAGAATGAACCTTGCTTGCATAGCCCTCTCCAGTTACACCAGCTTCAATCACTTTCCCACCGCCCTAATGTAGTTTCCCTTTGTCTTTCAAGGTAATTGTTCTGATGAACTTTGCCCTATAGTACTTTGACATTATAAATTTAAGCGCAGGTGAATTGACTAGATGTAACCGTAAGTTTCTTTTCTCGCCTGTGGAATTCTCTTTTGGCTTCTTGCATCCCAACCAACTTTGTTCTTCAAAAATTTAAATGCATTGTCAATCGTTATCTACTGTCTTCTTGATTCCTCTTTCATTTTTCTCGCTCATTAAAGATGTTTTTCTTTTTCTTATTCTTTCACAAACAGCAACCCCTTGTAGCTTAGGGGTTTTATTGCCTTGTTTGGTTTGAAATTATTTTAAAAAAATACATTCAGTAAACGTACATTCGCAGGTTCTCATTAATCTTTTTAAGATAATTCAGTCCGGAGAAAAATTTCTCAGAATCCAGAAATCGCTTTTTAATTACAAATTAAATGTTTAATTGTGAACATGACAAATTTTGTTCAACCAAAATTACAACTGATTGAGTTCTTGATTTCTGAAGGTTAAATACTAAACTGGAGCTATTTATAGGATTTAAAATCTGTACGTTCATCAGTAGAGATGTTTAACAATATTTTCTTAGGAAAGGTATATACCTCAAAGTCTCAAGTTTACAAATACGAGGTCACTGCATACAAGACTGACTTCTCTAACTATAGTTGGTAACCGGTGTAGGAGAAAGACAACTCTAAATTCAAAACTGGTTTGGTGTGGGGTTAGAAACTTAAAAAACCTACTTGTTAGGGAAGCCACAACAGTAAACTAACTTGGTGAGACTGTGGCCCTGTACAAGGTTAATAACAACAGCCTGTAAAAATGGAGAATATAGAGGTAGAAACTCCACCCGGTAAATACCTGCATGTTATAGAAACCACAGTACCTTGTTTGGTGACTCTGTGGCGCTATATTCTACTGGGAGTTTACAGGGTTTACAACAACATTATTAAGGAGCGAGAACAATAAGAGAATAGGAATTAAGGAGACAAAAGATAACGACTGATAATGAATTTACATTTTGGGAGGTCAAAGTTGACTGGAAAGCAAGAAAGTGAAAGAGAGCTTCGCAAGCGAGAAGTGCGATAAAAAAAACTGTTAGCATAGAATTTACAGTTACATATAGCCATTTAAACTGTAAAACGATAAGACCTTACGAATAATCTATTAAATCCTAAAGTCATAAAGTCTAGATACCAAAGTTCCTCGGAACAATTACAATGAAAGAATTTATAGAAAGGCACAGAGAAGCGGAAGAAAAGTCACTGAAACCGAGATGTCAGGACCAATATCATTGCAAATTCTTTGGATTTTTTTCAAGAATCTCTAAATGTATAGCAGAATCACCAGACCAAATATGGCAGCAATATTCAAAGCTAAGGCGAATGGTAGACTTATAAATATGGAAGAGATTCTGTCGATAAAAATTGTCTTGCAGGACACAGTGAACCAACTTTCCTAGGAGTAAACCTAGCAGTTGATTCAATATAATCTTTTCACTTCATGTCAGCTGAGAACTTTAAGCCGAGAAAGCTGAATGAGTCAACAGAGATATCATCTTAAAACAACAATAAATCAAAACAGTTCATTGATTTGTGTCATTTTATCTGTATATTAGGTAATTAATAAAGTTACTTAAGATTTGCTTCAGTTAACTTAATAAGAAATAAGAGTAAGTGGATAATGTGGATTAGAAAAATAGTGTTGCGTCAATTCCTTCCCAAGTAGGAATATGGTCCTCTAAAAAATAACAGTCGATGTCCTGAATTTTACTTGGGCTCGAACATCGACCACTGATGCTAATAATATATAAACCACTACCTCGACTACTGAACAGGGCAGATAAAAAGTATTTAAACAAAATCATTACTTTTCTATAAAATCATTACTTTCCTATAAAATTCTGTTCAACTACGCAATTATTTCATTTATTTTTGTCTATTATTAAAACAATGACGAAAATTTCTTATTACTTTATAAAACATTAAAATCGAATACTTTCTTCTCTACTATGGTATCTAAAACGTCTACGAATACATAAAAACGCGAATATATTTCTTACCAGAAAACTTGGACCATTTGAACTAATGACAATAGGCAAAATTCATATTTTTGTATTCAATCAATAAAATATATCATTTCATGTTTCTGCTGATAAAGTTTCTGTCCATGGTGCAGAACAAAAATAATGCTCTTACATAAAATAAAACCTTTCTTCTCTTTTTATTTGCTTGATAGAATTCACTATCGTCTTCTTCTGTTCAAAAGATTTCCAATGCCACAAAGATTAACCGCAGTTCTTCTCATTCCAGAGGGAATTTACGATCAAGTTCCATTTCCATTGACGAAGTCACACAAAAAAGGTTGTTTTTTATTTATTTTTCTTCCTGCACAAGATGGCTTCTTTCCGCTCAAAGAAAATCAGTGAGTTAACTTTTTTCATCAAATGAGAAGAACGGGTAGACAGGGCAAATTACTCCTTTTTGTAAGAACTTTTGCTTTATTTTTCTTTCTTGATTGTATGTTTTAAACTCAAACTTCTACGTTTATACTCTTTATAAAGCAGAAAACTGAAGCTGTTACTTTTTTTAACCAAGTATATAGAAATCCACAGGTAAGCTACTTCTAAAACAGCAATTGTATATATGTGTCCGGTTCTTTTATAAGCATTTTTAATTATATTGTGTTCTGTTATTTAATTGGGAAGATCCACAGGTATTTTCACAACTTCTGGTCAAAAAGGAAAACTATGATATTTTATAGGACGACACTTTTGAAGGCAAAATTAGACATTTTTCTTTAGGAATAACAAGGACATGTGAATTCCATATCAGTTGCTTTGTTTAGGTTGCCTTCTTCACAACGAAAGATCTAAAAAATTTAAAATTTCTACCAGATACTCGAAACTGGAATCCATTTATTTCAAATATCCACGGACAAGAATGTGATGTCCGTGTATTGCTTAATATATTGTACAGTAATTGTCATCTTTGATAATGGCTTATGTATGTCGAAAGCTTAGATTGGATTAAAAAATATGGATCAATATTGTGATTTTCTTTCTTAGTTTAATGATAATGCTATTAAGCTTATAAGACGTTATGAAAAGAATTTACATAAAATAGACAACTCTTGTCTATATTATTTAATGAAACATGTATGAATGAAAAAATGTTGCCTAAATACACACAATATATATATATATATATATATATATATATATATATATATATATATACCACATAACACCCTTGAACGCTTAGCCTTGGAGCGGGTAGAATGGAGATTAACGTATTTTAGTGGACAACAGTTTTCAATCTGCTTGTCTAAATCATCTTCAAGAATCGAGAGCAAAATCTAAAAGGTCATCCAATCTAACAGTGATCTCATCTCACAATCTTGCTCCATATGTGGTCTCCTTTGTAAATCACTAGCGGGTCTTAAGTGCCACTTAAGATTATCGCACAAACTTTCATAACTGAATCAATTAAGCTGTCAGATCCTCATATGTTGAATTCGACGGGAGAGTCCATTATATATATATATATATGGGTATTTCCTTGCAACTAATGCTATAGAGTATTTTGGGGTTATCAACTAATATTTGTCTTATGTTGATATTTACACACACACACACACACACACACACACACACACACACACACACACACATATATATATATATATATATATATATATATATATATATATATATTTATATTAATAAATACATATATATCTACGTTTGTAGAGCAAGTCAAACGTAGGTATATGTGTAATTATTACTATATATTTTACGGGTCTATTTAAATACATTGAGCACTGTTTTGTTTACACCTTAAATTAAATAATTATCTATTGCCTTATCTGTATATGTACGTTATCACACACATATATAGTTGCTAATTTCCCACTTATATCTATAGATGTCTGTATGTGTGTGTATATGTGTGTGTGTGTGTGTAAACAATATCGTTAATAGTATGTGGCATTTTTCAAACAGAAACTGACTCTCTTTCAAATCAGCTTTATTAATATTATTTGACTATGCAATTATTACATTGAATGCTTCTATTTATATGTCTCAGTCAGACACTGTGCTTAATTTATGCTATGAAATGAATTCTACGTTTGAATTATTTGAATCTTTTTTTCTCTCGAATATTTCAACACCTCTGCAGTCAAATAAAAAACATGAAACTTCAAATGAAAAGAATCAATATCTTTATTCGTTATCTTATTGGTAAAAGCATTCAATTACAAGACACGAGGTGACTGGCGACGTTACCATGTAAAATGCTTAGCCGTGAGTAGAATTCTTTTCAGAAGAAAAATTACGAACCGAACTTGAATAATTATGACATTTCCTTGCAGCGAAGAAAAGCTGATTATTTTTAAATGGTAATTTCAGATGTCAGGTAACTAAAGAGCATTTCTCAACCGTTTCTTTTCTCCCAATTATTCATAAGGTTGATTAAAATGCCTGGCACCGGCGCAAAACAAGGTTAAGTGTAAGTAGTGATGATAAAATCCGACATAAATCTAATTAGTTCTACAGCCATTTGGCGATAATAAAATTATTAGTCACTTGTCGGTCGTAACTTAGAATTATAACACCTTATTTTAAAGATCCGGTGGCAATTTCAGTGACGACAATGTTAGACGATTTTTTTTTTCTTTAATAATGCTTTATTTTCGTGTTTTTAATCTCATGTATAGTTTTATTCTGGATTTTATATTTAATCTTTGCTTTTTGTAATTGACTCAATTGAAGATATATACATACAAATACACACACACACATATATATATATATATATATATATATATAGGAGAGACAGAGAGAGACAAATATTAAAACTGACTTAATTTCGACATGGTAGAATCATTTATTTTTATATTTTATCATTAGTTTAAAAGGCAGTTGTGAGAGCGACTTTGCCATTTTCTAGTTAAAATCTATTTTTGTTAAATTCGTTTATAACAGGTATAAATATCCGGGATTTTTTTTTAAAACGAAAGGAAAGCAACAATAAACGTACAGCCGTAACTGTTAAATTATCTAAATTTATTTAACCTTAGTTTATATTTATCGATTTTATCAAAATCTTAGAATGTTCAGTTACAATTATTTATTGTATTTTTCATATTCTTCTATAATTTCATATATCTCTGTCTATAAAAGGCAGGATGTGTGTGTGTATTTGTGTGTGTGTAACGAATGCACGGCCGCAATTTTCGACGGATTTGCACCAAAATTTACATGCACATGCTCCAAGTTAGCGGGAAGGCCAAGACCGACTTTGCATCTCCCAACTCTCATCGATAGTGGAAATAATCGATTTTTTCATGCTTCTACAGCAGTTTTCATGTAGTTTGCGGCCATTTTCTACTGGCCAGAGTGAGAGCTTATAGCTGGCTGCCACGAATAGGCATGAAGATTCTATTGGCCAGCGTGAGAGCCAACAGCTGACTGACACGAATGTTAACTAGCATGCTAGCATGCAAAAACATCAATAGCTGGATTCGTCACAAGTGGGAAAAATTTAAATCTGCATGGTACTTTACTCCGATTGGCTCATTCGTTTGCTTAAACTCAACGTTGGTTCTGGTTCCGCAAAACTGGGTTGGGTGTGAAAAAATATTTGTTGTTTATATTCTTTTTTCATTCGGTTTTTCCAGTTACGTTGTCCTTTTTTAAAGCTGATCATTTTGTGTTCATTTTGTTTAGTTCTTTTTTTGTAACAGATATAATGTTTAGTATAGTCCTTAGAAAAAATTCATGCTAGATGCAATCGTCAGGCTCTTAGTGTTGACTTCAATGTTCACTTTTATATCTATCTATCTATATATATATATATATATATATATATATATATATATATATATATATACACACACATTCTATAAACAGATACGTTTTATTTGTAGAAATTGACTGTAAATAACTGATTCTTTTAGGTTGATGATGTGGCAGCTATTGACCATCTTTTAATTTGGTGTATAGTGTAGTGGAGATGTGGTTGTGATTTAAACATACATGTACATCCAGAAACGAAATAGACCTGGTGGAATATTCGATTGTGAATGTAATGGTGCCTCTGACTTGAAGAAAATGTTGCTCGTTGAATTCGAAATTGTTGTGTGTGAGTATGAATTGTATAATATATATATATATATATATATATATATATATATATATATATATATATATAACATGGCCGATTCGATCCTGGGTTGTTCCCACGCTGGTCAGTACTGCCGCCGGTCAACTGATGGTTATCTGCTTTCCGTTTCGTTCCTTCATCTGCTGCAGTCCCACATTCTGTTCTTTGATCATAGATCGAATTTCGTCTGTACTTGAGCGCTGCATCGGGCCGTTGATGGACGAAACAAGTATTTACCTTTACATGTATTTATACACAGAAGTAAAAACATCGTTGGTGTTCATTTTTTTTAATTAAGAACGCTCATAAATATATTTCAGTGTAACTGAAAGCCGAGGTAAATTATGGAGGATGCTAAGTGATGTAATTTAATGACTAATAAACGAAAGTGAGTAAATGTCATTGTTGAATTTATGATGTAACTATTATTTATATTATTTTAGTTTGATAAACTATCATAAAGTTATATATCATATATTTTAAATAATAGAGGATTTTGAATTTAATCTTTTTCCTTTAAATTTAATTCATATAGTCATATATTTGAGCTCTGCATTGGTGTATTTCTCTTAGGATAGGAAATATTTGAAAAGGGACCGGGACCCAGATTTAAATTTTGGTCTGTTGTGATAGATCAAAAATTTCCCGTCTATGTTACTAAATTAGTAAAAAATTCCTAAAAACTAACGACATTTTTACTTTTGTGTATAAATCTTCATACTGTGCCATGTCTCTTAAAGGCATAGGCGATCATGGCTCTCCACAATTTTCTGTCATTTGTAGGTGTTCAGAAATGTTGTCTTTTTTCTATCTCTCTCAAAAACTGCTGTGCCATCATTTCTCTGGGGCTCGTCAGATAGCTTATGTGTTGTTTCCTTTATCCCTCTTGCCTTCAATCTGTCCTGTGAGTGTAAAATTTTCCTAGCCTCTTTCCTCATTATATGCCCTGGAAATTTCAGCTATCTCTTTCTGATGTTAAGCATAAGTGTCCTTTTTATTTTCATTGTGTCTAGAACTTTCTCCTTGCGCACATGTTTAGTCCATGGTATTCTTATCATCCGTTTGTAGAACTACATTTCTGTTGCCTCAAGTCTCTTCTTCATCTGTAATGAGATTATCCAGCATTCACTGGCATATAGAAGGACTGATATTACATAAAAGTTCAGTAATCTATTCTTTGTTTCTGTATAAATGTTTGCGTTTCTTTTGCCTTCAAACACGCATTCTGTCTTCTTGTAATTGATGATTAGTCCTTTATTCTCGCTTTCCAACCATTCACTACCTTCTGTAGCAGTAGTTTCCTTTCAGTGTCTCCTATCAACAATGTGACATCTTGTATTGTTAAGATTGTGGCCGACAATAATCATCAGAATTTTGTTATATGTTTCATTATACTGATTATCAAATGGAGTTCACATTTGTTTGCACCTGACATTTTAGGCAGTGCCATGAAAATGCACCACCTTAGGTCTTCCGGTATATCACTACTGTTGTATAGTTCATCTATTATGCCTGTAATCTTATCATTGTTAAAACCATGTAAGGCTGCTTGCATCTCTATTACGACTCTGTTTGGTCCTCCTACAATGTTTTATTTTTTCAATTTGGCCAGCGCTGATTCCACTTTAGATTTTAAAAAAATTTTTCCTTCGATATTTTTATGTATTGCTTTTGTGATGTCAACGAACACTCGTTGCCACTCTTGTGATACCAACAAATACGCATTATCACTTTCGTAATGATCGTTGTAGCAAATTACAACTATAGTACGCCGTTGAACAATGCTGGTATCAGATGCCTTCGAATAAAGCTCGTACTAAGAGTACTTGCTCGATAATACTCGCTCAAATAGTAATCATATAGTAATCCATATAAAGAAATAGTATAGTGAATACAGTAGAGAATAGTGGTGCGTATAGTAATAGAGGATAAAATAGAAATGAAGATCCGAATAGTAATAGAGGATAGACTAGAATTGCCGATCTATCTTGACGTCACGCCACTTCCTATTTATGCGTTTACTCTATGGTCATGTGGTGTACTTAATAATGGGATCGCCTGTATTCGCTTACTGGCGATCTTCATTCAAACTCAAGTGTCGACAGCGACATTTTATTCCTATATAACAATTGTCAGTTGTTCTTTTTCGTCGTGGAATAGTTCTCCGGATTATTCGTTCCATCTCTGAAGCATTTTCTTTTCCAATCCTTGGATTTCATTCATCCTGCTGATGAGCATGTCTTTTGTTCTGTTTTGTTCTTTTATTTTTATACATATTTGCTTTATCTGTGATATTCATTCTTTCTATTTCTGCACATTTTTCGTTGAGCCATTCCTCTTTAGCCTGCTTGTCTGCCTTTGTTCCTAATTTCTTTGTGCAGAGTCCTATATCCTGGCATTGTTTTTGCCTCCTTTTCATCCTGTTGAGAATTACACCTGTCATCCATTCTTTCCTTCTTTGACTATTTTTCTTTGGGGGGGGGGGATCTCGATTGCTGATATTACGAAAGCTTCTCTTAATGTGCCCCACTTCGAGTTACCATTCTCATTTTATTCATTGTACCTGCTTTTAACACAATCCATCTATTTCTCCTCCACATCCGGTTCATTCAGGAGTCTGTTGTGTTGCCACTTAGGTACTGGATTGACCCTCTTCAGTTTCTTTCATATCACAGGAGGTTAATCGCTCCCACAGACGGCACTTGGATAGGTTTTGCACTCTAAAACTGCATTCCTGAATCTCTTAATGATAGTCATATAGTCGATTTGATTTTTCATTTCTCTTCCTCGGCTTCTCCATATGCATATACGTCTTGAGTGTTCTTGAAACCGGGTGTTGGCTACTGCCTAATCATTCGTCATGCACAACTGGAACCACTTTTCTCCGCGTTCATTACAAGTCCCTGGCCAACTATTTCACCATCTCTCTCTTTGCTTACTTTGGCACTCAGGTGTTCCATGACGATTGTATTTTATTGCGATTTGCACTATGTCTTGGCAATGTCTAACGTACAGTAAAACGTTTCAATGTCTTCTTCTCTACTTTGTCCTGTTGCTGCATAAACAACTATAATGGATATATTGAAAAGCTTTTCTTTCAGTTTAACAAGAATTCTTTCAGATAGTTATCATTATCCCGGGACTCATTTCTTTATGTCTTGATCTAATATCAGTCCTACTTTTTCATTTTTCTTTCCGTCTGCACATACGATCTTCAATTCGTCACTGACGAAATCGCCATTGTTTGTCCGCCTCGTTTCACATGCACCTAAAATATTTACTTTAACCTGTTGATTTCCTGCTTTATATTTTCTAACTGGCCACATTGGTTTATTATTTTGATATTCCATGTTCCGTGTATTATTTTTTCTTTGATGCAAACAGTCGCTGAATGACGGTCCATGGACATCTGTCGTTCATGTCTTCTGTTGTTGTGTGAGGGATCAGTTCCAGGGAGTTTAACCGACTTTACGCCGTTTTTTGCTAACAATTGCTGGTTGACAGTCAGGTGACACATATTGCATATGTCATTCCTTACTAAGTGAGGAGTTCATTCCAATAGACTTAACTCCATTCATGCTGTTATCTTTCATATGAGTTTCTTAGGATTCATAGTGGAGTGGTTTCCCATTGCTTTCTCCAAGGTAATTTATTAAGACACCACCTCTAGTTAGCTGACCGTTAAATCGTCAAGAATTCTTCCGCACTTTGATAGGTCTTATTTCCCATCCTTGGTAACAAGCCACCGCACCTAACGTAGTTAAGTGCGAACTATTTTTTAAGATTAAGAGTAACTTTTTACGTTGAGTTTCTCGAGTTAATAGTGAAAGAGGGTTTCACTATTCAATATTTGATCAAAGCCAAAAAGTTTAATAGCTGATAATCAGAAATATGATTTTAAAATAATTTTTTTTCAAAGTAAAATCCTTATATTTGCCTTGATAAAGTCCATCAGATGACGGAACGCGTCAATGTGGCTCATGTTAGCCGAACTCTTAGATCAAGGAACAGCATAATAAAAGACATCCAAATGTTGGATAGTTTTCGTCTTTATTTTCTCCCGAAATTAAAACCACTATACAAGATGTTTTCTTTTTGTATTTGTTGATATTGTCTTTTTAAAGATATATATTTTTAGTTATATCTGAATTTTTTACATATTACTAATAACAATACACGCACACACACACACACACACACATATATATATATATATATATATATATATATATATATATATATATATATATATATTTGCTTGGATTGAACTGAGTTTGTGACCCTGGGTTTCACGCTTTTGCGATCGTCAGACAAATAGATATTTATTTATATTTATATACACACACGTTTCCCACACACACACGCACACAAATATATATATATATATATATATATATATATATATATATATATATATATATATATATATATATATATATATATAGTTATCAGCTATTATGGTTATTAATAATATTGTAATCATTTTATTATTATTAGTAGTAGTAGTACTAGTAGTACCTGTTTGTCTTCATACGACTAGATTCTGGTACTTATTGATGGAAATTAAATCTCAATACATGTCTTCGAATCGGCAGTACCCTGTCGATTGTGATTTGTGCTGTCTACAGTCTTTCACGAAATTTCAGTTTCTTTGCAGCGATCATTGCAATCGTTCCTAGTGCTTCAGTGATTATAATAAGATCATCATTTTGATATTTCACAATTTTCGTAGCTGGCGGCCCGCGTCTCGATATCTATCTATTTCGTAATTCTAACTCATTGAGTCTCTTGGGACAGCTACCTCCACAATCTGACAGACTGTCGTTCCTTTATCTACATTTCTTGAGGGCAGATTCTGCTTTGTGCACATTGCATTCCCCAGGATGTCACTGTCCGCGCACACATATGTCTTCTTTTACTTTTTGTTTTAAGTAGACAATTGCATTCGTTACAAATGTCATCGTTTCATATATCACTATCTCTCACCCATCTCTCCTAATTTTTATTTCTCTATATCGTTGATATTTTCTTTTCTCTGTTTCTCAACAACAGTAATCCTCATTCCTATAGTGTGAGTTTTTTATTGTCGTCATTTATTAACCTAGGTCGAATTTTCGCACAATACGGATATGCGGCACCCAGTAAGAATCGAAATCATCATTAAATAGTAAATGATCTGCTAACAATTACACTACGAGTAAGCACCGTAGTTATAGTGTTTTGCGATTCTCACTAATATTATTATGGCTAATATTATTAATCTTTTATGAGTTATGGTCTTTCATAACTTGGTCAATGATCGCCCTCCACAACTTCCTATCTTTATATTTTTAGTTGGCAAGCATTGGTTCTGAGCAGCAAAAATAAAACCTTCGGTTTCATCTTTTAAACCTGTACTACCTAACTATTATTATTATTATTATTATTATTATTATTATTATTATTATTGAAGGTCCGAATTTGGCTATTCCCAGCATCATTCTGCCTCATCCTCTTTGTGTTTTCCAATATTGCCATCACCAAACCTTTCTTGGTCTGAAATACATTCAAAACATCCGCCAGCTGACTTTTGTCAGTCCTTCGTATCGTTGAAATGAACACTTTTATTTATTTTAATTTTATTGTACTTATACATATATATATATGTGTGTGTGTTTGCGAGTATGTGGACACGCCTGCATAAGGTGCTAGTACATTAGTCTTAATTCTCGATACTACATTTTAATGAGTAAGTAACTCAGTGGGGAATTTGGCCTGACGTTTTCCCAAGAAAGTGAATATTTTCCACAAATATTTAAAAATGAAGAAATGTAAAACGGTTAAAAAAATATAGAAGATCCGAATTTGGCTATTCCGAGCACCCTTAAGCCTTAATTAATATACCCTCCCTATGTTTTCCAATATTGCCATCACCAAACCTTTCTTGATCTGATATTCATTGAAAATGCCCAACTGTTGACATTCGCCAATCCTTAGTATCATTGAAATGAACAATTTTATTTATTCTAATTTTCTTATACTTGTTCTTTTGCTTTTTTTGTGGGGGGTATTTTTTGTTTGTTTTTTTTGTTTTGTTTTTTTATAGAAGTAGATAGGCTTTCCTATCGTCCGCTCCATACTCCTCCACGTTCTCTTGAACAGGAGTAGAGGCTCATATCTTGTTTCCTGTTTAGGAAGGGGTTCCCTGTTCCTTTCCATTTCTCAGACCTTAATAGTCGTGCTGTCATGAATATTTTGTGATATGTGTGGGTGGCGGTAACGTCTATTTATACTGAGGGTACCGAGTTGGAAATTTTCTGGTTGCTGTTCCCGATTGGTAAGTTAGGAGCCCGAACACTTGCGTAGCGTCTTGAAAGGCTGCTCTGATCAATAGTTGCATAATATCGGGGTTTTTGCAGTGCCATGTTGTGCAAGTGCCAAGTGTCCCTGCAAGCACCTCTGGTGGGCAACCCAAGAGACCACACTGTGTTGGAATTTTCGCAAGTTCCCTTCCTTCATATGTTACATTAGAAGACCTACTACTACTACTACTACCCTAGTCCTTTCCTTACCAGAACAACACACCATGACTATAAGATAACAAATATATAAATCTAATCGAGCTGAGCAAAAATCACCTAAACCTCTCAACTTTTCTTTCTCCAACATTTGTGGTATTCGTACCAACTTCTGCAGTATGGAATCGTTTCAAGTCGAAAAGTCTCTTAGTGAATTGGTAATAAGGTAAACGTTTATCTTTTCTATTTAAAACGACTTTTATCAGAAATGTATTAAAATTTATCAGAAATTTAATAATTCGTGAAATTGGAATAAAAGCAACATCAAGAATTGCATTATTTAGCATAGAAATATGAATTAAAGAAAACAATAATAATTCACTCCTCGTCTTTAAAGGGATCTATTGTAATAATATTATCCAGGAAACAGAATTATCGATTTGTTGAACTCTTTTGTGTTGTAAAAGTAGTATTAGTCAGGATCGTCTAACGAATCGGGACTTTTTCATAAATGGACCTTAGCGCGCAGCTTTATTTGTCGAGGTCATGATCACATTCTCTATTCTGACAACAGGTTTGTCGAAATACATTATGTACTAATATGAAAGAGCCTGTCAGTCTACCGGAAACAAGGAAGCCACGAAGAAGGAATCCGTACGTAGAAATAAAGATGTCACATAGCATAGAGAAATGGATGATTGTTAACTTGATTTCTACTGACGGGGCTCAGAGAAGAGATTTCTCTGATGTTGATAAGAACGGCACGTCGTAAGTAATGTAATGGCATTAAATGGAGAAATGCTGTCAGTGGTGTTGTTATTCACAAAAGCAGTGAAGTTTGGGATGTAATCGTTTGATATTCTAATGGAGACTGACCGTTTGCTACCACAGTTTTATACTGTATTCGTAAATGTTTGATAAAGTCTCACGTTATTATTCTTTGGGCGATAAAACAGGGAAAGCTTTTATATACTTTTTTTTTATTTATAAAGGTGGTATTTTAAAGAGTAACCATTGATAATATAAAATATGATAAATATATGCTTTCTCATTGCAATTACAGGATAGCCGTGTTCCAATTCCAGTTAGGTTCGTTATACTCATAAATAACCTTGGTAAAGATATGGATCTATCCCTGATAGATATAGGCTAATGAATATGACTTGTATGAGTAAACAAGCATTATCTCCAAAAATCTTAAAATCTAAAAATATTTCCTGGATTTAAATAAACTGCAAAAGGTTGATAAACTGTAAAAAAAACAAACCAATCAATCAATCAAATCAATGTATTTATAACAGTAACGAACATGCGATCAAATTTAGAAATAACATCCATAAATTGATTTTTAAATGGAATATGTAATTTTGATTTTATTTCTGTTCATAATTCCGGGAGCTAATTGTTAAGCAAGGCCTTCGAACATATATGGCAAGATTTAAACCAAATACAAAAAAAAATGGAATAAGTTTATTCCAGTTTAACCTTTACGAATATATTATTCAATATGGACACTATTTAGTTCTTTACATTTTTTCGAAACTTTTCATCCGGCTTTATATTCCTTTCAATCTTCCTAAGTTCATTTTTAATCCAACAACGTACAGCAATTTCAGCTTCTGCATCGGATGAAAGCTATTTTAGTTTGGGAAACAGCCAGAATTCTTTGGTTATATGGAAGGTATTCCATAATTAGGAACTTCCGGTTTCTCACCATTTGTCGCGGCCTTGAGTCGACAAGAAGCAAAACAAATTTCTCCGTTCAGGCATTATTATCCAGGTGTGTTATTGGAGTGTTTATAAGGTTTCATTGCTTTCACACGTCTTTAAATTTCAATTGGTGCTCAACATTCTAGAGGAAAAATTTCTGCCAGGGATCACTTCTTTATACTTACCACAGACGTAACTCTCTTAATAATTACACACTGCCGTCACGCATTATATTGACCTTAAGCATGATTTTGCATACAACCGAATTTTTATAATGTTTATATTTTCACTATTAACGACACTAAGCGTTAGGAAAACATACTAATCAATCGACATTTGTGATATTCACAATAGTAGTTGCAGCAATTGTCTTTACCGTTACAAGTAAAATATAGAAAATAAAAGAGAGACATTGACTTATAATACACAGACTATGTAATTTTTTAAATGCAAAACAAGAAAGGAAAACTTAGCA
Source organism: Acanthosepion lycidas (assembly GCA_963932145.1). NCBI lineage: Eukaryota > Metazoa > Mollusca > Cephalopoda > Sepiida > Sepiidae > Acanthosepion > Acanthosepion lycidas. Next base: position 45,501,376 of record OZ010582.1, read on the forward strand.
AAAAGATGTTTTTTATTAACTAAAAATATGAGATTATCTCCAAAAGTTAATCGTTTTTAAACTTGTTTTTATAAGGCTACAGAAAAATATTTTTGAAGTTCGTATTCGACATAAGGCAAAACTTTAAAAAAAAATATTGATAAAAGCAAGAAAATATTTCACCAAAATTTATGAAAGTTTTCAGAAGATCCATTCAACCTACTTCGCATCCTTAATTCTTCATTTATGTGTCGTGTCCTTTTAGGGCGTGGTCGTTCATGACACTCCGCAACTTTGTCACCTTAAGCAATGTTTGACTCCTTAATATTCTTCCAGTCCATGACCTGCTATTCAATTAAATAGTTCGTGAAGTAGGCTACTCAAACCCCTAATTCTTCCTTATATCCCCGAAATTTCAACTGTATCTTTCTGGTTCTAAGCATAAGTGTCCTTTTCTTTTCATTTTCCTTAAAGCTTCATTGTTAATCACATGTTATTATCAGCACTCTTCTGTGGGAAAATATTTCTAATGCCTCAAGTCTCCTCTATGAAGAAATTGTCCAGCATTCACTACCATCTCGAAAGATTGATATAATATAGCAATTCAGCAATATTTTCAAAGAGGAAAATACGAATCACCTTAAAGACAAATACGTTGTCACCTGATAACTCGGAAGAATGGCAGAAATTTGATCCGAACAATGGATATATGAACAGTGTACCTCATTAAAAATTCTTGATCCTGATCGAAAGAACTTCAGTACAACTGACGAGTGTATAGATCTTAACACTTTAAAAGGGATACAGATAGGCTCATTCTAACGATAAAAAGAGAAAGAGGATTGATCAGTTGATTCGACGATAGATTAATCGACAGAAAACGAAAGAAAAGGAATATAATCTCTAAAGTGTTAAACAAATGACAGAAAAAGACTTGATAAATATAGAATACGAAAATGATAATAAAAAACAAGGCCATGAAACAAAAGGATCGCAAGATAAAATGACTTGAACATGAATGCGCAGAGGACACTTTAAACAAAAAATAAACATAATCTCTATTATGGACATGTCAAAGTAAGTGGATGGGAACACATAACATCATGCCAAAGAAGAATATAAATCAAGAAAAAATAAATTCTGTTTGTGTCGAGGTCGATATTATTAAAGCAAAGATTGTGTTTCATTAGGATTTCTAGAAACGACATCAGTTCGAACTTAAAAACGAATGGTCTAAGCACAGATAACGTTTGATTTGAAAATTGTAAGATAATGAAGATTTTTTGGAGAATTGCAATCACTCGATCCCGAAAGACAACCACCAGGTACCCACTGGTGTCAGCATGTAGGTGCATAAATAACAACTTCAACAACAACAATAATAATTATTATTATTATTATTATAACCAGTTGGACATATAGCAATTCAATGGATATTGACAACTAATTTATCATTATTACTCGTGAATATGCTAATGCCGTGTCCCTTCAGGACGTAGACGGTCATGACTTTCTACAGCTTAATTTGCTTTATTATGAGTGACTTGCCATGTATTCTTGGGAAAGGTAGTGGAGTCGTTTCCGTGTCGCCTTCTCCACTATTGAATTCAGAAATTTCCTTGTCTGAGACTGCTTGCCACCAAAGGATAGAGAGTCAGTTGAACCTGCTATTTAACCCATAGCTGTGAAGAGAAAAGCGGTTTGAAGCATTTCCCAAGCGTATTAAAGCGAATGTAAACGCAACAGACTAGACAGGAACACACAGATAAACACAGAATGACGCAATCTTCAGTCCATGTGGGTTTAATAGTTGCTCGACAATATATGTTATATACTGGCCATTATGCGTAGTAAGGTCAACTATTTCCGGTTTATTGTGTTATTCTAACAGCTACTGACTATGCTGGAATAGTTATTTCCGTTTTTAATTATTGAATTATTGTCAAGTATAAAACAGTCTCGTCATCCGTTAATCTCTGTACCTATATGTAGACTATTTCAAACCATCCCTTAACGGCTTTCGTCTGTCACTAATTGTTTTCAGGTCGCTTATTTTTGTGTATATATATATATATATATATATATATATATATGAGAAGAATTAATGAGTTTATTTTTAATCCAACATTTTTGTTGCTCAAACGTTATTTTTAGTAGATAACCGTGCATGAAATAGACGCCACATTTTTTTATTTTAAACAGTTTATTGAGTCTGTCAGCCAGCGCACTCAAGAAAATTTAATAAAGGAATATCCTCTTCGGCAAGGTTCGAACCTGCATCCCTCTTTGTAGGAAAAACTACAGTTTAATCCGGCGGGAACTAGACTGCTAGACCACGAAATGTAAACAAGGCAATTTCTAAAGAATTAATGGATGTATTTTTAATCCGGCATAAACGGGGTATCTGTCTCAAACACGGTTATCACTACTTAGATGGGTGACCGCTTGGGAACACCGGCTACAGTAAGCAAAAACCTGGAAACAAAACCGACATGGAGTTAGCAAATTCATCTCGTAAAAAAATACATTACTATGCAAACCACTGCAAAAAGGCCAAGTATTTTTGAGGGCTGTGGCCTCATAATCTTCAGTGTGGTCTACGGGACTAAAGGAAAAGGAAGAAGATGTATATAATATATATTTACTTATTTCTTATGGAACATTAAAATAAATATTGATAGATTCCATAGGAAATATAAATAAATATATTTATATATATATATACACACACACATATATATTTATACACACACACACACACACACACACACACGCACATATATATTATATATATATATATATATGTACCTTGTCAGTCGTTTTTAATGAAGCGTATATATATATATATATATATATATATATATATATATATATACACACGCTTCATTAAAAACGACTGACAAGGTACAGAGGTTAAGTTTTAATTCATTTTTCTTGTGTTCTTACAATTTTCTTCTTTTCTGGATAGAATTTATGTTGAAATTGTCCATATGTTCTGTATATCCGAGCACTTTCGGCTATACTTTTAAATATTATCAACGATGATTTTATTTTTACTTCCAACTGAATGTATAACTCTAGATACGTACATAAAAAATCTATACCTTCAGTAAAAATAAAATCATTCTTGATAGTTGCGAAGCGTATAACCGAAAGCGCTTGGACATACAGAATATTCGGACATTTTCTGCATAATTTATGTCGAGAAACGAAGAAAATTCTAAGAACACAAAAGAAAAAATTAAATAACTTAATCTCAGTACCTTGTCAGTCGTTTTAATGAAATTGTTTAAAAAATGGATTGCTGCCCAAATACACAATTATATATATATATATATATATATATATATATATATATATATATATATATATGTGTGTGTGTGTGTGTGTGTGTGTGTGTGTGATAAAGTTAATTGGTAATCCGTATGGATAATTCTAGGGAGGATATAAATCCCGAGAGATAAAAAATGTAATAAACAGAGCAAGTAATAATTAATTAACAAATCGGAGACTTCAGAAAGCCATGTTTTGAAACTGCCATGTTTGACGAAGCAAAATCGAATTATCTATTTTGCAAAATAAAATATTACCATGGCTTTCTGAAGTCTCCGATTTTTTAATTAATTAATTATATATATATATATATATATATATATATATATATATATATATATATATATATATATATATATTCCTCCTTTAGCCCTGTAGACATACAAAATATATATAACAAGAGCAAATTATAAGTCTACCTGCATTTCAGATTCCAAAAACTGCGAAAAAGTTCTCGCTGCCTATGGTATAAAATAACTGCAAAACGTTACATCATTATGAAATAATGTGATATCAGATCCTTTCGCGACATACGCACGCCAAGCTACTCTAACAAAAGATGCTTTCTTAATGTCGGTTGAGTGATGATTATCGAGTCCGGTCCGGTTTGTTGCCACGGGTGAAATTTGGTTCGGAGCTGGCCATCTTCTTCTTTGAATGCTTAGGTACTAAAACTCATTATGGTTGGAATGGTAAAAACGACATACTTTATAAAGAAGTCTGGTTCGATTAGTTTACCTTGACCTTTATCATCTTCCATATTCCAGTAGTTCAATTTCTAATTCTATCCAAACGTGCTTACAGCGAGACACGGTTGATTAAAAAGGCGCAAAAGAAACAAACCTAATTTATCCTGAAGACCCTTTTCACCGTATGTAAATGAAATGTCATTGAATTTTATTCTTGTCTTTCACTGAGATATTTTTTTGCTTTTATTCTATAATATTAATATCCCAAATAAAATTAAACCGATGATAGATTTTAAACTTTAAAGCGTCGGCTGTTTTGTAAAAATGTAATAAAAGTTGAAAGAAAATATTAAATTTAGCTTACACGGTATTACATAAGATTAAGTGCCAATATTTGCTAAAAGGAAACTACAGGAACGTCACTAAGTTTTCAGCAACGGGTGGCCTGGCAACTCTTTTAATCCGAATATAGTTCTGAGTATGACGATAAACTTCATCCAGCAGCAAGACTGCTGAACTGGTGATTGGAGGTTTTGAGGAACGAGGAACAATGTCTTAATTGCTCTTGTTTCCAAGTCCATCCTGGTCCGGCGTTGTAGTTCCTGTTAGGCTCCTGTCTAAGAGCCAAAAATGTATCCCCAAACAAAAAAAATACTATGGGTGTATAAAATACATTTTTATATTAAAAATACCAGCAATATATTTTTTATATAAAAATTACCAACAATATATATTTGTAGTGAATTTACCAACAATACATTTTATCTCTACGGGAAGGTATACAAAAGGTGTTCAAAATATTTACATTTCAGCATTAAATAACTCATATGCCGATAAACAAAATCAACAAACCGACATTAATACGAATAATATAGTGTCCAGATATTTAAATTTCAGATGATTGCCAGATGACTTCAAGAGGTTTTGTATTTAATAATAATTTGATATAAGGTTTTAATAGTTAATGATGCTGTAACGATACGAGAGAGACATAAATAGTGGGTTAGATGTGTTTTACTGAATTGTTAACGTGAGTTCTGTTGATCGGGAAAACCGATAATGTTGAACTACTCAGGTACCAAGTCTTACGGAAAATCGGTAGATTACATGTAATTACAAAGAAAAATATTTTAGTATTTATCTTATTATCAACTATGGCCTAATGGATATATCATTTGCCGATTTGTCTCCAATCTGGGCTTACGAATCATATATTGTTTTCTTTAACATAACCACTGATGAAAAAAACAACTGACTAAAAATAATGATATGGGTTTTTACATTATATGAAAAACGTACATACAAACAAGCCGAATACTAGTATAGATAGTCAATACATATTAGGTTGGTGCAAAAATAATGACTTAATAATGTCGTTTTTTGACGTATTTTTTAACGTCAAAAAACGACATTATTACGTCGTTATTTTTGCACCAACCTAATATAAGGCTGTGTAGGAAACAACCAAGTAAATGTTTGTAGTTTATGATAATAAAGTCGTTGACATTGCGATTCCAGACACTGATAATCTTCAAAGAAGGAGAAAAAAAAGCAGAATTTAATTACAGTAAAACAAGAAGACAATACAATTGTCACAGTCAAGCATGACAGAAACTATCGACCATCGCGGAAAAACCATTGCAAGATAACCAAAAGTTATCGCCACTTTCGGCATTAAAGGTAATAAAAACGAAATTCCTCGTTTATACTTCGATCACCTATTGACATTAGATAGCTTTCTATTAAAAAAAAAACATCGTACATTATTCCCCCTTATCCACAGAGAATAGGTTCAAAGACCTCCAAAATATGCCTGAAGTTGTTTCATTTATATATTAGGCACAAGATACTAATAACAATAGCTAATAATAAAATCGAAGAATTATTACAATATACTGCAATAACTTAAATAATGTTTGGAAGATTCGTTCTCACCAAATATCTTAGCAACTCTAACCTATAAATTTTCTTTCCTTATTAAATTGGGAACTTTCGCCTTAACTGAAAGCAGGAAATGTAAACTGAAATTAATAAGAAGAATTAATCATAGATATATAAACATATTACTTTTAATTACATGACGAGAGGGAATGAAAAGTTCTCAGCCCGACCCACTTCACTAAATCTAACCAAATGACCAAATATCAGAATTATTTTAATACCTTCTTCACAGAATATTTCAGCACACCCACCTCAATAATTATTTATATTCTCATGAATATATTTTAAGAAACAATTTTTAAAAAGTTTCTACTTGGAGCGGCAGAATACCTCACGCATTTCAAACGGTCACCTGTATGGTGCTAGTGAATTTAGGTAAGTTGCAATAGTGTCTTCATTTGGCTAATGTCTTACCATTTCTCTTCCGATATTATCAGTTACTATCATGGCGTGGACCGGTGCACACCGTGCATTTGCTGTTGAAACTTTTTTTTAAGATTAGTAAATTTGTAATTGCAACACAGAGACCTCTTCGTGCTCATTTCATCTTACGTCGGAATTATGCTGTTCCAGATAAAAAACGATGCTGCTATGAATTGAAAATTTCAGGGTCACAGGTTCAGCGCTTAAAATAAAGCCAACTGGGAGACCTCAAAGCGCTCGAAGTCCAGCAAATGTCCAGGCTTTAGAAATTGTCTACAAAGGTGTATGGCAAATAAAGGCCACCATTTGGAGGATGTTATTTTTAAAACCAAATTGCCATTTGTTTAAGCAACAGTGAGATAAATTGCTTAATAGCAGTTGCCTTGATCTTTTTGTCAATATTTAAAATGTGGGAGAATTTCTGTCACACTCTGTATAAAAGGATAAGTTAAAGATCAAGAGCAAAAGATAAAAATGATATTAAAACTAGAAAATAGACACATCATTCATAGTTATTTAATTATCGATAGCAAAAAAAAAAGAATGTTTATATATTTCTCTACGCAAATCTTATTTTCACATTTACACCGTAAAATATATCATTTCAAAATATTCAATGTAAAGCCTTTATTTTCAAACTGCATGCATCCTTGAATTGATTTTATAATTACTCTTATTTAAATATATAATATAACGTTAAATACTCAAAAATATTAACGTCTAAGCATGTAAATCCTTTCATAACATGCTAGAAAATAATATATTGGTACTTTTTCTGTTTTCTTCGGTGTAAAACTATATGTAGTCATCTTTTTTTTTACAAAGAAGCTGATAACAACACTGGGTAAGCATATAAGCGTACACTGCACTTTACATTGGTTCTAATGAGGTTCTAAGGAACTATTACTCTAGTGCTACACAGTCTCCTTCTTTCTCGAACAACCAATATATTTCTATTTTTGTATGATTATAGAGACCAAAAGTTGATAAATAACAACACAGTTGGTATGATAAGTCAGCTCTTGTATAAAACAATTGATGCGTGAATAAATGCAGAATTAAATGAGATACTTAACGAGAACGTAAAATAAGTTGCATTCTGCCTCTGGAGATTTTCTCTTTTTATTTTGACACAAAAGTAATCTGACGTTTCGGTTTCGAAGAATAAATCTAAAAGAAAGACTTTTATTACACATTTACTTGTAATTCGCGAAGTTTTTTGATGCAGCTTATATTTTTCTGTATGAATTTTTTCCGACTGAATTCTAGCATTTTGAAAATACAAATGAAAATTTAGAGAAACAGAAAGAGTAATCCTATACAGGAAATCAGAGACACGTACGAATGAGAATTTAAAGAGAGAGAAAGAATAATCCTATAAATAAAATTGGAGAAAGGTGCGAATGAGTTTTTAGAGAGGCAGGTAGAGTAGCCCTATAAAGAAAATTAGATAAAGGAACGAATGAGAATTTAGAGAGACAGAAACAGTAATCATATAAAGAAAATCAGAGACAGGTACGAATGAGAATTTAGAGAGGGAGAAAGAGTAATCATATAAAGGAAACCAGAGACAGGTATGAATGAGAATTTAGAGAGGGAGAAAGAGTAATCATATAAAGGAAATCCGAGACAGGTACGAATGAGAATTTAGAGAGGGAGAAAGAGTAATCATATAAAGGAAATCAGAGACAGGTATGAATGAGAATTTAGAGAGGGAGAAAGAGTAATCATATAAAGGAAATCCGAGACAGGTACGAATGAGAATTTAGAGAGGGAGAAAGAGTAATCATATAAAGGAAACCAGAGACAGGTACAAATTAAATTTTAGAGAGACAGAAAGAGTAATCATATAAAGGAAATCCGAGACAGGTACGAATGAGAATTTAGAGAGGGAGAAAGAGTAATCATATAAAGGAAACCAGAGACAGGTATGAATGAGAATTTAGAGAGGGAGAAAGAGTAATCATATAAAGGAAATCCGAGACAGGTACGAATGAGAATTTAGAGAGTTAGAAAGAGTAATCATATAAAGGAAACCAGAAACAGGTATGAATGAGAATTTCGAGAGGGAGAAAGTGTAATCTATAAAGGAAATCAGACAGAGGTACGAATGAGAATTTAGAGCAGCAGTGAGATTAATACTATAAAGGAAATCAGAGACAGGTACGAATGGGATTTTTGAGAGGCGGAGAGTATAACCCTATAAAGAAAATAAGATAAACGCACGAATTAATTTTTTTAGAGAGGCAGAAAGACTAACCCTATAAAAGAAATCAGAGAAAGGTACGAATGAGAATTTAGAGAGACAGGATGAGAATAACAGAACAGGGAAGAGAAAACGTTAATATTTTAAAACGGCACAGAAAAAAGGCAGGTGATCCATCGTGCTGAATATTGAAATTAAATTCACAAAATGTAATGAATGTACAATGGAGTGAATTCAATTCGTGAATTTAAACAAAAGAAAATATTTGAGAAGAAAATGTTTTAACTGTATTAATAAAATTTATATTCACATTATATATATATATATATATATATATATATATATATATATATATATATATATATATACCAATTTCCGTTCAACTTCCTTATACTGAAACGCTTGTTTTTCAAAAGATCCCATTGATACAATGGATAAATTTAAAATTTTAAATCGTTAAAGAGTGCTTTCCTGCGTGTTTTTAAAAATGGAATGCAGATTTTATTGCAGTTACAATAATTTTGTCTTTGTAATTTACGCCTAACGATGATCTTGGAAAAGATCGAAAGTAGTTGGGTAAACAAAAACTACGGCGCTTTCCTTTATGAATTTCGCCATAACATTAAGAAATTGCTTAGGCACCTAGAATGGATCAGAATAAAAATAAGCAGACATAATATGTCTGTATTATTCAATGAAATATGTTTGAATTAAAATATGCTGCCTAAATATATATTTATTTAAAGTAAAATTTCCTGAGATCTTTTAAAAATATTAAATCTAGTTCTTACTCTTGAAATTTCTAGATGTAACCGTAGGTTCTATTCTAACAGTTTCTTTTCTCGAACTTCTCACTTCCGATTTCCTGTTTGACTTTTACCTAGAATCTTCCAAAATTCCAATGCAAAGTCAATCGCAATCTTCTGTCTTCCCGAATCCTGTTTTTATTTTCCTTTCTTCTCATCTTCTCATTCTTATTCATACCATGTAATTCCTTCCGTATTAGTGGCATTATCGCCTTGCTTAATGTGAAAGGATTTTAAAAAACAGTACCTATTTTGATTTGTCGTCAGAATTACAATTCATAATTGCTAGTTACTTTTCTTGTAGCAGGCAATAAATCAGATTGAGTACGCATGATAAGATTTTTAAAAACCTCCTAATGTAGACGAAGCAGTTGTCGTCTTGCTGTGAGCTTGTTGACATTCGGTGATTAATCAGCCATCAGATGGAAAGTCGGATAAAATGGGTACTCTATAAATTATTCATTACAGCGTATTTTCAATTATTATTTGTTAACGTCATAAACAGAAACAAAAATGTAATAAGTGTGCATGAAAATAGCATAAAATGGCAGAGACGGGAAATTGCAGACGACATAACTTGAGGAGCCAAAATGGCTGGCAGAGAAAATTCAGAAACGAATGTCACGAAACGGAAAAGACCATAGAAAAAAAATAACGCATAAAACAAACTTGTTGATATGGAGAGGAATGTGCCCGCTCATTAAAATGCAGGAGAAATTATTCTAATGTCACATTGATTAATCGAAGTCGAAAAAAAATATTTGAAGAACTTTCTGGAACTTTATTCACAATAGTAGTTATAATTGTGTATCTTCAAACTAGTAATATCTAGTTCTTATAAGTCCGGCTAAGTGACACTAGGACCCTAACACTCAAATCTCCAAAACTCTATTCAGCATTCTCGCTGACCGAAATAATGCCACGACTTGAATTGACTCAGAACATTCTTCGAACTCTTCTTTCTCCAATCTCGCTGCTACTTCTTTTATGTTTCATAATGATGGGTGATTATGGCTCTCCACAACGTCGTGGCTTTTGTAGGTTTTATCCCGTTGCCATACCTCGTTGTCCATTTTCTGGCATCCATTCAGACACAAACTCGTTAATTAGGTTGCTCCCTGCCCTTCTTACACTGCCTTTCTTGCCTTCAGTCAGTACTGTGAATTATCTACGCTCTTTTGCATGATCATCATCAACATTATCATCACCATCATTATTATTATGCTTGTCTCTCCCACCATCGATTGTTAGCTAATTGCATAGTTCGCACAACCACTATGCCAATACTTGATAAATAATGGACGATTCCATTTTGACAGCGTGAAAACACGGAACTGACACATCAGTGACGCTACTTGGTTTCAGTGAGAACATGAAAGCAAGTAAGAAAGAGCGGAAATAACAAATAAGGGAAGTTTGAGTGAAATAGAAAAAGTTATCAGTTTCAGATCTTTTCATTTGTACACCCTTACTTATAAATAAATCTATTAATAAAAATATTTGCAAGACAGGTTTACGGCTAGTTATTATTATTAAACAAAAGGATTGACGTAATTCTTGCAATATTTTACAATACTTCGAGAAGAGCGAGATTTAAGAAAAGTAAAAGAAAAGACACGGTGTTTGACAACATTCAACAATATTTCGAAAGTATGTCTGTCTGTCAAGTCATGTTTAAAAAAAATCCCTTCCCAAATCGAACACGTAGGCCTCGACCTCGGTGATGAAAAGCGGTCGGATGGCATTACCATTTTCCCTTTTTAAAATGGGGAAGTCGTTGATTTGAAATGCGACTTGTGCGGATACATTTTCGGCCGGTAATTTGATCAGGTCCGCGGTTGAGCCGGAGTCCGTTGCCCGGGACGCAGAGATGAAAAAATATTTAAATATTCTTCTCATGCTGATAGATTTTTTTTACTCCTGTGGCAGTGGAGACTTCAGGGGTTATTGGCCCTGGTTCGATGGCGTTCCTTCGGAGGATTGGCGCGATTGCGTCTCGATTAAGGGACGAGCCTCGCGAAACGGAGTGGCTCTTGCAGCATGTCTCACTGGCGATGGTTCGAGGTAATGCTTTCTCCATCATTGCGGCTGGCAGAGGATAGAAAAAAATTGTTTATAGTTACGTTGTTCTGGAATTGTCATCAGTGGTCAACTGAACTTGTTTTGTTTCAATAAATTTATTCTCTTGTTTAATAAAAAAAAATATAAATCTAAAAAAGACATTATAAATCTTTCTACAAACGCCACTTGTCCTGAGAAAACAGATGCACTGGAAATTGACGCGTCAAAACGAATGAAACGGAGCCAGCGTGAATGGCGTGCAACTGGAACGTGTGTAATATGATGATGATCTCGCTCATCTTGGAATTTCCGTTAGTTGATTAATTACTAAGAAGAATTAATCAAACAGCTTAGTATAAATCTTATGGAACTCTCCTGTAATTCTGTTCATTCCTCCATGGCGTGAAGTTAATAATACGTAGTAGTTAATAATACGTAACTATCCTCATCCGTTTTAATGGCCGAAATGTCGGTAGATTCTGAATATTTTTCAGATGTTTGGTGTTTGTCAAGAAATAGTGAGTGACCGCATGACTCCCCAAATATCCAGCACCTTCCTCAGTGTCCTTGGAGATTCAAACAACCCTGTGATATGCACAGTTTCAAACTTTTTCTGAGATTTCCAACTCATCCAATAACGATTCCAGTGTTTTGGAACAATTCCAAGTACATCTACTATTGTGGATGTGACCCTAAGTTTATATTGCATATCTTTCTCAAAATCCGAGCAAGCTCAGACATTTTCCAGATTCCTCACTCGCATTTCATCTTCCTTTTCTGACCGTTTCTTATTTTTTCTTTATTAAGAATTAGCAATCTGTTTTTTCTTTTTTTTTTTTTTAGGTTGTCCAACTTGGGTGTCGAAATCCCACAGTATTTTCTAATTGTCGTTGTCCAGGTCACTGACCTGCTTTATGCCGATAGCATTCGTGTGAACCGAAGTCGTTTGCATAGTTCCTAGTGTATGGTTATTGTTACCCTGTCGTACATATTTTTGTATTGCCACAATCACTAATTGTGTGGATTATTGTCTCATCTTTTTCTCTGTACTAGTAGAATCTACTGTTTGCTTATTTGTTAGGAACAGTCACATTTCGCCTTGGGGTCGTCCTGATGCATTTTATGAGCCACAATGATGAAGACTGTTTCTCCATTAATGTACTCTATGTGTAATTTTCGTTTGTGATATTTTCTGTTTCCCTTGTAAATTCACCGTACAGCAAGTTTTCTTTCACTATGTTCTTCAATCCTACTTCGAATTTCGTTTTATTTTTTGTTCTACTGCTTCAAGTTTTATATATATAGTGGGGGTAAACAAATATTCGTAATCATACAATTTTTTAATTTATTGTATTTCCAACTAATGAATAAACGTACTTTTTATATAATTAACTATACACAGATGCATAATAAGTATTCGTACAATACAAAAAAGAATGCATAATCTTCATTTAATACTTTGTAGAATAGTTATTATTCACTTCTACAGCAACCAACCTCTTATAGTTCTCAAGTAATGATTTGCATATTTTGTTGGTATTTTGCTCCATTATTCTTCGCATATGATCTTCATAGCCGGGAAGTTTGTTGGAGTTCTCGATTGGATTTGAATTTTCAAATAACGTCATACATTCTTGATTGGGTTTAAATCTGGGGACTGACTTGGCCATTTCAGGATATTTACATTACATTATTTTCAGCAAGCCATTTCTTTGTAGATTTCAAGATTTTTAACCGAAATCATTAAATTTGGTGTTAAAATATTTTGATATGCTGCGGCATTCATTCTACTACTGATATGTTACCAGCACCTTTTACCGAAAAACATCCCCAAACCATGATGCTGACACCACAAAATTTCACTGTTGGAACTGTGTTCTTTTGTTTTAAATAGTCGCCATCTTTCCTCTATACATGATTTCTAAAATGACATCCAAACAACTCAATTTTGATTTCGTCTGCCCATAATACTCTACAATAAGATTTTTTCTTATCCTTATGTTCACGAACGAATTTCAACTTGACATCTCTGTGTCTTTCCAATAGCAGTGGAGTTTTCCGAGGGGAGCGTGACTTTAGATTGTTCCTATGAATTCCATTGTTTATTGTTCGTTTAGTGACACGGATTCCTGTTGAAAGCAAATCATCCTGCAACTCATGACGAGTAAGAGTTGTATTTTGTTTAATTTGACGCATTAATTTCCTCGAAGATCTTGAAGAAATCTTTCGTGGAGCAGTTGTTCTTTGGTTTCAACAGTTTTAAGGATTTTTTTTTTTATAGCTTGCAATGAATGAAGTAATGGTAACAAATGTAATATTCAAGTTGTCTGAGATTTTCCTGTAACTTTACCTTCTTTCCAGGAACTGGAAGGAAAATCTACAACTAAAATAACGAAGACGCAAACAAAAGCAAAAATTCATGAACGTGCGCGAGTAAAAAGAATGTTAAATTCATGAATGCGCACGTGTACCAAATGGATTGAAAAATGACGTGGAATAATTTTTTTTTTTAAATGGGAATATCATTTAAAAAAACAGAACCCCTTGAAGAATGGATATTACCAAAACACTTCGAAGTCGGTAAAATAACAAAAAGTCAAGTAATCATTATATATATATATGTGTGTGTGTGTGTGTGTGTTACTCTTCAAGTACGAATTGACTTCTTTTACCCATTCGTATAGAAAAAAAAACGATAAAATTTCCCTTTCTTTCTGCCGGTCGCCGACGGCTTATGGGTAGGTTCTCTGACTGATGCCAAATCGGTCGACTTTCGATCCTGGCTTGAAGCAATCGGACGTCTAGCCACATTGAAGAGCTGTGAAACAGTCCGTCTGTGGATGAAATATATATATATATATATATATATATATATATATATATATATATATATATATATATATATATATATATATATATATATATATATATATATGATAAAACATAATTTTAACGTATATTATATTTATGGTTTAAAGTGCTTAATATCAGAAATACATATATATATGGCACCGGGCCGTATGTTGCAGGAATATTCTAAGCATGGACGAATGGTTGACATAGGTATGTAAGGTAGATTCTGGTGGAAAAAACTCTCTCGCCCGACATAGTGAACCGACGTTCTTAGCAGCTGGCCTAGCAATGGATTCAGTATAATCTTTCCACTTCATATCAGCAGAGAACATTAGCCCGAGAAGTTACAACGAGTCATTTTCCTGGTGGATAGCATTAGCCATGCTGAAGGAAGGCAGCAAGTGATCTCTCAGATGATTAATGGAGAGAGGTTTCCTCCAGAACCTTAAAAACATTTATGACATTTTCTAATATGATACCCGTTATACTACAGTCAAATCGGCGGGTAGAGTGACGGATATCAAAGTGGAACGTGGTATTAACGAGCTGAGTTCAAATTTAGGACTTTTCTACTATATTCTCTTTTGCACTAATGCCTATCGAGAATGTATGAAACCTTCTTTTCTCTCCACCAAGCTATGGGTTAAATATCAGTGGACTAAACTATCTAGCCTTAGGTGGCAACCAATCACAAAATACAAAAATCGACTTTCTCTGGGTGCGTCCATTTTTGCCTCGTACTATATATATATATATATATATATATATATATATATATATATATATATATAAGGTATGGTATATTTATGAGTAAAAGCCCTCAATCTCAGTAATAGTGCATATGTATATATAAAAGTAGACACTGTGATCAACACCAAGTTGTGACAGTCCGTTTCATGCTTGAATACAATATTCAGACCTAGAGAGAGAGACAGAGACAGAGAGAGTACTTATAATTCAGCAGTGGATATGGCGTCTGTGAAGCGTGAAATTCGCTTGAGTCCTGAAAGTGACAATCACCATGCAATATTTATTTCTATATCTACATTGTCTATACATACAAAACGCTCTATCTCTAAATATAGCAAATTTTAAACAATTATATAAGTACTTCCAAAAATGTGCGTACATGATGAATAAATGCCCAAAACTTAATAAAAATATTTTGTCTTCAAAATTTTTTAAGAGGAAAAACCAAACGATTTTTTAAGGTAAAAATTATTTTTTTTAAACCCTTTTTAGATCGTTCGAAATTTTCGTTAAATATCTAGTTTTTCTGGCGTCAACGTGAGGGCATTAATTTTTATGAGAAATTTTAGCGACTTTTTGCAGTGAAAAATACATTGATTTGAAAATTATTGCAAAAATCAAAATAACTTTCGGATTTAAATGAAACTTTCAGGACTTATTCATAAATGAAATAAATTCTTTTTAAACATTTTTAGAAAATCTTGATAAAATATTTTTACGTCTGTTACAACCTACTTATTTAATTTTAAGAAATTTCAAGAAATTCTTTTTTGTAGCTCTTAATATTTGTACTAGCTATAAGGTCCTTGCAGTATTTAAATCATCAATATTTCTTTTTGGTCAAGCAGGGCCCACATTTACAGAAAATCTGCTCGGAATCGTAAAATAAAAATGCAATGAAACTAAGACATTGTTTAATGAGAAATTTTAAAATGCTTTTATGAATAAAATATATTATGGACACTATTGTCTTGAATTTTACAAAAATTGTATTCATTTTTTAAATTTTTATTAGAATAATGTACGAGCTTTTAAATCAAAATGATGTATTAATTCGTATCGGTCAAGGTATTTACTAATCATAAATTTACATCATAAATGGAAAAATAACTCCTAGTATTTTAAAAAGAATTTTTATTTTTTGTGAACGTGGGTGCGTAAACGTGGCAGTTTTTGTAAATAGGGTAGTAAATATCCGGCAGTGGAAAATAGCAGCGGCAACTACAGTAAATTTAAAATTTATTGATAATTTTCTAATATTTTCTCAACAAAGTCTTCCTAAAACTATAAAGCCAATGTACCTAAAATTCAATAAAATATTAGAATGCTTAATATTTTCTAAATCTTAAGAATACTGGGTAGTTGAATATATATATATATATATATATATATATATATATATATATATATAATAAAAAGGCTTAAACACTAATATTCCATGGTCATAATTTATTCCATTGGAATCGTAAATACGATCCAATTCATCAGACCTACAAATTCAAAAAGAAAACAGAAAAAAACCTACTCCGGAAATAAAAATAGAATTTAGAGAGAGTGTAATTATGAGAGTGTGGGACGAATGTTAGTTTATAAGAAAGGGGTTTAACAGAGAGAGTTTTATTTAAAATTAGGTGTGAGTGGAAGGGGGAAAAAGACTGTTGTCAGATGTCTAAAACAGTATAAGTATACACATCGAGGTGACAATACACACACCATGGCCGATCAAATCTTAAAGAAGGAGGGAGAGGTAAGAAAAGAAGTGGTGGGGAAGAAAGATGGGGCGGGAGAAATTAAAATTGCAAGGGACGCTGTGTAATTGAGAAAATTTGACAAAAATAATATCGACTGCAGGTTACAAATCAAATATTATAAACAATAAATATGACGATTATCTAATCTGGCGAGGACCTATATTTTTATGTTCAAAACGCATGCAAAACCACACATACACAATAACTTATACACGTATATACATACACATCGCCGTGTACCTACATACACACATACATATATCCACGTACACATACACATATATCCACATATTCACACATACATACACACATACATATACATACACACACACACATATACATATATATATCTGATTCAATATCTCAGATACTAAGCGCTTTCTAATAATTACCGCGCATATGATAAAGAAATAATTACACCTACATATATACACGCATACACATACAAACACACCTCCATATATACATATATATATATATATACATACATATATATATATATATATATATACATACACATACACACACACATATATATATATACATATATATATATATATATATATATATATATATATACACACACACACATACATACATACATATACATGTACACACACACACATACATCCATATATATACATATATACATAGACACACACACACATGTATATACACACACACATACATATACACAAACATCTACTCGCATACATACATGTATATACTACACACACACACATATATACATATATACATATATATACACATACACACATACATATACATGTACGCACACATACACATATAAATACATACACACATACACATACATATACATACATATACATACGCACACATATATACACGTATATCCACCTATACCCTATACACACATTTTCCACATACATTTGAAATATCTTCCAACATGAAAATAGTCAACTTTTTGGATATTACACTAAATCTATCTAATGATACCTTTAAACCCTTCCATAAAGTTGATCAAACACCCCTATATATCAACGTCCACTCTAACCACCCTAAACATGTGATAGACCACATCCCTAAAACTGTGAATACTAGAATAAATAAGCTATCTTCTAGCCAAAAAGTCTTTGATGATAATAAATTTATATACAATCAGGCCCTCAAAAATAGTGGTTTTAGACAGGAATTAAACTATAACGGAGAACTTGGAAATCAGAACAATAACAGATCTAAAAATAGAAAGAGGAAGGTAATATGGTTCAACCCACCATATTGCAAGCTCTCTAATATTGATATAGGAAGTTTTTTTCTGAAATTAATTGATAAACATTTTCACAGTAAACATCCATTAAGTAAAATTTTCAATAGGAAGACTCTGAAAATTAGTTACTCATGCGTTAGAAATATGGAGAAAATCATATCTTCCCATAATGGCAGAATACTTAGAAACTACCATTGTAATGTGACTCTATCAAGTAACCCTACTTGCAATTGTAGGAATAAAGATCATTGCCCAATCGGGGGTAAATGTAACTACAAAAAAATAAAAATGTAATATACGAGGCAACTATCTTTCCCGAGGAAAATATAAACGAGAAAAAAAGATATATAGGTATATCCGCCGGTAATTGGAAGCAGCGTCTATACAACCATAGACACTCGTTTAGATATAGATGCCTTAGAAGTCAAACTTCCTTATCCAAACACTACTGTGGATAAGGGGTTAACCCCACTTTTGAAATGGAGATACCTATCAAGAGCCAAAACACCTAATAACTTCCGCGATCGGTGTGATCTGTTCTTGGCGGAAAAAATTTTTATTATCAAAGATAAAAATCAAGATGAACTGTTGAACCTTCGTAATGAGATATTTTCTAAATGTAGACATAAGAAAAGATTCAAAACATAAACACCGTTTTGTAACTTTCTGTCACTTATGTCAGTTCCATCTTGGTTCAAAACATCGGGCATGACATTTTAACGGAATGACTATTATGTTTATTTTGTTTATCTCTATATAGATCATTGTGTATGTTTTTGTGATGCGCTATGGTTTTTTTTTTTTGGTTTTTTTACGCCCAAATTGTTGAAATTTTACTTACTTAGTTCTTAAATTCTAATTTATATGTATGTATTTGTACGTATTTGTATGTATGTGGGTATATGTGTATATATAAATTGTTGAAATTTTACATATTTAGTTCTTAAATTCTAATTTATATGTATGTATTTGTATGTATGTTGGTATATATATATATATATATATATATATATATATATATATATATATATATATATGTGTGTGTGTGTGTGTGTGTGTGTGTATGTATGTGTATGTATGTATGTATGTACTTGGCTACGGGTATATGTAGGTATATATTTAGGGGTGTGTGTATTTGTATATATATGTATATATATATATGGATATGTGTGTGTATGTGTATATATTCATGTATACGTATGTGGGTGTAGGTATATATAGAAGGATATATATGCAGGGATGTGTGTATATGTATATATATATGTATATATATGTATGTATATGTATGTGTGTGGGCATGCGAATGTGTTGGTATATATGTATGTGTATGTATGTATGTGTATATATATGTGTGTATGTGGGTATGGATGTGCGTGTATATGTGTATGTATGTATAGCTAAACGGATAGATATAGGGATACATTATATTTTTGTTTAATTGTATAGAAATGTAAGGTTTTAGGTATATATGTTTATGCGCATGTATGCGTATGTTCATATGTACAAGTGTGTGTAAATAGGTAAAGAGTGGATGCCTATGGATGTATGTGTGTATATGTAGGTATATGTGTGTACATTTTTGTATGTATATATATGTATATATATATATATATATATATATATATATATATATATATATATATATATATATGTATATGTGTGTGTGCGTATATATATCTGGTTTTTGTATGTGTGTGTATGTATATATGTGTATGTGGGTGCATGTGTATTTATGTATATGTATGTGGAAAATGTGTGTATAGGGTATAGGTGGATATACGTGTATATATGTGTGCGTATGTATATGTATGTATATGTATGTGTATGTGTGTATGTATTTATATGTGTATGTGTGTGTACATGTATATGTATGTGTGTATGTGTATATATATGTATATATGTATATATGTGTGTGTGTGTAGTATATACATGTATGTATGCGAGTAGATGTTTGTGTATATGTATGTGTGTGTATATACATGTGTGTGTCTATGTATATATGTATATATATGGATGTATGTGTGTGTGTGTACATGTATATGTATGTATGTATGTGTGTGTGTGTATATATATATATATATATATATATATATGTATATATATATGTGTGTGTGTATGTGTATGTATATATATATATATATATATATGTATGTATATATATATATATATGTATATATGGAGGTGTGTTTGTATGTGTATGCGTGTATATATGTAGGTGTAATTATTTCTTTATCATATGCGCGGTAATTATTAGAAAGCGCTTAGTATCTGAGATATTGAATCAGATATATATATGTATATGTGTGTGTGTGTATGTATATGTATGTGTGTATGTATGTGTGAATATGTGGATATATGTGTATGTGTACGTGGATATATGTATGTGTGTATGTAGGTACACGGCGATGTGTATGTATATACGTGTATAAGTTATTGTGTATGTGTGGTTTTGCATGCGTTTTGAACATAAAAATATAGGTCCTCGCCAGATTAGATAATCGTCATATTTATTGTTTATAATATTTGATTTGTAACCTGCAGTCGATATTATTTTTGTCAAATTTTCTCAATTATACAGCGTCCCTTGCAATTTTAATTTCACCGCCCCATCTTTCTTCCCCACCACTTCTTTCCTTACCTCTCCCTCCTTCTTTAAGATTTGATCGGCCATGGTGTGTGTATTGTCACCTCGATGTGTATACTTATACTGTTTTAGACATCCGACAACAGTCTTTTTCCCCCTTCCACTCACACCTAATTTTAAATAAAACTCTCTCTGTTAAACCCCTTTCTTATAAACTAACATTCGTCCCACACTCTCATAATTACACTCTCTCTAAATTCTATTTTTATTTCCGGAGTAGGTTTTTTTCGGTTTTCTTTTTGAATTTGTAGGTCTGATGAATTGGATCGTATTTACGATTCCAATGGAATAAATTATGACCATGGAATATTAGTGTTTAAGCCTTTTTATTATATCCTTACTCTGTCCTGGACATTGAGTTCTACCTGGATTTTATCCTCTCGGAAATTTTTTTTTATTCTAAAATATACATGTGTATATATGCACCTGTGGATTTTGCATATATATGTATATTTACCACTAATATTATCAATATATTGCTCCTTACCATTATAAGTTGAGCTCTCCTTGATATACTTCCAGTTAAACTGCTTTTATTCGAACCTATTTAGATTGAAATGGAAAAATTTACTCCGGATTATTCCTTGAAAAACATTCCTTACCCTTCATTGCACCTTTTCTCTGTCTGCCTTACTGAAAGAATCATTGACCTTATTAAAAGAATGAGGTGGAAAACTTTTTTCTACCATAATCCCAAAAATGACCAAGAATTAAATTCTGAAACGTTTCACCTGAAATCCCAAAAAACTCCACCGTGTGACAAGCTACTTATACCGTTCGAAGGGGATCTGATCGATTTAATTAAAAAGATTAAGTTCAAGAATTATAACAACTACTTCCTGACTAAAATTGGTAGAGACATTAAATACATAAAAAAAATCCAATAAATTATGGATTAAAGCCGACAAATCTAAAAATTTCTATAAAGTTACACCTTCTGAATATGACAAAATCGTCACTGACAAAATTACCAGCTCTTATAAAAAAGACAAAGACAATAGTACCTTATCATCTATCAATGAAGACATCTGCAAATTTGCTAACAAATGTGGAGTTGCTGACAGAATGGGCAAATTTGGTTTGAAAGATGCATACATTCTCTTCAAAGATCATAAGCCGAACTTCATCAATAGCTTGCAGTCCCGTCTAATTAATCCCTCCAAATCTGAGTTGGGATTAATTTCTAAGAGTATTATTAAGAAAATAACTTCATGTGTCCTGGAGAAATACCCTGCTAACCTTTGGAAAGACTCGGCCGAGACGATTAAATGGTTCCGAGAGATCCCTAACAAAAGAAGAGCCACTTTCATCCAATTTGACATCTTGGATTTTTACCCTTCTATTTCGGAAGAACTATTAAGTAGCAGCCTTAATTTCGCCAAAGGATATTCTGAAATAACGGATAATGATCTGAACATCATTTTAGCGTCAAGAAGATCAATTCTTGCATACAATGACGCTACTTGGGTGAAGAAGAATAATGGTAGTTTCGATGTACCTATGGGGGCCTTTGATTCCGCCCAAATTGCAGATCTGGTGGGCATATATATTCTCGACACCTTAAGTAGAGTAGTTAACCTTAGCCAAGTCGGAATTTATAGAGATGACGGCCTAATCATTGTCCCAAATAGCAATGGCCCCTTGACTTCTAGCTTACATAAGAAGATAATTAGGGCCTTCAAATACTTAGGCCTTAAAATTGAAATATCTTCCAACATGAAAATAGTCAACTTTTTGGATATTACACTAAATCTATCTAATGATACCTTTAAACCCTTCCATAAAGTTGATCAAACACCCCTATATATCAACGTCCACTCTAACCACCCTAAACATGTGATAGACCACATCCCTAAAACTGTGAATACTAGAATAAATAAGCTATCTTCTAGCCAAAAAGTCTTTGATGATAATAAATTTATATACAATCAGGCCCTCAAAAATAGTGGTTTTAGACAGGAATTAAACTATAACGGAGAACTTGGAAATCAGAACAATAACAGATCTAAAAATAGAAAGAGGAAGGTAATATGGTTCAACCCACCATATTGCAAGCTCTCTAATATTGATATAGGAAGTTTTTTTCTGAAATTAATTGATAAACATTTTCACAGTAAACATCCATTAAGTAAAATTTTCAATAGGAAGACTCTGAAAATTAGTTACTCATGCGTTAGAAATATGGAGAAAATCATATCTTCCCATAATTGCAGAATACTTAGAAACTACCATTGTAATGTGACTCTATCAAGTAACCCTACTTGCAATTGTAGGAATAAAGATCATTGCCCAATCGGGGGTAAATGTAACTACAAAAATGTAATATACGAGGCAACTATCTTTCCCGAGGAAAATATAAACGAGAAAAAAAGATATATAGGTATATCCGCCGGTAATTGGAAGCAGCGTCTATACAACCATAGACACTCGTTTAGATATAGATGCCTTAGAAGTCAAACTTCCTTATCCAAACACTACTGGGATCTGGTGGATAAGGGGTTAACCCCACTTTTGAAATGGAGATACCTATCAAGAGCCAAAACACCTAATAACTTCCGCGATCGGTGTGATCTGTTCTTGGCGGAAAAAATTTTTATTATCAAAGATAAAAATCAAGATGAACTGTTGAACCTTCGTAATGAGATATTTTCTAAATGTAGACATAAGAAAAGATTCAAAACATAAACACCGTTTTGTAACTTTCTGTCACTTATGTCAGTTCCATCTTGGTTCAAAACATCGGGCATGACATTTTAACGGAATGACTATTATGTTTATTTTGTTTATCTCTATATAGATCATTGTGTATGTTTTTGTGATGCGCTATGGTTTGTTTTTTTTTTACGCCCAAATTGTTGAAATTTTACTTACTTAGTTCTTAAATTCTAATTTATATGTATGTATTTGTACGTATTTGTATGTATGTGGGTATATGTGTATATATAAATTGTTGAAATTTTACTTATTTAGTTCTTAAATTCTAATTTATATGTATGTATTTGTATGTATGTGGGTATATATATATATATATATATATATATATGTGTGTGTGTGTGTGTGTGTGTGTGTATGTATGTGTATGTATGTACTTGGCTACGGGTATATGTAGCTATATATTTAGGGGTGTGTGTATTTGTATATATATGTATATATATATATGGATATGTGTGTGTATGTGTATATATTCATGTATACGTATGTGGGTGTAGGTATATATAGAAGGATATATATGCAGGGATGTGTGTATATGTATATATATATGTATATATATGTATGTATATGTATGTGTGTGGGTATGCGAATGTGTTGGTATATATGTATGTGTATGTATGTATGTGTATATATATGTGTGTATGTGGGTATAGATGTGCGTGTATATGTGTATGTATGTATAGCTAAACGGATAGATATAGGGATACATTATTTTTTTGTTTAATTGTATAGAAATGTAAGGTTTTAGGTATATATGTTTATGCGCATGTATGCGTATGTTCATATGTACAAGTGTGTGTAAATGGGTAAGGAGTGGATGCCTATGGATGTATGTGTGTATATGTAGGTATATGTGTGTACATTTTTGTATGTATATATATGTATATATATATATATATATATGTATATGTGTGTGTGCGTATATATATCTGGTTTTTGTATGTGTGTATATGTATATATGTGTATGTGGGTGCATGTGTATTTATGTATATGTATGTGGAAAATGTGTGTATAGGGTATAGGTGGATATACGTGTATATATGTGTGCGTATGTATATGTATGTATATGTATGTGTATGTGTGTATGTATTTATCTGTTTATGTGTGTGTACATGTATATGTATGTGTGTATGTGTATATATATGTATATATGTATATATGTGTGTGTGTGTGTGTAGTATATACATGTATGTATGCGAGTAGATGTTTGTGTATATGTATGTGTGTATGTGTGTATATACATGTGTGTGTGTGTCTATGTATATATGTATATATATAGATGTATGTGTGTGTGTACATGTATATGTATGTATGTATGTGTGTGTGTATATATATATATATATATATATGTATATATATATATATGTGTGTGTATGTATATATATATGTATGTATATATATATATATATGTATATATGGAGGTGTGTTTGTATGTGTATGCGTGTATATATGTAGGTGTAATTATTTCTTTATCATATGCGCGGTAATTATTAGAAAGCGCTTAGTATCTGAGATATTGAATCAGATATATATATGTATATGTGTGTGTATGTATATGTATGTGTGTATGTATGTGTGAATATGTGGATATATGTGTATGTGTACGTGGATATATGTATGTGTGTATGTAGGTACACGGCGATGTGTATGTATATACGTGTATAAGTTATTGTGTATGTGTGGTTTTGCATGCGTTTTGAACATAAAAATATAGGTCCTCGCCAGATTAGATAATCGTCATATTTATTGTTTATAATATTTGATTTGTAACCTGCAGTCGATATTATTTTTGTCAAATTTTCTCAATTACACAGCGTCCCTTGCAATTTTAATTTCACCCGCCCCATCTTTCTTCCCCACCACTTCTTTCCTTACCTCTCCCTCCTTCTTTAAGATTTGATCGGCCATGGTGTGTGTATGTCACCTCGATGTGTATACTTATACTGTTTTAGACATCCGACAACAGTCTTTTTCCCCCTTCCACTCACACCTAATTTTAAATAAAACTCTCTCTGTTAAACCCCTTTCTTATAAACTAACATTCGTCCCACACTCTCATAATTACACTCTCTCTAAATTCTATTTTCATTTCTGGAGTAGGTTTTTTTCTGTTTTCTTTTTGAATTTGTAGGTCTGATGAATTGGATCGTATTTACGATTCCAATGGAATAAATTATGACCATGGAATATTAGTGTTTAAGCCTTTTTATTATATCCTTACTCTGTCCTGGACATTGAGTTCTACCTGGATTTTATCCTCTCGGAATTTTTTTTTATTCTAAAATATACATGTGTATATATGCACCTGTGGATTTTGCATATATATGTATATTTACCACTAATATTATTATATATATATATATATATATATATATATATATATATATATATATATATATATATATATATAAGTGTAGAAGAACGAACAGTAAGATCACAGCATTCAAAACATTAAGTTAAAAACAGTGCTCAATACAAAAAGTCGAGCCGTAAACATTTATTTATTTATTATGCAGTGCTACATTAAAACAGAGTAACATCGTGATTCCCCACCTGATGAGACGTTTTAAAAAGTTTTCCTTTTTTGACGTTGAAACAAAAATGCACAATTTTGTAGTGGATATGTGCATAAGAAATATATATATATATATATATATATATATATATATATATATATATATATATATATATATATATATATAAAGACATTTACGGTGTATTCGTCATTTAATCTTATGTCCATTATTTCCTCCTTAGATAAATTTCCCAAACAACAGGCTGTCGATAAATGGGTCAACACCTCATGAAAATACCCACTTCCTTTTTAAAATATGCTTTTCTGCGATATGTTAAACAGAAAATAATATTTGTTTCAATTCGGACTAAACTTTAAATTGGGTAATTTTTCTCAAATAACGTTTCAGAAAAGTATACTTAATTTTTGAAAGATCTTTTAATAAAGCGAATTATGTGCTGACAGATTTGTCAATGTGGCCGATTTCATCGATTTTACTTAGAACCAGAAAAAATCATTACAATGTATTTATTATATTTATATTTATTTGCTTATCAGAAATATTAAATTTATTCTATTAGCTTAGAATTAACACTAAAATAAAAGCCGCAGGAAAAAAAAAATCATTTTTAAAATGCATTTTTAACGTTACATATAGCTTTTTGGGTTTGTTTTGGTTTAGTTTGGTTTGGTTTACGGCATATCAACCTCGATGGGTTATTTAATACCGACAATTTTTATTGCTGGTATTTTTTTTCAAAAATGTATTTCTAGTAATATTTTTCCTTCAAAAATGTATTACTGGTAATATCTTTTTTTTTTTTTTTTTAAATGTATTGCTGGCAATATTTTTTCTTCAAAAATGTATTGCTGGTAATATTATTTTTTTCAAAAATGTATTGCTGGTAATAATTTTTTACAAAGCATTTCTGGTAATACCAGAAATGCTTTGTAAAAAACCTATTTTTACACTTTCATATTGTTTTCACCCAGAGTTTAGAGGTTAACTATCTGACCATAGCTGGGGCCCTAACAGTTGCTACCACCCCGGGTTAGGGTGTACCTGGGAACAACAGCAATTAAGAGGTGGTTCCACGCGCCTCAAAACCTCCTGATCAGAGGCCTTGCTGTTGGACGTAGTTTATCGTCTTACCCAGGACGCGCATGTAGTTTAACGTCATACCCAGGACGGTCCCTTTTTGGGGAGGTACATATATATATATATATATATATATATATATATATATATATATATGTGTGTGTGTGTGTGTGTGTATATATATATATATATATATATATATATATATATATAAGAAAACAGATCACGTGGTATGAAATATTTGAGGTCTGTTGTTGATTTGTGTAATTAGAGTAAATTCAAAACATCTCCAATTTGTATCTTCCTAAATACATATAAATAGCAGTTTATAGCCATTCAACTCCAAAATACCTTCTCACCTGCTCATATCAACAGCAAACTTTGTCATTAGTACATGTCTTCTCTTTCTTTCTTCGCCATTACACTGTGTATATTAGTAACTTCTATTAATCATTTCACACCTGAGTGGTAAAGAATATAAGCAAAACACTATTAAAGAGCCAGAACAATAAAATAACATAATTTAAGAGGACAGAAGATAATGACTAACATTGCATTTAAATGTTTGAAGACCATTCTACAAGAGAATTCTACAAGAGAATTCTACAAGAGAATTCTACAAGTGAGAAAAGAAAATTTTAGCATAGAAATTACGGTTACACCTAACCGTTTCGACTTTAAAATGATGAGATTTTGCAGCCAATCTATTAATGCGCTTAAATTCATAAAGTCTACGTACCATAGACGAGAGCTCATCAGAACATTTACCATGAAAGTATTTATAAAAAAGGTAAAAGCAAGCTAAATTACGGCGGTGAGAAAGTGACTGTAGTCAAGATGCCAGTTCAGGACCAATAACATTGTAGTTTTTTCTCTGGATTTTATCAAGGATCTCTAAATATATAGCAGGAACACCAGACGATATATGACAGCAATATTCTAAGAATCGACAAATGGCACACTTCTAAATATGTCACATTAATTCTGACGAGAAAAATTGTCTACCAGGACATACTGAACCAACATTCCTAGTGGCAGACTTAGATTTCGATTCGATATAAACACTGATATATGATTCCGTTCTTCAAAAATGGAAAACAAAATGGCCACTGAAATTTATTACTACAACGCAATCAATCATTTACACAACCCTAAGTCAACTGTTAATTAACCATATTTACTTATAATGAGTTTTGGTTGTTTAAAGTTCTTGTTTTTTACTGAATTTATGTATTTAGTTCATGAACTTCGTTCACAGATCCAATACTTCACGTAAAAATACACTTGACCTGCATTTATAACTGTAATGTAGTAACAACTCAAAGTAGAATCTTTACTTCATTTGATTTGTTTAACTGCAAATGATTGTTTTTATTTTCTTTTATCACTTGATAAAACATCATTAAATCCACAATCATTCATTTGATTTGTTCGAAAATGTTAATTTACGATTTGAATTTAGAATTAAATAAAGTTCTTTTTTGTGTCGAAGGAGACAATTATTCTCTATAGTATCTTAGTACATTAAATAGATTTGTGAGAGTATTTTATCTCAGACACATAAGTTTTAAATCGATATTGGATGATTGGACCCATAATTTCTCGAAAATAATACGTATTTTATTACTGTAAATTACAGGTGATAATATGGATTCGTTTAGGTTTAAACAAAAATATTTTTCGTTATTGATTTATAATAATAAATACGATATTATCCCAATAATAATTGTAACATTTTTTTGACAATAAATTTATGTTTATCAGTAACCGCGTTTTTGATTTGGCGAAAAAATTTTAAAAATCTATAAACAGGCCAATTTCGAAGAAAAGAGGATATCAAGTTAACAATTTATTGAAATTTTAATTTTCATCATCATCATCATCACCACTTTCTGTTATAGAGTCAATATCTAAATTGTCATTAAACAAATTATCATTCACAATATCTTCGTCCTATTCAAAATTATCTTCGGTCTCTTCATTCTCCTGCCAAAGGATGTTATATTCAGAGTCATCCATGGCTGACGTGAGACAACACTTCTTGAAACCTCTCTTTATAACATCCTCACTGACGGAATACCAAGATGCTTGAATCCATTTTACAATAAGTTTCAACTCTGGTTTTATTATTTTATGTCGTTTAGTTTTGATTTTATTCTTAACGTCAAGGTCGACAAAATGTCTTCGTAATTATTTTATTGTTTTTTTTTTTTTTTGTTTTTTTGTTTTTTTTATAAAAATGTATAGATGCGTATTATACATAGAGATAGATATATTTCTTAATTTTTGGATCATTTGTTGGGGTGCATATTAGTTATGGGTGCGTATTATTTTCGAGACATTATGGTATGTTATAAGAATGAAAGCATGTCTAGACTCTTAAGTTCATATCCATCGAAAAGTGTTTAAAAATGGTTGATTGCGATTACTTTGAACTAGGTCTTTCACAGAGGAAAATAATTCAAATAATGATTCGAACTAAATAAAAATGTAAGATGACAGAAAAAATTGCGACTTCTCTTTGGTACAATTTAATTTGTATAAATAAGAAAAAGATCCTTAATTATCCACCTACCTGTGACACATTCAAGCGTAATCAATGGCAATTCTATATCCTGAGGGTCCAATTTTTATTTACCGTGATTGTCCACAATTTATTTCAAGCACCGAACACATCCAATTATCAACAAAAAAAGAGAAAATTCTATTTTTATTTATACTATTCTTTCATTGTCTGGGAAAATTTCAAGACATCATTATAGACGATCTTTTTTTTTTTATCAAAGGCAAGAATACACTGAGTTTAGTAAGGAATAAAAATACATTTCTGTCAACTATTATTCATATTCTTTCTTATTTCTCGCATTAACATTTTATTCTCTAAAAGGCACACCATGATTTTTTTTAATCAAAAACGGCTTTGCACGAAAAGGCGAACTTGAAAGAGGATGAAAAAGAAACGCAGACAATGCGACACACGATAAAAAATGGCGTTTATTGAGATATATATTTTTAATCAAGTCCCTCCGTAATAATCACAATGATGAAAGAAAGATAAGAAAGTTTACTACCTGTCAGATTTTTTTTTTCTTTCGAACAATGAACGGGATTAATGTTTTATTTTAACTAGCTTAATATTTTTTTTAACTATAATCGCTTACATCCCTTCAGGATGTAAGCGATTATAGCTCTCCACAAATTCCTTTTCTTTATTATCTTGGAATTTATATTACTTCTTGTAAAAAGAGATTTATTCTTGTAATCACTACGGTAATGCATTCATAGTCGTCCTACTATACTGGCTGCCAACTAAGCCTATATAACCCAATCAATATTTAGCCCATAGCTGAAGGGCAAATAGATCCATAACTTTCCCATGGCTGTTAATGCGAAATAAAACTTAATAACACGCCGATTCCAATTTCGACACCGATAACCGTACTGCTACCCGCTCATCCAAAATAGAACAAATACTACATTTACGGGGATGGTAGAGGAAGCAATGACAACCTTTGGGACATATAATGTACATATATAAACATTAGAAATATTGCATGTTTTAAAAGTTGCAAAAAAATTAACAACAATTTTTTTTTTAAGTCCGAATATAAATAGTATAAATAATAACTCCTCGTCCCAGAAATTCAGACCGTAATTTGAAGGTGTTTTTTTTTTTGTTTTTTTTTTTTTCGTTTTTGTTCTTCATCTGATAAAAATTCTGTTGAAATTTAAAAACGAACCTTTATGTATTACTCTTATATCTCATCGATATGTGAATCCAGTCGTTAGAGGAACGACAATATAAATTGGTTCGGTTGATTTGTCATTAATCTATTTAATGTCTGAACTTCTCATTCTTTTCAGTCACTTTTTCCACCGCAGTGACCTGACTCTTTCTTTTCTATAAATATTTTCATGGCAATTGTTCTGGTGAACTTTTCTCCTCGGTACCCCGATCGCACGAATTTAAGCGCACTATTAGATTGGTAACTAGGTCTCATCTTTTTACTGTTGAATTACCTTTATGTCACCGTAAATTCTATTCTAATAGTTTCTTTTCTCGCACTTCCCACCTGCGGAAATCTCTCGTCACACGTACAATTTTAAAACATTTAAATGCTCCGACAATCGCAATCTTTTCTCTTCCTGAATTTTTGTTCTTTTATTGTCCTTTCTCCCCACTAAAGTCTTCTCATTCTCTTTTGCTCTTAATAACCTCTTGCGCCTTAGTGGCATTATCGCCTTGCTTGGAGTGAAATGGTTTTTAAAACATCAAGTAAAAATTAGTTGACATTTTATACTCGATTCTTTGCAGCATTCTTTTATTAATTTTTACATTTTAGTTTACTTTATAAGAAAATATGATGGCATAAATTTTATTTCAAGACGATACTCGAACCTCTAGTTTTGGTTCACTATTTTTCAATACAGTGAGATCAATCCTTACAGGATGTCCAACAAAAGCGAAATTTGTTTTGATCTTAATAGTACCTTTATTTACATGGTTACAATTTTTCCTATAAATTTTCCCTTTTTTCCCAACATTTTTGTATCGTTTTTCAAATTTGTTCGAGTAGGACCGATAATGATAGATATAACTGTCACTTGTATATTTCACAACTTTTTAATCCTCGAGCAAGGTCTATGTCTTTTTTCGGTTATTCGTTTTCTCTTAATTAACCTGTGGTCTGTTTGGATAAGAAAGATTGAGTATTTGATAGATTTTCCTTTCTTTGTCTATAACGATTACATTTCATCTCCAGGTCTGAATTTAAGTCCTACACAATTTTACCTTTTTATTTTTTTATAAATTTTTATTATTATTATTATTTTATATCCAAGTCATTTCAAATCATAGGCGATCATGACTCGCTTACAACTAACTGCCTTTTATCTATTACCGTAAGTAACTTTTGAGCCTTTACAATCTATCTTTTTCTTTATCCTGTCATCCATTTATTCAAACTCAATTCAGTTATTCATTGCTTTTCTTGCTTTTCTTGTTTTCAGTATGTCCTGTGTGTGTTAAATTCTCTGGATCATCTTTAAGTTTCCCTAGAAATTTCAACCGTCTCTTTCTGATTGTACTTATAAGTTTCCATGTTGTTACTGTTTTCCTTAATGCTTCCTTGTTACCCACATGTTTTGTTCAAGGCATTCTTATCCTTCGTCGGTAGAACCATATCGCTGTCGTCGCTTCTTGGTCAGTACGTATGCCTTATAATGTCGTACTTATTGAACTACTTTCTTGGATCCCAGTCATTTGCACACTTTAGAGTGAGTTACCGTTCCGACATGTCCTGTTTATATTTGTATGCCCTCTAAGCCAATTTGTTATCTTAATCATAATATAGTTTGTTCAAATAAACTTACTTTATGTTGCCATTAATACGGGTTCCATTTTTCTTTTCAAGTGTCCTCTGCGCAATTATCTCTATCTTATTTCATCTAAATTCGTTTGTTATTCTCTTGATATCGGTACGATCTTAATTTTCCTCCCATTTTTTCTTTCTTATTTTGGAGTTTTACTGATACAATTCTTTTCTTAATTAAATTACATTTTTGCCTCTCATAATTGACCTTTCGTTACTCGGCTATTTTTTTAATTTGTAATTCCTTTAGTCAGAGTCGACACAATCTTCAATACAGATGGGTTTCTTACTTCTTTTCTTTGCACATTGACGCTATATTTGGGTTCAAGACTTCATACATAATCATCAGTTTTCTTTTTTTCTCGTCGAAAACCAGTTTAGGAAAGACAAGAAAATGATTCTATTCTTAATATGGCTACTCTCTTTATTTATTATTATTATTATTATTATTATTATTATAAAAAAAATTTTTTGAACCGAAATATTTTTTATAATCACATGCCGGGCCATAATTTATGACCTACCGCAAAGCGAAGCATGTGATTTTTGTTGTTTTCAATTAATTAGACAAAAGGCAGCTATAACCAAAACAATATAAATAGATAAAGCTCTACTCAGGATAGGAACTGTGCTTGTTAGAATTATTTTTAGGATTTCCCGAAGAGTTGATGCACTAGGATTTTATTTCTTCTTGAGTTCCTTTCTTTATCAGATCCAAAGCTCCAACCACAACAGGAAAAGTTTTAGTTCTTAAGTACCACATTTTTTTCTGTTTCCATCTCCAGGTCTTTGCATTTGCTTAGTTTTAAAAAATCAATCACAAAGATATTTTGTCACTTGGTATGCTCATGTCAATCAGTGTGCAAACGTTTCCTTTTTGTATTTGATAATAATGTCTGGATGATTTACTTGTATTATATGATCTGTGTTGATAGGAAAATCCAAGAGGATGGTAACATCTGCTCCTTCAACAAAATATTGAGGATGATGCTCATACATACGTTTTTCTCCCTGAGTGATGACATCTTCCAATGTTAATATTGACCTACTCTGTGATGATGGTTTTCCTACTCACTGGGTGTGAGTATTGAGCATCCTGAGATAAGGTGATCAATAGTTTCAGTATATTGGTCACAGAATCTACATTTTGGGTCCGTACTATTATGCAAGATATTTGATTAATATATATATATATATATATATATATATATATATATATATATATATATATATATATATATATATATATTGCAATGATCAGCCATACAAAGAATAAATCAGTAAGGTTTATGTAATAAATGGCGAATTCACTTCACTAACAAATTTAAAAGTATTACCCCACTAACCACTCGTTGAATGAATGCGATCTTTGTTTTTAGATTTTCTGAATGTTCCATAAATATGCTAGTACTTTCGATAGGTCATCCTATCATCATCAGGCAGAGATATTATTTTTCTTTTTAGATAAAATTCAGGTAACATCCTAGACGAAAATAAATGTAATGCAAGTCGAAATGTGTTTTTTGATAACAGGGCGAGTAGTATACGCAGATAAACTACAGGAGTATAGACGACTTGGGTTTGAGAATAACGTTCAGGATTCTTTCGTCGGTCATTCGATTCTTGGTGACGTCCGATTCCTCTGACAGCAAACAGCTAAGTCCAATTTTGGCGACGTCCGATTCCTCTGACAGCAAACAGCTAAGTCCAATTTTGGGGGCGTCTGATTCCTCTGAAAGCAAACAGCTAAGTCCAATTTTGGTGACGTCCGATTCCTCTGAAAGCAAACAGCTAAGTGAAGTTGCTATATCCCAACACGCGCGAAAAAAAACCGTTAGGTGTTAAGTCACGTGTTGGCATATGAAAGTGAATATGCGTTATCCATTGAATACTATTAGGGTCACTTGTACTTATCAGACAAGCAGCGTTCGTCTGGCCTGCGATCAGAGACCAGACAGGAGGTGGTGGAAAGGGAGATTCTCTTCCAAGGACTGGCTTTAGTTTAACCGGGTACAAAAAAAATATTCCATAATCTGCATATTCAAAGAGATAAAGAGACGACTGCTATTCTCATATCTCGTCCCAAATATGTAAAGTATTAAAAATATACTTGTAAAATCTAAGGTGGGGGTACAATTATTGGTCTATCATAACACTGTCTATAATATTACTATTAATATATATTGAGAAAGATAATATATAACTATATATATATATATGCTATTTTCTCTATTATTATTGTTTGTTTATTATTATCTGTCTATATATTTGTTGTCATTATTATTATCATTACTATTATTTGATGCTTGTTCACACAAAATCGCTGGAGTCGCAAAAGGACTTAAATTTCTAGTAGATTTGTTAGTATCATTTCAAAGTTCAGTACTGTTGTTGTTGAGATAATCTTAATCTTTCGTGAATATTCAGTTGATCTAATCTCGATTCTAGTGTTTGCACTGAGTTCCATGTGCGCAAACAACATGGATACGAACTTTTATCTTTATTGTGGTCGTTGGAAGGATGTTGACAGTCTTGTTGTCATTGTTAGCAGATGATGATACGAATGTTATTGTCGTTGTCACAGTCATCACCATCATTATTATTATCATCATCACTATTAACATAATAATTCTTTTAAGGCTGTTTCCTTTCAGGAAGACGATCGAGGTTATCCACAAATTCCTTTTCTTTATTACTTGGGAATTGCCATGACGTTTTGGGAAAGATAGTGATTTTCCAAGCGTAGCTCAGATGTGGCACAAGGCCGAAAGTATGGGGCACCCAGTGAGGACCGAACTCACTACTCAGTCGTCATTGTTCTAGCGAGACAAACTTGCTAACCATTACACCGTCTCGAGGTTCCCAAAGCGATTTTCCAAGCATAGCTTAGATGTGGCACAAGGCCGAAAGTATGGGGCACCCAGTGAGGATAGAACTCACTACTCAGTTGTGATTATTTTAGCGAGACAAGCTTGCTAACCATTACACCGTCTCGGGGTTCCCAAAGTGATTTTCCAAGCGTAGCTCAGATGTGGCACAAGGCCGAAAGTATGGGGCACCTAGTGAGGATCGAACTCACTAATCAGTCGTCATTGTTCTAGAGAGACAAGCTTACTAACCATTACACTGTCTCGGGGTTCCGTTTTGGGAAAGATAGTGGAGTAACTTCTTGCTTGTTATGTATTTTTTCATTTCTTATCCTTGACTGGCTCTCATCCAAGGCTAGAGAGCCCGGTCTACATTGCTATTTAACTTTTATATGCGATGTGGAGACGAAATAGATCCATTCTTTTTTCAAGGACATTTGTGCGAATGTGAAAACCACAGACGAGGCCGGAATTCGAAATCACTTCGCCGACTCCAAAATGCACGTCGATAACTGTTACACTGCTAGTATCATCATCATCATTATTGTTATGCACACAAAAAAGGATATAAGAATTAACAGCAAGGCATGGGAAATCTTTCAAACAGTAAAAGGAAAAGACTAAAAGCGAAAAAGAAATCTCAGTGCGTATGTATGGTTCTTCGAAGTCTTTCAAACGACCTAAAGTCTAACGTCGCCATTATAATGGCAAGCGAAGTGACCAGCGTAAAATAAAAATAAAGAGCAGCGTTGATTCCCGCATATTTTTTTTTTTTTTTTTTAATGCAAGGCTTTTTAGTTTTCATTATTGGTTTCTCAGTTGATATCTTTGAATTTCTTTAAATTGCTGCTTTTCTTATTTGATCTCGAGCAGACTAACAAAGAAAAAAATGACGGAAAGAAGTAGATTGAATGAGGTGATTAAAAGGAAAGAATTGTAATCCTTCCAAGTAGGTTTATAAGAAGACTTGATCAATCAATAAAGCTTTTACGTTGTAATGAGGCGATTTTTTTTCTAAATGAGGAGACTTGTGTAGAAGAAATAACAAAATCTATTGTAGTTGTGACTTGAAGATATTGACTGCATTTTACTTTTATTATTCTTTCTCTTTTGAAATTTACTATTTGGTTTATTTTCTGGCTGGAAAGGAAAGCGGTGGATACTCATTTCTCTATCGTTATACATTTCTTTTGGATTCCAGGTATTTGTTTTGTTGTTCTATGATTATACTGGGAGCAAAAGAGAACCTCTGAATCTTGTTCCGTGGTTAAGTTAGCGTTTCCTACTGGTACCAAGAAAAACATTTTGAACGGCTGTTTTCGAGGTAAGAAGGTCCTCACCACTTAGAAGTTTGATGCTAGACAATTTTCTTTCTCATATTTTCCAACTCGCCATTCAATCTTGTTCATTACTATCATAAGATTCGTACGCATCAAAACTAAGAAAACCAGTAGAATGAGAGTGATGAAAATTGAAGGACTAGGAGAGTGAGGTAGATTAAAAGTAAAAGACTAAGAGAACTAAGAGAGTGAGCGAGATTAAAAGTGATATACTAAGAGAACTAGGAGAGTGAAAGAGATGAAAGTGAAATACTAACAGGATTAGGAGAGTAAGAGAAAGGAAAAGTAAAAGACTAGGAGAGTGAGAGAGATGAAAATGAAAGACGAAGAGGACTAGGAGAGAGAGAGATGAAAGTGGAAGACTAAGAGGATTAGGAGAGTGAGAGAGAGGAAAAGTGAAAGACTAAGAGAGTAAGATAAATGAAAAGTGAAAGACTAAGAGGACTATGATAGTGAGAAAGATGAAAGTGGAAGATTAAGACGACTAAGAGAGTAAAAGAAATGAAAAGTGAAAGATTAAGAGGATTAGGTAGGTGAGGGAGATTAAAAGAGAATGATTGAGATGACAATGAAAGACCAAGAGGACTGAGAGAGTGAAAGAAATGAAAAGTGACAGACTATAAAGACTAGGAGAGAGTGAGAGATGAAAAGTGAGGAATTAAGGGGAATAAGAGAGCGGGAGAGATGAAAATGAAAAGGAAAAGACTAAAAGAACTATTAAAGAAATAAAGAAAGTCTGAAATTGATAAATAAAAAAGAACCGGTAGATGAACTTCTATACAAGCTTTAGTCGGTTATTTTCTTATCGTCCATTATATACAAATTTTACAAAAGAGATTGTCCTTGTGCCAGACTGAACAACCATTATTAAATATCTAGATTAATGTAAACTTAATGATATATAGGTGTGTGTGTGTGTGTGTGTGTGTGTGTGTGTGTGTGTGTGTGTGTGGTTATTGTGAAGTTTTGTAAAGATTTAAATTATCAGAACTTCAGTTCTACGCATAAATTACCTGTAAAGAGCAGTGGAAGACTGGATATTTTTATGTTAACATTGAATAGAATTTTATTTTTGACTTTTTAAATATTAACATTGACTCACGGTTACAATCGAGCAGAAAATAAACTGTGCACTGTTGTAAAATTACATTATTCCTGAATTGACACGGTAAAGTCTTCTTTATTTCTTGTGAACTCGAACACTCATTTTCCGTTATTCTCTCTCTCTCTCTCTCTCTCACTCTCTCTCTCTCTCTCTCTCTCTCTCTCTCTCTCTCTCTCTCTCTCTCTCTCTCTCTCCACATAATTAATTCCGGCCTAACATCCCAGTGGGGGACTCGCTCCTTGCTACGAGTGATGCGGTGTCAAAAATTGAATTTACTAATCCTACTGTTTTTCAATAGCTTTCAGGCTTATATTGTAAGCACAATTCAATACTAGTGGTCGCAATTCCTACTACCAACGGCCGTATTCAGCTAACTAGCTTTGGTTGACCCATAGCATTGTAGTTAACTATATTGGCTATCATCCGCCATCGACAACTAAATATCAATCCAATGTATCGGTTTGTTAATGCCTACCTCCCTATGCAACTGAAGAGTTACTGCCCACTCCGGAATTTATCATCGAGGTTTTCTCCTTTTGTATAGCCCCTACCTATTGACTTGTCTGGTTTGGTTGGACGTTCCAGGAGAAACTCTCATCAACAAATCCCGCAGGGTCATAGAAGCATGCAAGTCAAGATACTTAATCATGGAGTTTACACGATTACACGATACCCGATTTCATGTAAATCAAGGATTTTTTTTCACAATAAAATTTGTATTAATTAATTGACGTATACCAACGTTTAAGGATATGCTTATATATTTTAGTATATTTAGCTTATAAAATCTATCCTTATTAGAAATATTGATAATAATTTGTTTTATAAATGTTGGGCTTTATTATTCAAAGTGAAAGATTTTTACATATACAGTGTTACCCGGATATAAGAGAGTTGTCGGGACCGGAGAGGAATTCTCTTATATCCTGGTTTCTCTTATATCCGAGATTGGTCTATTTTGTTTAGGTAGGTATGGCTCTAATTTGGGACCAGAGAAAATCTCTTATATCCCGGTCTCTTATATCCGGGTTACACTGTATATTCTTTGCTTGAATATTGTTTTCCATTCCCATACACATCCCTTTTAATGATAGATCATAAGTTTTCCACCAGAATAATATCTGAAGATACCAAGAGCCATTCCATTCAATTAACATCTCTAAAGCATTTTGACAAAACGAATAATAGCCAGCTTTACAGAAATCAAAGGAGAAATGTCTTCAGCTACTCACTGCAAAAACACCTTGTTCAAGAACTTACGATAATTCGCTGTATTTATCCTGAAATCATCATCAACTTTGAAGGGGTCTCTAATTTTAGGGCTTATAATACTAGACCATAACATTAGTCTGTTGGGGTGCTGCCTCACAATTTCTATAAAGAACCTAGCCTGTAATCCAGTCTATTTAATGTAGCGCTACATTAATCATTAAAAATTATTATTGAAAATTCAGTTTCTCGTATGAAGTAGTTTGGTTGCTTTATGTCTGTATCAAATGTTCATTTTATTATTCATATTTTCTCTCTAACTATTTTCGCATCACCAGATTTTTAAACATATTTCCTTGCTAGCAAATCCAATCTACACTTTTCATTTCTCCCCGATCGCTTTTTGTGATAGTTTTTATATCAGTTTGTTTTATTATTATTATTATTATTATTATTATTATTATTATTATTATCTTTCCAATGTTTTCAATTTATTTTTTTGTTATCCTGCAATCTCTGTCATCTTTTGTCGCACTTCCTACAGTGTGTTCCAGTCACTCAATAATTTTATATCTTGTTTTTCTTATGAGGTAATATCTTACGACATATAGCAATCTTTGCATATTTTAAATTAAAAAATAATATCAATACTTCTAATATTATATTTATTTTATATTCTACTATTATATATGTTTGCAACTTAAAATATAACTGTAATATTATATATAACTAAATCATTACTGTGTATGTATTTACTTTCAAAACAACAATATTATTATATATATCTATAGTCATCCACAGACAGACTGTTTCAAAACAACAATACTATATATATATAGAGAGAGAGAGTCATCCACGGAGAGACTGTTTCGCTGTATCACATCCGATTGCCTCAAGCCGAGACCGAAACCCGACTGATTTGGCATCAGTTGTAGATTTTACCCCTGAGCTATCAGCTCCCGGTAGAGAGGGAGGCGAATTTTTACGTACCTATTTCGAATTTTCGAACAAACACGCCAATGACCGAGAGGGCTCATTTTATGGAAGAACTTTGCAGATATTTTGGCAGGATGTTTTCATTAA
The DNA here is from genome assembly GCA_963932145.1 of Acanthosepion lycidas. Classification (NCBI taxonomy): domain Eukaryota; kingdom Metazoa; phylum Mollusca; class Cephalopoda; order Sepiida; family Sepiidae; genus Acanthosepion; species Acanthosepion lycidas. The sequence goes on from OZ010582.1 coordinate 45,541,363, forward strand.
GACATGTTTCATTTAATAATTTAAACAAGTTTTGTCTACTTATTTTCAAATGGATCCTTTCATATAACGGACAAGATTTTGGTGTCATTATTAAAGGAAGAGAAAAAATTACCGTACTGATACATATTGTTCATTCCGAGTACTTTCGACATTAGTACAATGCCGTCATCAGGATATTGTTTATTTCAAGACAAATATTGCAGTGTTTATCATTTTCAAAGACAAAATTGCTGTGTTCATCTGAATCTCTTTGAATTGCCTGCGTTATCCATTTTAGTTGTTGCTACTTTTGAAAGTCTTCAAGTGATGTTGTTTCTGTTATTTGGTATTGTTCTTTGTTTATGATTCTGTAGCACCAGTTCACAAAGTTCGAAAAAAGATGATACTATGGAAGATACGCATGTTTCATTCACTCCTAGCCATTTATAACCATTGATCTCAGAAAGTAGTTGTATGCAGTTGATAGGTTAGATATTTCTGAATGGATTTTCGATATATACGGAAATACCTCGGAGATATTGCAGGCGCAATAAAACAAATATCGCTATAAATTCTCCTAGTACCTAAAAATGTAGTCGAATAAATGTACAATAGTATTAGGTCTAAAACAAATCAATAAACGTAACTTATTGCTATTAGAACTTTTATTGCTACTAGAAAGTGACACAAAGACAAAAAGTTAGCAAACGCGGTTTGGAAAATAGAGACTATCAATTTGATTGGCACAGATTTGCCACAAATTTTCGATTTACAAAATAACATAATATCCGTGAAATCCCCCAAAAAATCAACAGCAATAAAGCAAAACATTGTAAAACAGAGTATGACTACGTGTGTATATGCGTATGTATTTGTGTGTGTCTCTGTGTGTTTGTGTATGTGTGAAAGACTAAGAACACTAGTAGAAAGAGAGAAATGAAAAGTGAAAAACTAAGAGGACTAGGAGAGTGACTGAGACGAAAAATAAAAGATTAAAGGGACGATGTGTGTGTGTGTGTGTGTGTGTATGAGTGTGTGTGTGTTTGTGAGAGAGAGAAAGCATGAGAAGAAGCCTAATTATCATGGCAATCTTGTGAAATAGTGAGTTAACCTGATCAGTCAAGCTTATTGAAGAACTCGCATCCTAGAGATTGTTACGCAATTCTCACTGGTGCCAGCAGTTGAGACTAGAATTTCTAATAATTATTTTCAAGGTAGATAAAACCTTTCTATTTGAAATACTGACACTGAAAAACCTTCCTACCACCATCCCCATTTCTCTGCTTAGATTCTTCTAATCTAAACGTTCGAAACTTCCTAATAGTTTTTGGATAAAACTTTATTCTGCACAAGGATTAGATTACACTAAGTGAAACGTACAATATGAACCAATAAAGTTTAAAAAAAAATAATAGCCTATATGATGATAAGTACACAGTTGAAGCTTGTTATTAGCTTTAAACCGCCTCTTCTTGAATGGTGTAATCCGTGGATAATAACAAACTATAGGAAAATTGATTAATGCCCAAAATTTTCACCCGAAAATAAACACACAATTAAAAAAAAATAATTAAAATTTCAATACTTTCTGACGTAACAGGTTGCTGTCAATTGCAATATTTTTCTGTTTGTGTTTCCCGCCCAGAAATTTAGCTTTGTAAATCCCAAATTAAGTAAACATCTGATGTCTTCGATTTTCGTATCTTCGAGAATATTAAAATTGATTAATTTGTTTTATCTTTTCAAAATGCTATTATTTTTATTATTATTATTATTATTATTATTATTATTATTATTATTATTATTAACAAAATGATTGACGTAACACTTCCAAAATTTTTCAACAATTAAGAGAAGAGCGCCATTTAAGAAAATATAAAGAAAAGAAAAAGGAAGAAAAAAAGAAAAACATTGTTTGACAAAGTCTTTCTTCTTCAAGTTATATTTAAACAATTTATATTAAATTAAAATTTTCTTTCTTTTTTCTTTTCTTCTTTTTTTAAATCGCGCTTTTCTCTTAAGTATTATTATTATTTGTTTACTTTTATTGCTTATATCTTATTTTAATATATTTTACAACGTATTTTAGTTTAATAAAAAATTCCAACATTGAACTAATTGCGCAAATAGTAAGGACCTGTACTTAATTTCATAATTTCTGGGAAAATCATTTTATACTTTTTAGTAAAGTCCTATCAGGATTTCCAGAAAAAACCATTCGAGAACCATTTTCTCAAGAAATCATTTCAGAATTTCTGATATAATAATTTTAAGCTCTCAACGATGGCAATTTCTCTGATATTTCGACTTTCTTTTTCTTTTCAACTGACCAGGCCAGTTGTCCAGGACCGAATTATAAGAAAAACTCTTAAAGATTGTATACATATGGAAAGTTAATCTCCAGATGAATAAAGAACAGCGTGATCTTAATCTAAATTGGAAAATGTATTTTTCTCAAATAATAAGCAGTTCGTACTCCAAGAAACAGTAACTGACTTATCAAAATTCGTAGAACGTGCTAGACTTTCATAATTTGTTCATTTTTCAAATGGAACGTGACTTATATAAGAAGTTGATGTCGCCTCCTTTATTCTTTTATATTAGACTGCCTTTGAGAAATTTCCGAGTGAAACTTTAACAGCCTTCAAGAAAATTAGATTAACACTGCAATATTTCATCTATATACGAGGGGTACTAAACATCCATCGGTCCGACTAAGATTTTTTTTTTTAATCTGGAGGTATGATCCTTTGATCAGATTTTGGTAATGGGCCGGGCCAAAACCATTTCAGTGCGTCTTAGATTTTGCTTGTGAATTATGTAAAAATCAGGAAGACAAATTTAATTTCTAACATGTTGAAATATCACCTCCTACATCAATGGAGGCAAGCTACATTTCTTAATCAGACCGCCAGACAACTGCTTTTAACATTCAATAGAAGAAACATTCTTTTCATATTTTAAAGTGTTCTCTGTATAATAAGAAAATAAAAATTTTAAAACTATTAGGTTGGTGCAAACATAATGTCGTTTTCTCACATATGTTACTATGTGATAAAACGACATTATTTTTGCACCAACCTAACAAAAATCCAAACATAATCGACTCTTTCACGTAATGGCATTACCGTTTTATTCAGTAGATGATTACTTTTGTTATTAAGAAAGAAAAAGCTAAATGCCATAAATCCAAGCTTCAAAAAGTCAACGGCAATGTGCAATAGAATGAAATAAGCTGAGTGGTATTCACAGAAAAATCTCTTCTCCAAACTAACATAACTTAATGAATTGAGAAATAATTCTCTTTAAATTATCCTCTTTCTTTAAATAATAATAATAATTATTATTATTATTATTATTATTTTATTTCTTTTGATTTCTGTTGTGTACTCATTTCTTTCTGGATCTCGGCCAGAGACCTAAGGTCAGAAATGACATGACATTTTCCACTTAGCAATTAAAAAAAATAATCACACATATTTTACATATATAAAGCTCTTCGTAAGGTATGTGCTGTACTCGTGAGAACAATTTTTTCTTTAAGGCATGGACTACCAGGAATCTTTTTAGTGAATCTATTGGAATCTTTTCCAATCAATTCGAGCGCTCAAACTACAACTGAAATTGTTAATGTTCTCAAGTGCTATATTTTTTGAGATTTCTATTTCAAGATCCTTGTATTTTGATAGCTTTTTGAAGATCTTCAAAGATACATTGCAGTCTGCGGGGACTGTCATACCAATAAGGAGGCATTATTTGTGTTTACGGTCTCTAATCACGATGTCTGGGCGATTAACTTTGATTGTTCTCTCTGTTTAATGTCCCATGTAATTGTTACATAAACGGTCTGGGTGATGTTCATACCAATTTCTTTCAGTTTCCTTTCCATAGAAATTTTCCAGTGCAGATTTTCCATGCCGGGTTTTATATTCAGTGGGTGCCAATACCGTACAAACTTATACAAGATGGTCAAATTTTTCTGGATATTTATCATAGAATTTGCATTTTGGTCTAACATAATTGATCAGTATGTGTGCTTGATAATTTCTAGTTAGCAAGCATTAGACCTGTGCAGCAAGAATAAAACCTTCGGTTTCAGCTTTTAACCCCTTTACTGCGTAACCACTGATGAGTACGGGCAGAGTATTGACTGTGAAGCTGTTTGTCTTGCCATCGTTTCTGTATCAGGTCCGTTGCATTTTCTTTTGCTTTCTTTTATAAGCATTTTGCAGCTTCAATCAATGTATTGTGCTTTACTTGTATTTCTTTACACATTTGAAATTCTATTTGTTGGCTTTCTTTGTTATTGAATAAAGTTGTTTACTGCTTTCATGTTCTTTGATACATATCATCATCCAGTCTACTGTAGCTTCTAGGTATCTTTGAAGGCCAATTGTTGTAGTTTTGAAAATAGATCTGGTTGAACTAATCCTCTGCCTCCTTCGGATCTGGACACATACAGACGATCAACGTCAGATTTGGGATGATTTATGCGGTGGCAGGTGAGAAGTTTTCTCGTTTTGACGTTCATTCACTTAATGTCAGCTATGGTCCAGTTAAGAATGTTGAAACTGTATTGCACCACAGGGACAGCCAATGTGTTTATGGCTGATATTCTGTTTTCTGAATTCAGTTCTATATTCATTACCAGACACACACCCCTGTAGTATTCCTTTCTTACCTTCTCCTCCATTTGAATATACTGCATTCCATCTCCTTCGCTTATTCCTCGGTACTTATAGGCTTCATCTTAATTCAGTTCCCTAATCTTTATAACAAAATATAAATCTATTGTCGTGGATTCCGAGATAATTTCGGTCTCCAAGGAATGACAAACGCAATAATTAAATATATGAAATAAAATATATTTACACAATCATACAAAGAGTAATACTGTTAGTAAGTCCAGGAACGTGATTAGTAGCAAATACAGATATATATATATATAGTCTCGAAGTAGGACTTCCTTAGAGTCTAAGTGCTTGTAACTGACTTCTACAAGAGGTTATCTCACACTATCTTCGTTATTATATTCTCACACTCTCCGACTACCGACTACGACTGCCATACGACTACTGACTGTAACTCTGGGTATTTAACGGCAGCAGTCCAGGTACACTTGGTAGAGTCCACATATGAAAAAGGGGTGCACCCCATAACATCTATTGAATGTGTTTCTGTAATTCTCCTTTTCTTGAATGTTACTTTTCCACATTTGTCCAATCCGAAATCCATACCTATGTCGTCACTGAAACATTTTATAGTATTGAGAAGACCCTTCAACTCATTGTCGTCTTTGGTAAAGAGTTTGAGATCATCTATGTAGAGTAGGTGATTGTATACTTTCTTGTTTATTTCTTAACCATAGCTATTGTTGTTTAGTTTATGCGTAAGAAGGATTAAGGGCAGACAAAACAAAAGAGGTGACAGGGAGCCTCCTTGAAAGATTCCTCGTCGGATATTCAGGCGATTCTGCCTTAGTCTAGTTGGACTCATCTTCAATGATTTCGTCTGGATAACTGCAGGTTATGTCACAGGTAGATTCTTCTGTTTTACTTCCTGCAAGATTATTTCGTATTTCATTTATTGTAGTTTTTAACTCATCATTTGTCATATTATTTATTTCTACTCTCATATTGTTTGAATGATGCGTTATTGTATTATGTCTCATATCTAGTTTTATCTTATCTGTTACTGCATTTGAGAGTCTTTTGTTTCGCATGATGTCGCTGCGGGCTTTGGCAAGCAAGTTAGGGTTGAGATGAGCTTTTATTTCACTTCCTACCATAGTTCTCCATATTTGGTATCTCCGATTCGTAGTGTTTTTTTCTTAATTTTTGAATCCGGTGAAAAATGATATCATGACTTGTTGATATTCTTCGCGAGACCATTTCGTTTGTTTTCTTTTTATTAGTCGATTTGACTCTCTGTGTCACTTGATCTAAGATTGGTGACCATGCGTCTCTTCATTGTTAGAAGATTTTGTTCCATTGACAGATTCTTCGGTCCCAGACTGGTTACTATCTGAGGTACGCGGCCCTTGTTCACCGGGGTGACGGCCGATCCGGTCTGAAAATTTGTTCGTAATCATTGAGATTCGTAAAATTTTGCGTTTTATCCTTGACTGCCAAGGGGGAATTTTGTTCATGCTACCCAGCTCTTGGACGACAGTCATCCAAGACCAGAGAGCTTATCCTGCCCATAGTGGTTGTAGGGATTATATTTATGGTTAAAGAGTTAATTATTGAGTATTGTATTCAGTGGGTAACATAGAGTTGGTACTGGCTATACTAAATTTTAACATAGTATAACTCGCAGTGGCCACTAGAAGATGAAATGTCTGAGGTGGACATACTTTAATATTGAGGGTTATTACAAAAACTTAAAAGGAAAGCATTAAAGTTAAGTAAAGTCAGAGAGACTTAAAATGAAATTAAAGAAAAAATTTAGTTTAAAATCATATAAATTTACGATTACTTACATGTTGAGAGGCAGACACAGAATGTCATTCGACAAATGTTCAACTTTCCGACACCAATGAGAGTGATAGTTATCAAGTTTTATAGGGTAGATCATCTCCCTCCCACTAAAGTTTGGCGGAAGAGCCATCAAGGAATTTATTAAACAAAGAGATAGAAACAAAAAAATATATATATTTAATTTGGGGGTCATTTCTGAACATGCTAGCTACTAAAATTAACATTTTCGCTCAAAGAGAAGTCAGTAAAAATGCAGAACTTTGTTAGATTAGTACACCTGTAGCCATATGCAAACGGAGGAGGAAAAATTCAGTCAATACGATCCCATCCCATGTGCACACACACACACACACACACATATATATATATAATATATATATATATATATATATGCATGCACATATACACACATCGACAGAGATACATTATGTCGAGAAGAAAAGGACGGAAGGTTCAGCTGACGGCGTGCAGAAAAAAGTTAAAAGTATAAATAATAAAAAAATAAAATAATAAAAGACAATTAGAAAAAAAAACAAATAAAGTTAAATAAAGTCAAAAACACTTAAAATGAAATTAAAGAAAAGAAAAAAATGTAATTTAAAATTCTTTTGTCAAAACTAGCCACTAAATAGAACACATTTGGCTGTTATATAGTACCTGGTCAACTCTTATCAGACTGCATGTCATAATAGGTCAATTGGGCTACGTATATTTGTACCACAACGTTATTTGCAGGCGTTCTGATTTCTGGCCTATTAATAATAATATTGGTTTGTCAGAATTCGTTCGTTTTTTTGTTTTTTTTTTTTCCAGTGTTATTTGAATTAAGACGTAAAATATGTTTTACCATTGCGTTTTATAGTTTTTTGTAACGCCATTCTTACTACAATGTTTTTAAATATTCACTGATTTGTTCAAATTGTTGATGAATAACGGGATTAAAAAATGAAGAAGAAGAAGAAGAAGAAGAAAAAAAAAGAATTGGTTTTTGAAATTAAATGACCTATTTTTCGAGGCTCAGAAAAAAATCTACCTTTTTATTTTATTCTATTGTATAGGACGTAAATGTAGATTATAAACCCTATGAGTATAATGAACAATTTGCATGGATAATTGAAATGTAAATTATAAATATATATATATATATGTAATTAATTAATAATTTAAAGTGTGATGTTACAAACAACATACCTCTTGCCAGAAGAGATAAAATGAAAGTATTACAATTATTAATCGAATTAAGGAAAAAATCATCTCGTATCGACCGTCACACGTTTTACAAAGAGCAGAAACTTCAAGAGTGAAACCAGCCTCTGGTTGAAAAATAAAATACTGGTAGTGTTCCTCTAAGTAATGAGAATTGGCACCATCAGCGGATGATTCCAAAAGATGCTCCACCCCAACCAACTTATATTAATAACGAAAGGAAAGGAAAAGAGTAAAATGGACGAGAAAAGCTCATAAAGAAATTTATGTAGACACACCCCAATGCAGTAAAAAATTTACATTGGTCAATACATTTTGGTGCAAGGATGGAAATATTCTTGGATAAGTTGAAGGCGCCGAATCCAAAAATGATGTCCATTGTTTTCATATTTATTACCGTTTTCTCTGTACCAAGATGTCCCATTTTGGCAAAAATGTTCATATTATCTCATTTTTTATCGAGCGTATTCAGATTTATTTTAGATTAGAAAATGAAAATCTAAAACCATAATAACTCAAACCAACTTTTGTTAATGAAAAGTAATCTGATAACGCAATGATGAATAATGGCTCTATAAAAAATGGAATCCATTCATTGGATTTTACCATAACGTGAACATTTTTGTAAGTAACTAACAATGTTATAGATATCTCAGGAAAATATGTATATTCAAAATGTTAAAGACTATTTATAATCAAACTACTCATACGAGGGTTGACTGAAAAGTCCATAGTCTAACTAATCTTGCATGCATTCATTTCAACTCTTCTTGTTAATAGCTTCATTGTTTCTTTCAATTACAACGGAATAGCGAGTTCAGTCCTCACTGGGTGCTCCATACTTTCAGCCTTGTTCCACATCTAAGATACGTTATATGAGGGTAAAGTCATTCAGAACTTCAAAATATTACTTTGTATTTTTCTTTTTAAGCGAGAAGTGACGACTGGCCAGCTAGAGACCAGATTTGGCAACAGCAGTTGGTCTGATCAGGCTCATGTAACGATAGCGCATAGCAGGTGGGGGGATAAGCCACATTCTGAAGTAGTACACGGAACCGACCATTTTCCATTCTCTTTAACGAGGGACGATATGAGTTCCACTTGAGGTCTGAAGTGAACTTGAGTTCCAATAGGCGTTCAAGACAAGCAGCCTCCTCGAGAAAAAAACTGTCCATTATGATAGGCGAAAATTCAGAGTCTGCTCGGTCAATAAGGTAAAGTTGCTTATCTGGTTTTGGGTAGTTTTGAATGCTACAAGCTAGTTTCCCCCCCCCATTTAGCTGTTAGAGCTCTGTCGAAGTAGAGATCAACTGTCAGATTTTGGTGATCTACATTTTTGTAAGTGCTACACTCGTAGTTCCGTCGTAATTGAAAGAAACACTGCAGCTATTAACAAGAAGAGTTGAAATGAATGCATGCAAAATTAGTTAGCCTATGGACTTTTCAGTCAACCCTCGTATGAGTAGTTTGATTATAAATAGCCTTTAACAGTTTCAATATACATATTTTCCTGAGATATCTATACACTGTTATAGCATCTGTCTAGATATTTACTAGAGATCTGTGCTTACGTAGATCATGAATATAGGACATAAGAAAACAGGACCGAGAAGTGAGTTACAAATAAGACAGCCCACCCTTTGGCAAACAAATGAATAGCAAGAGACACCCGCCGTGGAGTAATAATTTGTTATTCGGTGATATACATTTATGGCCTTGTACCAGTCAAAACTAAGATTGATAAATACTTTAAAAGTTTACTTTTCCTTTTCTGCTCATCTGCATTTTCTATGTCCTTTTAGTTGAAATAGCTATGTAAATGTTATGATAGCAAAGTGTCACGCCAAATGTATTCGTATGAGACAATGAATATCATTGTCATCTGTCATTTTCACAGATACAAATACCGCTGATGTGTTCGAAGAGACTGAGTCGGAAATCATTATAAACTAGTTTACTCGCTCGTTGGTTGACTGATTTTATTTACTGGTACATCAACCTCTATGGGTTACTTAATTCCCAAATCTAAATATTTTGAACATAATTTTATGCTTTCAACTAAATATATTTGGGACGTAATTGTATGCCTTCACCTAGAGGTAATATGTATTGTTGGTCATTTTACTATGAATACGTATTGTTGGAAAAAAATTTATATAAAAATGTAATGCAGATATTTTTACCATAAAAATATACTTTAATATTTTTATAGTGTTTTATTTTTATTTTGGGGTTTACTGTGTGTCCATAACTTGAATCCAAGCAGGTGCTACCACCCCGGGTCATAGTAGACCTCGGAACAACAGCATTTAAGAGGTGGTTCCACACTGCTCAAAATCTCCAATCTCCCGATCAGAGGCCCTTCCTGTCGGATGTAGGAGTTTGCTGGTATTGTCAAAAGATGACAACCACATTTAAGTAATTTTAAAATTTCTTGGCTATATATTCAGCGTGAGTAACTCAGAAGTTTTATCTATACATATAGTATTACGTTATTTGTTAATGAAATACATTAAACGTGGCACAACGGCTACAACTGGTTATCTCTGGTTGAACTTAGGTAGTCCTAATCATTCGGTAAATTTTCTTTCACCAAAACATCACACTTTCAATTCTCATTCGTACTGCAGTTATCATAATGCCATAATTTTTCTTTGAAGTCACAATTAATCCCATAAGTGTATTTTATGTACGCGACGGTAGTGACAATAACAATATTTAAAACAATTATTCCCAGTGCATATTCCCAATGAAGAAAGTGTTTACAAGAAACAAAGAAAAATTGATTGTTAGAAACCCTCACAGTATAATCGTGTCACAAATAACAATTTATTATGAAAGATGTTTCGGCTTGAAGGCACACTGAAAATCATTGTGATTTCTCATCTTCAATATGGCTGCTCGTTTCTGAGCATGCCATCTGATCGACGAGATTTGCATTTCTCATTCTTGCCATGCTTTCCAGATTAGGCTAGGAAGGTTAAACAATGCAAATCATTGAATTTTAGCTTCATTCCTCGTTTTCTTTTACTTTCCCTACCATTCTGTCTTGTTTAAATTTTATACGGGTTGTGATAGATGTAAAAGGATTCAAATTTCTGAGATGAAGCACTGTCTAATATTTTTTTACACGTTATACTAATTCGAATACAATTACATGTACTATTTACTTCTTCTGGTTAGAACGTACCTCGGAAGTTAATTTTACCGAGATAGGTTTCGATCTGCATCTTTGACGTTGAATTGTTGATAAACTGGAGATAAAGAGTTTATTTCAAATCTGAAGTGAATCTAGATAATATATTATACAGTGTAACCCGTATATAAGAGACCCGAATATAAGAGAAACCCGGATATAAGAGATATTTTCTATGGTCCCAAATTAGAGCCATACTTACCTAAACAAAATAGACCAAACCCGGGTATAAGAGAAACCCGGATATAAGAGACTTCTCCGGTCCCGAAAACTCTCTTATATACGGGTTACACTGTACTTCGATCTTTCCCAAAATAAATTAATCGCGTAAATTATTCCTTTATTAGCAGAGATGAATGAACAAAAAAAAAACGAATTTATTTCCTTTTTGTTTTCTGGAATTCTTATTTGGCATTTTTACCCTGACTCTTCTAGTTAAGGTACAACACAAAAATTTATTTGAACTATTACGGTCATTTGATTTATTCGGGAGAGATAATGCAGAACTTCAAACCGCCTGTATACAGACAAAAGATGAACTGAGTACACAAAAACAGAAAAGTGCGTAAGACTAGAATGTGGATTTTCCCCTTATTTATTCAACCTTTACAGTGAGGAAGTTCTAAAGAAATTAGAATTTAGTATCTGTCGGCAGAATCTTAACAACGTAAGATATACAAATGACACCGTGTTGATGGCAGACACAGAAAGAAAACTAAAGGAAAGCGAGAAGAAAAGACTATGGCAAAAAAAAAGACTATGGCATCTATGGCAAAAAAAAAAAAAAAAAAACAGAAAGTATGGTAGTCATCATGAGAAACAATCCAATCTACGAGATACGAAGTCGAGATGTCAAAATCAAACAAGTACAGAAGTTGAAATATCTGGGAAGTGTTTTTACAAAAATTGATAAATGTGACATCAAAATCATTCTCTTTCTTGAGGTCTTTACTCGAATCTTAGCAAAACGCAGCGCTTTTATTGGGTTGGTGCAAAAATAAGGTCGGTTTTTGACGTAACGTCAAAAACCGACATTATTTTTGCACCAACCTAATAATACCTATTTTCAAAAGAAGTAATTTCTTTCTGCTAACATTTTCTTATTCCAGATACTTCTCATTTTGTCTTGTGTTACTGGTACTTAAAATTCTGTTTGGTCATTTGGTTAAATTTTTTAAAATGGGTAATGTTGAGAACCGTTAAGTAGCCCCTCATATTAGCCTATGTTTATCGACTATAACACAACTTACTTTTTTTTCCAAAACGAGGTTAGTGTCTCAGTATACGATCGCAACCACAGAAGTGTAGGTTTATTATGAATATTATTTCTAACTCTTGCATCTTAATAAAGATGTCTTTCTCCATCGCTGATAGCACATTCAGGTTGAAATGAATTTCTTTAATGAAATAAATAAGTCTTCATTAACGATTTCACACTGGGAAAATAAAAAAGCAATTTTCTATAGACAATTGTCAACATTTTCTCATAAATTTCAAATCATAAGAAATATAGGGATTTTATTTAATAATATTTTTATTGTTTTATTTTATTTTTTTGGTGAAAAAAATCGGTTAATTAGAAGAGCAAGACAACTTCCAGCTGAGTGATAAATAATAAATAAAAAAATTACTCCACTAATTAAGTGAAGCAAAAATTAACAATCTGGAACGACAAAATATTTATAGTGATGTAGTTCAACAGACAAAACCAAATCGATGAAATATTTTTTTTTCTATCTGCAAATACCTAAGGGGTGTCTAAAAATAAAATATTTTTTTTTGCAAGCAACACCAAATCAACATATCGTCAATAGTTTTAATTGATTTCTTAATCAGAAGCTTTTATTTAATCAAACGTAGTTTTAAACAGGCGCAAATTTTGGAACATTTACTCTTCTTTTAATTCCTCCTGCGTCAAATACTGTCGAAAATGCCGCTTCTCTTTAAACAAGCCCAACCGATCATTCTCAGCAAACTCGTTTATGATGGTGTAAAGATTCCCAGCTAGACAGAACGGGTGAATTTTGGAAGCTACCAGCTAAAGCAATCTTTTAGGGAAAGGAGAATTTCATTTAAGAAAGGATCTTTTTTTTTTTAATCCAGGGCGTAAATTTATACTTGGGTAAGTATCAATTATTGCACTTTCAAGAACTTGTTAAGACGAAATCTTAATAATTTATTTTCTCTCTTACAGCACTTTTACATTTAAATTTCTCAAGCAAACATATTTATGTCTGACTATAAATGTTATTCTTTATTTAAAAAGACGATTAACTCATGACCAGTTAAAAATAAATCATTTAAATAAATATATGAACAAAATAAATCAATAATGATTGCATAAAAATAATGACACCAACAACACAAATTCACCCTCATTTAATGACAAAAATTCACCCTCATTTAATGACAAAATCTTGCATCACTTAACGTCCACTATAGTTCACATTTCCTTTATGCCGTAACATTTTCGAATATTATAGAACGTTCTCTGATTCTACACTTGCCTTCATAAAGCTCCTGTGAAAAAAGAAACCCGTTTTCATCTTGTTATTTCTTTTATTATTTTTGTTTGTGCACAGCTCGTGTGGTGTTCATAACTCGCCCCCCCCCCCAAAAAAAAGCCGGAAAATCCGAGACAATGTGCACAAATATACATACTCCTTGGACAATGAAACACATTAATAAAAAAAATGGTTGGTTTTATTATAAAACACACTTTAATAAGCATTAGCTTTAAAAGATTTTAGCCGATTTCTTTTAATTATAACAAACATTTTCAATTTAATATTTAAATAAAAGAAAGAGGGAATTATTTATGTTTCTCTTATATTTGCCAAATAATTTTAATAGTTTTTAAGATTGTACCGAAATAAATAAAACTTACTAAACTTAGACTTGTCTGTCACAAGGCTAAATACAGAAGCGAAGATGTAGTATATTGCCCTGGTTGGGTTAGTAAGAATTATTTGTCAGCCTTGAATAGCAGGAGGCAAATTCCTAGCTTTTGTTCTGGACTCATAAATCTACCAGTTAACAATGATAAATAACTAAATACCTCAGCTATTTTACAAACTAATAGAATGATTATGTAATTCCCAGCAGTGTATCGTACTCGGCAAGAGGAAATTTAATATATCCACAATAACTAGTTTAGGTCGTTAACCACTTCTATGTGCCGTGTTCATTTGGGAAGCAGGCGACCATGCCTCTCTGCAACTTCATTCCTAGCTTTTAATAAATGCTGTCCTTTTGTTATCTCTCTTAAACCTTGTTCCGCTATTCATTTACTCAAACTCGCTAGGCAGGTTATTTGTTGTTTTCCTCTTGCTTTCAATCTGTCCTGTGAGTGCCTAATTTTCCAAGCCCACTTTCCTCAGTATATACCCAAGAAATTTCAACTGTCTCTTGCTGATGTTAAGTATAAGTGTCCTTTTTGCTTCCATTTTCTCTAAAACTTCGTCGTTTCTCACATGTAGAACTATATTTCTGTTGCTTCAAGTTTCTTCTTCATCTATGAGGAGATTGCCCAGGATTTGCTGCCAAATAGGAGAACTGATATTACGTAACAGTTTAGTACTCTTTTCTTTGTTTCTAACTGATTTTTTTCTGATTTTTAATACATTGCTTAACATTTGGAAGGCATTCTTCGCTATACCAATGTGCCTTCGGATTTCAATGTCGCACTTTTCGTCCTCTGTTAAAACGCTTCCCAGATATTTAAATTGTTGTACTTGTTTGATTTTGATGTCCCCACTCTGTAAATTGTATGTTGGTTTGTTGTATTTTTTTTTGTTTTGTTTTTTGTTGTTTTGTTTTTTTTTGTTTTTTGTTGACAACCATAGAATTCATGAATGTCTCCTAAAATCATGTATCGAATGGTTCCTTGCTTATTTTTTGCTTCCATGAAAGAAATTGATGATAAACACTGTAATAATTAATAAAGATATTACCGGTTTGTTTTAAAATGTAATCATGTCAATTATAAAATAAGATACGTTAAATCACAAGGTTAAATATTAAAGAAAGGTTTTGAATGAGTTCTTTCAAGATCTTAATTTAGATTTGATTTGATAAAATTTTTTTACTATGGATTATCAAACTTTTGTGGGTTATTTAAAGCCGAAAGATATTTTGCATTGCATTGTAAGGATAATTCTTTTTTTGCTAGTGCTTATTGTATTAACAATTTTATTTTATAATAACAATTTTCCAGAAACATCTCCTACTATTTGACCCATATCTGGGGGAGATGGATTCATGTCGTTCCCAAGCGTATTTGCATGTTAGGGAACCTAACGAACCTGATTGGATTTTGATTTTGGAATCGAATCAGTAACATTGTATAAAGCAGCTGCTATAATGCAGAGAGATGAGACTATTATAAGAAGTTTTAAGACTTGGAAAAAAAGACTCTGTGATTTGAATGACTTCTCTAAAATTAAGGTGTGTGGTGGTTCATAACTCTCCTCGAGTTCAAAAGAATAAGATTCAGTTTGTATATGGTAATGGTCTATTTAGTGCATGGTCATTGGCTACGCAAGGGTTCAGTGACAGAAACAAAGACTAATTAACGGTATAATTCAAGGGACTGTCATCAGGTCGCCTCAAATTTTGGAACCGAAGGAGATATATGTAAAAGGCAGCGAGAAATCTATGGCAGATGGATCTTTGTGTTTATCTACTGGTCATTGAGACGATTACAAAGAATATTACACCTGTTTGTTACGGTTTCTCCCTACAACAGACATCTCCTCCCAGCGGGTTGTTTTTGAATGAAAGGTTGAATGATAATGGAAGTTGTTCGTCATTTCCTCTCCGAAAAGGATAAGTCGATATTCGTTGTTCTAAAGACTCTTTTAAAACGGATTCTTTTGTTTTATTTCTTGTGCGATGGTATATTTCTGTTGTATCTAAATACATATAAATTTGTGTTCGTCATAAGTCTATATTGTCTGACTTTGGTCTACACTCATACATCCAAACCATTTTTCTGACATTTGATCTTTATCTTTACGATTTCTTACTCTCGCTGCGTCGTTTTCCACTTCCGGCAAATATATCTAGGTAATCTTCGAAAAATGTGTTTCTATCACATGACAAGGTTTCTTGCTTATATTAAAAGACAATGAAAGTACATATGTTCATCCTATTTTCTCATGGAAGTAATCAAACCTAATTCAGTACCATGTCGTGTTCGATTACATTTGCCTAAAATGATCGTAGTAAAAGCTTAAAATCTTTCAAAATATTGTATTGTATTTTACTTTGAGGATGAGGTAGTTGCATGAACTTAAAATTTTGACAATGCAGGAATGAAAGAGTTAAGAATTAAACTTTTTCATGGATGGTCATCACTTTGAAATACATGTTAATCGGCGTTACGTATTACTGAAATATTTGCATATAGAATTATTTATAAATTACTATTTTTACTTCTGTGTTATACAATAAATCATTATGAAAACATGACGGTGTTATTTATTATTGTTGTTATTGTTTCTTTACTGTTTATCTGAGACGCGATATCACGGGTAGGATTTATTAAACAAAGATACTACCCCTTCCATTCATTCTGTGTCTACAGCTATATCACGTTGAAACACCGATTCTCGTATGATCACGATAGTTAAGCAACATTGAATGGAGAGCGAATCGAAATTATAGATTCAGTCAGCTTGGATTGCAGATAACGGCACGGAATTGAAAAAAGAAGAGCCGAGTTCCAATTCCAGTCGAGTTCATTATATTCACTTACGCGCAAATACCCTTGGGAAAGGTATGAAACCACCTCTTCCCCTACCCCCTGATATGTATTAATTAGTAGAAAATTATTATTATCTCAAAAATATTCTTACGCTGTAAAAATATTTTCTGGCTTTAAATTACCTGCAAAAGGTTGATAAACCGTAAAAGATCACTCAATTCATTCATTCTAATGACTGTATCTGCTATGTCCCAAAAAATCTGACGATAAAGTTGATTGAAAGAATCATCGTTGTATTTTAATATCAACTTCATTTGAATCCTGTATATGTTGGTCACATTTCTGCTTTTCTCATCGATTTCCGCTGACTTTACCACTACTCCACCACTCCTAAGATTAGCTTGAATCCTATTTTACAAAGAAATAAATATTTCTGATTGTAGGAGAAAAACTGATGATTAAACTCTGGATTAAATAATAAACATTCTAAATATTGACTTAAAATTCGTGTTCAGTTTATATCTCGTATATCGTATTAGGTTGGTACAAAAATAATGACGTAATAATGTCATTTTTTGACGTATTTTTAACGTCAAAAAACGACATTATTACGTCATTATTTTTGCACCAACCTAATAGATTAGTGAAAAAGAAATATCAGTGATCAGGACTGAAAGCAAACGTTTATGGCAGAATAGGGCGATTATATGTATAGTATGGGTGTTTATATTTTATTTTTATTCATAAATATGAATATATTATTTATAAAATGATAGACATTTCCATACCGTATCAACTGAACGATTTCTTTGAAGTTTTGGAAGTCGGCCAACCATCAAATAGACAGAAATAAATCGGAAAGAAATAGGAACCATAAAAATCAAAGATGGCTTCAAAAATTTATCCGAAAAATGGCGTTTGGTTTTATTAGGAAATCTGTATGGGAAAAAAAATGGAAGTCTGTTTAAAAAAAATGGAAAAGAAAAAAAGAAAACACTCACAGTGGTTCGATTTTTATCCACTGAACTTGGCTTTTCTCCATCATCACTCGAACAATGAGCAACCTCCATCCATCTTTTTAACACCATAAAAAGGAATGAGCTCGCTCTCATAACTGATGGGCGCTTATAAAATGTCAGTTGGCTGCATTACTTTCTTTCAAGGTAATTGCAGTCAGTGAATGCTCGGACAAATATTTAAGTTCTCTTTATTTTCACAAGGCTTTTCCTTTCGCACAATGAGAATCAAAATATTTATTTTGTGTATACCATAAAAATACGTCAGCTGTAAGCACATGATATAGTTATTTACTGGCACAAGGCCATTTTCGAGCAGCATTGTGTAGGGATTTCATTCGCAACGCTTACAAATTAAACTGTGTGCTAACTATCGGGCTAAAGTAAGCGTCCATATATTTAATAAACTTTGTGTATCTGACCCCGGACCGCAACAGCGGGATATACAATGAGGATCTTATTCCTTACACTGTCGAATGGTAAGTAGGCTAGTCTTAATCAATATTATTCTACTTCATATAACCTGTATTTACGAAACTTATCGTAGCATTATCGTCTTTAATTTTAATGAGAACCTCAAGCTTAATCTTTCATACGTAACATTACATTTTATACAACCCCAGACTCAGTCAGTTGCTGCTGGCCAGTGGGTGTATAGCTTTGGAGTTATCTCCCAACGTGGATTCTTCAAGATGTAAATGACTCTACACTTCTTCCCTTTCATGTGAGTGTTTCTATATCTACTTGACATACGGTTTTTCCTACGCATGCACAACCCAGGCGCAACTGGGATGTCCACGCATTGACATGTCAGGTGCAGCCAATGGTATTGAGTGAAAAGTGGACCTGCACCTTTCAGGCGAATTCGCCGATATGCCTGGCTTCTCCGAAGCACCAACGTAACACAGTGCAAAGTCCACTTTAGCAACATTAGAATTAATCAGATATTGCATTAGTCTGGTAGAGGTCCACAGAAATGGATATACTAGTATAAGAATATGTCTTAGATATTTGTGTAATTAATACAGAGGTTGTGTTCAGTAGCCAGTGGTCTTGTCTGGTAGAGGGAGAAAGTGCAAAATATTTCGCTTTTCTGTCGTCAGTAGATCTTGCTTTATTGAGACGTAAAAGGGAGACAAAGAACAAGCTTTCTTTATTTCACATCGTCTAACCAGTTTCAATTATATGTTAACAGCGCAAATCTAGAACTCTGGGTGCGCAAAAGGCAAAGACAAATACCTTGCAAGTGCTTCGTGACAGTGAGTGTTGCGGTAAAAACTTACCCATGTGCTCCCTTCACAACAACGACATGTACTTATTTAGCCACGCGATTTGCAACCTATATTTAATTGCTTATGTGATTAGCATTGTTTTGCTTTTTTATTCAATCACGTCTTGTCACTAAACTTGAAAGACGAGTCCTTTGATCACACCAACCAGGACCCCTTATGCCAAGTCCCGTTACAGAATATATTAGCGATCAAATTTACTCCACTAACAATGGTTTCCGATACCAGTTTGCTAATCGTAGCTTTTAGGGTAAACACATTTTCACCATAATTCCTATAAATGTTTTTAATTCTCTAAAGTCTGGAGCGGTTTTAAACATTATTAGTACTTATTTAAAATAAATCCATTTCACTTAAAAACATAACTAACATTAAGAAGAAAATTTAATCTTGCAATAAATAACTTCTAGCAAAGTGTGTAAGAGATCCTTTGCGATGGTTAGCAAATTCGTCTCAAAGTACAGTTCTTTAGTCTACTGAGTTCGATATTTACTTAATCCCCCCTTATAAAAATATGACAGAGTAAGCTAAGTTTAAAGCTTGTTCAGTGAGTTAGATACTTATCCAAAATTGTTCGAACACTAGAATCTATTCTTTGTCTATTTGTTAACACAACATTATAGATTTCCCTTTTCTCTCAGATTACACCTGATGATTGCCGAAGAATGGAGGAGTTGAAACCTTGTGTTAAAATAGTAAATATACTAAAAAGAGAGTTTAACATCCAAATAGTATTTGATATGTTAATATCTCTTTTTAGTTATCGGCATTAGTACATTAATTGTATCTTAGTTTTATAGTCGATTGCCTGTCATCCATCACCATGTGGTGACCAAAGACAACGTTTCCTCGATGGTGACAGTTGCAGGATGTCCAAATCTTGAATCATTTTAAAGATTCTCCCTTCTCCTAAATTCAGATGTTCACTTATGCACTGTTGATAAAGCTGGAGTGTCTTCCCCAAATGTAGCAACCATGTTAGTATGTAATCAAGTACCTGCAGAAAAAATGTTTACCCTTTTTTTGCAGGTACTTGATTACACCACGATACCAAATTTTGTCCATTTTCAAGAGAACTTGGTACTAGTTACTTTTTAATCATTCTTTGAACAGTTACATGTCAGTTTAACTAGAAAGCAACAATGTTGTTATTGATAATTTAAAAAAAAAAGTTTAAATTAATGCATGCAAGATTCAACAACTCTATCATCACCCCTTCATAGTCATACTATGAACGTTTCGTACCACCCTCGTACACCGCCGGTCGGTGTTCGAATCTAAAGAAGTATGCGAGAAAACCGACCCTTACAACTTGGGAGATTAGTCCTATATAATTTTCTTATTTTTATTTATCCTATTTATTTTATGCGGTGAAAAGATTAACTACATTTCACTTAAATGACTGTCATTCTAATAGGCTGCAAAACAGTTTCCATAGGATCTCAGAAGTTATGCAACGCTGAGACTTGTCAGTATCGAAATAGGTGACCGTTTGTAAATACTAAGTGCTGTAAGCTTGGATGTGCGGGTGGTGTAATGGATAATGGCTCAGAATTGTTATTCGTAGAACCGAGTCCCAATTACAGTTGGGTTCGTTATATTCACTTACGCGTAAATACCCTTGAGAAAAGAATGAATCCACCTCTTCCTCCCCATCTATGGGTTAATTACTAAGACCTGTATTACTAAACCATTGTAATCTCTCCCAAAACTTACAATGTAAAAATATATTCTGGCCTTAAATAACCTGCAAAGGCTTGATAAACCGTAGAAAATGAAGCAATGAAAACTATTTCAAACCTCTGACAGAGGAAGCTAAGATTAGAAAATAGAATGACGAATTTGCTTTTTGTTTGTTTGTATTTTTACCGCTTTTAAAATCTGTGGCGTTGACAAAACATATTGTCACTTGAATCTCTAAGAATAAAAAAAAAATTAAATATTCCTCAGTTTTTCTGGTGGGATGTTTATTTCTCGCTGAATGTAAATAAAATAGGCAATGTTTTATTTTCTGAATATGTTTTGTTAGAATATCGACTTTTGTTGTATATCTATTGATAAGAAAGATTTACATTCAGAAAAGAATCAGGTGTGTCTTTCTTTTCAAGAAAACGCCGGAAATACCCGAGGAGAATACGTATAATCTTTCTGTGGTGGAAATTACTACCAATGAACATCAGTAAAAGGCTACAAAACACACACACACACACACACACACACAGAGTCAGTAGAATTTACCTTATCAGCATATTCTTTATATGTTATCTCTGTATGAGTGTGTCTTTGTCTAAGGCATAAAGTATAAAACAAGGAAACCTATACAATTTATTTATGTCGCGGAGATAAATACAAAAAGAAACTGGCAACTTTTTCAGTACGTCACTTATTTCGCTTGCAATTTGATAGAAGGCATTTCATACATTTCTACTGTTCTCTTTCTCTTATGAAATGCTATTAAGAAACTTTAAATGCGTTTTGCAGGAAGAACATATTTTTAATAAAATATTAAACTGAAAATACCCGCTGGCTTTGATTCATTGATCAATAACTCTTTTTCTATTTATTTATTTATTCATCTGTTTATTGTGCTTATTCAAAATATTTCAGTGGCATAATTTCAGAAAATATTCTCAGAATTTTATACTCCCCAAAATAACCACGGGCTTATATCAGCTATTATAAATTATTTGATTCCAGCAAGAAATTGTTTTATTTTGCATGCGGGGAGGGCTAAGTGCGCATGCGCAAGGAAACGCATTGAAAGTTCTTGATGAAATAAAGTACATTTTACAATATGATTTTGAAAATTCTACACACACACTCACACACTCACACACTCACACACACACACACACACATATATATATATGTGTGTGTGTGTGTGTGTGTGTGTATGAAACTGACAGTCACTATGCAATTTTGATCCTTTTGTCCCACTGTCTATCCCTATTTCTCTCTCCCTCTCTCTCTATTTCTTTCTCTCTCTCTCTCTCTCTCTCTCTCTCTATATATATATATATATATATATATATATATATATATATATATATATATATATGTATATATATATATATATATGTATATATATATGTATATATATATATATATATATATATATGTATATATATATATATATATGTATATATATATATATATATGTATATATATATATATATATATATATATATGTATATATATATATATATGTATATATGTATATATATATATATATATATATATATGTATATATATATATATATATATGTACCACCACTAAATTTACGATACCTCAGTTTTCAAATGAATTTTTAAAAATGAAAAAGCATTCTTGAGGCTTTCTTTTTAGCTTTAATTGAAAGCTAAATGATTAAATTTACTATTGTATTTCAAATAGAAATTATATTGATTTGAATCTCAACTTTTTGGTCGCTTTCAGAAAGTCGATAAATATCGGCAATTTTGATAGATTTGTAAACAAAAGTTAATTCACGGTTTTAAAAATCTTACAAAAATAAAATATATATTTGTGTCTCGTTATTTGAGAAAAATTAGCAAATTTGAAGTTAAATTAATCTGATTTGAAACAAATATTACTTACTTATAGCATAAAATGTAGTATAGAAGCATTTGTTAATCATGGGGTCTTATTTTTCTGACGTGTTAATCTATTGATTGACAGCCAGCCTAAAGTGTTGAAAAGCTAAATATGGCTGACCAGAAATTGACACAAATTTACGAAATCTAAGTGAACACTTTGTTTTTAACTACCAAGTATTTTTTTTAAATCAACATAATATTTTCGGTAATTATCTGTCTAATATTTTATTGAATTTTAGTTACTTATATATTTATTTAGAGCCTTACGTTTTCATCAAAATAACATTCACAAAAAGAATAAACCTCTAAAAAGTAAAAAGCTACTAACAAAAAATATTTTTTATGAAATAGGAGTTAAAGTAAAAATAATTTGAAAAGAAATTTCAAAATGACACGCAAATTAAAAAATAAGCACTTCAAATAGAAACTGAATATGAAAAATTTAATTTAAGTTAAAGTAAAAATTATTTTTAGTAGAATTTTATTGGATTTCCTCTCCAGGTTACTTAACTGAAGTATGACCCATACGAAAGTAAATACATAAAATAAAATAGGAACTAAAAAAAGTAAAAATTACTTCAAATTTTAAAGATTAAAATTTTAAAGGGATGATTTATTGAGACCTAAACACGATGAAACACAGAAATGAATACTGAAAGAAATGCGGACAACCATATTTTGAGAAAAGACAACTCTTAAAATATGTGATGGACATCCATACTTAAGAAAATGGAAATGTTTCTACGCTAAAAACATTAGAAATTATTTTTTAAAATACTGAGTGTAAACCACTTTTCTTTCAACTTTTGATTCGTAAATATAGTTTTCACTTAATAACAATGTCACCTAACCGGATTGAAGTAATGCAGAATTTTAAACGATTTAAATTATTATAATTAATGTTTTTTAAATAAAAACAATTTTTTTTTAAATGAAAACAATTCTTGTAAAAATTCATTATTCATCGAAAAACATTTTTCTTAAGACAATAATGCTGTTCATAAATCTTATTTATAAAAGCAATTAAAATATTTTCTAATTAAATAATGTCATAGCTTTTATTTTACGATTCAGAGCAAATTTTCGGTAACTAGGGGTACAGTTAAACTGACGATTTAAATTCTCCAAAGATTCCTGCTTTTAATTAATAAAAAACCTTGGTTATTATTGAAACATTTACATTTTCATTCTCGTAGAGTCAACTTCTTTCAGACTAAAAACTGAAAAACAATAGGAAATTTGAAATCAACATAAATGCAAGTGTATTTTTCTTTTCTTTTGGTTAACTCTATTTTAAAGAAATTTAAAACGTGTTTAAAAAAAAATGAAAAATCAATTGCTCAAATTTTTCTATTAATCTTTGTTTCATATTTAAAATTATATTTTTTAATGTAATGTGAAATTTTAAATTGTTTTCTTTATAGAAGTAGACCTTTCTTTCAATTCTAGGGACCGTTCGATTTTCTCGAACATTTCGCTCGGTATTCGCCAAATTTTGTATAAAATTCATTGTTGGTCTTAATTGTATTTCTTGTCCTGGAATAAAATTCTAATTTACTTTTTTAAAGTGTTGAGAATCTAACTTTAATTCAATGTATTAATCTTTGACGGTCATTGCTTTTTGCCTTGTTTTCTTCTTTTTTTCTTTTTTTTTCTTGCACCAAAAATATCTGTTTTATTTTAAGATTTTATCACACACAAAAAATAAACATTTTGACACAAAAAAATAAACTCTGAACATTCTTTTTACATAAAAAAGCTTTAACGGAATTTTTTGAATTTAAAAGCAAAATAAAGAGGCTAAAGCATATTAATCGAGAATTTAAGAATAACAAGATGTCGCTAATTTCTTTTCGATGACAGGTAAAAATTTGGCATAAAAGTTCAATTTTATATATGTTAAAAATAAATTAGAATTTTTTTGTCAGGATAAAAATACCAAGAATCGATTTTATCCAACTTTTGGGCGAATACCGAACGAAATAGGCGAGTAAATCCAACGGTCTCTGGTATAATTGAACTTCTTTTATTAAATTTATATTTACGAACTTCTAAACTATATTGCAAATAAAATACATCATCAAATATCTCATTAAAGTTGGGCTTATTATTATTATTATTATTATTATTATTATTATTATTATTATTATCTATATCTTGTTTTTCTTTGTACAGTAAAAATATAAACTACTATTAAATATATTTTACTGATAGTATCACCAATATAGCAATAAATGACCAAATCTTTATAATTAAAATAAAAACGTGAAATTTCTTTGAAAGTATGCATAATTATATTATGCAACCATCATGTTAATTTGGGATATCAATGTGGTAGACATTTCATGCAAAAAAAGATGGGGACTTGTTTTAAATCATTGTTGTTCTAACTTCTCACAAAGTTACGTGTACTCATACAAAGAAAAACAGTAAACAAAACCTCAGGATATCTGTAAGGCAATATCCTCCACTAAAATAAGTAAACTTTGTTTATAATCTGAGTATGAAACTTTTAATAGAAAATATTGATTTTTGGTCATTAATTTTCTGCGCATTCTATTCTATGTAAAATCCAAATATTCTCTTTTACTATTTATTATTAATGGTAAGTAAACCTGATTTTAGTTAATTATTAATTACCACCCATATCACAGGAGACAGACCGAAGAATTCAAGAATTTCAAAACAAACTTAATTTTGATTAAAAATTGAAATGAAATATCTTTTAAAAATTAATCTTTCAGCTTATTTTTTGAGAGCATAATAATGTAGTTTCTTTTTTTGCTGTCATATTTCGCAAAGAAATTTCTCAAAAGATTTTGCAAAGCAAATATTAGACAAGAAATATTTTTTACCAAAAAAAACTACTAATAATAATATTTAGCTTAATTTTAATGAGATATTTGATGATGTATCTTATTTGCAATTTGGTTTAGAAGTTCGTAAATATAGATTTAATAAAAGAAGTTCAATTGTACTAAGGAATGCCTAGTCTTCCCTACTATTTAACACATAACTGAAAGTAGAAGAGTGGAATTCATCCCTTTTCCAGGGTTATTAAGTGTGAAATGAATGCAAGCAAACTTAGCTAAATTATAACTCGGTTCGCCCATTCAACTTTTCTGAAAATATTTTCTAAAGTAGAATAAAATATTAAGAAAATTAACAACAGAAAAATGTATTCGAAAAAAATGAATTTAATATTTTAATATTTATTTTCATAGCACTGGTTTACAATTATTGTTCGGAGATATTTTTTCGTAGCGCTTCAAATATGTTTCGGAACATTCTTTTGAAATCTTAACTCATTCTTCTTGGCAAACGACCTTCAAATCATTCATATTTCTGATGAATTCGCTGTAAATTGAGAACAGGATTCAAGTCAAGGGATTGACTAGACCCTAAATCCCTTCTAGATTGTTCTGAACAATCCATCGGCGAGATACTTCAGCTACATTCTTCGTGTCGTTATATTGTTGAAAGATATAACCCTTTTCACGCTCCAACTATTACGCCGAATTCAACAAGGTAGCTTCCAAATTACTCCGATATTTCACCCCAAGCAAGGTGGGAGTGTCACTAGTACGCAGGGAGTTACAGAGAGTGAAAGTGATAGAAAATACTGGGTATAGAGAGTTTGGAGGGTGGATAAAAGATGAACATGGTTCAAGAAAACAAAAGATGACGATGGACGTTGCATTTAAATTATAGTTAGGAAGTAAGCAAGTAAGAGGAAGGGAGTTCTACTGTCGAGAAGTGCGAGAAAATAAACTGTTGGAGTAGAAGTGACGGTTGCATTTAACTATTTCAACAGTAAAAGGGTGGGACCTAGATGCCAATCTAGTAACACGTTTAAATTTATGTAGTCGGGGAACCAGGGAAAAAAGCTCATCAGCTCAGTTGCCATGAAAAGATAGTAAGAAAGTGACTGGAGTCGAGATGCCATGTCAGTATCGATTACATTGCAGATCCTTCTTTGGATTTTGTCGAGAAACTTGAGAATAACAACAGGAGCACCAGACCAGATATGGCAACAGTATTCAATGGAAAAATGAATGGTAGATTTGTAAACGTTAAGATGAACTCTGACGAGAAAAACCTTCTAGCACTACACAGTGAACCAACTTTCCTTGCAGTTAATGCAGCTATGGATTCAATGCAGTTGTTCCACTTCAAATCAGTCGAAAAGATGAGGCCAAGAAGGCGCAGTAAGACGCTCTCCTAGAGTCGAGTTTTAATCATGCTGATGGCGGACAGGGAAGTTTCTCTGTGGTGGCCAAATGAGAGCAGTTTAGTCTTGGAGGCATTAAAATTTACAAGCCATAGTTTTTTCAATGACGTTAAGTGCAACCGTTTCATTAAAAGAAATACACACCCAAATCATGATACTACTAACTCTATAATTTGATCAAAGATACATCTATCTTGTTTTCCGTGCATACCGTGCATACCGTGCTGGGTTGTTATAAAAAGTTATATTTGCTAAAAAATAATGTTATTTTTCGTTTCGTCTGACTAAAGAACGTTTTCCTCCAAATTATTAGGTTTCTGTAAATGATTATGAATGACATTAATCCAGGAATCCTAGTGTTTTTTTTATTATGGTTTTTGTTTTGTTTTGTTTTGTTTTTTGTTGTTGTTGTTTTTTCGTTCTTTCAACAAAAGGCTTTTCTCTGGGATAAAGGATTTAAAACTATCCCTGTGCAATTCATTATTAATATTTTTAGCAATCGATGTTCCAGCTGCACTTGATCATCTTGGATCTCCTTGGGATTTCCCATTGGATTCAATTTGATTTTTCTTATTTTTCGAGTTACTCATTAAGATATTTTCCATTGTGTGCCTGTTTGCAGAAATTTCTTACACATCAGAATATTCAATCAATAAGATAATGTCAAGAAAATATTTAACACCTTGGCAATAGCTATGTCACTCAAACCTTCATTATGTTGCTTAATTAATGTCATTCTTTTGTTTGGTTGAGAGCTTCTTTATTTTATTCATAGTAATCTCGTTGCAAGATGACTTAATTAATAGCGACTTTGATTGCTATCATACTGCAGTGAAGTGTTGCTGGTCATTATACTGCGTATTTTTGTGCATGTACAGAAAGAACTCGACCTGCAACCCGTGTTCATTCATATTTTTATGATAGCCAGTTATGTGCCATGCATGATACACGCTTAGGCAATACATAACTGGCGAGGCAGATTTTTCCCGCAGTAGGTTGCCATTTCTTTCTGCGGTAGACCAGTTGCTATCCAAGGCTATAGAACCCCTCCCCTTGCTATTTACCCATAACTGGCGGAAGAAGAAGAGGATTCATACCTTTCCCAAGAATATTAGCACGTAAGGGAATGTAATTCCTCAATCCGAGCCGCTATCAATTACTCCACCGGATGATAATTAAGTCCGAATAATTTTCCAACGTAAATCTTGTTTATATTTTATTATGTATAATTTTTATGACTCATTGTTAAATTTATATAAAATTACGAGGGTCTAGCAGAAAAGAAGCAGAACTAAAGTGACCAAAAATTTATGCCAAATCCAAACTACAAGTTTCTCCCCTTCGAAATAATCCCCGTCGAGTCTAAAGCACTTTCCCATCCTTCTCTACAACGCCCTCCTTGCACATCTGGAAGGATTCTCCAGGGATTCTCCGCAGCTCCGTCGTCACGACACTGTTAATGGCTTCCATGTTCGGTCTTCTTGATGACCGGATGCCCAAATCTTTGGTGATCATCTTCCAGACACTGTCGCATTTCACGCCCAGCTCACTTGCGATCAATCGGCCAAGGATTGCTATGTACCACCTGCCTCACGCGCTCAGCATTGGTCCCTGTCCTACTCGATGAAGGCTTTTTGTACCTTGGGTCGATTTGCACGTCTTCGTGCCTTTTTTTTTAACCTCTTGTGCCACTCAAAAGTCCAAGTAGTACGACATCATCTCATCTCCGTACACTTACTGTAGTTGTCCGAGTCGCTCCTGACGAAGTTTCCCCCCAAACGAGACTAAATGGGCACAAAGCAACGAAACAACCTGAAGTTTCTACTTCAGGTTGTTTCGTTGCTTTGTACCCATCGCTTGACGGCTTAAAATTTAGGCGCTGTTAATAAAATCTTGTGAACAAAAAAACATACAATGGCCACAGAGAGCGGAAATTGCAGTTATATATTACTTCCTGGACATGATCACACGTTGATACAAGCCACTAATGCCTACCGCACTCATGTCTCACACAGCACCCTAAGTCCTATTACTTTTTTGACATAACTTGTACATCACCTGTGTAAATGTAAATTAGATGTATTTAAGAGAACTCGTAATTTGTAGACTCAATATTTGCATGAAAAGAAATACGCTGAAAATACTTTTAAGCTTCTCCAATACCCTATTTCATATTCAATGCAAAATAAAAGGCTCGTAAAATATTTCAAAATAGAAAAGTGGCCCTTTCTGACAAACCACCAAAATCAAAATATATTGTTCTACCCACCATCTCCATCACAATTACAATTGAAAAGAATTATCTAAACTCAACATAAAATTTGTTACAACTATGTCTAAAACAATAAAAGACTTAACTAATACAAAATAAAATAATAACCTAAAAATTGACACAATTACATGCAATAATCGTCACAAGGTTGGTTGGTTGGTTGGGTTTTATGGCATATCAACCACTATGGGTCATTTAATGCCAAATTAAGGTATATATATATATATATATATATATATATATATATATATATATATATATATACACACACACACATATATATATATATATATATATATATATAAACATATACATATATACACATATACCTATACATATATTAAATGTACAGTACTATTAAACATATAGCTGGCAGCATTATTTTTTCAAAAACGCATAGCTGGCAACATTGTTGTTTCAAAAACGCATAGCTGGCAACATTGTTGTTTCCAAAAAACGTATAGCTGGCAACATTATTGTTTCCAAAAACGTATAGCTGGCAACATTATTTTTTCCAAAAAAAAACGTATAGCTGTCAAC
>OZ010582.1:45575874-45608374 GCA_963932145.1 Acanthosepion lycidas
GAGATCACTACCGACCGCTGAATGCATAATCCCGTGACCGCACGGCTATACACTGATTTGCAATCATGGGAAAAAGCTAAATAATTGAAATATATATATATATATATATATATATATATATATATATATATATATATATATATGATAATAGGAAAACTGTAGTTATTGCTGACGCGTTTCGTCCAATGTTCTCAAAGCAAAAAACGAAATGAATTTAATTAAAGAACATAACTAATAATAACAAAAAACAGAATGTTCTTAGCAACTGGAGGAATGTAGAGAACGCTATTTTTCATATTGTTAACTGAAAATAACGTCAGTTATTGTCACGTGTGGGGAATATTGTCATTATAACTGTGTTGACGGATTCAACCATTTTCTTTTGATTATATGATATTGTTGTGTACGTGTTGAGAGCAGTAATTTTGTTAAGAAAGGTGAAATAGGGAAAAAGCCTGGGCGTAGATTAATATTTGTGTAATATTCTATGGCGGCACTCTCTAGAATTTTCCTTCTGAGTGAGTTATTTTCTTTTTTTATGAGTGTAGCATATTTAAGATCAAAATTATGGTTGAATTTATTTCTATGTATGACTAGTGCATAGGCTAAGTTGTTTTTTGTGAAGTTTCTTTTATGCTTATTGGACGAAACGCGTCAGCAATAACTACAGTTTTCCTATTGTCATTTATATTTATAAATATTGTTTTTTCTACAGGTTAACTCTGAGAAATTTTCATATATATATATATATATATATATATAAACCACCCCAGAAGGGAGTAAAGCAGTCTCTTAGGCACTGAAGACGAGAATGTAAGGTCCGGTTGAGGGTTCAGAGGGAGCTGCATCACATATTGATCGACGGTAAACCACGAAATATCGGTTAAATATGAAAGGTTCAAGTCCAGTGTTTCTTATTAGTTTGCTTATGTTATTATTTTAGTAACAGCACTCCTTACTTCATCACAGGTTAAGGAAGAAAAGCTGAAGAGAAAAGAGAGAAAGAAGAAGGTAAGAAATAAAACAAGGGAGATAAATGAAAATGAACGATATCAGACAACTATCTACATAACGAAGTTTGATCAATATCTAAAATTAAGGTTGATGAAATTGGGAAGTGGAAAAAAAATTGAAACAAAGAAAAAAAGATAGGAAAGAATTCTATATGGGATTCGTTTCTGTTATAGAAGAATACTTCATGTTGCTATAATAAGATTTGTGTATTCCTCAAATAGGATGAAATCATGTGTTAGAAGACGAGAACTGGAAAGATTTATGGTTCTATGTTTAAACTTAGAATGTAAGCGAGCCAGTACTTTCTCACGCCATTCAGTGTATTGTCAAACCAATGGAAGCAGGCATGTTGTTTTGAATTGAAATCAGCGAGTGATCGGAGAAAGGCAAGAATATTTGTGTTGTACGAAAAAGAGGCATCAGTATATGCTAGTGTTCGAAAAAAAGGCAATAGTATTCGTAGTGTACGAAAATAAGACATCAATACTTGTTAGTATTCGAAGAATGACAATAGTATTCAGATTGCAAGAAAAGACGTATTCATACAAATTGAGGTTCAAAAAAGACAAGAGAGTGGGACATTATAAAAGAGAATACCTTTCCTAAACGTCGTCTTTCAATCCTTACACAAGTCGTTGTCATTCAGAGACGAAGTTTTGGAGTGACGAAATAAATATGGAAACCCAAATTCGACATAATTCTTTCCTTTTCTTCTGGGATCGCTTTGTCTAACATAATGTACCAGCGATAAAACCAGTCATGATGATGAATATTTAATTTGATATCTCTCATGGTAGAACCTGAAGAATCAGAAAACGTAAGCGCAACGTAAACATGTGGAGTTCTTGCCATCAAGAATTCGAGAGCGGTTCGAACGGTAATTATGTAACATTTCTTTCATTTTCTTAGACATCAATTCAATTTTTTTCATTTTCCTAGCAATACTCGTTATTTCAGATTCAATCATTTCTGATAAAAAAAAATTAAAAAAAACATTATTAGGTTTTATAGATTTTATTCTTTGTAGTTCATTTATAATTTTATCTATTCGTTTTAAAATCACTTTTAAATTTTTTATCAATCACCAGAAATTACAATGGGTGTAACAAATATAGCGGCACAACAAATATTCTAATACTTTTATTTTTCTAGCTTGTAAACTTACCCTTATTTATCCGCGGGAAAATGTTACCTGACCTACGGCTGATATCTGAAACTGGGAATTATAACGAACTCTCTATATACTACACACACACACACACATATATATATATATATATATATATATATATATATATATATATATATATATATATATATATCTAGGATAAAGTTTCAGTTACAAATTAGACATAATAAGAAATTAGCAACAATAAGTAATAACAAAATATAACGGCTATAAGTAGCAAACTGGGGATGTTTTCTGTCTTTATTAAGTTGAGAATTTTTACCTTTTCATTTTACGTCTTCTCTCTTTCTTTTTTTTTTTTTTTTTTCTTATCCAAATAAAATTGCCAGTATCATTCTTTGGGACTTACATTAAATAGAATTTATGCTTACAAAAGATGCTCACAAAATGGCCGGTTACTTGCACCGCTGCAGGAAGTAACTGACTCCAACTGTGACGCTTTATCTAAACAACGATCAACTAAGAGCATAAAAGGGACTATTGCTTTCCAGAGCTGACACAGTTCAAAAGCGTTTACGCGGCCTTTTGGAAGATGACCTATTTCCCACCCTACCACTCCTTTCCTCATAGACGCAATGTAGCAAACAATAGAAATACCGATAAAGTAGCGATACTTCGCTATCGCTATTTCCACGGCCAATGTTATGACGAATTTCATACTTTTGTTTTGAGCGTTCAGACAGTTACAACTAAAGCAGAGTCAAATTACCTTCATTTTCTTCGTATGTTATTTGTGAAAAGAAAGTTTCACTCAGACAGCTCTTATTTTGTGGGACAGACTTCTAAATGGATGCTTTCCCGAATACTCTAATCTTAACCTCTTCAAGTCTAAGGTCAATTGTTATCTAATTGATCTTCACTTCCTCATCTTACGTTCATATCATACGCCTCATTTAGTAGCCTTATACGTTAAGCTCCTCTTGTGATTTCTACTGGGTAGACATGAGTTAAGAACATGTCTTATTTCTTTCTTTTCATTGTTCGCAGATAACTGAAACGCTGGAGCTCAAAATACCGCTTCAGTTGATACGTTCACATACTTTCTGCCTCTTTAGAAAAAAATAGTAATAATAATAAACATCATGGCTGAAGATACTAGTCTGAATAATTCAGAGAATGATATTTGTTAATTGAATAGAAAGAAAAAGTTTAATTAATAAAAAATGCGCTATTCTTGATACTTGAAAGTGTGCTATTTCTAAAAGGTAAAGTTAATTTCAGTGGGAAATTCAGAAAATATGGATGCTGCTCCAATCAAGATATTCAATTCCTGAAGCAGACTCAGTATACCAGACTACAAGAGTATTTTACTTCTGTTCTCAAGGATAAGTTTTAGTCTTCGTTCAGTACTATGTTTTATTGTCGAATCAAAATCGTTCACAATATTCCCAAGAAATAGTTGTCCATGTTTATAATTTGAATCTTCATTCGTTGTATCAGGCGGATATTGTTGAAGACCATATGACCGCAACCTCATATATCTAGGCATTATTATTATTATTATTATTATTATTATTATTATTTCATTTGATTTATATTGTATACATATTTTCTTCGGGATCCCAACTAGCGTTCTACGGTCAGAAATGGCTCCATATGTTTCACTGATTATTTTTGTAAAAAAAAAAGAAAAAATACTAAAATCACACACATTTTACATTACATAATGCTCTTCATAATGTGTGAGTTGTACTTGTGAATACATATTTTTGTATTTCTTTAAGGCATCAGCTACCATGAATCCATTCAATGAGTCTATCGGAACCTTTTCCAATCAATCCGAGGGCTCCAACTACACCTGGAATTATTGATGTCCTCATGTGCCACATTTTTTTTCAAATTTCCACTTCAAGCTCCTTGTAATTTATAGATTTTCAAAGATAAATTATAATCTGCAGAGATCGCCATGTCAATAAGAAAGCTCATTCTCTTTCTGTGATCTTTGATCACGATGTCTGGACGATTACTCTTGATTCTTCTCTCTGTGTGTATTATAAAGTCCCATAAAATTGTTACAGGTCCTATCTCTGTAATTGGGTCTGGGTGACGTTCATATCAGTTTCTTGCAGTTCCCTTCCCGCAAAATTTGCATATTTTCCAGTGCAGATATTGGACCACTCTATCATGAAGAGTTTTATATTCAGTGGATGCTAACACCATACAACCTGCCCGTCCTGGGTATGACGATAAACTACGTCCAACAGCAAGGCCTGTGAGAAGGAGGCTTTGAGGAGCGTCGAACCACTTCTTAATTGCTGGTGCTCCCAGGTCCGCCCTGACCCGAGGTGGTAGCACCTGTTAGGGTCCCAGCTATGGGAAAATAGTTAACCCCGAAACTGAGACGACATCCGCGTCCTGGGTATGACGATAAACTACATCCGCGTCCAAGGTAAGACGATAAACTACGTCCAACAGCAAGACCTCTGATCAGGAGGCTTTCAAGAGCGTGGAACCTTCTTTTAATTGCTGGTGTTCCCCGGTCCACTCTAACCTGGGGTGATAGTGCCTGTTAGGGCCCCAGCTATAGACAAATAGTTAACCTCGAAACAAGCATTATAAAAGTGTAGAAATAGGTTTTAATACCAGAAATAATTTGTAAATAATTATTACCAGAAATAAATTTTTTAAGAAAAAAATATTACCAGCAATACGTTTTTGAAAAAAAAAACATTACCAGCAATACCTTTTTGAAAAAATATTACCAGCTATTCGTTTTTGAAAAAATAATATTACCAGCTATACATTTTTGAGGAAAAAAGTATTAACAGAAATAGATTTGTGACAAAACAAAAATATTACCAGAAAAAAAAGTTGTCAGTATTAAATGACCCATTGAGGTTGATATGCCGTAAAGCAAAACAAACCATACAACCTGTTTATTATTATCATTTGTGTATGTTGTTTCCTGCTTCGTATCCTGTATAGCTGTGTCCAAACTATAGTCCTTAAGCGCCATATGAGAATTGTCATTTAATTGATTGCACTTTCTTTAGTATATTAATATTCCTAGTAGGGCGATTTTCTGGGAAACTTGTATGTTGATATTACCTGGGACACTGTTAGTTAAATTGTCCATTCCTTTTCTCACGGAGTCCAGAGCTCCGATTACTATTGGTACGACAGTCTCAGTCTTCATTCCACACATCCATCTTAAGGTCCTTGTATTTGGACAATTACTCGATAATTTTCATGGAAGTGTTTCTCTCAGATGGGCACTGCTATGTCAATAAACATACACTTACTGAATTTCTTGTTTTATATAAGGTCGTTAGTTTTTATTTCCCTCTCAGTTTGAATTGACATGTCTTAGAGGATAGTTCCATCCTTATTTCTGGTAAGTGTGTCTGGTTTGGTGTTCATAGTATCTCTGTGGTTTCGATTTTGTACTTCTTGCATTATCTTCCAGTGCACATACGTCGCAACCTTGTTATGCCTATTTGTATATTCATTTTTTTGCTAGTTCCAGACATCCTGAGATAATATGGTTGACAGATTCATCATATTTTCCGCAGATCCTGCATTTCGGGTTAGTTCCATACTGGATTATGTGAGAGTGATAGGATCTGGTTGCGAGGCTTTGCTCCAAAGCTGCAATAATTAGACCTTATGTCTCAGCTTACAACCCGGTGCTCCTCAGGTATTGATGTGTTTTCTGTTGGTCTACATCTTTTGGATTCGACCTCGGCCTACTAAAGCTCTTGGTACGTACAGCTTATCTCGGGTGATGCATCATCATTTGGGTAAGCATTTATCCGGTCTTGGCATCCAGTATTTTAATATTATTATTATTATTATTATTATTATTATTATTATTATTTTCTTTTATTAGAGTAATTTACCGGGTCGTTATCCGTGACCTATCGTAAAGAGAGATAGTATATTCGTTTTATTTGAACAAATTTTATTCTGATGTTAAGTGAGATTTAACATGTTGTTGCTAACACTGTAGAGGCCCAACGGAGCCTAAAGCCACAACCTCAACTCGCTCGATGTTAGCAATTACATTATTTAAATATTCTCTACAATTATTACACTCTCATAAGTAGATGAACATTTTCATACAATGCACTTTTGAATTCCTTGTAAACAGGGGCTATCAGGCAACTTCTTAATGTTCTTTTCGCTACATTCCTAGACTGTATCTTGCTCATTTGCTGTGAGGAAACGGTATTTTTGCCTTTCATGAATGTTTGCATCCCTAACGGTTTTCACTGATTCATTAAAAGACTCGTCCTTATTTACATTTAATATTACAACATTATGAAGTTTTTTTAGGCAAAAGAACTACCAGTCTATAGTGTATGGAGAATCATTAGACTACGAAATGCGCATTGTCGCATATGACGCAGGATATTTTTTGTGCCATATTTTAGCTGGGATAAGTGTGTTCATCATAAAATATGGTAATTCTTCCAATCATTTGTAATCTGTAATTTGAGTACTCTTGAAAAGCTGATTCAAGAGTATAACTTAATGATCACGATGATTAGTAAACGTCGGGAGAGTATGCGACGTAACGTCTTCTCGTGGTGTGGAAAACTGGTGGGTCACGTTCCTGTGTGTGGGTGGCTTCGTGTTGCTGCATCATTTGTAAAACGCAGGACAGTATCAATCACGTCTGGTTGGGACGACGAAGTGACAGATGCTCCCCTTAAGAACATGATTGAGGACATAGCGGAAAGAATACGCCAGAATGACCCTGCACACGGTAAGTGGTGCACAAGCGGACACACTTATGATGTATGGGTCGATGCAAGTTCTCTTGCCACAGGGGTTTCGTTGGAGGTTGACGGAAGCGTTGTAGAAGACGCATGTTGGCTGCGACTTGTGAAGGACGCCCAACATATCAATTTATCAGAATTGGATGCTATTCTGAAGGGCGTCAATTTAGCATTACAGTTGGGAGAGCAAAATTCGGGTATTTTGGCTACCGCGTTTGTTGGAGAAAGAGTTATTTTTCTGACTGGTTGCGTGCATTGTGATTTGTGAGATAGTACCTGCGAATCGAGTTTTCGGCATTTCCTTCTGTCCCCCGATGTTCAAGTCTGAACTTAGTGATTTATTCTCTGTGACGTGGAAATAATCTGCAACAAACATTTCCTTTGCAATCCCAGATCGCTTACAATTTGCAAAGGTCTTTCAAACGGTTCCAAATACGCCTAGAAGTATGGGTACGATTTTAACATTCATATTTCACTGTTGTTGCTTAACTATTTTTCATTTCGATGTCTTTATATTTATCTAGATTTTTTTATCCGTCTTCAATATCATCTTTCGTCTATTGAAACAGCGATATGCCATTATCATTTTTCTTGGAATTGTTTACGATTATTCGATTTAGTCTCTTAGTCTATACAAAGTTACCTAGCTGAATTTATTTGCATGGGTATATCCCAGTCGTTTCCATAGTTTCCAAGGAATCAGGATTCCTAACCAGTCACGTATATTTCTGCCATTCCTCTTACCTAGAATAGGAGATTCGATATTACATAATAATTCATTACTCTTTTCTTTGTTTCGAACTTATTTTTCGCAACTCTTAATACTTTGTTTAGTTTCTAGAAGATATCTTTCGCTATTTAAATGCAACTTCGAATTTCTGTGTCATATTTTCCGTCTTTTGTTACTAAATTACTCAATTAGTTAAAATGATATTTTGATTTAGATTGAATAAATCGGCTGAAAAAAAAATCGATGTGGTTAGACAGAGCCAGGAAATATATATTATAAAAATAAAATTATATTATATATATACATACTCGGCGCTCCCGTCGAATTCGGCGTATGAGGGTCAAGCAGATCAGTTCCTAGGAACCGAAACCAGCACATGAGATTTGATTATAGTGGTGAAGGTTTTGAACCATCCACACTTTTAGAAGAGCCGAAGATATATATATATATATATATAAGCATTTCACCCCAAGCAAGGCGGGAAGCCACTAGGACGCAAGGGGTTACAGAAAATTTAGAGCAAGATCAGATAGGAGTGATAGAAGAAAGGATGAGGGTAGTGGATAGATCAAGGCAACTGGAGATGTCGATTGATATTACACTTGAATAGCTGGAGATTATAGCTCACAGGGAAACAGGAATAGGGAAGGGAGTTCCACAGGCGAGAGGTGCGAGACATGAAGCTATTGGAGTAGAAGAGACGGCTACATTTAGGAGTTTTGACAGTGAAGGGGTGAGAGCGGGATGCCAGCCTCGTATGGCGCTTGAACTCATGAGGTCTGGGAACCAGCGAATGAAGCTCCTCGGAGCAATTTCCATGAAAGTATTTGTAGAACAGACAGAGTGAGGCGACGGCGCGTCTGTGAGAAAGTGACTGTAGACGAGATGCCAGAGCAGGGCCAACTACATTGCATATCCGCCTCTGGAGCCTATCAAGAACCCCGAGGCAAACATAAGGGGCACCAGACCATATATGGCAGCAATACTCCATGCAAGGTCGAATTGTTGATTTGTAGATCTGGAGGATCGACTCCGGGGAGAAAAACTTCCTGGCGCGGCTCAGGGAGCCAACTTTCCTTGCGGTGGACGAAGCAATTGACTCAATGTATTTATTCCATCTCAGGTCAGCAGTCAACGAGAGACCGAGAAGCCGCCGAGAGCTGCTCTCGAGAAGTTGAGCGTCAGACATTCTAATGGAGGGAAGGATCTCTGTGGTGATTAATAGAGAGCAGTTTTGTCTTAGAAGCGTTGAAGTTGACCAGCCAAGTCTTGCCCCAGTTCACAATCGATTGGAGGTCTTTTTCGAGACGCACGGCCAGGTGAGTTTTGTCAGTGAGACTAGATTTGCTTTTGAGGCAGGAATAAATTGTGGTGTCATTCGCGTAGATGCCAGCTTGGGAAGTTATGGCGTCAGGAAGGTCATTTATGTAGATAAGGAATAGAGTGGGGCCTAGGATGGAGCCTTGAGGAACACCTGCGTTCGTGGGATAGGAACTGGATGAGAATCCGTATATATATATAACATTATATTCTTACTCTGTCCTGGACATTGAGTTCTACCTGGATTCTATCTGCTTGAGAATTTATATATTTTATATATGTTGCAGTTCGTACTTAGTACTATTTGTTTGGTCACTTATCAAAAGTAACAATGTTATCTTTGTTGCTTTTAGTATAAGATTTCTATTCGCCGCCTCGTTAAACTTCTTCAAGTGAATATCGTCTCCAATAATCTCCCAGAGTTTTCGTAATAAAGTCTCTACATTTCATTCATAGAAATATAAACTATTTTAATGGCTTCTATATCAGACCTTATACTTTTCAGTGGAATAAAAACTGAATAGATATTTATCAAAATTATCCCAATCTTCCACAGTACCACAAAAATGTAGCACCGAGTAGATCGAATATTAGAAGAGATCTGTAAGATTAGCTACCTGACTACAGCTCTACAGGAGGTACTTTTGAACGGAACTCTTCACACCAGTAAATGACATAGTGAACATTTTTTATTTCTGTATTTGTTGCATTTTTATACTAATTTTCACTCAATGTAAAGTCGCAAAACCACTCAAAGACTACTGAATAAGGTTGTTGAATGGGTGTAACTAGAGGAAGAAGAAAATCTTATGGCGATGCGTAGGATAGACAACGGCTGACCTGGACTGAAAAAGGATAAGATCGTAGTGTTGGGAAAGTATCATATCGCGAGTCTGCTCCACAAAGTGACATTTCTGGAGTGAAGGTATCTGAATGGAACTTCCTCCTTACCAATGAAATAAGAAAAGAATGAGGACGAATCGACTCCGTGTACATGGCACGGTGGGATGCTAACTGAGAAGGTCTGAACTCGTGGAACTAGGGAATGTACCACGTCAGAAAATTTGCTATGAATTTAGCGACAGAGTAACGAGGAGCTATGCATAACAAGCTCTGAATTTTAACTCAAGACTTATCTCGTTAGTATTAGGTTGGTGCAAAAATAATGACGTAATAATGTCGTTTTTTGACGTATTTTTAAGGCCAAAAAACGACATTATTACGTCATTATTTTTTGCACCAACCTAATATATATATATTAGGTTGGTGCAAAAATAATATCGTTTTTTGACGTATTTTTTAACGTCAAAATACGATATTATTTTTGCACCAACCTAATACCATATAGGGGATCAACTATACAAACAACTCCAAATAAATCTATGAAATGGATGTTTAAAAGAACAATGATTGGAATGTTGACAGTTGGTAGCATAACTTACACTTTAGATAAATTGAAAGAATATTTGTAATACCATAGCAAAGTATACGTGAGAGGCACAGTAATGGATATCGGCTCGGTTTGAGGAATCGGAGAGTCGAATGCAAATTCCAGTCGAATCCATTACATTCACTTACGTGCTAATACCCTTCGGAAAGTTATGAATCTTCTTCTCACACCAGCTCTGGGTAAATAGCAGGACAGACCAGCCTTGGATGGCAACTGGTCTAGCGCAGAAAGAAATGGCAACCTACTGCGGTAAAAAATCTGCCTCGTCAGTCATGTATCGAAAGATACATAATCGCCTAAGCGTGTATCACGTATGGCACATAACTGGCTGATAATGTACAATGTGTGTACAACTTTATTAGTTATGAGCCTTTATGAAAAATTATTTTGATATATTAGTTATGTGCTTTTATTAAAAATTATTTTGAT
Source organism: Acanthosepion lycidas (assembly GCA_963932145.1). Taxonomy (NCBI): domain Eukaryota; kingdom Metazoa; phylum Mollusca; class Cephalopoda; order Sepiida; family Sepiidae; genus Acanthosepion; species Acanthosepion lycidas. The sequence goes on from OZ010582.1 coordinate 45,586,728, forward strand.
ATATTTTCACACAAAGGAATAGAGCTTTTTAATTTGAAAGAATCTCTGTAAGTTTTGAATCGAATTCTTTTTTACGCTTTTAATTTTGACTTGATCAAACATTGAGAGACTACAGGCGAGAGATCATTTTTACCAACGTTTCAATGGATTACAATGCAAAATAAAATTAATTATTAAAAAACGTTAGAAAAATCACTTGCAGTTACTGAAATCCATTATCAAGATTTTAAACATGAAAAATAATAAAGGTGTTAAAATCAGTATTTAAAAATAAAATTGGCTAAGAAAAATATATTCTTTAATAAATACCACTTTAAAATATTAAAGGTTGAAATTCAAAAAATGAATCCGGATTTTATATTTACTATTTTATATTTATATTTACTTTTATTCATACAACCTTTTAATTAGAAAGCACCTCTGTAACTCTTGAATCAACTGAAGACTTCTTTTTACGCTTTGAATTTCGATTTGATCAAACATTGATTTTTTTGTTTTTTCAAACTTTGAATCTTCGTTTTAATTTAATCAACCGTCCGAAATCTTCTCACTGGGTTTCTATATTTTCATTTTAAGCAGTCAAGCGAATAAAGACGAAATCATACACTCCGGATAAATCGGAATTGAAGAATACTAGAAAGACGTTATTTGATAAATAAACTATCAACTCCAGTCATCTTCATTTGGCATACTGGTGTAATCCAATATTAACATTTTGAATATAAATATTAGCAAAAGGTAAGAACACGTAAATACAAAAATTACACTTGTTACATTTGCATGCATATTTTATGCGCTAAATCTAACCACAGTTATGGAAGAGTGGTAGTAATCTTTAATAAACACGCGCTGCACTTCGGAACCAAATAGATATTTTAATCCAAACTTCGTTTCTAAAAATATATTTGTTAAAAGAAATAAATAACAAAAGTAGGTATGAATACAAGTGACAGAGATATTTCATAATTAATAACTCATTTAATGGTTATTTTTTGAACACAGGATTCGAAAAATGGTTCCTCGCTATGATTCTAGTTATCAGAATTTATGTAACCAGGTGCTATCCAATAATTAATATTTGCAGCTTTTGTTATATTTTCTGCTTGATTCGACGATCTGGGCACTTCAACAGGCTACATGTTCTAATCAATTCCAGAAAAAAAGGAAATATTTTTCCAATTCCGGTTGAGAGGGGTTGTCTATCAAATATTCTGATAATCGTCAAACACCCAGGCATGACTAAATTGAAATACATTGCGATTTTCTGTTAGCTATACAAAGGAAACCCTTTGTACGGAATCATAGGCTGGAGATTTTGAGGAAAAAAAAATTATGTTAAACGTCATGTCTTATCGGAAATTCCTCGGTAGGGACCCCAATGCTGCATCACAGACCAAACCTACGATAGATAATTTTACTCGCTTTTTCAGAACTAGACATAATATTAATCATCATTTTGGGGGGGAAGAGAGAGGCAGTGTGAGGTGGAGAGAACGGCTGCCAACAGATCGACCTTCTGCTTATCATCTCTACGTAATGAATTGTCTCTTTCTGTTAAAACCACTTCACACCAAAGAATCTGGGAGAGGAGTTTATCTCATTTCTCTACGTTTGCAATCGTACTATTTTCCCACTTTCTTCTGTATCATGTTAAAACTTAAACGCAGACAATCAATCACTGTCAGGATTCCACGCCCACGTGTTTCAAGCCAACCCCGCCCTGTATTGTGTAAGGATACCTTTCTACCCAATCATTGAAGTTAGGCAACATTTAACATGCTTATTATATAAATCCATGTCTGCTTAGGACCAACCGGCACTCAAAATTATATACCAAATGAAATAACTGTTAATAAATAATTAGATAATGAGTTTGGGCTGATTTTCGTAATTCAGAAGTTGATTATTTGTTTCTTACTTCTAATTGGGAAAATAAACAGGCATTACCCTTCCAATCTGTGAACATTGAAAATACAAAAGAATAATTTTGCAATATATTTTACAATCAAATCATACTAGGCATGTGTGGGTAGATAGGGGTATTCAGTGCTATAAAAGAATGGGACAATAAACATCTTCATCTTTTGTGCTCCAGAATTTAGTAGCAAAAACAAGAAAACTTCTCCCCGCTGGAGGAGAATACTTCCCCAGAAGGCTGTGTCCTTAATGTCAACAAGCCACGTGGTGAATCCCACACATGTACATATTCTAACAGCAGGCCTATAATTTCCTTTTTCAGCAATTTGTATATTTTCTCTATTCTTTACATAACAATAAGCATATGCAAAATTCTTCCACATGTTGAATTTATTTCTTTTGTAAAATTCGTTTATTTTGAATGTTTTCCACCTCAGCTGTAATAAGCAAACAATGTACAGCAGATTTTATCTTCCGGTCTTTTGTTTCAACCATTTCATTTTATTTTTTTACATAGAAAATGCTCATACCCTTTGCCAGGAAATTTTAATAACTTTCTATGTGTATCCAGGTGTAGGCACCTAACGTAATGAAACAGTATTCACTTGTCTTTGTATAAGAACCTAGTTTGTTTTCTGTTTGTATGAAATTACTTATTTTATGCATGTGCACAGAAGCGGTCGTATGTTTGATAGTAACTACGTAGATAATTATTTCATTTTAATTTGTTTGGATGCCGTGGTTGCTATTCTGTATTTTTGTCTTGTAATTCTTCTCTTTATGTGAATTAATGTGTGATTCTTGCTTACGCAACTAGATAAGAAATTCAATTCCGATTTCATTGATGCCAAGTCATAGACAATGTTCATTAACAAGAGATTATTTGACAAACAGTAGCCACAAAATTTTCAGTAATGCCCAGTAGGAAATAGTTCGTTGTAAAATTCAGTAACTATTGTCCAAAAAGTTAAATGACTACTACTATGAATGCTATAACTAATGTTATACTGCTACTACTACTACAAATAATAATAATAATAATAATTCAAGCTTCTAAAATGTTATAAATGTTTGCTTACTATGGACATCAAACTTACAGAGACAATATTTCTACCTTAAAGTTATTAATAACTATTATTTGAAATATAATATAGACGTTAATGCCAATTATTATAATTATAATAAGCGTAACAAAGATAAAAAGTTAACTGGTTGGTGCAAAAATAATGTTGTTTTCTCACATAGTAACATATGTGAGAAAACGACATTTTTGCACCAACCTAATACTACTACTAATAATAATAAAATTATCTTGGGCTTTGAATTGCAAATGGATTAAACCCAAGCCTGAAGATCAGGTCTAGTCATTGTGGATAAGAAGAAGAAAACTTCTCCAATAGTGGCTATTATTGTTCCAAACGAGGCACTTGATAGAAACTACAAGTTGAAGATAAATGGATTGACCACAGCAATGGAACAGATCAAACAAAACATTCTTTCTAAGAGCCAGAAAATCAAAGGGTTTCTGAAACGAAATAAACAGTTTGAGGAGAATAGGTTATTACAAATCAGTTCTACCGTCCATTGAATGGACGTGATGGAGGGAATCTGATTCCGGATGCTGACCAAGCTAAAGGGAAATGTGACACATAAAAGTGTAACAGGAAAAACGATGGTTGGGGGTATAAACGACAGAACAAAGGATAATACTATTCGAAACTAGTATCCCATTGCATGCTCAAACCTATTGTGGAAGATGCTTACTGGAATATTTGCTACAGAGACATATACATTCCTGCTACAAGAGGAATCTTTACCAGTTGAACAGAAAGGTTGTAGAAAGGGTTCACAAGGCAAAAATCATTTAATGATTGACATGACACTCTTGAAGTCTTATGGAAGACAATATAGTAACATGTCATTGGCTCGGATTAATTTCAAGATGGCGTATGATATGATATCTCATTCTTGAATCATTGAGACCATGCAGATATTTGGCATTGCTGAACTCATCATCAACCTTTTAAAGAATAGCATAGCTGAGTTGAAACTATATTGTTCTCAAACAAGTTATTTTTTGGAAATGTCAGTATCAAATGAGTAATCTTCCATGGTGACTCGTTTTAACCCTTTTATTTGCCATTGCATCTCATCACATTGGTACTGCGAAAGGTGAGGATGGGTTACCAGACTGGAATGGGAGGCCCATTCATAAATCACCTCCTGTTTATGGATGACCTGTTTGGGAAGTCAGGAAACCAGATTGACTCCTTGATTAAAACAGTTCAAATATGTAGCAGTGACGTTGACATGGAGTATGTTATTTCCATATGTTCGGTATATCTCTACCACGTGGAGAATCTATAGGGGAACTTGATGTAGGTAACTCCACAGGTTTGCAGTTATACAAAAAAAAATCTACGTTGATTTAAAGAGCGTTATGAACTTGTTATTACCCCTCAAATAAAAAATCCTCACACTTAATTTCCTTTTTTTTTTTTTTTAGATTATAGCTTCCTCAGTTACGGGAAGGAAATGGATGAGCTGATTGTTTTTCTACTTTCATTAAACGTCATCGAAATTTATACTGATGTGTATTTGATCCAATAAGTTTGGGATACAAGTTTGATTGGTTTGGTTTGGTTTGTTTTACGGCATATCAACCCCAATGGGTTATTTAATGCCGACAAAATTTTCATTGTTGGTAATATTTTTTTTTTACAAAAATCTACTTCTGGTAACATTCTCTCTTTCAAAAAATCTTTCTGGTAATATTTTTCCTTCGCTGATAATTTTTTTTCAAAAAATGTATGGCTGGTAATATTTGTTTTTTTACAAAAATGTACTGGTAATAACTTTTTTACAAACTATTTCTGGCATTAAAACCTATTTTTACACTTTAATAGTGTTTTGACTCCAGTCTGGGCGTTAACTCTTTGCCCATAGTTGGGATCCTGACATGTGCTACCACCGCGCGTCAGGGTGAACCTGGGAACACCAGCAATTAAGATGTGGTTCCACGCTCCCCAAAACCTCCTGATCAAAGGCCTTGCTGTTAGATGAAGTTTACCGTCTTACCCAGGACGCGGATGTAGTTTATCGTCATACCCAGGACGCCTACAAGTTTGAACACAACCAATGCTGTTCCGTTATTTACTAATTTTGATTCGGACACTAACCCCCGTATGTTTCAAGGGATTGACATATGAAACAACTATCCAAAAATCTAGAAGTACAGTGGCAATGTAAAGAACCAGACAAGTTTGATCTGTTACTTCTGTTGAACGTAATTCATTAGTAGCATTATATGTTCATTAGTAACATTATATGTTCATTAGTAACATTATATGACTATATCGTTGGTATTTTTGTTCCATTTTTGATGATCTTTCCCAGAAACCTTTTCCAGAAGCATCTTAAACGGGATGGACATGTTGTCTGAATGGATGATGAAAGAACTCTTTCTAGAATGAATCAAGTATTTTGTGAAACATTTGTGTTGTGCAAAGACAAAACCAGATCTAATCCTACTTGACAATAACGTGTGTCATCTTGGCATGGAATAGTTGATTTTGCAAAGGGAAATAATATTGTTCTATACTCTTTCAACTCCACTGTTCTAATCAGCATCAACAGTTTGACAGAACTGTATTTAGCCCACTAAAAAATACAACTGAATACAACTGAAAAATAGTTTCCGTTACAAAAGACGCATGAGCGAGAAATAATCCTCGCAAGTTAGTGATAATATACGAACTGCTTGGACTTTTAACCCGGAGCTTGTTTCTGCAAATACAGCTGGTTTCGAAATTTAAGGAGTTATTTCTTACAAGCGTAACATTTTCACTGTCACTGATGTTCCATCATTTGTGACAAACAGACCAGCATTTTATTTAGTCAACCTAGAAGAAAGTTCACATGATGTGATGCCAGAAGCCAGTAATATAAAGACAACGGAGAAACGAAATCTCCATTTAGTGTGCAGTTGGACTACCTGATAATCCGATGATCCTTGTCTAATAATATTTTGTCACTGCCAGATAGAAACAATGGCAGCTGTTCTGATGCTCAAGTGCTTGTAAAACAGCAAGTTTATAAGAAATACTTATAAGTACTTTTCTGTTTTAATTCTTTTTAGAATGTCATAAACTTTTATTCACCTATTTCTTTCCTAAGTACAGCTTTCTTTGTTACTGTTACATGCAACTTTTTGGCAGTGGGAGTGGGGGGGCGCGAATGCAAATTTTCTTCTTTTATTTCTTACAATAAATATTTAATCTTCTCCCCAAAACATTTTTCTACTCTTTGAATATTTTCTCTTTTACTTTATTCAATTTTTCATTATGCTTCTTTTTTAGTTTTTCATAAAATGAAACTTGTCGCCACGCATACCAACTCAACATTACTGGTGTAACATCCGAATGAACAAGTGTTATATTATGGTTCCTGGGGGCTATCAAGTAATTCCAACAGACTGAACAAAAACAGAGATAGTTTCAAATGCTCAGTCGAGTTATCTCCCTTTTATATCTCCACCCACTGTTTCTCTTTCATTCAAGAAATTCAATTAAAACTTTAAACTGTTCAAATATAATTACATTAAGTAAGTCTCTTGATTTTTATCGTATTTTTCATGAGTCCATTGATATTCTTTACTCTTACGTTTTCTTTCTTTTTTTTTCTGACTAAATTTGTTTTTCTTTCTTAATATTTGATCTACTGGGGGCTTTCAAACTCAAAAAAATTAATTTGTAAACTTTCTGCAAAGTTGCATTAAACTAATGATACGTGTTTTATGTACAAACAACTGCATGGTATATTGTAAAACATTTTAAAGACTGATTGATTGATTTGCCGTTTACGGCTCATTAACCTTTTGCAGGTTATTTAAAGCCAGAAATATTTTGGGGAAGTATGAACTTTGAGGTAAGATAATAATTTACAAATCTTACTATTTAATCCATACCTATTGGGGAGAAGAGTTGTATTCATACCTTTCCCATTTTTTTTTATTTGCGTATAAATGGATATAACAAACCTAACAGCAATTGGAACTCGGCTCTCCAATTTCCAATTCCCAGCTATCACCTATTACACCACCCACACATACAAGCTTACGGTGCCTGATATTCCCAAGAGTAAACCCATCTAGATACTAACCAGACTCGACGTTGCTTAACTTCGACCATCCTGTTTATGACGATAGACTACATCCGCGTCCTGGGTAAGACGATAAACTACGTCCAACAGCAAGGCCTCTGATCAGAAGGTTTTGAGGAGCGTAGAACCACGTCTTAATTGTTGGTATTCTCAGGTCCACTCTGATCTGGAGTGGTAGCACCTGTTAGGGTCCCAAATATGAATAAATTATTAGCCCCCAAAAATGGGATCAAAATTCTATGTAAGTGTAAAAATAGGTTTTAATACCAAAAATAATTTGTAAAATAAATTTATTACCAGCAATACATTTTTGAAAAAAAAAGATATTACCAGCAATACATTTTTGAAGAAAAAAATATTACCAGAAATAAATTTCTGGAAAAAATATTACCAGAAATAAAAATTTTGTCGGCAGTAAATAACCCATTGAGGCTGATATGACGTAAAATAAACCAAACCAAAGCTTAACTCCGATGATCGTACGAGAACAGGTGTTTCAACGTGACATAGCCTTAAGACATTACATATATAAAGAACAGCAACAACAAATGGGAGAAGGAGGAGGAGGAGGAGGAGGAGGAAGAACCAAAGAAGACGTTCAAACTAAAATGCACCACTCCATCTTATGAATCATAGATGTAATGTACTGAGCTTTTCAGCCCACGATGCAAGACAACTTCACATCATGGAAGAAAGAATGGACGCAATCATGTGCCGAGATATACTGAACAAGAACCTCTTTACATCAGTTCAGGCTTTAAAAATGAAGTGCAATTAGTTGTTTCAACAGGACAATGAACCTAAACATATGGCCAACGCAACCAAGCAGTGAATTGAAAATAAGAAAATCAACCTATTGAAGTGGCCCAGTCAGTCCCTTGAATTGAACCTGATTGAAAAGTTGTGTTCATGATCGTCAGCATAGAAATTTGAATGAAATGTGGTCCAAATTACCAACAGAAAAGTGTCTGAAGTTAACAGCTACTTCATAGGAAGCAACTGTAGGATGTTGTTGCAAACAAAAGCTACTCCACAAAATATAAAGGCTGATTCAGTTTTGTGTAGTTTATTCAATACTTTTTTGCTCCATATTTTTTAAATATATCTTTTAAAATGTAAATAAATGTATTTTTGAAATCTTTACTCACATTTACCTATATTAAAACTAAATACTATGTAATTTTAAAGTAAATATTTACTATACGTGTAGGCAAATAAAATTTGTAGCGTGTATTGAATACTTATTTTCTCGACTTTGTGATACATTGTCTTTCAAATATCTAACATTAACACAGTCATGATTAAAATATATGGAAGACCATCCTGATGGCAATTGATAAGTATTTCCTTTAGATGTTATGAAATTAAGGAACAGAATGAATGAATGAATGACTAACAAATTTCAATAATTTTGTATTTCATTTTTCAGATGAGTCGTTAGCAGTTTAGTATATTTATTTTGAACAATTGTTCTCATCTTGGTTGTTAGAGGTACGACGTTTCAGCCAAGTACCCTCTGGCCTATTGTTTTGGCTGATATGGAATATTTGTTAATGATTGTTATTTTGTCCCTGTGGCGCTAGTTATTCATACTCAACCCGATCCAATGACTGAATTCATAACCACGAAATGACAGATACGCTTGTTTAAGTAACTCGTATATCCATTGCACCACCGTCCTGTATTTTTGGAGATTTAATATTGACTGTCAAATAATTTCCACATTTTATTATCTTAGTGAGTTCGTACCTCTTTTTTATAATTTAGTATTACATTTTTGAGATGAATAATTATCAGTAATTCAGTAAGCGTTAACAAATGCTCTTTTATACAAGTTTCTTATCAGTCAATCATTTGACAGCAATTTAATCGATATAGTTATTTAAATTTAATCGATATAGTTATTTAAATATGGTTATGACAACCAGTAGAATTTCATTTCATGCATTGGTATAGGAAAGAAAAGTTATTTAACTAACTTTAAACGTGGCATGATCATTGGTGCTACGGGTCTGAGTTTTTCTAAAAATGTTGATCGTGGAAATTTCTACGCACAAACATGTCTAGGGTTTCCAAAGAATTCCCAGAAAATAAAAAATACCTGTGAACGGCAATTATGGCGGAAATCCCTTGATAAAAAGATCAGAGGTAAATGGCCAGACTTCAGTTAGTAGCTCAAATATCTCCCCTTTACACTGGATGTATAGAGAAGAACATCTCTGAACGCATAATGCGTCGAACTTTGAAGTAAATAAGCTACATCAGAAGGAGGTCAAGCCGAGTGTCGCTCCTGTCAGACAAGAAGAAGAAACTAAGATTACAATTTGCTATGGTTCAAAACATTGGACAAGAGTAGATTGGAAAGAAAAAACATTGCCTTGTCTGATGAGTCTCGAGTTTTACAGCGTCATTTGGATGGTAGGCGTAAACAATATGAAAGTATCAATCTATCCTGCATTTCATCAATGGTTCAGGCTGTTACTGGAGGTTGGAGGTGGTATGGGGAATATTTCCCTGGTATATATTGGGACCGTTGGCACCACCAATAAAATAACGTTTAAATGCCTAAGTGTTATAGCTGACCACCTGCCTCAATTTACGGCATCCTCTGGCAGCCAGTTCCAGCAAGATAACGTACCGTATTACGAATAAAAAAGAAACAGTGACAAATTGGTTCATGGAATACAACGGCTTTTCAATGTTAATATTATATAGAACACATTTAAAATGTGGTAGAAAGAGAGACTGGAATCCAAAATGTTCAGTCAACAATTCTTGAAGAATAATAACAGCATGGACCCAAATTCCGAGAGAATGTTTTCAGGGCATCGTCGAATCCATGCCAAGAATAACTGAAGCGATTCTAAGAGCAAAAGGGGATCCAATAAAGAGAGTGGAAATAAGATAATAATCAGAACTCTATTCACCTTCGATAGAACCCGATATATATATATATATATATATATATATATACATACATATATATATATATATACATACACACACACACACACACACACACATATATATATATATATATATATATATATATATATATATATATATATATATATATATATACAGATACATATGGATTTAATCCTGTTACTATTTATAAGAAATGATCTCAGGTGATTTATAAATTTACAAATTACGAAACTCTTTTCACCTTCCGACTCGCTGTGGATTAAAAGGCAAGATGGACTGCTCCTTGTGTTTCGAGATATATATATATATATATATATATATATATATATATATATCGTTGTCGGCACACGCTCGCATCCGAGCATTTGGTCCGTCATCCTCTTTCCCTATTCATTTCATCCCCACCCTCTGTTGACGGTGGCGGAGAGGGCTGTGAAGATCTAGCCTACCCCTGAAGAATCGTGAACAGGAGTCAACAGAGGAGGGTGGTTGATGGTCCTATGCCAGGAAGGACGATTCGCAGTAACAGTTTCCTAAGTCTCAAGGTCGATGTTGGCTTGTGTCAGAGATGTCGTCAACTGATCTTTAAAGAGTTGTTTTAGACCTCTGCGTTGCCTCTTGTCGTTGGCGAGCTCTCCAAACAGGATAGAAGGGATATATTCTGAACATTTGGACCGCCCAGTGGAGGCGATGTTGAAGGACGGTAGTCTCAAGGCTGGGGAGAGACGTCCAAAAAAGCCTCTCGTTGTTGATGATGCCGTCTTCCAACTGATGCGAAGAATTCTTCGGAGCTTTGTTTGCTGGAACCGCTCCAGACGATTGAAGTGTCGATGGTAGCGTGGAGAGGACCACGGCCCAGAAGACCATGATTTTAGTTCTTATAGTGAGACTGTGATTGCTGATGTGAGAACCTTCCGTGCGCATCATGCAACGCTCTGATTCTGTTGTCACGGTCACTTTCAGGTGTGACACTATTCGAGAAGATGCTGCCCAGGTAGAGAAATTCGTCGACGATTTCTCCCGATTGTCTGTTGACGTTGATGCTGACGTACTGTGTTACTTGTCCGGTTGCCAGTTAGAATCTTCGTATTTTTTTACACTGACCTGCATCTCGAAGAGTTTGTAGACCAGGTTATACAAGTTTTCCAATGTCTGGAGGCTAATGGCAGTCTGTTCTGCAGTCGCATTGTCGTCGTCATACTGAAACTCTCACACGCGGTTGATGGTACTCTTTGCGCGAGAACGGAGGAGGGCAACGCCAGTCGGGCTGGCGAAACCAAGGCCGATCTTGACAGACCAAGAATCCGGCAGCCTGATTCAACCATATATATATATATATATATATATATATATATATAACGGATGAAGGTGAATTTTAGCGTATTTATTTTTTAGATAAACACACAGTGACCGACAGGACTCAAGTCGCTTTTGCCGAAGAGTCTCGCTATATCAGCCATAATAGTCAATTTTTACAAACCCACACTTCCTTCCAAGAGGGCTCAACCAAAATTAATTTTTCAGGGGCCTATATAATGTCATCCACAGACAGACTGTTTCGCTGTTTCACAGCACTTCAGTGTGGCTAGACGTTCGGTTGCCTCTAATTAGGATCGAAACGCGACTGAATTGGCGTAAGTCGTAGATTCTATCACCGCGCAAGGCAGGGATAAAGGTGAATTTTAGCGTATTTATTTTTTAGATAAACACACAGTGACCGACAGGAATCAATTCGCTTTTGTCGAAGTTATATATATATATATATATATATATATATATATATATATATATATATATATATATAAATTAACATTTAGAAAGTAAAGTATGAAAAATAAATTAGGAGACCAGACGATTCCGCTTCCTTGGCTTCAACCATTCGGTATCGTCAGGTAATTTCGGTCAATTGATTTCCTAACGTTTTTTTTTTTAATTTAATGAACGCGTTATTATTTAAAATGAATAAATAAACGCATGGAGTGAAGTGTAATAGAAAGAGAGGTGTAGGAGTAGAAAAGTAAGACTATTGGAAATGTAAAATATTAAAAAGATAGATCCATGAAGAGAGCTCAATATATTTATATACAGAGCAATATCATATACATCAAAAAGGTAACAACACATCCTCGGAGAACTTAGTAATATATTAATTTTGACAGATAATTTTTTTTTATATCTGCCTCATTAAACCGAAAATGGTTTAAATTTATCCAGACAATTTAATAAAAAATATTTTAAAATTAAATCACTGGAGAAAAGAAAGTAAATTTCTACATTAGTTTACCTATAAAAATTATCCTGGGGATTTACATTATTATTGAAGAGAGAAGTGGGAGAAAGACAAAAGAAGAAATAAGTTGTCAGCATAATGAACAGAGATTTTGGGGGGAAGTACAAGTAACAGCTAGTGAAATACATTGAAATTAAATCAAAATTTTTATCATCGTCGTCATCTAATCTACATCAATATAACAATCATATATATATATATATATATATATATAATGTGTGTGTGTGTGTGTGTAACAGGAGTGAAAAACTAAAAAATATAATATAAAAAATTCCTTAAATGTCTTATGTCTAATTCATCTTCATAATGATAAAATGCATCATATATATGTGTTGCATATAAAATTATATACAAATATGCACATCCATACAAAAACACAAGTAAACGCATATATATAACGCATGCACGTACACATACATATATACATACACACATGTACACATATATACACACACATATATATATATAAACATATTCATTCATATAAACACATGCATACACATACATAAACATACCCACACATAAATACCCATATAATATATATATGCATACACATCCCATTATATATATATATATATATATATATATATATATATATATATATACATATACAATAAGAACACACATATACATCCATATATAATACAGTCACACACATATATATACATATATATACTCATAAATATATACACGTGCATACACATATAGAGATATGCACACACACAAACATATATATAAATATATAGATACATAGACATACATACATGCACACAAATACATAGATACATATAAACACAAAACAAAACATATACATACACATAAAACAAAGCATATAACTTTCAATAATGCAAAATGATTGTATGATTGCAAAATAAATACATAATAAAATTCCTATTATCTTATAAATAGAATTTTATTTTGTATTTATTTTTCAATCATACAATTATTTTGCATTATTTATTGAAAGTTACTCCAAAATTCGCTTGAGGATGAAATGGAACTAAGGTCTTTAATTCAATTACAAAATTAAATTCGAATCTTTCAGCTTCCTTTTTTGAAACATGGTTAGAACTGTGTAGCGAAAAAAACACATTTTAAATCAATTAATTTATAATATTGATGCTCATTGTGCACTATTTTGTAAAAATAAAAATATCTATAAGAACACTGGATTATATATCTTACTGTTCTTTCTTTTATATATATATATATATATATATATATATATATATATTAGGTTGGTGAAAAAATAATGACGTAATAATGTCGTTTTTTGATGTATTTTTAACGTCAAAAAACGACATTATTACGTCATTATTTTTGCACCAACCTAATATATATATATATATATATATATATTAATGCAGATAAAGTGCTAATCACTTTAATATGTACTGAAATCTGGAAAAATAGGATCGTCATTGGTCATTAAGTTGAAAGTTACTGGTAGACATAATAAAACTGTCAAATGTATGTCTTATATTTCCAATTATCCATCCTGTTTTGTTTCTGCTGTAATGTTCGACTGTATTTCTTTAGATGTTTGCGATGCTTTCAAGCGAACAACTGATACCTTAAAGCAATAAATTGTGACTTTTGTCATTGGGTTTTCTTTGTTTATTGTTCCCTTGGCTGACAAAACACAAATTATTCGTTGTTACAGTTTGCCCCCTTTTTTCCCCTTTTGTAAGACAAACTTTCAACATCAATCAAGCGTGAGTAGCTGGATAACCGTTATGTTGTGTGGTTTCGTGGAATAAATCAACTCATTCGTCTTAATAAATCATCGACACCTTTCTTAGATTGACTGCAAGGAGGTGCTGAAAAATTTTCGGTCTGTCTCAATTCCCTAAAACCAATGGACATTTAAATACACTGATTTTGGAAAATTGGTCTGGCCAAGAACTTTTCCGCACCAGCATCATATTTTGGCATGGAACAAAAGTTCTTGGCGTTTTCAATAGGTGACGCTTGAAGACATGATTTCGTTTCACACGTGACTGAAATATGACTATATATATATATATATATATATATATATATATATATATATATTAAAAAGAAGAGAAGAGAGGTGCCGCAAACGTTTTTGGTTGTACTGTGGATTTTTTTTTTTTTAAATATGCTTTATTTTCCATAATTTTACTACACGTGTTTCTGGTCTCGCGAACATTGAAAAACATAAGGAAAAAATTAATTATTTTTAATAATATGTGAAAATCTCCGCTTTTACCTGAATATGGTCGCGAGACTTGAAACATGTGTAGTAAAATTATGGAAAATAAACCATAATATTTTTTTTTAAAAATCCACATTACAACCAAAAACGTTTCTCTTCTTTTTATTATACATACTTTTCTCTCGTTGGAACCACTACAACCTCTTTCTTTTATTTATTTATATATATATATATATATTCGGAAAGGAAAAGCGCTGTTCAAACATCAAAAAAAAAAAGTTACATGCTGTTTATGGAGATGCTAGCATAGCAGAGAGTACAGTTCGTCGGTGGTTCGATTCATTCAGAAGTGGAAATTTTTATCTGAGACCGAGAACGTCCTGGCAGGCCTACAGTCGTTGATGTTTTAAATCAAAACGCTAATTAAATATAATCCAGCTTACACGACACGGGACATTGCAGAGATACTCCGCATATTTTATATGATAATTGTAAGGCATTTGATAACACTTAGATACGTAAATCGCTGTGATGTTTGAGTGATGCTGTGTACCTGATGGGATAGGAGGGCATTGTGTATTACGAGCTCCTTCCGCAAAATCACACATTGAACTCAGAGAAGTACTTTTCCCCAATTGAATCTATTAAAAAGCAACAACTGATGAAAAGCGTCTGGAATTGACCAATCAAAAGGGTGCAAATCCGACAGAAATTGGTCATGCTTGGCTGGGATATCCTACTAAACTCACCGTATTCACCTGACATTGAGCCTTTGGATTACATTTATTCCGATCGCTAGAAAATCTTCATTTAGAATAACTGCATTTCTCAGGAAGTTTATAAATCTACTTAAACCAGTTACTGCTTGAAAATTGCTTGATTTTTTAAATTTCATAAATTGCCTATTTTCATGACATCAGCAGACCAGTTAAGCAACTTAAGACTTCTCTTTATATTTTTATCACATATTCTTACATGTCTGAAGATCATGTGACAGAAGTTTAATTTTGTGGATAAACGTCTACCCAGGGTAACATATATTTCTCTAACAACTTGTCATGGTTTTGCGGATTTTTGCACCTTATAAATTTGATACTTAAGAAAATATAAAGCTGAAAGTTGGTACCTCTATAATTTAACTATTTTTAGCTTAATTTTATATTTTAAATATTACGGACTCTTAAAAATGGTAGGCATTTTGTGTCGATTAAATTTAATGATTGGCTTTTCTAAATTACAAATAATTCCGCTGAGACCAGGGGTAAATTCCGTTAGAAATTGTCCGAAGTTCATTTCGGAAGAAAAGCACAAGAAATATTAAGCTTTCTTAGTGTAGGTAGAGACAATAGGTGAGTTTTGTAGAAATAATAAGAGTTGTGATATCAGCAAAGAGTGTTATGATGTTAGCAAGGTGTGACAAATGTTTTGTTTTTATTTATATATACATTTTAGGATCCCGCATCCTAAAATGTATATAAACAAATACATGTCACACCTCGCTTACGTCACATCACTCTTTGCCTAAATATAAAACTGTTAGAGAATCCGGTGGCCTGCAGAAGATCAGCAAGTTAGCGATGGTCAGCTCTATCAAATGCTTTGGACTGATCTAAATTGACCGGCGCGGCTTGCTCGTCGTCTTTTACACCCTCTATGATCGTGCCGATCAGATGCACGTTGCTCTGAATTATTCAGCCCCTCACGGCGCAAGTCTGCTCAGAACCCAACAGAGACTCGGCAACTGACTACAAACACTTCTGCAGGATCTTGGCCAAATCTTTAACTCTGTGTTTAGCAGAGTTATGGACCTATAATCATCTAAATGCCGCCCAACACCCTTGCCCTTTTTCAACAGCGTGATCACACCCCTGGTGAACCGGTCGGGGACGGACCCCTGCCGGAACAAGTTGTTGAACACAGCAGTCAAAATCGGGACAAAGATGTGCGACAGCCTCAAATACAATTCATAGAGAAAACCATCCAGATCGGGCGACTTGCCTCTGCCGAACTTCAATGCCGCGAAGACTTCGCCCTCCATAATCTCTCCCTCGCAGCTAACCGCTTCAGTCGGCGAAAGCCGAGGAAAGTCATTCATCCGATTTGTATATATATATTGTAAATAATATTTATCATCTCATTAGGATAGGGATTTTCTTCTTATTATTATTATCCTTTATCTTCTATGTGCCATATCTCTTCAGAATATGTGCGATCATAGCTCTCCACGACTTCCTATCCTTTTTAGCTATTAGTAAGGTTTTTCTTTTTGGTATTCATCCCATATTTTGTTCTGCTTCATATATATATATATATATATATATATATATATATGCATGCATGTTTCATTAAAAACAACATACAAGGTACTACGGTTAAGCTTTTTATTTAATTTTTCTTGTGTTCGAACAAGAGCTTTCTTTTTGGGACACAGAGTGTGTAGAAACGGTCCAAATGTTCTATAGTTCCGAGCGTTTTCAGCTAGAGTTTTAGCCTTTATCAAGGATGATTTTATTTTTTCAGTTTAATTGAGTGTGTGCGTTATGCGTATCTGTTTAGTGTGTTATAGAGATGTTTTATTTTCCGAACACGGTTAGCACATTGTGGCCTAGTTCGTAGTTAATATTGTTAAGAGTTGGCTTTTTCTTTTTTTTATTTTTAGGGCTTCCATTATTTTTAATCTTTGTTTTTTTTACCGGTTGATGAGGTTATTATGTCTGTGTTTTCTACTAGTATGCTTCGAATGGAGTCTGGTAGGTTTGTGTGTGTGTTTAAAAGGGTTCTAATAGAGCTCTGGTCAGATAGGTGTAACGTAAGCCGTCTGGATAGGCATGTAGTTGTGTGACCGATGTAATTATTTAGGAATTCAGTTTGATCAGGAACACGGTTCCTTAAAGGGCATTTGAACTCATAGATAATGTTCATTCGTTGTAATTTTGACTTAAATGGTGTGTCGTTATTTTAGATGACGGACAAGGAAAATTTTATTAATTTTTATTTAGTTTTTCCAGCATTCTTACATTTTCGGTTTAGTGAAAGTGAGGGAGTAGAAAACTGTTTATATCGTCCAATGTCTCAAGCGCTTTCGCCCACTTTCTGTGCCTTTTTCACTTTGTTTTTGGTGGTGTTGATTTCTTTTCATGTTTTGACTGTGTGAGATGCATTATTTGCGTTGTTTTTGAATACTAGAAGGAGCGTTTATTGCGAGCCTTCGTGTCCTGGGTATAACTGGAATTCGAGTGCGCGACTTTCTATTTTTAAAAGACTTTCAGCACGCCGCTCCCATTGTTAAATAAGGCGAGATTGTTCGTGGGAGAGAGATGTTTGATGCACAGGGACTCTCATATAGCGAGAAATTTTCGGTAATTTGATTTACATAGAACTCTAGTGTTTCTGACCAGAATTTTTCTATGGGGTTTCTGTATATTGTGGGTTGATAAATGTTTTTTATGGTACTTTGCTTTGATAAGTGCTATCTTATTTAATATTATACCTAATATAATATTTAACGAAAGATGCTTAAAAGAAAGGTTGCTGCCGAAATATACATTAATACACACACACACACACACGCACGAACACACACACACACACACACATACACACACACACATATATATATATATATATATATATATATATATATATATATATACATATATATATATATATATATATATATACATATATATATATATATAAAGGTAATGTATAATTTACTTGTTACAGGGATAGGTAAATATTGATGACTTTTATTTGATTCTATAAGCATTTACTTCGTTAGTGGCTCCTTTTGGAAAGACTTTACCCTCTGCAGAGGATGCAGTTGATGCATTCTAGGACTTGCCCATTGGTTTTTACATGAAACTAAAATACCTAAAAGAAAAAATGCTTATGTTTGAAATGCATTTAAAAAAAAATTTTAATTCTGGAAGCCTTAATTTTATTTTTTATTTCATGTTAAATAGATTCAATTTAATATTACCAATATGCAAAATACTTTGGTCCCTTTCAAGTCGTGTTTAAATTGATTTGAACATTTCTCTCATTATCAATAAAATCTATAAATTCGTACATATTGTCAGATCTGTCAACACAAACTAATTTTCTTTATTAAAAAATCTTTCAGAAATAAAATATACTTTTCTGAAACGGTATTTGAGGAAAATTAGCTGACTAAGAGTTTAATTAATCTTAATTGAAATAAATATTACTTGCTCTTAGTTTGAAATATCGCAGAAAAGCAATTTTTAACACGGAAGGGTGCTTTTTCTGACGAGTTTAATTATTTATTGACAACCTGATGTTTGAGAAATTTAATTAAGGAGGACAGAAATTAAATGAATTACTTGACGAATACAACTTGAACGCCTTTTTATATAGTATCGTGCAAAAGTTAAAGGCAACTTTAAACTATAATAATTAAATTAAAAGGTCGTATTTTTATTGCAGTTTATTTTTATTTTATGTTTCAGGGCAGATTGTCTGCAACTGGGAGTCCTTTAAACAGAAAGTTTTTATGAATTAAATTCGCCAATGAATTTTACTTATAACAAATATTAATTGATACAAGAAAGAATTTGTCGAAATTTAATAAAACTTCAATGAGTGTGTGGGAAGAAGAACACATGTTAAAAATAATATTTTAACAATAATTTTCTAATTAAGTCCTGAAAGTTTAATTAAATTTGAAAATTATCTGATCTATGCACGAATTTCTAAACAGTACCAGTATGTTCCATGCTTGAACGCAATCTTTGGCATATATATATATATATATATATATATATATATATATATATATATATATATATATATATATACTAGCAGCATGATCCGGCGTTGCCCGTGCTTCAATCAAAAATCGTACGACTCATACAGCAATCGCTAGCACTTGAGTTAAAATATTTTTGCCCTTCCTTGCCTTTAAATGGAGTGCCCTTTGCCGTGCTGATGTTGCTACATGCCTTACTTCTTGCCTATCTCACGCGAATTTTTTCTAAGCTATATACTAAACATTACGAAAAAAGAACTAAACAAAATGAACACAAAACTATCAGCTTTAAAAAAAAAAAAAAAAGAACTCGTAACTGGAAGAACCCAATGAAAAAAGAATGTTAACAACAAATACTTTTTCATCACCAACCCAGTTCTGCGGAATCAGAATCAACGTTGAGTTTAAGCAAGCGAATTAGCCAATTGGAGTAAAGTGCTATGCACATTTAAATTTTTCCCACTTGTGACGAATGCAGCTATAGATTTTTTTTGCAATTCGTGTCAGTCAGCTGTTCGCTCTCATGTTGGTTAATAGAATCTTCCTGCCTATTCGTGGCAGGCAGTTATAGGCTCTCACTCTGGCCAGTAGAAAATGGCCGCAAACTAGATGAAAACTGCCGTAGAAGCATGAAAATATCGATTATTTCCACTATCGATGGGAGTTGGGAAGTGCAAAGTCAGTCTTGGCCTTCCCGCTAACTTGGAGCATGTGCATGTAAATTTTGGTGCAAATCCGTCGAAAATTGCTGTCGTGCATTCATTACACACACACACATATCCCGCCTTATATATATATATATATGTATTGTATTGAGCACTTTTTTATTATTTTAGCTTTTGGTAGGGAGAGCTTTACCTTTGATTGTGGTAGATGCTATTTTCAGTACCCTAATTATTTTATTAGATGCTTTTGTCAGTACCCTAATTATTTTATATTCAATGTTTTTTTTTGGGGGGGGGTTTAAGCACTTCACCCCAAGCAAGTCAGAAGTGCCATTATCACACAGGGTTTATGGAGAGGTAAAATGAGAGAAAAATGTGGGTGTAGGGGGGATTGAAGAAAGGAAAAAAGAACAGGTATGAACGCAACAAAACATGGTGACTGATGTTGCATTTAGGTTTTTGAAAATTGTAGTTATCAGGGAAGCAAGTGAGAGGAATGGAGTTCCAATATGGAGAAGTGCGAGGAAAGAAACTGTTAGAAGGGCAGTTACATTTAACTATTTCAACAGTAAAAAGTTGGGACATAGATGCCAATCTAGTAGTACACTTAAATTCATGTAGTCAGGGCAGCAGGTAAAAAATGCTCATCAGTGCAGTAGCCATGAAAATATTTGTAGAAAAGACAGAGGAAAGCTACATCACGTCTGTGAGAAAGTGGCTGAAGTCAAGAAGCTAATTCAGTACCGATTACAGATCCTACTTTAGATTTTTTTGAGAATATTGCAGGAAAAGGTAGGGGAAAATTGTATGGATAAAACTTTAACTGCGCAACCAGTAATAAAAATCACAGAAATTCAATCTATGTTGTTATTCATTTAAACATCATCATCATCTAATAGTAATAAAAAAGTATATATATAATATATTTAAAGTAATAATAATAGTAATAAAAGTAATAGATAGATACACTCATATACAATACACACATATATATATATACATACATATATATAAACTTACATAGTTACAAACCTAATATATATTTTTCAGTGTTTGATGCGGTGTTTACTCATTCCCCCACGAGAATGAGATGTGACACAAGGTCGGATTAATGTGGGGACCGGAGAGCATACACTCGGGCAGGGGCAAAAATTCCCCTCAGTACCCGTCGTTTGCACTGACAGTGCAATGGGAGGGCGCGGCCTCGGGCAGCTGTTCCCCAGGGCTGGGCACCTCTTCAGTCTAATTTTCCTCAGTTGCTCCTCTGTCCTTTGACAGAGAAGCCCCTGAGCGCAGTCTGTCCAAGAACAGAGACGCAACTGAGAGATAAATGATGCGCGTACACCCCTCCAAGGAGGTGGGGGGGCACAACGCTCTCTTGGTGGGAGAAATCGGCTGTGCTTATGTCGGCTGCTGTTAGCATCGTAGCTGGTTGGCAGTATCATTTGGTTGATGACTAAAAATTAACTTCCGCATTTTGACTGTACACATGGGTTTCATTTGGACACCATGTTTATTTAAAGTAGTTTCCGGTTATTATTTTTAGTTAGGAGGACTTGTGTATGTTTAGGATTCATTTGTTTACTTTTTGTGTATCGTTCTCTGAAAAAAAAACTTGAGTCACCGGAAGTTAACGGCATTCGGACGTTTGAGTAGCCGGCAGTAACTTTCGGTCGGGTACGATACCCTTAACTGTGCTTTCAAATTGATTTCGTACAAAAACAATTGTGTTTTTCC
>OZ010582.1:45610874-45800731 GCA_963932145.1 Acanthosepion lycidas
TGATAAAACTCAACAGCCATCTTAGCATCGTAATAACGCTCATGCCAATGCAGCGTTTGTGCTTGCATTTTAGATGTTGACGTATGCTGTGATAAGATTCAGTATGTTAAAAGTGTCTAATGCAGGAAAGTGTCATGCCAGGGTGACGCACACGCTCCTCTTTTGTTCGATTAGAACCGATTAAGTAGGGTTGGATTATGAATCTTCTTTAAGAGGCTGGATGGTTGTTTCGGAGAACTGCCCTAGAATGTTGACATCAGTTGTCAAATGAGTATTATTATACTTGTAAACAAAGTTTTGGATGGCCACGTAGTACAGACAATCACAAAACTCGATGCATTGTAAGAGCAGACTTCACGGCGACCACATCACATCACACTGAAAATATTGTCCCAGCATTATAAAAACGGACCGTTGTAAATCGTTTATTTGCAGCAGACATACGAACACGCATAACTCCAGCCAGATTTCCACTTATGCCACAATATTGCTATGCATATCTCTCCAGCGGTGTCGCTAGACGGTCACCTGGGCGATCGAATGGCATCCTGTTTCGTGATGAGAGCAGGTTCTGACTTCATGAAAGTGATATTCATTTGCATATACGACGGAGAAGCGATGATTGATATCTACTAGAGTCTATTCACCCGTGACGTTTGCTTTAATTTCGCGAGAAAATAAAGACAAAATCTGTCCAACATTTGGATATTTTTTTATTATGCTGTTTCATGATCTAAGCTTTCGGCTCACATGAGCCATTATCAGAGTGGTTATATGGACAAGCTATTCACCATCAAAGATGATATCCTGTTATGTTTACATAGAAGTTTGCGATTTGACGATAACGGTCGCGGAATAGCAGGCGCAAATTGTAAGTTCATAATGCAGTTCTATGACGTCGTACTACGTGGGAGAACGAAATATTAAAGTTTAGAAGTTTAGATGCAATGTAATGTGTTGTGACTAGTTTGAAATGTAATTTTGTTGAGTGTGGGTTGCTTTGTTTTAATTTAGATAGCTTCCAATATCTGAAATTTTTTTTACTATGTGTATGTGTGCCCATTGTTGTGTCTGACTAATATCTTCCTAATATTATGTACATGGCTATGTTTTTCTAAGAAATGTTGTTTAATAGAACTGAGATCAAAAAGGTGACAGGTAAGTCTACGGGAGAGCATGATTGTAGTAAAACAAATATATGTAGTAGGTTTATTATTAGTATCAGAAATTGTATCTCTGAATGGGTATGTAAATTGATACACTACATTGGTTTTTGTAGAGGATTTAGTTGTGCAGTTGTAGAGTTATTAGAGACTATGAGGTTAATTGTTTTAAATTTTTGTAATATATGATGAGCTTAAATTATTTATTATTATTAATGGGTTTAACATTTCTACCTATTATGTTTTTGAGTGTTTTTTCATCATGTTTGCAATTATTATACATTTGGTTATAATACTATAAGTTTATTATGTGTACTTTGACGTACACTATTATGGTTACAATTATTATTAATATTATCAATTTTGTTAGGGGTATTATTAAGTTTATTGTTTTTAAGTTTTAATTTGTTGATCAATGACGGAACTGTTAATAATGGATTCCCTGGATTTAATATTGATAGGTGAGAGAGAAATATGATTGTATACTTCACGGAAAATGATGTCAATCATTTCATGCCCTTATAACCACACTGATGATGGCCCATGTGAGCCAAAATCTTGAATCGAGGAACAGCATAGTAAAAAAAATATACAAATGTTGGGCAGTTTTTGTCTTTATTTTCTCCTGAAATTAAAGCAACTATACGAAGATTAAACAATAGACCAATGGATTAAAAACACTGATGACCATTTTGACATCACTGTGGGATCTTTAGACTCCGCAGGGTCTTCTGATCTTGTTGGTCTTTTAATACTGTACAACCTAACCGCGCACCGTGAATTAGATATTAAGGACATGGGGCTGTACAGAGATGACGGGCTCATGGTAGTGAGGAGTTCCACTAATTTTAAAATAGAGAAAATTAGAAAGATTATATATAGTGAATTTAGAAAACTCAATTTAAAAACTACAGTCTGTACAAAATTAAAATGGGTAAACTTCCTCGACGTAACTCTGAATTTAATGAACAACACATACCTACCTTATAGAAAACCTAACACTAACCCCTTGTATGCATACCCTAAGTCAAACCACCCTCCATCCATAATTAAGCATATACCCTCATCAATAGAGAAAAGGATCAGCATTAACTCCGCTAATAAAGAAATATTCCAACAACAGTAATTTTTATAGCGCAGCCCTAAAAAATAGCGGATACAAAAATGCTAACATCAATTATAGAAACAATTGTACTAACCAGAAAAAAAAACAGGAAAAGAAAAATCATTTGGTATACCCCTCCGTTCAACCAAATGCTAGGACACAAATTCCTAGCCTTAATTGAAAAACACTTTCCTACAAATATCAGATTTAGTAAAATCTTTAATAAAAACACCGTAAAATTAAGTTACACCGTAAAATTAAGTCACAATAATAAAATCCTGAATAAACCCCAATGCCAGAATAGTATTAATAAAAACCCTAAACTTAAATTAGACAAAAATAGTGAAAAATTATGTGATTGTAGAAACCCTGAAGACTGCCCATTGGAAAATATATGCCGCGTAAAATCTGTGGTATACCAATGTACTATCTCATCCATTGAGAGTCCTAACACTAATATGATATACATTGGGTCTACGAAGAATGAATTTAAAACCAGCATAAAAGACAGCATAAAAGCTCCTTCAACAATATTTATAATAGAAATCAGACATCTCTATCTAAATAATTTTGGCATTTGAAGGAAATGAATAAAACACCAAAAGTAAAATGGAAAATTATAAACAAAACTAGAACTTGTAAAACTTGGGATGACCCATGACCTTTATGCCTACATGAAAAACTACACATTATCAAGTTTCTAAAAAATGAAAATTTATTAAACAATAAACATGAGTTAACTTTTTTTTTTGCCGACGTCATCAAATTTTTGCATTGAATAAATAGCATAAAAAACAAACAATAAAATAATAAATACAAATTTTAAACTCCATAGTCTAAATAAAAAGTTTAAAAGCCCTACCCGATCATATAAAAGAAAACCTTTATAATGCCGTCAAAAAAGTAAATGTTAGCTAATTATGACAGCTTTATATACACAAAACCTTTTCAAGAAAGAAAATAAAATAAAAATTAAATAAATTTTAACGTTTAACCAGACTAGACGAGGTCATCTTCCACTTTAAATTTAGACACCCCAAACTTACCCTGACTTGACCTCTTTGAATGTAACTGAGATATTGATACGAATTATTAACCCTTACGCTCCTTTTTTTTAAAAATAATTGCTCTAGCCGTTACCATAGTAATTTTAATTTTAATAATGAATATGGTTATAAAAAACGCGTAAATTTCAAGAATTTGTTATTCCAAAAATTTCGCTTGAAGATGGAACAGAGTTTGGTATTTTAATTCAATTTAATTCAAATAATTATATTGAAGTTTTCAGCTCTAGTTTTGAAACATGAGAACTCTTATGTAGCGAAGGAATCCTGTTTTTAAATAAATAATTATATTTAGGTTCTACTTTTGTATCGAGCACTGTTTTTTAAAAATGATAACAAAAATACTAAAGAACTTTAGATTATTACCTAACAAGTTATTTTCTATTTTCTATATATTTTCACACACGCACGCGCACACACACACACACTCATATATATATATATATATATTGGAATAATAGAATGATAGAGAGAAGCTACTCCCACGACAAATCGTTTAGCTACAAAAACTATGAAAACCTCACAACTCTTTCAAACAATGAAAACTGAAACAGAGAAAACAAAACACCCAAAATATAATATGGGAAATAAGAAAAACAGCACTAGGTTAAGACATCTCACAGCATTGTTGCCTTTGCCTAGAGGAGAAAGTAATTATAGTCAATTTTTGAAAACAAGATAAACTCCTAAACAAAATATCATATTTTCAAATGCAGCCCCGAAAAGAAATTCATATTCCGCTACCGAAAATCACATCTTGACAAAAACGACTAATTAAAATCCCAGAATATAAGTCTAATAAAATTTATTTCAACTGTCAAAACTATGAACCAAACATAAATATACAAAACAAATAAATTATATATGTAAATAATAAATAAAATGAATATATATATATATATATATATATATATATATATATATATATATATATATATATATATATATATATATGAATCCATAACTATAAATAACTTAAAATATTGGCACTAAACAAAAACAACTGGGAATCGTCGGATTCTTCCTTCCCACACTTCCCTTAATCCCTCAGGGGCCTCAAAATAGAGCCCACTAAAGGGTTAGGGACATATCGTCTAACGGTCGCTAGAGGTATGAAACTAGTCGTCACCAGGTGGTGATGATTCCTATGTCTACAATAACTCTCTGTATCTCTCGTTACATACACAGACACACACACACACACACACATATATATATATATATATGTGTGTGTGTGTGTGTGTGTGTGTGTGTGTGTGTGTGTGTGTGTGTGTGTGACATAAAATGCTAATGTACAAAATTATGAGGGCGATCCGAAATTAACATTTAAAGAAGGTAGCTTCAGCCTTAATCAATTTTGGAGCTATTCAATTATTAAGGCCTGAAAAGTGTGAATCTCAGAAATATAGGATGTCCATGCTTTTGTAAGTTATAGCTTCGAATGTGCACCCAACTTAGTGGTTATTAACACAGAAAATGGGATTGGCGTGAGAATTTCAAAATTCGGACAAGGCTGTTGCATTCGCTTTCGCACAAATAATCCTGCAAAGGTATGAATCCATCTTTCACTCTATTTAGACGTTAATAGACGAGTAGAATGGGAAATTGGTTTAAAAAAAGAAATATCTGAAAGAAATATTTGAATTAAAATCAACTTCACCTCGCAAATTTTATTTGCTGCAGAAACCACAGGAGCAACGCCTAAAATGGTAAAGCTGTGTCTCCGCAGAGGTGGTGGCCTACAAGACTTGCATGCAATCAGTTTATACATTCACATAAATTATAATTATCACTATAAAGTTATAAAGGGGAAATGCTCCTACGTACAGTAGATTCCACTGTGCAGTATAGGAGCACAGCCACACTGTACTCCCACAATTCGAAAAAAAATCACAACTGACTAGCCCAGAATTCGAACTCGGCTCACCCCTTCCACTTTCTGCACCATCCGTTACACTACCCGCACGTCCTTATAACATTGAAACACAGGAGAACCCCAACAGCCAAATGATTATGTTGCACGTTCTTTATTTCACCGAAAATGGCCTATTTTCGCTAAACTCCACCCACGCAAAGGGAAACCATTATCCTAACCTTTGACTCTGACTCTCACCACAAAATCCGTTGGTGGAGACATAACATAATTCAAAAGAAGGGAGTAATTAATAAAAACAGATATCTTGAATATGACCCGAGAATCTGATAGCCAATTGTTTAATTGCTATTTAATAAACGACCCCCATAACCTGCAACATAAACAATCTGTCCAAAATCTGGAATAATAACGGTAATAATAATATTGACCGTTTCCTTATAAGGAAACATTCGGTATTCACTGATCGAGCAGCTAATACTACTTCCTGTTGAAATTTGCAAAATCTTTCTCTTAAAACAATTTTCTTGAGAAATTGTTTTAAGAGAGAGATTTTATAAAATGTTATATACATTGATTTGTATAATAAAACTTGACTTGATTTTTATATATCGATTTCTATAATAAAACTGGGCATAATACAGACTCCAAGCTTGTATTTTTAATTTCTATTTTTTTTTAAGTTATTGCACAGTGCCATTATCAAATCGGACTTTAATTAAACAGAAAAATGTTGTAATATGAATATGCAAAGAGGATGTATCTATTGTTACACTCTATGTTTTCAACAAAATAATATAGAACGAAAGCGAAATACAAGAGACACTAAAATTTAATGATATATTTACTCTGTCAAATAAGAATAAAATAATAAAAGTTTTGGGTTTTTTTTCCGTGGAAAAGATACGCTTTTCGTTAAAAGAAAAATTTGCATATTTACGTTTCTGAAATAAAAATAGTATTACATAACCGGGTGTAGAGGAGCACTTTTTGTTAGGGTCAATGGCCTACGCATTAACTGAAGAGAAAGTGAGAAAAGTTATTAAATGTGCCAATCAACTGCTGCACCTACTAAACTAATATCCGCTGCTGTTATATATATTCTCTACAGCACTACAAAAAGACTCGATTATTTAACATGTAAAAGAAGTAATGCTAATCTCTTTGGGTACTTTTTATATTAATGTATTTATTTAATTTTGTTTTATTTATATTTTAGAAGGAAACATGCATAAATTTAATTCACACTCCATTTTAGAACACAGAGTGTTTAAAAAATATTGATATCATTTGAGATGTAAATATACGAGTAACTCTATAGTTTAGGCAAATTAACATAAACAGGCTTATTGTTCAGCAAAATAAGATTTGTTCATCAAAATTTGAATAAGAAGTCCAAAGCTATGTGGATTTCAAGAACAAGTTTTCAATATGCGTACCGCCTGTGACATGGCATACGCCAAGTTGGTAGTCCAGCTTTCCTCTTTGAACTTTTCGTGCCATGTCCAAATCTGCACTGCAGTTGGTGTATTTTTAAAGATTTCTCCCACAAACGCACGCCGCACAGTCTTGTTCGACTTTGTTCGAGCATACTCTAACACACAAAACGCGTTTTCTTATGTATGGCATTTCTATACACTAAAAGAAAAAAACATTAAACATAGAAGTCTGTGTTTTTCTACGCATGCTCTTAAAATTTGAGATTATTTGAACGAGAATTGGTCAAGTTATTAGATTAGGAAATGATATTAATTTTTCTGAAATACCCTGTATTTATCTTATAATTTCCACTGTATTTAAAAGAGAAGTTTCCATTTTCTAACACTGATTAGATTGTTTCCGTATGCTTCAGCTAATGATAGTTTTAATTTTGATGCTTTGCCTTACACAAATTATCATCGCTAAATGAAGTTACATTGTATTATCAATGCGCAAATCTCGTATCTTATATCGAAATTGATCTTTAAACAAAAAGACTTTCATATATAAACATAATTTACAAATGTATTAATAAAAGTGACAGAAATATCAGTGAAATTAAATTTAAAAAAAAAAGAAAAGACATTCAAAAACAAAGATATAAAAAATCAATCTGACGAATGTTTTTTTCTGGGTGGGGAGTAAACCTCTTTAATTATGGACTAACATCATCTTATGTCATATAACTCGGTAACTTGTACATACTTGTTTTAAAAGCGTCCACATTAATGTAAATTATCGATCTATAAATCGATAAACGTCCCCTAATCTACGTTTAAGACGAAGTGAAAAAAAAAAGCGGTAATTAAAGATGATTAGTGATTTCTAACGAAATGAGTGACTTAAGGCTACTCAACGTTATTGCAAAATCTACCCTTTGGAAATATCTACTAATTAGAAATATTTATTTTTGTCACGTAACGGCTCAGCCTAATTAACTTATACGCTTATATTGCTTTTGTTCTCCTTTCTGAACTTACAAGAAGGAAACGTTGCAAAAGCTTTATCACGAACAAGATATATATGTGTATGCATGTGTTTTCCTTTACCAATCAGGAAGTAAAAATTAAAAGGATGACATTGGTAGTGGGGCAAGTTTACAAACAAACGCACAAATAACTAGTATTCATCGAGTGTAATTATACTTTTTGAGGGAATTTGTAGTTGTTTGATCGTTATTCTAAACTACAAATTAACATTTTTATATTTCCTTTAAAATGTACACTCATTTTCTATACAAATAATTGCTAAAATATATTGTTCCTTGATTGGGATATTTTAAACATTTGTTCAGTAGACAATTTTAAAACAATGAGTTTACGGTTGTATTTATTCGCCTTTTCACAAGAGCAACATTTGACCATGGCTCTCTACAACATCTTGTTCTTTGTAGCTCTTAAGGTTTGTCTTTTTGCTATAACTCCTAATCCCTGACCTGCCAACCTTTGAAGTAACTCGTTAGGAAGATTATTCTTCACTACTTTCCCTTGTCTCTCTTCCTTAAGTATGTCCTGGGAGTGTCAAATTCTCCAAACCGTTTTTTTACGTTATGTATCCTATAAATTCCAACTGTCGCTTTCTGATTTTATGTATAATTGTTCTTTTTATTTCCATTTTCCTTAAAACTTTTTCGTTACCATCACGTTCAGTCTATGGTATTCTAAGAATGTCTTCTATAGAACCACATCTCTGCTGCCTCAAGTCTTTTCTTCATCTATGAGAAGATTGTCCAATATTCGCTGTCATATAGGAGGACCGATATTACATAACACTTCAGAACTCTTTCTTGTTTTTTTAACGAAATTGCAGTTTCTTAATACATTGCTTAGCTTTTTTGCTATTCCAAATACAACATATGATGCATGGGCTTTTGAAAAAACTCCTTTCTAAAGGCCTTTATTAGAATTGTTATTTGCAAAACTTAGCTTATTTGTATCGAGCACCCAGTGAGAATCGAATACTAGTAATGACCTGCTCGGTCAACATACTGAGCCTTTCATGATGACGAACTGGTTCACGATGACCTTACGATTAAATCATGCTGAAGGCTCCAATTCTTGCTAGTTAATAATTAAATGAGCAATCGCTTCGAAATTAAAAAAAAATTATTCCTCAGGATAGAGGTAATCACGGCTCTTTCTCATTTCCTTTTCTTTAATATCTTTAAATTATAAACTGCTATAACGGGTCTTGGCAAAGATAGTGAAGTAGTTCCTTGACTTATCCACAATTTTGAGTTCAGAATTGTCATTCTCCAAGACAGTCTGCCCTTCCAAAACTAGAAAGCCAATGGTCATAGCTTTGGGTGGATAATTACGTATACATACGTTTCCCTAGGGCAATTATTATATTTCGTATCTCTTCAAGACGTAAGCGATCATGGCCCTTCAAAACTAAGCAACGTTTACTGTCTCTCTTTGACCATCTTTTGCCATCCATTCACACGAACTCATTAGGCTATTAGCGAACTCGTTATGGCTAGTATATATAATAGTATGAATTGAACGCAAAGTGTCCCAGCTGGAATGTGATTCCATTTTCTGCATTAATAACCATTGTACCACTGGCCAACCATTACAGGCAACATGTGAACTTGTGTCAGAATGAGCCTAAACTTAAAATAAATAAAATAAAACTATGTAGTACGAAAATTTTTAGTAAACAAAGTTGATTAATAAACTTCGTTAATTGATTAAGATTTCAGTATTTATATTTGAAACAATGACTGGAATTGTCCCATATTGTTTATTCATCAGAAATAAATACTAAAATACTAAATAATTAGTATAATAATAAATATAAATAATAATAATTAAATATATTATAATTAAAAATAATTAAATACATTCATTTAATTTTAATTATTTTTAATCAATTTGTTTAATTAAATGTAATTTTATGTAATTTTTTATTTTAAATTTTAATCCTTAATTTTTTAATTTAATTTTCATTTTTTTAATAATTTTTAATTTCATTTAAAAAAATTTAATTTATTTTTTATAAAATTTTTAACTTTAATTAAATTAATATTAATTAAATTAAATATATTATAATTAAATATAATAATAAGATAATAATCAATATAAATAATAAATACTAAAATCATGAATAATAAAAGAAACTACGAAACTTTAACAATAAACAACGTTGATAAATAAACGTCGTTCATTGATTAAGATGACCGTATTTATTTTCGAAACAACAACCGGAATTGCTTCACATTGTTTATTCATGGGAAATAAATACAAATGTTTGAAATTAAATTGACAAATAGATTGAGCTCAGGTTAAAATAACGACAGTTGTATTGAACTGGAAAAAGATGAAACCAACTCATGATCGTGATATTCGAGAAAGCAACACCACTTAAGACATCCATGGTTTAATAACCAAACTCAAACAAACAAAAGTAGAAGCAGATATTGAAAAATCTTTAAACACTTAGATATCTCAAGAAAAATATTAGCTCCTACTTAAGATAAATCTAGTAATTATTAAAATCGATAGTGGAACTTGTGGCCCCGATCTCTTCTTCAGAGTTTGATCTTTGTTATATGTTAAATTCTGGCACCATTTACCATTATCAATAATATTAATAATAATAATAATAACAACAATAATAATAAGCATGGGGGTGAGAGGATCTTTGAGACGTTATGCAAACAACTGCAATGTAACCATATAGATCAGTGATTCTCAACCGCATCTCTTAAGTATGCCGTAAAATATTGTCACGTTATACATATATATGTGTGTGTATGCGGAAATAGTAAAAGTAGAGTGTTGGTATTTGAATAAATGGTTAAGTATTAAACTTTCTTTCAAACAATTCTTTTCACTATTCTTGATACACTTTAGATTTTAATACAAACGTTATATCCCGCATTATCCAAAAATCTTTATCAGTTTTATTGCAAATTTCTACTTCTTATTTATGTAAATTAGGCCTCTTTGATTATTATGTGTGGAGCGCAGCTGAAAGAGAGATGAATAACACTCCTTATAACACCAAAGATGAACTATAGGCAAGGACTATGGCAGCATTCACCAACTTAAAGGAGACCGTGCAGGAGATTATGAAGTTGTCTGAAGGCTGTTGTTGAAGCAATTGGCGATTTTATTGAATAAATTTACTCTTTACTCTTTGAAGATATTTTTGTATAATTTTGGTAAATATACCTGTAAAAATGAGATGTCAAGTGTTGTTTTCATTTTTGCGAAATTTAGACGACAATTTATCAATCGTACCCTGTATATAACTTCAGAACAACGTACGGATGTCTATTGAACGGTCACTGACTAAAACATAATGTAATATACGAAACATTTGAACTCCGCTGAAAACCACCAATTACTACTTTTATGAAACACCAAGTGGAAAATTATTAATAATGAATAAACACCAATGAGGTATTATTTTCATGTAATGAGTATGATGTGATATGACTTTAGTCGTGATTTTGTATCATACCTATTATATAAGCAAAGGAAAAAATATTGGTTAATAAAGAGTTGAAAATACGAACAACTCTTATAAGCATGGTAGCTGAAGATGTTAGCTGTGACAAAGATACGGTGTTTTAATTAAAAAATATATCTATAAAAGTAGTAATAAACATAATAAGTAGAACAGCATTTTGGTGTTTTCAGATAAATATTGAAAATTATAATATTTTTTAAGATTTCTCTTTTTTTCTTTCCATCCCCAGAAAAATACTACAAAACTGGTTCTTATGTTCCATGTTTCAAACAAAAACGAAGGTTGATCAGTAATTCTTTAGCCTAGCGCAGTTATTAGCTTAGTTTTTATCTCAGATTTTTCAGTGTATAACTTTCGATTGACATAATGAAGAAGCGTTGAGTTTAATGAATTAACAAAGAAGAAAATTATGCTGAAAGAAATGTGTAAAATAAATGTTTTTCTTTTTTTTTTAACATGAGGATACGAAA
Source organism: Acanthosepion lycidas (assembly GCA_963932145.1). Taxonomy (NCBI): domain Eukaryota; kingdom Metazoa; phylum Mollusca; class Cephalopoda; order Sepiida; family Sepiidae; genus Acanthosepion; species Acanthosepion lycidas. The sequence goes on from OZ010582.1 coordinate 45,622,508, forward strand.
TAATTGATTGATGTATTGACGTAATGTTTTCTGTGCATTAGTAGGTATTTTTAAAGTGAATTATGGTGCAAAATGTCGAGTCAGAGCAGTTTTCTTTTGATTCTTTCGCAGAAAAAATATTCTATTGTAAGTTCTGTGCAGTCATCTACGTTAAAAAATCTGATATAAGTTATTTTTAATAAAGCAATTGATTCATTGTTACACATAGAAGAAAATCTGTAAAAATGTTTCTACTATCAACATTTTCTTCTTACCTTCTCGTAGTCATTTCTCACTTCACTAATTTTTTACCTTTGTTCATTTTATCTTTTTTTCTTATCTTTTCTATCAGCTTTTCTTTCTGTTATTTGTCTCTTTTCACTTTCTTCGCGTTTCTTTTCGTTTTCTTTCATTTCTATATTTTTCTTTCTTTCTTTTCTATACTTTTCTTTCTTCCTTTTCTATATTTTTCTTTCTTTCTTTTCTATCTTTTATTTTCTTTCTTTCTTTTCTATATTTTTCTTTCTTTTCTATATTTTTCTTTCTTCCTTTTCTATATTTTTCTCTCTTTCTTTTCTATATTTTTCTTTCTTTTTTCTATATTTTTCTCTCTTTCTTTTCTATATTTTTCTTTCTTTTTTTTCTATGTTTTTCTCTCTTTCTTTTCTATATTTTTCTTTCTTTTTTTTCTATATTTTTCTCTCTTTCTTTTCTATATTTTTCTCTCTTTCTTTTCTATATTTTTCTTTCTTCCATTTCTACATTTTTCTTTCTTCCTTTTCTATATTTTTCATTCTTTTCTATTTTTTCTTTCTTTTCTATATTTTACTTTCTTTCTTTTCTATATTTTTCTTTCTTCCTTTCTATATTTTTCTTTCTTCCATTTCTATATTTTTCTCTCTTTCTTTTCTATATTTTTCTTTCTTCCTTTTCTATATTTTTCATTCTTTTCTATTTTTTCTTTCTTTTCTATATTTTTCTTTCTTTCTTTTCTATATTTTTCTCTCTTTCTTTTCTATATTTTTCTTTCTTCCTTTTCTATATTTTTCTTTTTTTCTTTTCTATATTTTTCTCTCTTTCTTTTCTATATTTTTCTTTCTTCCTTTTCTATATTTTTCTTTCTTTCGTTTCTATATTTTTCTCTCTTTCTTTTCTATATTTTTCTTTCTTTTTTTCTATATTTTTCTCTCTTTCTTTTCTATATTTTTCTTTCTTTTTTTTCTATATTTTTCTCTCTTTCTTTTCTATATTTTTCTTTCTTTCTTTTCTATATTTTTCTTTCTTCCATTTCTACATTTTTCTTTCTTCCTTTTCTATATTTTTCATTCTTTTCTATTTTTTCTTTCTTTTCTGCATTTTTCTTTCTTTCTTTTCTATATTTTTCTTTCTTCCTTTTCTATATTTTTCTTTCTTCCATTTCTATATTTTTCTCTCTTTCTTTTCTCTATTTTTCTTTCTTTCTTTTCTATATTTTTCTCTCTTTCTTTTCTATATTTTTCTTTCTTCCTTTTCTATATTTTTCTTTTTTTCTTTTCTATATTTTTCTCTCTTTCTTTTCTATATTTTTCTCTCTTTCTTTTCTATATTTTTCTTTCTTCCTTTTCTATATTTTTCTTTCTTTCGTTTCTATATTTTTCTCTCTTTCTTTTCTATATTTTTCTTTCTTCCTTTTCTATATTTTTCTTTCTTCCATTTCTATATTTTTCTCTCTTTCTTTTCTATATTTTTCTTTCTTCGTTTTCTATATTTTTCTCTCTTTCTTTTCTCTATTTTTCTTTCTTTCTTTTCTATATTTTTCTCTCTTTCTTTTCTATATTTTTCTTTCTTCCTTTTTCTATATTTTTCTTTTTTTCTTTTCTATATTTTTCTCTCTTTCTTTTCTATATTTTCTTTCTTCCATTTCTATATTTTTCTTTCTTCCTTTTCTATATTTTTCATTCTTTTCTATTTTTTCTTTCTTTTCTATATTTTACTTTCTTCCTTTTCTATATTTTTCTTTCTTCCTTTTCTATATTTTTCTCTCTTTCTTTTCTCTATTTTTCTTTCTTTCTTTTCTATATTTTTCTCTCTTTCTTTTCTATATTTTTCTTTCTTCCTTTTCTATATTTTTCTTTCTTTCGTTTCTATATTTTTCTCTCTTTCTTTTCTATATTTTTTTTTCTTTTTTTCTATATTTTTCTTTCTTTCTTTTCTATATTTTTCTTTCTTTTTTTTTCTATATTTTTCTCTCTTTCTTTTCTATATTTTTCTTTCTTTTTTCTATATTTTTCTCTCTTTCTTTTCTATATTTTTCTTTCTTCCATTTCTATATTTTTCTTTCTTCCTTTTCTATATTTTTCATTCTTTTCTATTTTTTCTTTCTTTTCTACATTTTTCTTTCTTTCTTTTCTATATTTTTCTTTCTTCCTTTTCTATATTTTTCTTTTTTTCTTTTCTATATTTTTCTCTCTTTCTTTTCTATATTTTTCTTTCTTCCTTTTCTATATTTTTCTTTCTTTCGTTTCTATATTTTTCTCTCTTTCTTTTCTATATTTTTCTTTCTTTTTTTCTATATTTTTCTCTCTTTCTTTTCTATATTTTTCTTTCTTTTTTCTATATTTTTCTCTCTTTCTTTTCTATATTTTTCTTTCTTCCATTTCTACATTTTTCTTTCTTCCTTTTCTATATTTTTCATTCTTTTCTATTTTTTCTTTCTTTTCTATATTTTTCTTTCTTTCTTTTCTATATTTTTCTTTCTTCCTTTCTATATTTTTCTTTCTTCCATTTCTATATTTTTCTCTCTTTCTTTTCTATATTTTTCTTTCTTCCTTTTCTATATTTTTCATTCTTTTCTATTTTTTCTTTCTTTTCTATATTTTTCTTTCTTTCTTTTCTATATTTTTCTTTCTTCCATTTCTATATTTTTCTCTCTTTCTTTTCTATATTTTTCTTTCTTCCTTTTCTATATTTTTCTCTCTTTCTTTTCTATATTTTTCTCTCTTTCTTTTCTATATTTTTCTTTCTTCCTTTTCTATATTTTTCTTTATTTCTTTTCTATATTTTTCTTTCTTTCTTTTCTATCGTTTTCTTTCTTTCTTTTCTATCGTTTTCTTTCTTTCTTTTCTATCTTTTTCTTTCTTTCTTTTCTATCTTTTTCTTTCTTTCTACCGCTCTGCCTTTCACTTTCTTTATCTATCTCCCCTTCTTATGCCTTTTTTCTTCTGTCTGTGTGTCATTCTCTTTTCACTCTACTTTTTTTCTTCTTTTCTATCACGTGCACCTTTCGCTTTCTTTTCACCGTCTCTTTCTCCTCTTTCTGACTTCGTCATTCTCCTTTACAATATCTGTCTTCTCTGTCTTCTTCTTTCACCGTACCTCTCTCTTTCTCTCTCTCTCCCTTTCTTTGCTTCCTTCTTTTTTATCGTTTTTCTCCTCTTCTCTCTATTTCTCTTTGTCTTTTACCATGTTATTCCCCCACCCCTCTCTCACTCTCTGTATATTTATATTTTACTGTCAGTTTTCCGTTTTTAATTTTTTCCCCTTCCTTCCTTATGTCTGATTCTATCTCTGTTATACGCTTTGTCTCTCTTTTTTTATCACCTCCCGCTTGTATGTCTTACTCCTTTTTATCTCTTTTCCCGTATTCCAACCTGTATTCTTTCTCCCTCTCTTTCTCTTCTCTTCTCTCTCTAATCATCTTATTCTTATTCTTTATCTTTCTCCAACCCTTCTCTCTCTTTTCATCTCTTTATTTCATTCGTCTTGTACGCGCGAACACTTATGCATGCGTCTTACTTTACTGCCTCTTTTTCAAGACTTTTACAATCATAGAAAAGATATTCGTCACTTGAATGGTCTGATCGTCCAAGAGAAATTCTATTACACATCGACAATCGTGCCAATGATAAGTAAATTTACCTTTCGTCTGAGAACGACAGCAAATAAACTTTGGTCCACCAGCACCGAGTTTGATAGGAAGAACACTAAAGAAATTCTTACTAAGAACGTTCACTTTTTGGCAAAGAGCCCGGGTTGATCGTAAATTCATAATTCCTGAAAAGAAAGCCAGGCTTCCACTTCAAAAGTCTCAGCAGCAGAACTGTCCAAAGATACTGGCATCAAAATATAACATTTTTGCGATTTCTCTAAATAAAATCAATATCAGTCAACAGAAGATTAAGAGGATTCGAAAATGTCTGGTTTTATGGTCACTGTTCGAAGTAGAAAAAGCCTTCATTTAATTTTACTCTGCCCTTGTACCTACCCACTGTATAAAATACTAATAACCAAGAGAAAAATATACCTTAAGCTTTCTTTCCTCAATTCTTCGTCCAGTGTCCAGTCCCTTCAGGATATACGGCGATCATGGCTCTCCACAATTTCCAATCCTTTGTAGCTCTTAATAACTTTTGTCTTTTTGAAATCTCTCTCCCAAACCCTGCTCCGCCATCTATTCGCTGAAGAGCGCCAAGTAGTTTTGCGTTGCTTTCTTCTGGCCCTCTTGCCTTCAATCTGTTCTATGAGTGTCAAATTTCCCAAGCCCTCTTTCCTCATTATATGCCCCAGAAATGTCAACTATCTATTCCCTCTATCTTTTCTACAAATACTTTCACGGTAACTGTTCCGACGAGTTACTTCCGCTAGTTCCAAACTGCATGAATTTAAACGTGCTACTAGGTTGGCATCTCAATCCCACCCTTTCACTGTCGAAACGGTTAAATGCAACCGTCTCTTCTACTCCAATGGCTTCATGTCTCGCAATTCCTGCCTGAGGAACTCCTTTTTTCTTACTTGCTTTCCTGATAGCTATAATCTCCAACTATTCAAATGCATTGTCAACTGTCACATCCAGATGCCTTGATCCTCCTCTTCCTCCTTTTACTCTTTCATACCTCTTTACTCTTGCTCCTACTTTCTGTAACCCTTTGCATGCTAGTGGTACGCCCACCTTGCTTGGGGTGAAAATCTTTTTTTTTTTTTTTAAGTATAATTGTCCTTTTTTGGCCATTGTCTCTAGAACATTTTCGTTGCTCACATGTTCGGTCGATGGTATTCTCTGTCGTAGAACCATATTTTCTGTCGCTTCAAGTCTTTTCTTCATCTGTAAGGAGATTCACTGCCATATAGGAGGGCTGATACTATACAGTTCAATAGTCTTTTCTTCGTTTCTAACGATATTTCTGTTTCTTAATACTTTGCTCAATTTTTGAAAGGCATTTTTCGCTATCTCAATGTAACTTCGAATTTCCGAATCGGACTTTCCGTCCTCTGTTAATACGCTTCCCAGATATCTAAATTATTACACTTGATTGATTTCGCTATCACCAATCGATAATTTGCATGTTGTTTCTTTCTTTTTTTTTCTTTTTTTTTTTTTTTTTGATAATGAAGCGACATTATTTTAATAACTTGGAAATTTGTTTCCTAATATGAATTTTTTTTTTTTCTCAATTTTCAACTTCATTGACGATAAACATCATAAAATGATTTTACATCATCTTATATTTCTTTTAAAATGTTTAATTTCATGTTTTAGATAGATAGATAGATAGATAGATAGATAGATAGATAGATAGATAGATAGATAGATAGATAGATAGATAGATGTTTGAATATTGCTGCCACACTGATGCGTTTCTGTATGTTTAGAGATCCTTGAAATACTTCAAAGAATAATCTGCAATGTTATTTGTCTTGACCTGGCATCTCACATTCATGGTAATTGTTCTGATGAATTTTCCTCGATGGTATCTAGACTTTTAAGCGCAGTACTACATTGGTGGCAAGATCTCATTATTTTACAGTTGAAATGGCGAGATGTAACCATAGGTTCTACGCTAACAGTTTCTTTTCTCGAGCTTCTCGCTTGTGGAACTCTCCTTCAGCTTCTTGCTTCCCAATCAATTTTGATCTTCAAAAATTTAAACGAAATGTCAATCGTTATCTTCTGTCATCATAACTCCTCTACTTTTATTTTTTCTCTCCTTAATAGTGTTTTTTCCTTATAGTCTCTTACAATCATTAATCCTTTGCATCTTAGTGGCTTTATTCCCTTGCTTGAGGCGAAATGATTAAAAAAGATAGATAGATAGATAACGTTCTTATTTATAAATATTTAAAATTTGCTGTTTATTTCCTGCTTGAAAATTAGGATCAATATAAATCATTCGAAGTCTAAATTTACGTCTCATCGAAGGATGTTCTCATAAGCCTTACTAACAATCAATTCTGGTGACTTTTAAAATAACTTTATTCTGAAATATTTCCAAATTTTCTTACGTCATTTATATCTAAAATATTTTTGGTGGTAGGTGATAGAATAACATTTATAATACTTTCTTTATTTTGATTGGATACCACGATAAAAATAAGAAAAAATCAAATCTGAAAACCCCATCAATCTTTTTTGATAAGGACACCTAAGTTGGACTTTCTTACAAGTTTATTAACGGCAAGAAGAAGAGGGGGAGGAGGAGGAAGAAGATCAAAACAGAGAACATTTTCATTAATCTTTAATAGTATAACACGTCAGCCAAAAAGAATGAAACATTTCTGAGATTCATTTGATATTTATATCAAATTTATATCTTTGGTATTTGGAATAAAAATATTATATTATATTTGGAAGGAAACTACAAGAGATGAAAAACAGTATGAAAAAAGGAATTATTGAAAATCGTTATTTGGCATTACATGGAATAGAAATTACATTTTTATTAATAATGTATTAAAGAGTAATTTTATTAGATAAAAATTATCGAAACCGATAAGCTTCATTTCTTGATAGGAGATTGGCCGAAATGTTCATAAGTTGACTATGGAAGAACGGCGCTAGATCTGTGAAATCGTGCATGTCTTCATTTCAAGTCTTCTTATTAATAATTGTATCGTTTCCCTCAAGGTAAGCTGACACCTGGCTGCTCAAAGACTTCAGAAGTAACTAGTAGTGACTTCTCTTGAAAATGGATAAATTTGGCATCGTGGTGTTATCAAGTACCTACAGAAAAGTGTTTACCCCCCCCCCCTGGACATTCATGCTGCCATGGTTTCTACATTAGAGGATGATACTCCGGCTTTAACAACAATGCAAAAGTGGGGAGCTGAATTTTGGAGGGTAAGGGGGAGTCTTAAAGATGACCCAAGGACTGGACAATATGCAACTGTCACCATCGAGGAAATCATTGAATGTGTTTACCACATGCTGATCAATAACAGGCTACTGACTATAAATCAAAAAGCCAATAATATTAGCATATCCTGTGAGAGAGTTGAGAATATTAATAGATTTGAACTATGTATTTATTGATTCACCTAGAGTATTGCTTTTACAAACGCAAACAAACGCCAAACAGCCATAGCGTCCCATTCATTTTGTATTTACGCAGGTGACCTTTGTTTTTAGAACTAGCTTGTCATTCGACAGTGTTCAATTGAAAATATATTGTGTCATTTGCAGACAGTACTGTTTCGCTGTATCACAGCTCCTCAGTGCGACTAGACAACCCCGGATCGAAATATATATATATATATATATATATATATATATATATATATATATATATATAACTGTATAACGTAGATATCTAGCAGAAACTAAAATTATAACTATTTTCATGATTTGTTTATGTCATCGAAAAATCGTCAGTATGAATCACATTGATTGCACATTAAACAGTACAAATTTTATATGAAAATACGAATAATAATTACCATATTTGATGGCATACAAAACTTCTCTCCCTTAACATTATATATTCAATATAACAGTTATATGGAGCCAAGCCTGGATAGACATTAGCTTGCCAGATACCTCAACAAAGAATATAAGATCCTGGGTAATATTTTTTAGCCAATTTTTGGGAAACGTGTATTGTCATATGGGCCATCAAGTACTGCCCGTTTCTGGTTATAAATTTATTTATCCATCCTCATAAAGCTAAATTTGAAACTGGGAAATATTTTGTGCTGCTTGATGTGGTTCAAATTCATTGTTTTGAAGGACCTTGTCAGTCTACTATCATGAGAGTTCCATGTTCTTATTCAGAATAATTCGCTACCCACAGCTGCGTTAATTTTATTCTCTATTTTCTTTCACCTTTATCTATCAAGATGACAAACGTCTATGTTCTTACCATAAAAAAGGAGAGACCCGGATAATAGACGCATTAACACTGATAAAGGAAAATTTTACAATGAATGCCAGCTACAATAAAGATTCGGTTAAAACTCTCACTCCTAGTAAAAATGGAAAAGCCATATGTACGTGTATCGATTGAAAATTCAGTTGACGACGCTGCTAATAATAATTCTTATAGTAAAAGATGCTAGTCTGAACAAAGAAAACTGGATTTTCTTTTGAGTTCAATTAAAAGAAAGCGTTGAAGGGAAAAATGCTAAGGAAAAAACTTGATCGACATATTTTTAATTAATTTTTTAATAATTTTAAATTATTTTTTACTTGAAACGTGTCATATCCAGAAAAATGCAAACTGAAAGAAAACTGATGTTTTCATTTAAATTTTGAATAACACTTTCTTTAAATTTTCCAAAGAAGTAAAAAAAAAAAAAAAAATGACAAACTCAAAAATTTCCATTTCAAAAGCTTAACATTTAAAATTGAAAAGAAAAACATTTTTAATAAACATTTTAGAAAATAAAAAGAATTTAATTAAAAATGTTAAAAATGATTAAAATAAAAAATAATTAAATGATGGGGAAATGTTTTTATTTGCGTGAAGCTGATTTTAAATGAGTAAAATTAATATACGTAGGCTCTCTACTTTGGATGCTGAGAATTTCAGGCTTGACCGTGAGACTAATTCCCAATATAGCAACATAGGAGTAAAGTAAACGTTTTTATGTTTATTCTTTACTGCTGTTTGGACTGTAGTGGAGCTCTGGAATTAAGGCCAATTTCTTTGCCTTGGCAAAGCTATTAAAAGAAACAAAGGAAAATTATTCGCCAGAAAATACCAAAAATAAAACAAGCGGAGATTTATAAAAAGTAATGTTCCATAAGTCTGCTACAACATCATAACAATTAGGAAATCAATATATATCGAAAATTTTACACAATATATATATATATAAATGGGCGGCGGCAGAAATACCTGATATATAATTGTAAGACATTAGTGGCAATGGTGGCTTCATCTAGCTGTCTTTACGAAGTATATTTGGGAGGTATTTTTATCCCACCCTATATATATATATATATATATATATATATATATATATATATATATATATATATAACAATTTAACAAATGCACTAGTCATACATAGAAATAAATACGACTACAATTTTGATTTTATAAATGCTACAGTCATAAAAAAAGAAAATAATTCATTCAAAAGGAATGGCCAAATATTAATCTACATTTAGTTTTTTTCCCAATATCACCTTTCCTAACACAATTGCTACTCTCCCAAGCCAAAATACACAACAAATATATCAAGAAATCAAAAGAAAACTGTGGAATCCATAAACACGACAATACAAACAATATTTCTACATGTGAAAATATTCTCCTCAAACAGAGTAATTTGAGCAAATGAATATACAATAGCGTTTCTAAATTCTTCGAGCTGCTAACGACATTTTGTTTGTTCTTTTTATATACTTTGTTTCAATAAATTCATTTCGTTTTTTTCCTTGAAAAAGTCCACATTGAACAAAACGCGTCGACTAAAACTACAGTTTTCCTATTGTCTTTTTTCCTTTATACATATTTTTTCTACAGGTTAATTCTAGGAAATTTTGACATACGTACACACACACATACATATATATATATATATATATATATATATATATATATATATATATATATATATATATATATATATATGTCGTTACTACCGTAAATTATACTTCTGGACAGGAATCGAAGCCTTATTGCCTTTGAGGGGGACAGCAATCCATCTTTAATACATGTTTCGTAAACAAGCACCCGTAATCAACAAACTTTTGCTCAATTTATACATTAATTATGTCCAGGTATGTACACAAAAATAGCATTAAAAACTTAAGGTTAACTTATCCGTTTTGTTCAACGAAACATTCATACACACACATATATATATATATATATATATATATATATACATATATATATATATATATGTATATAGATAGATAGATAGATAGATAGATATGAATGACAACATGGATAAAAAAAACTTCTTAGTAACGCATTTAATTCTGTGAAGGAATCTCTTTAGAGCGTTTTAATGATGGAATCAAAGAGTTTACAGGTTTAACCAAATAAAGGACCCGATTAAATCTGTCAGTGAGAAGCGATAACAAAATTTTAACAGTATATGACGATCTCAAAAATATACGCCGTTAAAATACAGCCATTGTTATCGTTTCATTTTTTTTTTTTCATTTGAATGTTTAGAAAAGTCATAATGATATCCAATGAAAAAAGAAAATACGCGCCAAAACGATAAACAAATTGGCAAAAACAGGAATAAATATTTGCGATAGAACTGTAAGATATCAGTTGAATGATATGGAATCATCAAATAGAAATGCCAAATAAAAACACTAAAAGCTAAAGAAAAGAAAAACAATGTTACAGAGAATCACTCGTGGGTTTAGATGGAAGTGATATTCAGTGATTACTCTAGAATTTCCATTATCCAAGGCGCTAATCCTGAGATTGTGTTCGGTTCTTTTCCAATGGAACATAAAAATAACAGCTTGAAGTAAACAAGCAAATGCAACCATTCATTTAGGATACGGGGTTGTATGTCAGGTGTAATGTAATGAAATCGTTTTGCCTATTAATGATAACCCGTCCTGTCTAATAAAAAACACAGAACTTTAATATTTCATATTTAAAATTACATTTTGTTACACTCTAATTAATCAGTCAGTTTTCATCGACCGGTGTGTGTTACCGGCTCCACAGAAACGTAGCGCTTACATTCTCGTCTTCGATATCGGAGAGAATGCTGAACTCCTCTCTGGAACGGTTGTTTATAGCTATCACTCAAAGGCACATCGTTCACACACTCGCAAAACCGGATGCAATTGTTAGGTCACGTGCTTCTCTGCATTCGGGAGCCACAAGTTCACCTCAGATCAACGAAGCAACTTGTTCTAACGCGAAATTGAGAGCAAAGCCTATTCTGACAGAATATTACGGCAAAGGACAAAGAAGATGACATTGATTACCTAAACAGTCAGTGTACATGTATAATTTTGGACACTTTTCTCATTCTATCTACGAAAAATAGGTTTGGTGATGGTGAAGGCATTTTTCAAGTTGATAACGCATCTTGTCACAGAGCAACGTGTGCTACAGTTATTTTTTTCTTCAGAAAATGCATATCAACTCAATACCAAAATCAGAATATTATTGTCTGAATCTCAATCTGGCTGGTTTACGGCTACATCGCATTGAAACACCGATTCTCGTACGATCCATCGAAGTTAAGCAACGTCGAGACTGGTCAGTACCTAGATGGGTGACCGCTTCGGAATACCAGATGCCCTGAACTTGGATGTCCGGGTGTTGTAATGGATAACTGCTCAGAATTGTTAATCGGAGAGCCGAGTTCCAATTCCAGTTGGGTTCGTTACGCGCAAATTGGAAAAAAAAATATGAATCTACCTCTTCATTAATGAAACTTGTTTAACTAAAGTTTTTAACTTGTTTTAACTAAAGTCTTGTTATCTTTAAAGAAACATTCTTGCAATCTAAAAATATTCTCTGGCTTTAAATAACATGCAAAGTCGTGGAAAACGAATCAATCAACAATCAATCAAACTGACTAAAAATTTTTAATGACAAGTTTCCAGAGTCTGTCTATATTTCTGAGATGGGGTGTTATGTACATTATTTACATTGTCCTCATCTTTGTCGCCATATTTATTACAACGTTTCGGCCGTTTTACGCTCTTTCAGGTGGTTGTAATATCAAACTGAACCCTTTATTTCGCTCACTGTAGACTGTTCTAGTTCCTAGTTTTGATGGATGTCAGTAAATACAATATGGGTACCAGTAATAAGGAGTGCCAGAGAAAAGCAATGATAACAGCAAAATTGCAATATGAGCACTCGTAAAAATGGTTGCATTAGGTTTATAATACCCAGAAATTCATACCCAGAAATTCATACCCAGATGTCCTCAAGAACACATGGCACAGTGGATAAAAGCGTTGGTTAGATCCAGTGACAGGACCCAAAGTTCAATACCCGGTTAAGGCAGTGGAGAACTTTCAGAGGGAAATTAACAGGAGATAGCACGTGGAACTAGAACAGTCCACCCTAGTGAGCGAAATAAAGGGTTCAGTTCGACATTCCAACGAAAAAAAAGGCCGAGGCGTACAACGACCGAAACGTTGTAATAAATATGGCAACAAAGATGAGGACAATAGTCCGAATAATGGACAAGTTTTCACTCTGAAAATATGATTCGTCAAACGCTATTCGATAATGTTGAAACCAACTTATTGTTGTTTTTTTTATCGAGAAAGTTCGTGATACCGACAAAAGATCGGCGAGAGAATTTTAGTAAATGTCAAAACTTGGCCACTGGATTTAATTGAAGTTCTGCCATTAATATTTGATATAGAGTCTGAATGCAAAGTGCATGATAAAAGCAAAAAGGTAGTTTATTTTGAAGTCATATTTTCGATAAGAATTGTGATATTCTTCCTGAATTCAAAATAAGTTCTTCCGATAATATAAACAAGCTTAACTATTACTTCTGGTTGTGATATTTAATTGATGTGAACGTTTTTATTCGAGGATGCAAATCCAGATAAATTATTCAGTGATAAAAATGTGCTTTATTTTGAATTATTTTTTACATATATGAAATCTGGCGGGAGATAGAGAAATCGCAGTTTGCCGAGTCGGAGGACAAAACATCTAAACAAGGTCAAAACCCTTTCTTAAATGAAACTGTAGTTCAAATATCAACTAAACCAAACACTTGGTGCGCGGATTAGAAAAAGATTTAATATAACTGAGTTCCAAAAAAGCAAAGCCGCGAGAAGTAGGAATATAATAGGAAATAAGAATTAACCAATTCCTACAAAACTGTCCAGCACACAGAAATAATGCTGCATTATTGGTCACCACATTTTACTTTATTAAAGTAACATCTAAGACTAAACACATGAATGTAACCTTTTTATGTGTCGTGTCCCTTCTTGATGGGATCAACACTCTTCCTATCATGTTTAGCTCTAAGTAATGTTTATCCATTTACTATCTCTTCTCCATGTTCTGCTATCCATTGGCACAAGCTAGTTAGGAAGTTTTTTCGATGTTTCACTCTGTTCTACTTGTTTTCAATATATCCTCCTTGTGTTTTTCAGTCCATCTTTCCTCATTGTGCGTCCCGGAAATTTCAACTGTTTCTTTCTAATTTTAAGCACAAGAAGTGTCCTTGTTGTTGCTGTTTTCCTTAAAAAAAAAACCTTTGCTCACATGTTGTGGCCATGGCCTTCTTAGCATCCTTCTGTAGAATTACATCTCTGTTGCCTGAATTTGCCTCTTCATCTGTGAAGAAACTGTCCAGTATTCAGTGTCATACAGGAGACAGGTAGACAATAAATGGGATTTCAATTTTTACATCCGGGCAAAAAAATATTCATCATGTGACTTGTTAACCTCTGAGAATTAGATTCAAGACGCGCTCAAAGTTTCCTTTTTTTTTTTCTTTTTTTCTTTTTTTTTTACTTTCCCTCACATAGTATCGTTTTCGGGTGGATTATCAATAACAATTAAATCAGTCAGGAATACAATTGTTGAAAAGAATTATAAATTCCTTTAATGTTATAGACTGAGTTTTTTTTTCTGTCTCACAATATTCTAAAATCAGTTCTTTACCTACATAAATGTAGGAAACTCAATACAGAAACTATGAATGAAAGTAGTGATGGTACCTACCCTGACTCCGTACAGAATGTGAAATTATTAAATACTAAACACTTCAAATACTGTTGTGGCTTGTTTAGGGGCCAAAAGAAAAACACGGAAGACGAAGGTAGGTTGAAAAAGTATATTGAAGATATATACAAAACAATAGTGTTAATAATAATAATAATAATAAGTAGATTAGCACTGCATCTACTACTCCACTTCCGTCTATCCGACTCTCGGAGTTTGTATTTATGAGGGGAGGGAGAGTTCATTCTACTGTAGGGAGGGTTTACCACAACCAATACTACGGTGGATGGATCAGCTATAATAAAATTGGTATATGAGATAACGATATTCAACATAGAATAGGCTTCGCTAGGAGCAGTTATTAACATAAGAACTCGAGTCATGTTCTTAAATAGCTTCGTCAAACAAAGACTCCAATATGGCTGTCGTGCATGGCATCTAACTCATTCAGAAATGTCTGAACTATCGGCTATTATACAACCGTTTTCTCAAATAAATGATTAAAAATTGCGAATGAACCCTGTGGGTCTTCAAGAGGACTTCCTTTTGTCAACTCTCGTAGACTGGTGCTACAGAATCACGGCAAAAGATCTTTACTAAATAACAGAAATCACATTACCTGAAAATGTTCAAGAGCAGCAATAACTAAAATTAATAGCATATGCAAATCGAAGAGAAAATAATAACATAATCAAAATATTTATTTTATTTATATTTACGCTACCTTAAAGAATATATTAACAAGGAAATGTCCAGAAATACAAGAAAGATCGATAACAGTAGAGTTGAGAAACTTATTTTCCCGGAAAAAATGTTTTAATAGAAAGACTCGGTCGATATTAACACTATCTGCTCGATCAATGAATGTCAAGAGTTTCCTTATAAGAGAACGGCTAATCTTACAATTGACATTACCATTTTAAAGATTCTAAAATTTGGGCAGGAACAATTTAAGCCACTCCAAATGAAAGTTCATTAATCTTTAACATGGTAACGCGTTAAGTATCCTTTAAATATTTACCATATAGCTGTAAAATTGACTTCTTGTGAAATATACGGGGTTAGTTACCTGCTGCCCTCTCGATGGTTTGGAATTTAGTTTTCCTTAGCAATAACTAAAATTGATAACACATATCCCTCGAAGGGAAAACAATGATATAATCAAAATGATGACATTCCCTACTATTTTAAATAAAGAGTTAGGAAGGAAACCCTCATTAATACTGAAAAGAGGGATAACAATTCAGTCAGTTGCCATACGTGATACACGCTTTCGATACATGACTTTAAAAAACCTATTTTCCCGAAAAATGTTTAAGAGAAAGATTTTATAAATTTCAACTAAAAGTAGTAGTAGCTGCTCGGTCGGTAAATGCCAAATATTTCCTTGTAGGGAAACGGCTAATATTACTATTACCATTATCAAACTGGTTACCACTCAAGAATAGAGAGCCTAGTATATTCCCCTATTTAACCCATAGCTGGAATAGGGAGAAGTGATGCGTTCGTGCGTCTCCTAAGTGTATGTGTGCGACAGTGAACACAGTAGGCTAAGTTGGAACTCGAACACGGTTGGCCGATTTCACTTTTCACGACGATAATCGGTAAACCACCTGCTCGTCAATAGAGTTAACAATACGGAATAGATCAAAATAATTCATTTGTTTTATTGATAAACCAACTCATTTCATTAGCTGTATATTTCAACCGCAACGTGTTTGGATTAATTTTTATAAACTCGTAATATATTTTCAGTTGATAAGCAAAGACATCTGCCTCAGATACATGAAGGCATTGATTTCATTCAACAGAAAAAAAGCTTCCTTCTGTGTCATTAAATAAAGCTTCTTCCAGTTATTTTTCACTACAATGAAATGTTTTTCTTGGTCTTTTATGTGTGTAAAACTATCAACTAATTTAACAAACTGCTAAAAATAGTCATTGATTTTATTTTAGGGAAATAATAATGCCTATATCTCCATATTTCTACTTTTTTTTTACTTCCTTTAGAAAAAAAATTTAACGTAAAACGTGTTTCTCATAATCGTGAAGGCACGATGATTTATTTTAGTTTTACTTTTTTTAGTAGGTGCAAAACTTGCTAAATGAAATAGTGACAGAAAGATAAGAACGTGACTTTATCACAGTACGCCATTGGATAGAAAGTCAGTTGGCATTCAGTGAATTAAATTATGTTAGAAGTAACAATGGTAGTAACCAAGATATTATTTTATACGGAAGCGCAGAAGTTCATAAATTATGTTTACTTCTACTAGGGAAAGCGAGAAAGGTTGTTTCCCAAATTAAATTCATATAGTGAATTTTTCATGTACGGTCTTCGGTAAATATAACACTATCATTCAGGGGAAACTTTGTATAAACTGAAAAGAATACGCGTTTTGCTTATTAAATAAAGGACATTGCCGAGAGCCTCCTTGGGACTAGAATTATGCGACTATCTCTGTAATGATTATTTTTTTAGGGAAGCCACAAAATATAGTTTATGTACGAATAGAAATCTGACGCTGACACACGTTATTCCAATGTGCTCGATCAGTGTGTGTGTGGGGGGGGGGGTTCTTACTGTGTTAAAAGATGAAATATTAAAAAGAAAAAAGTCATTTATATCAGAAGAAAGGAGAAATCTGATAAGTGTTGAGGAAACTTCATAAAGAATTGAAGGTGTCTCTGCCCTAAATGTTCCATTATTCACACGAAAAAAAAAGAAACATTGAACTTACAGATCCCAATACTGATATCTCAGTTTCTATAATTGGGTAATATGAATATTAGCCGTTTCATTATAAGGAAACATTGGGCATTTATTGACCAAGCAGCCAGTGCAGCCGGTCGGTTGAAATTTATGAAATCTTTATATTAAAACAGCGTTTCGGGAAAATATGTTTCTCAGGTCCACTGTTATCGCTCTTTCCAGTATTGATGAGAGTTTCCTTCCTAACCTTTTGTTTGAGTTGGTTTGGAACGTTAACAGCAAAGATTATATCACTAGATGTGGCAACAATATTCAATGCACGAACGAATGGTGGATTTATAACGATACAAGATAGATTCTATAAAGAGAAAAAAATGTTCTAGCACGACTCAGAGAACCAACTTTTCTAAAGGGCGACCTAGCAATTGACTCGATATAATCATTCCAATTCATACCAGTGGAAAAAAGTCGCAATGAGTTAATTTCTTAGATGTTAGCATCAACCAAGCAGATGGAAGACAAAAAAGCTTCTCTAAGACGTTTAAAAGAGGGAAGTTTAGTTTTGGAAGCGTTAAAAAGTTATGCTTTGTCTCAGTTACCAACATATTGAAAATCATATTTCGAAGTAAAATGCCCATTTTACTTTATCGAAACTATCAGACAGTAAGACACCTGAAAATGAGTGTGTCGAGAACTAATCACATCGGGATACTCATTGATAAAAATTTGAAGCAAAGTAAATCCTATGATACAGGCCAATAGGACACCCGCATTTATATATAAAGATCAACAACAGTGACCGTTCAAGACAACCTTCATTTCGTGATTTGCTAAAAAATAAGATTGAATCAAATCTAAAATTCGACTAGAAACACCATAACCCTTCAACTTGTGAAGAAGACCAACATGCAAAATCCTGGCAAACGTCTTTGAGATATTCAAAATAAAATCCCGGGCTTCACCGTCCTTATCTAATGCTTGACAGACACCTTTTGTAATAACCGTTAACACATGAGCTGTTGACCTAGAGAAGCAAGATCCATATTGTTTGACAGAAGACCCTGCGAAGTGGGATGCTGAACCAATTTGGAATTGATTAGTGTCGCTAGTACTTTGTCAAAAAAAAGTCAAATAGGTCAATAGTTCGAAAGATCATACGGTTCGCCCGTGTTCTTAAAAACAGGAACTACAGAAGAGGTTTTCCAACAAACTGGAAATCAATAAACTGCAATGAATTCCTTGTAAAGCATAGAGAGAAGAGTAACTAGTTCAGGGGTACACTTTTTTAAGATAATTATAAGAATGCCACATGCTTTGTGGGGGAGCAAGTTTAGAAATGACACTAAAAACTATGGACAAAGTTATGTGCATATTACACACCAGAGATTCAGTTCTAAGTGAGAAATCAGGTAGGGATATTCCAGATGTGTCAAGAGTAGAATTGAAAGAGAATTTACGAGCAAAGCATTCTGATTTATCAGTAAAAAATGAGTGTACTTCGAATTGAATGAAAAGAGGAGGACGTGCCATTATTACAATATAATTGTCAGTAATCACAAAAAAAGAAGCTTGTGAGAGGCAGTACGGTTTTCCGTATTCTGTTACTTCACTACCCAATTAGTTAAAAAAAAATTAACTGCTTTATTTTAATGTCACCAATTCGAAGTTCAAGGCTTTAGCCATCTTTCTTGCTGACGACCATACATTCTGTATTCTTACAGTTAATAATTAGTTTTTTTTTCTCGCTTTCCTTTGATGCCTGCTTTAGTTCTTGCATTTTCCTTCCGAGTCTACCATCAACACAATCTCACTTGCATGTCATAAGTTCTTAAGATTATGACCGGCGATAATAAATTCTGATTCGTCTTCTGGTTCTCTTAAAATCGTCTACTTGAGGAAGTTAAATAAATCCGATGAGAAAATGCATTTTTGGCAGTGATCTTTTTATATATATATATGTGTAATTGCTTAGCCCGTTTCCTCTCTACATGCATGCAATTTACTTCCGGTAAATTGCCAAATAGGTTTCTCTATCGTACATTATCAAATGCTTTTTTTGTACTGTTTACTCCTGAATATGTGTGTGTGTGCGCGTGTTTGAAGATCTGAAAAAAACATTATTGCTTACAGGATTCAAAAAAATATAATCTGATTTACAAAACATTACACATAAACAGCACGTCGTCGAGTGGTTAGAACATTTTATTTCTCAACATGATCGAGAAAATCAATTCTTGATGTTATCGTTGGGATCTCCTCTGGAAAGTGCCTGAAAACCATACCTGATCACGTTAGATAACACACTTCTTTCACAGAAACTGTAACTACGGTCTGCTCAGCATAGCTGCAGTATAAACCACAGGTGGGTTCTGTTGGTGCTGAACAAGCAGAAAATGCGCCAGGGCAGGCGTCTGCAATAGGGATTCGATAGCCATCCTAGAGGACGGTTATCCTCGAATAGCGCCATCCATTAGCATATAAACAGGGATTGGAGCAAATCCCAATCTATCAATTCAAGCACTTATTCCTGCATTTAGTTCCACACATCATATGAATTTTGGGTGAATCGGCCATATCCCAAACATACTCATACATAAGAAAAAATTTTTTTTTATTTTGATGAGAAATTATTTGGGGAGAAAATCTTCACTACAAAATTTAAATGTATCATACCTTGCTTTTACGCCGCGTCTGCTTTACCAATTAGGTTAAACTATATAGGATTTGGATGACTCCTACCGTTTGGACTTTGTAGCCTGGTGGATAAGACAGATGTTGTAGAATGGTAATTTTAATGGTAATATTAGCCGTTTCCTTATAAGGAAGCATTCGGCATTCATTGACCGAGCAGCTAATACTACCTTCGCTTGAATTTTTAAAAGTATTTCACTTAAAACAATCTTTCAGGAAAATAGTTTTTTATTTTTGTTTTTTTTTTAAGTCCAGTAGCTATCATCGCGCTTTCCAGTATTGATGGAGGGATCCTTCCTCACCTCTTATTTGAAGTAATGAGGAATGTCAGCCTCTTAATTATGTCATTATTTTCTCTTCGATTTACATATACTATCCATTTTAGTTGTTGCTGTTGTTAATAGTTCTCAAGTGATTGTTGTTTCTGTTATTTGGTACAGTTCTTTGTGAATTTGTATCGCCACTCTACAATGTTCAAATACCTTAATGTTTCATTTACTCAAAGCATTTTTCACCATTGATCGTAGAAAGTGGTTGTATACAGCTGGCAGTTTGAGACATGAACTAAAAATGAGTTTCGTTCAAGTTTTATTCTTTGATCTTTTTTTCTGTTATTGTGAGGTATACTAACAACTGTAGAATGCCGATCTGTGAGTTGCAAGAAAAATTGAGAAATGAGTCAAAAATTAATACGAAAGAAAAAAATAATTTCTGAAATTTATTATTCGAGGTTTGATCATTGTACAACCTTCTACACCGGAGTAATTGTGTAGGAAGTAAAACCACTACTGATTTTATCGCGAAAGCTCATTACAGATTCGAGCAGACAGTTGGCAGTGGGTCAAAATCAACTCACAAGGAAATTGTGGACAGATTCGGAAAAAAAGATTTGACGCGATCAAGTCAAAACATTTATTTTAGATGTTCACAAAAAATCACTTTATATAAAGTACATTTTAGCTGTTGGCAATCTGCAAATGACACTTTCATTTTAATTATACCAAATGGAAGAATGTATTATATTTTACTTGTATATCATGTACACTTATTGATTATTGGATGTCCTAAAGTAGAAATGTATATTTTGCTGCAAGCAATTTATTATTTTCTCAGATAGATAGATAATATAAGAAACACAAAGATTTTACAAGTATACGAATATGATAACTGCTAAGGAATAAGACCGTAAGAAGTGTGGAGAAAAGTTGTTCACGTTTTTAGTCGACATCTGAAAACTTTAAACTGAATTCGAACACTAATAAATGGTAGCAGGAGTAAACTCGTTATCGTTTTATCCACCTAAGAAACCGCTGATAGATAGATAGATAGATAGATAGATAGATAGATAGATAGATAGATAGATAGATAGAATATACTTGAAATAATTTTAATAGGAACATTGGATTGTACTAATTTTGATCGACAATATAATAGACTTGAACCAATAGATAGATAGATAGATAGATAGATAGATAGATAGATAGATAGATAGATAGATAGATGCAAATGTACTGACTGTTTAAGTGAAACCTATGCTATGTCAATTTTCCAAGAGTGGTGGGCCTACCGAACCTGAAAATCTGCATTTCAATTATGAACTTTAACTTGGCTCGAACGCTAATTTTTGTCATCAGAGGTAAAGTAACGCCGTTTCTGCCACTGAGCAGGTGATTTTAATGATGGTAAACAGCATGTAAGTGCATATAACTAGTTAGCAAAATTTGTAGGACCAGCTAGCAACCAGTCTACAATGACCATTGTATCAATTTTTACCAAGCTTTGAATGGACACAAGATCCGTGTGCCGTGTTTCTTCAGGACATAGACGATCATGGCTCTCGACAAATTCCTGTCTGTTGTAGCTCTTAATAAATGTTGTCTTTTGTTAATTACCCTAAACTATATTCCGCTATTCAATTATTCAAGTTCACTATGCTGTTTTCGTCTGTTCCTCTTGCCCTCAATCTGTTCTGTGAGTATCAGATTTTCCAAGCCCTCCTTCCTCAATATCTTCCCTAGAGATTTAAACTGTCCCTTTCTGATATCAAGTATAAGTTGATTCCATTTTCCCTAAAACTTCGTCGTTGTTCACATATACGGTCCATGGTATCCTCAGCATCCTTCTTATAACCACATTTCTGTTGCTTCAAGTCTCTTCTTCATGGCATTTATCCTTACACTACTTGGCTCACAAGCAGACATCCGAATAAATGACGAAACACGATAATTTTGACATTATTTGACCTTAAGTTATTACATGCTTTTCAAGAGAGACGAATACATAGTGTTCATTAGTCATTAAATGTAATCCGTTCTAAATAAGTAAAGAATAGTTTGCTACAAAGGATTTTTTTCACTCATTCAATTAAAGTTTTAATATCCTTGATCTTAGAAATTTACTTATTTAATTATTATTGGCATCTAAGTGACCTTTCTACTGTAAGTTCAAAATAGTGTATGTTTAATAAAGAGTAGAATCAGTTCACTGGTATGTTTTTTTATATAAATTCAATTGCCATCTTTCATAGAACTAAATATTTAAGTATCTGTGTTGAATTCCTAAGTACAAAACTAAGTTTATTACTAGTGAGGTTTGTAAAATACATTCTCAGTTTAGAAGTCCAGTTATTTTTCTAGGAACTTTGTGCCAAACCTTGCTACAAGAAAATGACTTAAAATGCATTTAACATGGCATTCTATATATGCATTTACTTCATTCTTCGTGGCTATGCGTAACATTATTCCATAATACTTTTAAGGGATAAAGCGTTCTAGCCACAAAACTGTTTGGAAGAGAAAATAAGAAATTAAATTCTTCGATTTTACCTCGCTCTACCGCACTAGTTTCTTGAAAGGTTGATTTGCAAATGTCTGCAATAATTGCTTGGAAATTGTCCTGTTTTTACTCTGTTTGGATTTAAAATCATCTTTTAGGAAGAAGAAAAGTGATTAGTATTTACATTATTCGGATTGTTATTGTCCCCATCTTTGTCGCCATATTTGTCACAACGTTTCGGTGGTTGGAATTTCGAACTGAACCCCTTATTTCGATCACTGGAGTAGACTGTTCTAGTTCCATGTTTGATGGATGTCAGTTATCAGTTATCTCCTGATAATTTTCCCTCTGAAAGTTCTCCACTGCTTTAACCGGGTATTGAACTCACACTCTTTGGGCACTGTCACTGGATCTAACCAACGCATTTATCCACTGTGCCATGTGTCCTTGAGGAGATCGGGGCATGAATTTCTGGGTATTATAAACCTAATGTTTTCAGCAACCAGTTTTACCAGTGTTCATATTGCAATTTTTGCTGTTATCATTACATGTTTTTACCAGAGCTCATATTGCAACTTTGTTATCATTGCTTTTCTCTGGCACTCCTTATTACTGGTTCCCATATTGTATTTATTTCTATGCTTGGTCGGCTCAGGAGATTTTTGTGGCCTAACATATGTGCTGATTCCTTAAGTTTACGAATTTTCCAATGGTGTTCCCTGTCTATGATCTCAACATGATCCCACAAGGGACGGTGATCTCCCTTCTCTCTCCATATGTGGTCAGTCACGCCTGATTTTTCTACCTCCCCTCGTGCTACAGTTTTCTGGTGTTCTTACCTTACCTTGAGGGGGTGGCCTGTCTCTCCTTTATATTCCTTTCCGCAGCTGCACGGGATAGCGTACACACAGTCTTTAGTCATGTTCTCCTTTATGGGGGGTCTCACTCGAGAGAGATATCTGCGAAGTGTCGTCAAGCTTTTGAATGTTGTCCTGATGTTATATGGACCGCAGATCCTTTGTATTTTCTCTGATAACCCCTTCACATAAGGCAGGCAGACTGTTTTCTGAGTGTTGTTTTCCTCCTCCTCCTCCTCCTCCTCCTCCTCCTCCTCCTCCTCCTCCTCCTCCTCTTCTACCCGCCTATCAGACTGAAGAAAAAGGAGAATAAAATGAAAGGACTTTCCTTCGTTGACTTTTCATTGTGAAGTCAGCTACCAACGTCGAAGTCGCCCTCTCTCTCTCTCTCTCTCTCTCTCACACACACACACACACACACACACACTCACTCACTCTTCAATATCTCTCTCCTTTTCTCTCTCTCTCTCTCTTATTTTGCCACCTTGTCTACCCTAAAACCACACAGAAATGAGAACCAATAAACTAACAAAATGTGAACGGAGAATCATTCGGTTCGTTCTCCGCTGAAGAATGCATCAACTGTTAGAACTGATGTGAATTGCCGGACTTAGTAAAAACCGAGAAATGGGACGTACGTGATCCCTTTGCTCTAGATGTGATCCGGTCGCGAGATAGAAACTAGCATTTTTATCCCAAACCGAAAAGAAAACATCTCGCTACCTCTACATTTTTCATTAAGGCACCAAATATGCAAAAAAGGCATGATGCAGCTCGAGCAGAATATCTCTATAATCGAAAGGTTAACTTTGACAGTTTCGCAACATTGAGAAGTTTAAATGTTTTCAGTTAAAGACATCATTTCTAAAGGTAAAAATATAATAAAGAAATAATAGTTTAGTTTCGCGCAATATCATCTGATCAGATTTATTATCGTAGTATTGATCTGTGAAACGAACTTGCTGTATATCGTTATACTTTGACTTATCATTAGAATAATATTGACCCTTGATCCTATTTAAGTATTTTTAAACAAATTTAACTGCATTTATTTAAATACATGATTTATATATATATATATATATATATATATATATATATATATATATATATATATATATATATATATACACATACATACATATATATATATACACACATATATATATATACACACACATATATATATATATACATACATACATATATATATACACACACACACACACAAACACGCACACACACACACGCACATATATATATATATATATATATATATATATATATATATATATATATATATATATGAATTTCATAAAAATGAAACTCAATTGTACTCCATTTTTATGACCATTTCGCTCCTCGGGATATATTCCCTGAAGCTTGTCAATACTAAAACGTTTGATAAAAAAAATATATATTGTGGGCTCCCTCGGACGATAACTGAGGGCTCAGTAAAATAATGAGCTGCTGAACTTTTATGGACACGTACGTGTCTCTCAAGGCCTGCAGGGGTTTTCAAACTTTTACATATATCGAACATGTGGTTGAGCCATTTTGCTCAAGTGGTTAAGGATTAATAATCACTCCGCGAGTGGACAGAAAGGCCTGATTTACGTCGTGCGACAAAGCCACAGTGGTAGGTAAGGTTATCATTGAAAGAAGCAGCATCCTGCCAACTTTCTTTAATATTTGCATGCAATTGATCCCGATGCTTAAGACGGGTACCGACTCCTTCACGCTGACGCTTTGTTTTCCCAGGAAAAAATGGTAATACTGTAACTCTTCAGATTGTCTTTGAGTTTGACTTTGTAACACAAGAGTGGCCTTATATATATATACTCCAAAATTCGCTTGATGATGAAACAACACTAGGTACTTTAATTTAATTTAATTTCTATAATTGAATTGAAGTTTTTAACTTCTGTTTTTGAAACATGAGAACTCTTATGTAGCGATGGAATCACATTTTTCAAAAAATAATTATATATATATATATATATATATATATATATATATATATATATATATATATATTAGAGTGGACACTGATCTCAACACTGAATGGCAACAGTCTATTTCATGATGATTGAACGCAATCTTCAGGTCATGTGTGTTGGTTAGCTGATCGACTGTTTATATATGCTGATCAATGGGACATTAAGTGTAGCAAGGTCAGGTATTTTCGATTTATTTGTGTCATCAAAAATAACTCATACCAGATATACCTGACCCTGATAATCATAATCTTGCAATTTAGTTAAAGGTTCTGAACGAAATGTTTGAATGTTTAAGTTAAAATAGATGTTGCTTTGAGACAAAAAATAACTAAAGAATTGTAAATGCTGTATCCACTCTCAAGTAACTGCTAAAAAAACATTAACTGCATTTATTAGCAACCTAAAAACGACCAGACGTCATTTGTATTGTTTACTCTGGCAATGTGTTTCTTGTTAAATAATTAATGCTTTTTATTACATCATTAGCACATTTGAGATTTCAACGTTGCAACGCATTCTTACTTGGATTTTATCCATTCAGGTTGTTTGTAGCTAATCGGTCTTAAAACGAGGAAAATCAGAAATATTGACAATGATATAGTTCTTGAGGATTTGTCTTCCAAGAAGCACTTCCCCACTGTCCTAAATTGGAATATTCAAGAATAAATATGACACCTGCAACTAAAACTGCTGAAATTAAATATTTTAAGACACAGCCATTACACAAAATTTTATGGGTCTCATATTAAAAAACGATTTTGTCATATTTTGTTCTCATGGAGAGTCACCTAACTACAATTTGGGTTATGTAAATAAGCAATGTTTTCAATGCATTCTTTTGGCTTCGTGGCTTTATCAAAGTTGATATAGCAGTACCTAAGGCTACACTATTTACATTAACTTTCTAAAACAGTGTTCTACTTTCTCCCATAAAAAGAAAGATTCATACGAATGTTACCATAGGCAATAATTGGGAACATTATTTTCATTACTACCAAAGGTTTTCTTTGACGATCAAAAATATTTATTCGTCTTGTCGAGGAAAAAAAAGAATCGAGATGTTTGTCAGATTCAATATAAGTTGATGTTTGAAAACCACGCCTAATAGAAAATTTACACACTTCACTTCAGCCTGGTGTGAATTATTTATTCTCATAGCCGAACGATCCTTTCTGGAACAGATGACACATCACAGCAAGAAAACATTCTGCTCTCGAATTTATCTGTTGGTTGTCGGTAACTGTCAATAGTACGGTCGTCTGATTGAAGCATTTTTTTAAATATATTTTCGTTTTTGTTTTTTCTTCTATAATTTCTACGCTCCTTATTTTTCTCCGCGCTCTAAAAGAACTATTCTTTTTCTCTTTTGATTTTTCCTACTTTCTCTTCTTTTCTTCAATCTTTTTCCTGTTCAATATGTTCTTCTTTTGAATATTATTCTTTTACTTTCTCTCTTTCCCGTTTTTCTCTTCTTTTTATTCTCTCTCTTCACTTCTCTTTCTTTATTTCCTTTTACATTAACCTATTTAATTCGCTAAACATTTTTATTCTTCCTTCTAATTCACCTTTCTTCATTCGTTCATTTACTCTTGCTTTTCTTTGCTGTTTATTACTCTGCGCCTCCCCCTTTCACTTCGTCTTCTCTCTTTTTCTCATTCTCATTAACTCTCCTCCTACTATACCTCTCTTTAACCCATTATTTTTTCTCGTTGTGTTAAATTACTCTTCTAAATATTTTTCTTCTATCTTCGATTACACTTACCCAAATATGATCAGATTAAATCTTTTTCTCTATAATTCTCCTTATTTCTGTTTCATTTCATTCTTAGACAATTCCTTATTATTTTGTCTCTACAGATAGTCATACAAAAATACCGAAGTCAAAAGAAGCAACTCTTAGAATTGTTTCTTCTTAGTTTTCTTTAATGAACAGAAGATTTGTTCTATTTGAGGTCATACAATTTCTATGAACTTGGACAGTTAAAACCACGTTTTCCCTTCTCTATGCTAATTTAACAGCACACTGAAACAGGTTCTTTATTCCGTGCCATACCTTCGAGCCTACCGAAAGCATCTTAATCATGAGGAAGGTAAAACTATGAACAGAAAACAAATAAGACTGTTTATATGAAAGTGACGAAACGAAATGGCTTTAACCTGAGGGCACATCTTTTAATGTCAACGCATCAATGATATTTCTAATACAAATACAGGAAAAGAATTTCTTATGGAGCAGAAAAATCGTACCACTTTGCTTTCTTGCGTGCAGCTGAGGAAATTATTTTCCAACATGACAGGCAAAGAATGGAATTGAACGGGCAAAAAGAAACACAAAAAGATAGAAATGAGAAGTAAAGACAGAAAAATGGGGACAGAAACAGGATGTAGATTGGAAAAGACGACAAAGATTAAATTATATAGTATGAGAGAGTTAGGCGAAGAATGAATCTACATATTCAAGGAAGATGAGAAAAAGTAGTAGTAGGAGGAGGAGTAGTAGGAGTAAAATAAAAAGATTTTTAATGTATTATAAAAGCGTTCAATAGAAAAGTATGTGAAAGTCATGACTGAGATAGATAGATAGATAGATACATAGATAGATATTAGGTTGGTGCACAAATAATGACGTAATAATGTCGTTTTTTGACGTATTTTTTAACGTCAAAAAACGACATTATTACGTCATTATTTTTGCCCCAACCTAATAGATATGAACAGAATCTGATGGATATGAGCAGATTTAGATAGATAGATTTAAAGGGACTAATAATAAATGTGTACGATTTTAAGAAAGCCTGTTATTTGCGCGCTGCTCCAAAAGTAATGCCTCCTATTTTGTTATGGTGGGCCAAAATGTCAATGCTGATGTTGTTCGTAGAGCAGCAGAGTTTTAAATCTTCCAACCAATGACCCATTATTATTTTTTTTTACCTTATTACAACGACAGTCTGGCAAAATCGCATTTGAAATTAAAATACGTACGAGGTAGAGGTATGCCATTGAATTCCTCCATGCGGAAAATAAAGCTCCCATTGACATTCATTGATACTTGTTGAACGTTTACAGAAACCAAACAGTGGATATAAGCAGAATTAGGTGGTGGGTAATATGTTTCAGTAGTGACAGCATCGATGTATGTGACAAGTTACGTTCGGGGTGTGCGATCGGCTCTGTACAGACTTTTGTTCATCGTTGACGAAAATGCACAGCTAATGGTTGGGACTATGGGGAGAAATAATGGTTTCTAAGTGAAAACTTGTTTTATTTAACGGCGTTATTGTGCACCCCTGTATCTGGCGTTGTTTCTGTTAAAATAAATAGGACGACCTTATTTTCACATTGTCCGTCGTATATACATAGACATATTTGTAAGTAGCCGTGATGAATATAAATTATAAATATAAACACCTGGCATTAGTTTTCGTATTGTTGCTAATAATCTAAAGTCGATCCATCTATCTAACTGTAAAAGAACAGTAATATTGCAAACATACATTATAAGAAAACCGGAATATAAACGAAAGAATTTGGCTTTTCTTACGATTTTATAAACGTCAAGTGCTGACCAATATGTGCTAATTCAAAACTGGAAAAATCACGTCAGGCTATACTTTAGAACTAAAGCACTGATTGTTCATCGCTTTATTTTTTGTTCTTTTAATATCATATCCCGTCAGGTCTACTACAGTTTCCCTTTCTGTGAATTGACATGACTTCTTGAGAAATATAGTGGAATAATTTACCGTTGCCTTCTCTATTTAGGAAAAAAAAGCTCAGTCTACTATTTAACTAGTAACTGGGATGAGAAAATAAGCGCGAAAGCGACTGTAACAGACTAGGCCGGAATTTGAACTCAGCTAACCGATTCGATTTTCGGTGCCGATAAGCTTTATGCTACTAGACACCCTCTTCGTAAGAAGCCCATATTTTGACTGCTGAATTTCAATGCAAACAGGCCGTCAATCCTTTGGGGAATCATGTAATACACCCTTAATAAAATCCCTTTCATGTAGTATTTGGCCTTATATATAATTTAAAGTTATATATATATATATAATAAATATAATTTATATATATATAATCTATATTTTAGGTGTGCGCAAAAATTCCCATTCTTGTTTATTTTGAAAACTATGAACTGTATATGCATTTGAAAACCGATTTTGAGGATTCTATATTAAGTATTTATTTATTCTGTGTTGAGAAAAATAAAACTGTCCTATTTTCCATGTGAGCTGGAATGAAGGCTTTGTTGTTATTCATTCGTTTAAGATAATGAACTCAATATTAATCCATATTGTAGTGTTCTTCGTTGAAGTAATTGACAATGTTTTATGAATCACGCAATGAATCATTTCCAAACGTTAATGAGATGTAGATGGAATAGAATTTAAAATGCAAAATCACAAAAATGTACATGATCACAAGCAACGTAGTTTCCTTCCAATAATAGCAACAGTTTTTAATTATATGCTAAACTTAAAAGAATAGACAAGGTTTTACAGCAATGAATGGTGGATTTAGAACAGTGAATTCCATATTCCATTCCTTCACTTGCAATCCCAGTTTGTTTGTTTTTCAATTACTTCCCCATTTTGAATTGTCATCTCTTAGATTTTTTTCCTTATACTCATACTGTAGCTATTTGCCAGGTCCACCGTGGTATATAAAGCCTTTCGGGCGGTTTCTGTAATCGAATTATTCCATGGGTTGAGGTGATTGGTCCTTACATTTCTTTTCATTTTCCTCCCAGGAAAGTGACTACTATTTGGAAACACTGTAAGCTTTAAATACTGCTTTACAGCGTGTTTTAGTGCATGGTATTAATAGCACTATGCTAGAGTGGTAATAGTAGTAGTAGTAGATGTAGTATTAGTACTACTACTACTACAAAAGTACGCGCAAATAATTGAGTAGGGTAGATGAAAATAAGATGCACAGATGACAATGTTGAAGCCAAACTCAGAAAGAAAAATGTAAGAACTCTTAGACAAGGTAGTAATGGAAAGCAAGAAGAAAGGACTAACTATTAACTTTAAGAAGACAGAATGCATAGTGGTCAGCAAAAGAAACAACAAAAAATGTAAACTACGTATTGGAGTCGTTAAAATCAAACAGGTAGAGAAATTTAACATTAATTAATTTTAAATTTTTTAATTTAAATTGGTTAATGTAGTAATATCATCAGAGATTTTTCGACTTGAAGACACACTGCAAATCAGTGTGATTGCTCATCTTCACATTGCCTGTTCGATTTCGAGCATATCCGTCTAGTCAAGCCCATTTGTGTCTCTTCAACACCCATAAAGCCAATATGTGGTTTATACTGCAACCACGCTGAACGGACATTAGTTGCAGTTCAAGTATGTGCCCTGAAAGTCTGCATACAGTTTTGCATTCAGCGTTATTCTTGTCTTATATGCTGGTTGCCATAACGACTAGAGAGTCCAGTCTGATCTATTATTTAACCCATAGCTCGGAGAAGAAGATCACACTTCTCCCAATGGTATTTGTGTAAAAGTGTTCCGAGCTTCTAATCTTTACACCACCTGTACATCCAAATGTACTAACAGACGATTCATAGGCATAGCCAAAGATGTTTTCCAGAAACTAAGCAAAGTATTAAGACTACGGAAATTTCCATAGAAATGTTGTTTTTTTTAAATGAGTGCTGAATTGCAATTTAATATCTACTCTCCAATATGGTATCCCGTCTTCACGAATTTAAGCGCAGTACTAGACTGGCAGTTAGGTCTCATGATTTTACTGCTAAAATTGTAGAAGTAACCGTACTTAATAGATTCTTCTCGCACACTTCTGGCTTACGGAACTCTCTTCTGACTTCTTGCTTTCCAGTCAACTTTGATCTTCAAAAATGCGAATGCAATGTCAGCCATCATATTCTGCCTCCATGAACGCTGTTCTTTTATTGTCCTCTCTCCTCAATAAATTTTTCTCGGTTTCTTACATTCTCAATAACCCCTTGATTTTAGTGGCTTTAACGTTTTGCTTGGGGTGAAATGATTAAAATAAATAATACTGGCCAACTTCCTCACAGATGAAGATGAGAGTTGAAGCGACAGTGATAAGATTCTACCAACGAATACTATAGACATAAGATGAGATCAATGAAGAAGTCTTAAAGAAAATAGTAACAAGGTAACATATACTTACAATCAGAAAGAGACAATTGACGTACTGAAGACGAAAAATGTAAGAAAAACAACGAATAAAATATCTGGGGACGGAAAGTGTGACACTGAAACCCGAAGGCATATTGGGATAGCTAAAGATGCAGTCCTAAATCTAAGCAAAGTATTAAGAAACAGAAAAAATATTTTTAGAAATAAATAAAAGAGTATTGAAATGTTACGTAGTATCAGTTCTCCTGTATGGCAGTGAATGCTAGACAATTTCTTCACGGATGAAGAAGAGACTTGAAGCAACAGAAATGACGTTCTGTAGAAGGATCATGAGGATATCATGGATAGAACAAGTGAGCAATGACAACTTTTTGGGAAAAAAAAAGAAACAAAAAACATTAACATCAAGAAGAGACAGTTGAAACTTCTAGAGCAAATAACAAGAAAAGACGGCTTGGAAAATCTTATACCCACAGGACAGATTAAAGGAGGGTCAAATGAAACAACAGATAACCTCCCCTGTGGGCTTGAGCAAATGGATATCGGAACAAGGTTTAGGAGAGATAACATAAAGACAAAATTTATGTAGAGCAACAAGTGACAGGAAATTGTGAATAGCCATGATCGCCAACGTTTTGAAGGGCAAAAACACATAGAATAGACTCTCCTTAACGAGTTTGTATGAATGGAGTGCAATGACAAAGAGGGATAGTAAAGAGTTCAAAATTACTTAAACCAACAAAAGACTGAAAGGCGAACATGGCACATAAATGAATGTATATTTATTAGGTGCGTATTTATATTTGTGTGTGTGCGTGCGTGTGTGTTTGTACGTGTGGCTTTGTGTGCCTGTTTTTGTATATGTCTGTGTGTATGTGTGCGTGCATGTATGTGTGCACTTGTGCGCGCATCTGTGTGTGTTTATATTTCCATTTGTGCATACCCTTGTATTTTCTGTGTGTTTTTCCGTACATATTTCTATATGTACCAGTTTTTGTTTTTATATTTTGTGCGTCTCTTTACTTGTTTATCTCTGTGTATTTCCAACTGCGACATTGTGTGTGTACGTTTGTTTGTATGCGTATGCCTGCGTGCGTTATATGCGCAGAAATGAATAAAGATAGTATCACATAACAGACAACTCGTATTCGGCTTCATTTATTGCCAAGTGCCTCCGCGAGGTGGCGTGTTCTTTTGATTAAATCTCTTTCAAATCAAAAGAAGGAAAAGTGGTTGCTGGGGATAAACGCGAAATTCGATCTTGGAAAAGAGCAAAGTTCTTTTATAGATTTTTTTTTTTTTTCTGTCGGAAAATATCTGTAATTATCAATCACGTAATATTTCGTTCGATCTTCTCTTCCTGATCTGTGTTTATACGTATGATCCAATACCAAACGATCGAATACTTGATTCCAAACATTTCAAAATGAAAATAAAGATTTTCAGATGGGGCTCTTAGATGTGATATATCGAACAAATCGTGCTGTTATGAATCTGAAATATGTCAGAAAATGACGGTTCAAATTATTTATTACCGAGTCTACTTTATAGCTCTCTCTCTCGCTCACTCTCTCTCTCTCTCTCGATGTGTCCAGATGTAAAAGTTATAAAAACAATACGATTTATGAAGAATACACGTTTATGGAATTTCTAAATGTAGAAAACCACAGAATTTATTTTAAAATGTCACACACAAGCTCATTTAAATTATATCAGTAAAAAAAAATGTCATATTTATTGCATAAAAATTTAAAGTTTTATTTGATTTCTGTTTTGGGAATTAAATTAATTCTGTAAAATAATTTATTGCTTACATTATATATTGCTAACATAATTTTATAGCAATATATTCAAGAAAACTAACTTACTCAATCATATTGTATTAATCTTCCCCCAGCTGTACAATATGATGGGGTAAGTACATCTTCCGAATGTTTAAATGACACATTTAACTTATGATTGATATTAGAACAACCCATTCAAAGGAAGTCCTTTTTTCACATTAACATTTAGTTATATTTGTGTTTTAATGAATGGATTTCATCGGTAGAGATAATGGTAGCCTTGTTCTCTTCTACTTTTTATCTTTCTACGGCACGATTTGTTGACTTCTTGATGGCATTTTATTTCCTTTATTTATTAATATTTCTCCCGTATAGTATTTATTTCTACGTTAGGTCTGCTAAGGAGATTTTCATATCCTGGCATATGCGCTGACTATTTCATGCCTTTGACTTTCCAGTGTTCTTATCTGTTTTGTTACTCAATATTCTTATTTAAGAAGCTTGAAAATAATGTTTTCATTTCGCTCGGACTATTATAAGGCTGACAATTTTCACATTCCTTACATGTTATTGTAAAAATGTCTTTCGACAAACTTGAAACCAATAAGAATAATTAAAAACGGTAATAGCGGCAACTGAGACACCTGCAAAGCCAAGTTTGATTATAGCAAAGTGGATGACCCTCAGAGAATATCAAACGCTGTAAGCAGAATAGCAATCAGACTAATATAATAATTTTCGCTAGTTTATTTCTCTGTGTGGAGCGGCTTTCGTTTCAGCTTTTAAACAAAATTTACGTTCGAATTTGTACGTCTGAAGTGATCTTCATTTCGATAAATGCACGTGCCGCTTGTTTGAATATCGATAAGGAATTCAGCTTAGGACTTGCAGGTGTGAGTACGAAAAACGAAATCGCTCTCACTGGATTATTTACAAGGATCTTTTGAAAAGAAATCTTGCGAGAAAATAATATAATTTCGACTTGTTCTCTTCTGCGCTGTTGTTCGCACCTTTCAGCGATTCCGTTTTTGGAAGAATTTTGAGGTGAATTCAATAAGCAACGCGATCAAAATGTGAGGTGTTTGTGAGTTTTCGTTTATTCTTCGAAAAACATTATGATACTGTTCTGAACAACGCACAAGAAGAACTGGATTAATCTTTAACCATGTGAATTTATTCAAATATGATACAGTCTAAAATAATGCAAGTAACGACTTATTAATAAGTTGATCAAATGTACACGTACTGTAACATTGAGAAAAAAAAATTAATATAAATTTTCCTTCGTTTTTTTTTTTTTCTAGCAATGTCCATTTTACAGTAGTGAAGCAACAACGAGGAAATACTCATACCAATCATAATAAACACCTGGGGAGATATCGAGATAAATTTCATTAACCTGGAAAAAATTACGAAATATATTGAGAGAAATTCCTTTATTCTGGCGTGAATGACTAAATATCTCAAGAGAAATTTCGTTAAACTGCATGGGATAATAGTTGCATAATACATTTCAGATGCATCAAGGGTGGTCTTCAGTGATGTACAGTCTTCATCGCCGATTTCGGGATTTGTATCATATCGGCTCAAACAGCAACCCCGACATGATCCCAGAAATAGCGTCGTGATACGCACCTCGGCATTGTAAAGAAAAATTCAGATATGGCTAGTAGTCCGACCATTCTTATTGACATACGTCAGCCAATGAAATAAAGGCTTTTCACGCTTCCCTCTTACATAGTATTGTCTTTTTGCTCCATCCGGTTTTAATTCGAGCTATTTCCCCCGGAATCCATAACGAGGTAAGATGAACTTGTTCTTGCATAGTTTTCTCCAATGTTTCTATGTATTAAATACAAACCCCATAATTCGATCACTAAACCTTACTTACTGCTTATTAATGTTTCTAAAAAAAAATCATTATTCTTACTATTATATAAATCTTTAGGTCTAACCTCATACACTAAGTAAAATGAAATTAAAAGAAAAATATATGTACGTTTACTCCTCTACATACAACTGTACTAAATGTACTCACACGCACATACACGGATACACACACACAAATTCTGTCCCAGTTACATTAATTTACTTTTACGAAACAATACATTGCAAAATTAACTCGTATTATTTATTTGAAATTCCTTCCCAGTTTTGTGATTTTATTTTAAAATAGCATTGGATGACTTCGACAAGAAATTTATATGATATTTTCATGAGGTTTACGTCTTACACAAACGGCTTTTGATGATAGAGAATGAGTCATCAGGTATTATAATGTTTTAAAACATTTTGACTGATAAAAATACGATTTTCTTGTAGTATTATGCAGAGCAGTTAAAATAAGTCTTTTTTCTGTGCAAGTGTCACCGCAGTCAAGAGATTCAAAAGTGTCTCTATTTGTTTGAAATCAAGGAAATGCTTTCTGTTCACACTGGATATATGCTAAATTATTTTTAAAATATTTAACTTTGACTGATAAAAATACGATTTTCTTGTAGTATTATGCAGAGCGGTTAAAATAATTCTTTTTTTCTGTGCAAGTGTCACCGCAGTCAAGAGTTTCAAAAGTGTCTCTATTTGTTTGAAATCAAGGAAATGCTTTCTGTTCACACTGGATATATGCTAAATTATTTTTAAAACATTTAACTTTGACTGATAAAAATACGATTTTCTTGTAGTATTATGCAGAGCGGTTAAAATAATTCTTTTTTCTGTGCAAGTGTCACCGCAGTCAAGAGTTTCAACAGTGTGTCTATTTATTTTCTCTAAAACTTCGTCGTTATTCACATGTTCGGTCCATGTCATTCTCAGCATCCTTCTGTAGAACCACACTCCTCTTGCTAGAATTCTCTTCTTTATCTGTGATGTAATTGTCCTGTATTTACTGCAATATCGGAGGACTGATATTACACAAGAGTTCAGTACTCTTTTCTTAATTTCTACGATTTTTTTCTGTTTCTTCATATTTCACTTAGCTTTTGGAAGACATCAAAGGCCTCGAGCCACATCGTATATTGTACACATGTTTTTAGTCTGACGAATAAAGTAAATCACTTTTATAAATAAACGAATAAAGTCTAAATAAATGAGTAAATTCTATTTGCATCATTTTGCAATCAGTATGATAGATTTTAGAACAAAACCGAAATTTGACATTTACGAAGAAAATCATTTAGTGGGATGATTGTGTCCTACGCTCTATTGATAGTTATCCTTCAGATCGTTTTATACAATAAAGTTGTACATACTTTCATGGACCTCCTAACTTTTACTCAATGGGATTATTAAGGACCCTATGTGCATAGATATCATAGGCTATTCTGTCTTAGGATCTGTCACTATTCTCTCTGTTTCTCATTTCTAGTTGGACATAATCATGGTGGTTATTTTACTTCAGCTTTCTGTTTCAATCTCACTACTCTTATCAATTAATTCATTAAAAATTCAGGGTGTTTGGAGATTTCAAAATAAATACATAATAGATCTATTTATTATTTGGGAGTTGCAGATTATATATGCTGTGAGAAACCACTTTATTCACCTCTTCTTACTCAGGTAGTATATAGAACTGTGATTGGAGACGACTCATGGATTTCGACGTATGCAGTGCTATGACAGTTCTGGAACAGTTGCCACAATACATTTCACCTCTATTGTTATACAATGTCATTCGAGGGTATAGGGGAACGTCAAGAGAAAAATGCTTTTTATCATTCATTTTTCTTTCAAAGTTTGACGGGAAGGCATATAGATAGATAGATAGATAGATAGATAGATAGATGTTATGGGACCTTACCCATAATAACATAATGGACAATCCCATACGTAATAAATACTGCGCCTCAAGAGGAAGCAGGGAGTTCAGTCTGAAGTCCGTCAGAAGTCCGTCAGGAGTCTGTCAGTCAGTCAGAGCGAGCGAGTCAGTCAGTCGAGTCAGAGACAGTCCGAAACAGTGTCGCGTTCAGACAATTACTACTAAACCTGATTGTTCGTACTAACCGTTTCTACTTCTCTGTATATATTCCTGTTTGTAATATATCTGTGTTATTCCATATCTGTGTTCGAGTTCTTCTTTATTGGTTCTACCTTGGACTATCAACGTGGTACAAGGAACCGGACCATAACTATATATAAATTGACAATGACATTGACATTGAAGTCAACACACATACGCGACAGTCTGTTTTATGCTAAACGCAATCGTCAGAACCAGGATATATATATATATATATATATATATATATATATATATATATATATATATATATATATATAGAAATATGATTCCATCGCGACACAAAAATTACTATGTTTCGAAACTGAATCTCAAGTGCCAAAGTTTAATTTCAATATTAAACACTAAATCCAGAGGACAGTTTTATTTCCAAGTGACGTTTGGAATAACTAACCGACGAAATGTTTTACTCATTTATAGTTTGGAGATGGAGGTATATATATATATATATATATATATATATATATATATATATATATATATATAAGGCTCAAACACTAATATTCCATGGTTATAATTTATTAAATTGGAATCGTAATAAATTATAACCATGTAATATTAGTGTTTGAGTCTTTTATATTATATTCTTGCTCTGTCCTGGACATTGAGCTATACATGGATCCTATCCTCTTGGAAATATACATATATATATAGATACAGATATAGATATAAATCACTAATATTATATATATATATATATATATATATATATATATATCCTGGCCCTAATGTGTTAGAATATTAAAAAGAAATCTAATAGATCATGTTGATGTGCCATGATTACATTACTGCGTGATTATTTGATATCATTTTAAGAATGACATCAGGAACCATATTTTTATTAAACACACGCACGAACACACATGCATACACACACATACAAAAGACATGAAATAAACACATCGGCGGAAAAAATATTAGCTTTTTCAATACAACATTTGATTTCAGTCCATTATTTTCCAATTCCAGTCACAAAGAACATTTGCTGATCTCATCCATTTAATATCCAGTCACTTATTTATCAACTGTGTATCTATTCATTTCTTTTTGTTAATTTCATAACTGTGAAGTAAGTATAAACTTTCCAGGTTAGTTTATTTTGAATGTAAACATTATAGCCATGACAAGAAAAGAGTAAAGCGCAAAACTTAAGAAGTAATCAATTTTTAGATGAGTTTATATAAGTTGAATCTCCTGGTAACGTATAAAAAATTATGGTCATAATCATATGGATATTAACAGTGAAATCTTATTGGGAGAATTTCACTTTAACTCACACAGATATTGAAAATGGTCACGAGGAAGATTCCGAGATGCGCATTACGAATTGGAGATACCAAAATCAAAGGAACAAGTACGAAAATTTAAATATCTGGCAAGTGCTTTAACAGACGACGGGAAAATCTGGCATCGAAATCAGAAGGTACATTGGAATAGAAAAAGATGCCTTTCAAAAGATAAGAAACGAAATAAAAAATGAGAAAATTGTTATGTAATATATGCCTTCCTCTATAGCAGTTAGGGATGAACAGAAATCACACGGATGAAGGAGGGAGTCGAGACAAAAGAAATGTGGTTCTACAAAAGGACGCTGACAGTACTATGAACTGAACATGTGAGTAACGGAAAGGTTTTAAGGAAAATAGAAAAAATACGACGGTTATATTTAGAATCAGCAAAAGACAGTTGAAAATTCTAGGCATCATAATGAGAAAGAGGGTTTGGAGAATTTGACACTCACGTGACATAATGAAAGCACGAGGAAAAGAGCGAATAATATCCTAGAAGCTTCTGATAATGGTTAGCAGGACAGAGAGTGAAAAGGAAATTATAGGAAGTTATGGAGAGCCATGATCGTCTATGTTCTAAAGTGATACGGTACATATATTATGGCGAGGTTCTCTTCATGTGGCCAGTTTGTATCAAGAAGTTGTGTTCAGCTCTTTACCAATTTAGATAAGAAAAGTGTGAAAGAGACTCTAAAAATAATTTTTGTAAGGTTTCTGTTGCCTTTCCGCTAGCTGCCATGTCACTTCGATTCGGATAGAAGCGAGGAGAAATGATTGGAACGGTTTTGAAAGAGTTTTAGAGGAGAAACCTTACCTATACATCGCTTTCGACGATCGTATTTCTGTGCCCACGTTGATCTCTTGTTACCTAACCTACACCCGGATAAATGATGGATTTCTCGAATCTCGACCGCATTTACCAATCACTGATGTCAAATAATTTGTTTGTCATCAAACGCATCAAATACTTCGCGCACATCACACGCACACACACACACACACACACATATATATATATATATATATATATATACACTGTCTGAATACTATACGTATATGTGTGCAAACTCACTTATCAAAAGAATGAATCCTCACCCTCAATAAACCTTTAACTTGCAATTATATACGCACATAGATAGATAGATAGATAGATAGATAGATAGATAGATAGATAGATAGATAGATAGGTCGCGTGTGGACAATACTGAATGTTAACTGTCCGTCTCACGTCTCAATGCCATTTTCAAACCAAAGTTTTGGTCTATATCGATATACAATCTATCTCCAATATTGAATACCCCTCACCTATAAATGTATCAACTCCGCTGCTTGGTAGAGGTTCAGTTACATCTGGATTAATGTTTGTTTAAAAACAGTTAAAATGCCAAGAACTAAAAAGATTAGTATTGAAGAAAGTGGAAACTCCTTCTATAGAAGGGTATGCCGAACATCTGATTGCTAGAAAATTACGGATATCAAAAACGGAATGCATAATTACCTGCGGCGACATGCAGAAACCGGAGCAAATGTTGGCAGGAAAAGATCTGGGAAGCCCAGAGCAACGTCTCTTACGGGGTATAGACACTTGATCGTGTCTAGCAAAAAGAAAAGAAGAAAAACAGTTCCCCAACTAACTGCTGAATTTAATTTTACGCATCAATATCCAGAATCTGTTATGACTGTTGAGGGAAATCTTCTTTCTTTTGGGCTTAAAGGATGCGTATAAGTTAAGAAACCTTTATTAAAAAGGAAAAATAAGTTGAAAAGCTTAAAATGGGCAGAACAGCACAAGGATTGGGTTTTAAAAGATTGGAAAAAGATACTATGGACTGATGAGTCCAAATTTGAGCTTTTTGAAAGTAAACGAAGAATGTTTGACAGACGAACTCCTTCAGACGAATGGGCGAAAATTACATTGTGCCAACTTTTAAGCATGTTGCAATGTTATAATTGTTTAGGGGTGCTTTGGAGGCGAGATTTCTGGATACATTATTCAAAGGCATTGTACGAAAGGAAGAATATCATTCAATTCTGTACAGAGAATCATGCAATTCCTTCTGGCTACCGTATTATTGAACAAAATTTTGTTTTGCAACACGATAATGATATAAAACACAGCACAAAACTGTTTACAAATTATCTAAAATCAAAGTAAGATAAAGGATAGTCATGACTTGGTCCCCTCAGTCTCCGGATCTTTCACAAATTGAACAAGACTGGGACGAAATAGATCTTAAAGTTCGAAGTGAACTACCTAAGAATAAGGAACAATTTTTTTCAAATTGCTTGGGAATCACTTCCACCAACATACATTTACAAGTTACTAGAAAGGATACCAAGAGTTTTCTCTGCAGTAATAAATACTCGGGGTAGATTCTTTGATGAAAAGAAAATATAGATTTACTTTAATTAAAATTATAATTATTTTATATTAATTTTTATTTAAATTAATGCATAATTGCATGCAAACATAGATAAAATAAATTTACTTTTTTAAAGATGTGAAAATTGATGCATTTTTTAAGTTTAGAGGAAAAACACAATGTGTTCACTAACTTTTGGGGGGTAATATATATATATATATATATATATATATATATATATATATATATATATATATATATATATATATATTCAGGCCGGTAGATGTAATTGGATAAAAAATACTATTTAATTAAAAAACAGAGCTTCTACTCGAATATGAGTATCTATCAAAAATAACGTTTAAACAAATTAAATAAAAAATAACAAGATGCTAGATGTAATCCATATCCCATATATATATATATATATATATATATATATATATATATATATATATATATATATACATATACATAAACACCAATAATAAATATACGTTTTTGCTCCTCACCGTTAGCAATAGTCAGATGCTATCTTGCACTCATCAGCACCTGACGATTGCATCGTGCAATAAACTCAAAGATTATGATACTGGATGGTAAGACTAAACAATGTATATTTGTTAGTAGTATAAATTTTCACTCTCTTATTATACATCAAACACTATTTTATTAATACCAGCACTCAATGTGTGATACTTCATATATATATATATATATATATATATATATATATAGAGAGAGAGAGAGAGAGACCTACCCATAATGCACCATTGATCAGCATATATAAATAGTAGAGCCAAAACACAAAACACATAGCCTGAAGATTGCGCTCAAACATGAAACAGACTGCCGCCGCTTGGTGTTGACTTCAATGTCCACTTTTGTATTCACAGACGCATCATCCCTGATATTGAGAACTTTTGCCCATGAATATAGTATACTTAAAACTATATTTTTATCATATATATGTGTGTGTGTGTGTGTGTGTGTGTTGTGTGTGTGCGTGTTTTGTGTGTATGAAAGAATGAGAAACAGAGATAGGGTGATTTGTACATCGAAAAATGTTTAAATAAATGTAAAGTATAGTGATTTTTTTGAAAGATATAAAAGAAAGTAACGGCAAAAAAATAAACCTAAAGAAAATAGCGAATACATATAATTCAAATTATAATTTATGATAATATTTTTTTGGTGATAAGGAAAATGAAACATTAAATTAAAATCTATGATTAAAATTTTAATCTATAATTTAATTAGAAAATGTTCAAATAACTTATCTCATCGGCCAACTCTGGAGTTAGTTAATTGGCTTAAGTTCTGTGAAGGTTTACTAATTGATTTATTGGCTATTGTGGCTCGAGTTATCTACTGAGCTCTTTGTTGGCAAAAATTCTGCTGGCCTTAAAATACGTTAAATTCTACACATTTTTACATATTTTGATAGTTGCCATTGTGCTGTATTATTAATGATTAAAATTCTATTAAGATTGTTAATCAGCATCGCGTTTAATATAATTTTCTTTAAGTACTACTTTTGATTACTCGAATTAAATCGTGATATCATAGCTGACTCAATAATTCTTCTATATGATTTACGATGAATATATTTCACCATTTTGGTGTTTTTAAAATAGAAAGTATGTTTTTTGTGCATACAGGGGGCTGCAAATGTAGGTATATAGTAAGATGATATGTTATTATTGATATGTCTGTATAAGATGATGTTATGATTGATATATCTGTATAAGATGATATGTCATTATTGATATGTCTGCATAAGCAATACAATACATTTTGTGCGCACGATTTGCTTTCCATTACTGTATTACTTTTGCATTCCCCTGTATATATTTAATTTTATAATTATAAGGAATCATTGGACTATTTATCAGATATTATTTTCTACTACTTCAAACATTATTTTGTGGATGTCCTGATTTTGTTATTTTTTTTAACAGTATGAATTACATCTACCTGCCTGTTCATTCGAAAGACAATGAAGAGATGTGCATATCTGTAGTGTTGAAACTGCGTTCACCTTTGTAGATCTGATCCAGCGTTTTCTATGCAGACAAATGGCCCAAAGCCGAAAAGTGGAACGAAGTTCGAAACCCACCAGAGAGCAGATTTTCTTTAATAAGTCTCTCGAATGCACAGGCCGATAGATGTAATCCACACTCTTAAAAAAACAGAGCGTCTACTTAACCATCGTCACCACAAAATAAATAAAGTTTGAAGTAGTATAGATAGATAGATAGATAGATAGATAGATAGATAGATAGATAGATCAGGAACAGACTTAGATAGATAGATAGATAGATAGATAGATAGATAGATAGATAGATAGATAGATAGATAGATATTATGAAATGGACTAAGTCCGAAAATTATTTTAATATATTTTCTGTTTATATGTTAAATTTTAAAAATACAGATATTTAAGTAAATGCTCTGTTTATAATAAACAATATTAACTACATTTACTGGCCTGAATATCAGAGAAATTTCATAGAAAATATGTGTCCATCGACAGGAATCGACCTGTATCCTACACGGAACCATCATATAGCCTTACGTGCTATACCAATTAGCTACAGAGGAAGCGCCTAGTTAGCAATGTCAAATCTAGCTAAATGGTATAGCATGATTGGTTAGGAACACAGCTTATTAAGGGACGTAAATTCGTGAATATTATAGGTTCTCTGTAATTTGGATCTAGCAGGTGAATTATTATTTTTGATGATGAGGTTAGTAGTTTTAAATTTTTTATAATAAATAATATAATTTTCTTGTTTTTGCCAAATGGAGTTGTTATTTTTTTAATAATGTTTCTAAGTGAAAATTCGCTTTGCTTATAATTACTATGCATTCGATTTTTATTGAAAATATTAATGTTATTGTTTTTCCTGTGTTCAGTTCTGCTATTGGTTACCTGAGAAAGAAAAAGTCTAATATGGTAATCTATAAGATGGGTTGGAAAACTGTTATTAACAAGCGTTTGTTTCACGTTATTAAGTTCTTTAAAGAAAAACGGGCGAGACGATGAATTCTCGTGTGCTCTCATAAGGAAATATTTAATAACACCTATTTTATATCTCAGGGGACATTAACTAGCAAAATTAAGATGCCATGTAGGTCTCTATCGCAACGTGGCTAAGAGAGAATATATCACAATCTCCCCTGAACCATCCGAGTTGGTCACTCAATAATACATCCATCAAAAGAGTTGAGGACTTCAAATATCTTGGATCTCACAACAGATTCCCAAAAAGACTTCAACATCCGCAAAGCTCTTGCATGGAATGCGTGTAACAAACTTCACAAGATTTCGCGCTCGAATCTTCCCTCCTCCTTAAAAGTCTAAACCTTTCGAACATTGATTGAACCAGTCCTACTGTATGGATCAGAAACTTGGACTATCTGTTCGTCATGAAAGATACAAATCTACTTAGATAATCCAGAACATCAATTGGAGATCCCTTGCAACGCTTAACACAATTTATGGAGAACTGAAACCAATCTCTCTTAAGCTCCAACAAAAACGATTACAGTTTACCGGCCATTACTACCGAGCAGATAGAGAAATCGTCTCATCCTTATTTCTATGGCATCTTTCTGGAAGTGTCTTCCCACGAAAATTGACTTTCCCCGGACACCATAGCTCAGAACTCAGGGTTGGACATTGGGAGTCTGGTGACAGCAATACAGAACCGAACAGTGTGGAAAGGTATTGTCAATGGCGTTTCGACCAACCATAGGGAAGGTCGAAGAATGATGATGATGAAAATGCCAAGAGATTTGACTTGTGGGGTTTTATATATAACGAAGTAGTGAATGTATTATTACTAGACTCCATAAAAAGATCCGAAAATGGGAAAAAGTTGAGGGCGAAATTGTTTCGAATGTAGTTTTCAGATTATCGATTTCCTTTTTGTTCTCAGCTAAAATAAAAAAAATATCATCCACGTAGCGGACGTATGTTTTCGATTTATTAACTTTTTGAAA
Organism: Acanthosepion lycidas; assembly: GCA_963932145.1. Lineage (NCBI taxonomy): Eukaryota > Metazoa > Mollusca > Cephalopoda > Sepiida > Sepiidae > Acanthosepion > Acanthosepion lycidas. The sequence goes on from OZ010582.1 coordinate 45,667,020, forward strand.
AAAAAAACATTGTTTTTTACGTGGGACGGACCGAGAGCATTTCCTATACTTACTCCATTAGTTTGAGTGTAAATTTTGCCTTTATGGTCATAGAAAGGGACTTTAGTAGTGCGTGTATGCAATAATTTTTGTGCATATTGGGTTTGATGGATGGAGATGAAATTGAATTATTGTTATATACGGAGTTAAGGATTATATCGATGGATTCGTCAACAGAGACATTTGTAAAAAAAAATTTCTACATCCAGTGATGCTAGAATGCCTTGGGTTGTTTTTTACTTTTAATAAATTTGGAGAAATCCATGGATTTATTTGATGCTATAATTCATAGTTAGATATGGAGTAATAATATCATTGATAAATTTTGACAATACGTATATAGATGTTGGTATCTGTGAAATGAAAGGTAGTAGTGGCTATCCGGATTTGTGTATTTTAACGTTTCCGTATAAAGTATCCTGGTTGGTAATCTCCAATAATTTTGTTGATTTTTCAAGGACCCAACATCAGCATTGTTAGATGTTATAAGCCCAACCACAGCACCTTGTCATTCGTTTTCAATGAAACTTGCATATATATATATATATATATATATATATATATATATATATATATATATATATATATATATATATGCGTGTGTGAGTGTGTGTATATATATATATATATATATATATATATATATATTTGTGGATATTATTAATTGCTGGTACACACTGGAGTGGACGAACAGGTCTGACTACGAAACTCTGGAATCAAGGTAATATCAATCAGCTAAATGACAAACTTTTACTTATATTGATCAGATAGATAGATAGATAGATAGATAGATAGAACAAAATGCTAAAAAAGATGTTTGGTCATATATTCAGATTTTGGAAGTGGTTTGGGTTGAGAACACTTCAGCACCACCTTATAGATGTAAGTATGCATGCTTCTATGTATGTATCTACGTATGCATATATGTAATTATCTATGTATGTATCAATGTATGTATTTATGTATGCACATATGAGGTTTGCATAAAACTCTTTAATCGCTTTCTATTTACGACTAAATGCATTCAATTCCAAAGCCATCGAATTCAGCTCATCATTCGCGATCTTATGCTATCGATATTCCAATCAGTAATTAATTCTGAAAGCAACTCAATAGTCTCCTCAATTCTAACACTGAAAGCTTGATAATTTATTTTGGATAAAGCCTGGCGTATCATCACTCTCCAATTACCACAAATCTCTGATTACGTCGCAGGACGATGAAAGGCAAATTAAATAACGTAAACTCAACGCCGATACTTGAAGGGATGGCCATTAAGAGAAGTGGAGTTAAGTGAAATGAGCGAAATATAATCTTACTCAAAGATGAAATTTATCTGAAGAATAAATTCAGATTGTTATTCTCTTCGAGGAACGAATCAGGATCAGAAATGGACAAATCAGAAATGGACAAATCAGAATAATACAAGAAGATTTGTAGTGGAAAGTTAAAAAGAGTAGTGAATTATTTAACATTTGATGTATTTATTTGATTTCTTCGATTCTTGTTCCAAACATCCAAGGGACACTGAAATTCCAGTCTCGTTAAAATTATATCTTTTATTGCCAAAATCAAGATTGAAGACAGAAGAGAGAACTACAGGAACTACTTGAAAAGAACAAGAAAAATAACATATTTCCGCTTTCATTTTCAAAAATTCAAATTATTTTTTTAAAGCGTTCTTTTCAAAAGAGCCTCTTCATCAATACAAAATTAATGAGATAAAAATAACATATTTCCTTAACATAATAAAGCACTGAAGATACGAATGTGGGGTTTGATAAGACACAACACTAAACTCGACAAAGTCAGTTGTGGTAGTAATATTCAATACTCAGCTAGACAAGTCACTGCAATAGTATTATCTTTTATATTTATTTGTATAATACAGTGTAACCCGGATATAAGAGAGTTGTCGGGAACGGAGAAGAAGTCTCTTATATCCGGGTTTCTCTTATATCCGTGTTTGGTCTATTTTGTTTAGGTAAGTATGGCTCTAATTTGGGAGCAGAGAAAATCTCTCTAATATCCGGGTTTCTCTTATATCCGGGTTACACTGTATATACAAAATGCGGCACTCAGGCCAAAATGGAAAATGGAGAAAAGGACGGACTTCTTCCGTCTTAAATTTAAACTTAGCTAGCTACAATCACTGACCCAAACATACTGTAATGACAAAAGTACGCAAGTGTAGGCTTTAAGAAAGCTTTATTCAGCTGAGAATACAAGGTTGGCGTATAGTGTCCTTTTATAGTTCCAGTAAACAGAAATAGAGAAAGACTCCTGCTTCAACCAGTTGTTGAAAATCAGTGCTAGTAAAGGAACGAAAACGGGCGACTGCCTCAAGTACAGTTCGTAGGGTAGACCATCTAATCCCTGAAATTTGTCCCCGTCAACCTGCTTCAGCGCTTCCCAGATTTCCGACTTTGTGATGTGACCCTCGCACCCAGCCGCTTCAGATGACTCGAGGCAGAGAAAGTCGGTTAAATAGACATCAAACTGAGCAGTGCTCACACCGGACTCCCTGGTGAAAGTAGTCCCGCAAAGCCTCACATATGTCCGCGTTTGTAATCACAGTCCGATTATCCGGCAATGTGACGCACGCGATATGTCGACGAGATGCATTCTTAACTTCCTCTGTACGCAATTCAGGGATCATATTCGTTGATCGGAAGTCATTCTTTTTAACTTAGCCCTAACTACCAGAGCTTTTTAACCTAGCCCTTGCTACCAGAGCAAGGGGGCCAAATCTACCTTAGCTAAAGCTACGTCTCCGCTATCACGGGATTTTACTACCTGACCGACTTTTTAATCACAGGCTGTTTGCGCCGCTAATCTATCTGTATTGAGCCGACGACTATATTCAGCAGCAAACGACTTAATTTTGGGTTTTAATTTATCCCACTACATATTTTCAACCACAGCCTCCGACATTTCCTGCTGTGGCATTAGTTGTAGCTGGTTCTGGAAATCTTGCTCACCAAATAAGATGAGTTCAATTTCCAGTAGCCAGCCATCTTAACCTTAGCCTTATCTAAGTTTACACGAACCAGGACGAGCCTATGATCCGAGTAAACTATATAATGGAATCTTGGACACCCTAAGAGCCCTACATCGACTCTCCTGATACAATCGAGGTTGCTAGAACGCACCTCCGTAGTCGAACCGCCGCTATTTGTCCAAATCCACACTACCTCCTGAGGGTGTTCATGACGATACTCATCGACAAGATCAAACTTATCGATAAAGTTCAGAAATGGTTTCACGTCTCGGCTGTTAATGCCCGATCTTGCCCCTATACAATCTATATCGGGATCTAGGATGGCATTCCAATCATCCGCTAAAACTAACCGACAAGATGTCGTCAAAAACGGCTGGATCTGTCGAAACAAATCATGCCGCTAAGAATGGTCATTGAGGACATAAACCCGAATGCGACAAAGAGCCTTATCCTTTATAGTAATATCCAACACGTAAAGCCTGCCCGCCGGATCCACAAAGACAAGAACACACGCCGCGTTCAAAGAAACTCCTCTCGAGTGACCAGAAAAAACGTGCTGAATAGAGGGAAAAGCGCCTAGTCAGAATGTCCTCGTAATCACTAGTTGAAAAACAGGTCTTCTGCACACAACAAAAATTCAACCCGAGACACTGAAAGTCACTGAAGGTCACGAGAGAGCCTTGCTCTGCGAGACTCCGATCTCAGGCCCCGGGCATTCACACTAGCTAACAAGAGTGCTATTATCAGACCTATTAGGGTTGCTCTTCTCTATTGAACATGGCCAGGGTGATGACACCGACGGCCTATCCCATTGATCCTATTCCTATCTCAGTATTGATGGCACTATCATGAGACAGGCCATCAATGTCCCAGGGAACAAAACGCGGGAACCTCCCAGAACAAAACTGTTTTAATTTTTTGGAATTGAATTCGTTATAAGAGACACATTCCAAAAACATTATGTTCCAAATCTGTTGTCCCCTTGACCAGATCTTACAACTGTTTCATCCTTGGGGAAACTTCTCGAGGTTTCAATGTCTGGACCATTTAGCGATTTGAAACTAATTATGAATTTCAGGTCTTTAATTTTCCTACATTGAGATAATGCTCTCTCTGTCCTTGATATGGCACACGTCTTCCTCTGTGTTATAAATGGGATTAGGCTTTGTTTTATTAGTTGATTCAATGGGCTCAGGTGATGGACGTCATTTTGTGTTTTCGGATTTTTTTTTGGTATGCCGGTGGGAGTTTCGACAAGGGATGGATTAAGGGTATTGGTAGTGGAAGGTTTGTCTTTGGATGATGATTTGAGAATGGAGGCCCTCTTTAAGGTGTTCATTTTAGAAGGAATGGGGATAGGGATCTCACCACTGGAAGAGAAGATATGATGTTTTGTGGATGGGGAAGATGGCGCCGAGGAACAAGGGCCAATTGTTTTAGGGAAAATAGTTTTATCTTCTTTTTCTAGACAGTTACCTAAGACTACTTTTCATGAATCTGTCAGTTCATTCATGATGGTAAAGAGGGTAATTGTCTCTTACCACAAGAGAATGACAAACTGCTGTATTTGAAGATCGATAGCTACTTTTCCTATTAAATATAACGGAAGCAGGATAGGTAGAAAAACTGACAGTATACACCATCTGCGTAAGCATTAGTCTAACTGATGCCTAAGCTTTGCCTGTAAGACACGAAATATATTTTTTAGCCATTCGCAGGTGAGGTAAATAGTTGATTATATGCCATCCAAACAGTAAATCAGGTTCTTCTTCTGTGTACCACGTCCATTCTGGATATAGGCGATCATGGCACTCCATGACTTCCTATCCTTTGTAGCTCTTACTAAGAATTTCTTTTCAGCATCCCTCTCACTCCTTGTTCTATCATCTATTTACACAAGCTTTTTGTATAGGTTACTCGCTGTTCCCAACTGTTCCTCTTGCCTTCAATATGTCCTGTGAATGTTAAATTCTCCAAGCCTTTTTCCTCATTATGTGTTCTAGAAATGTCAACTGTCTGAATCTAAATATATGCATCCGTTTTGCTTTCATTTTCTTTAAAACATCGTCGTTTTACACATGTTCAATTCATAGTGTTTTCGGTATCCTTCTGTAGAACTGCATCTCTCTTGCGTCAAGTCTCCTCTTCATCTGTTAGGAAATTGTCGAACATTCACTGCTAGGAGAGCTGATATTACATAGCAGTTTTGCACTTTTATTTGTTTCTAATTAATTTTCCTTATTTCTTAATAATTTGCTTAGCATCTTTCTCTATTCCAAGGAACCTTTGGATTTCGCTGTTACAATTCCCGTTCTCTGTTAAAATAGTCCCCAGTTTTAATGCCCTGATGAAGATTAAATAAAATTCGAAACCAGCCACACCTGTGTATCATATGCGAATGACCGAAAAGAGTCTCTTTCAGAGTTACACCTATCATTTTATATTTTAACGATTATAAATTTTCTTTTTTCTTTAAGGCTGGTTTATCATCCACCTGCGTAGTTGTTATTTATTTGGTCAATTGTTTTTCTCTTTGGCTCTTCATTTACATTAAATGGACTTTCTTTTATATTATCTTTCTCGTCATATTGATCCGAATCTCACCTGCAGTTATTTGTTAAGATGAAACATTTCAAGGCAAGACTAAAATGATTGGGTTTCCAACAAAGGAAATGGCTTCCTTTTATTCTTTCTTTAGAAACCGACGCCAAAGAAATTTTTATATCGCTTGTCCTTCTGCACGTGTTTAATTAATTCAACAAATTCTCACGAAAAGTTCTATAACAGAAAAAACTCTTTATATTTTCATGCTTATGAACAGCAAAAAAAAAAAAAAAAAAAAACAAGTTTAATTTACTTTTTAATTCCGGTTTCGAGTTCTGGAATTGGACTTTACTAAGTCATGCTTAAATTAAACTCTTTCACTGAAAGTTGATTTTTGTATTTTTGCATCTAAAATGACTTACGGCGCACATAAATTTATCTATTTACCTATTTTAGTAGTTCTTTAACATCAAACTTGTTAACGTGTTCAGATTGAAGCTATGTTAACTAACGTTTTAGCCAATTTACCTCTAATCTAATCATCAGACTGATTACGTAACGTCCTCCTCTTTTTGATATTTACGCTTTACCTTTATTTTGTTCTGTTATGATAAATATCTGCTTTCTAGATAAGCTATTTAGTCTCTTAGGAATCCGTATTTTTCTATTGGAGGCCAAGATATGCCAGAGCTAAATACGCTACACTTTAGGGTGGTTCGCATATGTGGAAGGGGTTCGGATATGTGGAAGGGTTTCGGATATAATGTGGCATGTGTATTATGACTATAACTTAACACAAGAACTTAAGGCAATATATGAAAAATTAAATGTCTCACGAAAGTAAATATTAATTAGCAATGTTTAATGCCCAATAGATTTTATTTTCAATTCTCTTTCTTATTTCTTTTCTCATTTTGCTTACTTTTCACCGTTCTAGTTTTTTAAAGTAAGGCGTTTCTTCAAATTACGTACACTTGTACATTCTGTACTACTGAACAAAGATTTTTTTCTCTGTGAATTTGATGACGTCATCATTAGCCTTCTCTACTGAATCACATTCTTCATCATCCTTTATATTTTCACCATTATCAAAAGAATTTTATTATTTATTGACAATCTAAATTATTTTGAAGCGATTCTACCCTTGGATTTTTTGGAATGCTTTAGAGCTTTCAATTATCCATTCTTTTAAATCATCCAAAGGGAAATTCTTCAGTGCATCATCTTCAAGTGCATGTTTCAGTGCATCATCTTCAAGTGCATGTTTCAGTGCATCATCTTCAAGTGCATGTTTCAGTGCTTCATTCAGATTCTGCAATCATTGTCAATTTGCAAATTTAACAAATTAAGAACTTCGTCCAGTTTTTCAATAATCTCTAATTTCTTACGTAACATGCAGTTTCTTCTGTGTGAGACATTACGTGTTGAGAAATTTCAAGTTACTAACAATTATATGCAAAGAAATAATATTAGAAAATAGCATATTCCTACATCTAAATGGCAACACCGAGAAGTTCAGATATGAGAACGTTTGGATATGAGGACGTTCGGATATGAGAACGTTCGGATATGAGGACGTTCGGATATGAGAACGTTCGGAAAGGAGAACGTTCGGATATGAGGACATTCGGATATGAGAACGTTCGTAAATGAGAACGTTCGGATATGAGGACGTCCAGATATAAGAACGTTCGGAAATGAGATCGTTCGGATATGAGGACATTCGGATATGAGAACGTTCGGATATGAGCATGTTCGGATATGAGAACGTTCGGAAATGAGAACGTTCGGATATGAGAACGTTCGGATATGAGGACATTCAGAAATGAGAACGTTCGGATATGAGAACGTTCGTAAAGGAGAACATTCGGATATGAGGACATTCGGATATGAGCACGTTCGGATATGAGCACGTTCGGATATGAAGACGTTTGGAAAGGAGAATGTTCGGATATGAGAACGTTTGGATATGAGGACGTTCAGAAAGGAGAACGTTCAGAAAGGAGAACGTTCGGATATGAGAACGTTCGGATATGAGAACGTTCGGATATGAGGACATTCGGATATGAGAACGTTCGGATATGAGAACGTTCGGATATGAGAACGTTCGGATATGAGGACATTCAGAAATGAGAACGTTCGGATATGAGAACGTTCGTAAAGGAGAACATTCGGATATGAGGACATTCGGATATGAGCACGTTCGGATATGAGCACGTTCGGATATGAAGACGTTTGGAAAGGAGAATGTTCGGATATGAGAACGTTTGGATATGAGGACGTTCAGAAAGGAGAACGTTCGGAAAGGAGAACGTTCGGATATGAGGACATTCGGATATGAGAACGTTCGGATATGAGAACGTTCGGATATGAGGACATTCGGATATGAGAACGTTCGGATATGAGAACGTTCGGATATAAGGACATTCGGATATGAGCACGTTCGGATATGAGAACGTTCGGATATGAGAACGTTCGAATATGAGGACATTCGGATATGAGAACGTTCGGATATGAGAACGTTCGAATATGAGGACATTCGGATATGAGAACGTTCGAATATGAGAACGTTCGGATATGAGGACATTTGGATATGAGAACGTTCGGATATGAGAACGTTCGAATATGAGGACATTCGGATATGAGGACGTTAGGATATGAGCACGTTCAGATATGAGAACGTTCGGATATGAGAACGTTCGGATATGAGGACATTTGGATATGAGAAAGTTCGGATATGAGAACTTTCGGATATGAGGACATTCGGATATGAGGACGTCTACTGTACTACGAAAATATAAAAATACATTTTTATAGTAAAGTTATCAGTAATATATTTTTATATGAAAATGAAATGACCAACAATACATTTTAAAGCAAAATACCCAGCAATACATTTTATCTGTAGTTGAAGGCATATAATTGCTTTCAAAATATTAGGTTGGTACAAAAATAATGACCTAATAATGTCTTTTTTTTTTTTACGTATTTTTTAACGTCAAAAAACGACATTATTACGTCATTATTTTTGCACCAACCTAATATATTTAGTTGAAGCCATAAAATTTTGTTCAAATTATTTAGATTTCGGCATTCAATAAAACTTCATGGTTGATATGTCGCTAAACAAAATCAACCAAACAATTAACATGAATTAACTTTTCATGCCATTAATCCATATAATACCCTACAATTTCTTAAAGAAATCAAACTGTCTTCCAAAATATAACTTCAAAAAACAGCATAAAACATACATCACCGCCTCTAGTAATTATATCCGCACAAACTTTTATATGCACAAAAGCTGAGTATCATCTACCAAGTATTCAATTGTGACAGCAGAATAACATATATCATATCTTATTACTTGAAAGCTCCCAAGAAAATTAAATTTCGGCATTAAATGACCTATTGTGAGTTGATATACCGTTAAGCAAATCGACCAATCAATGTGCCGTCTCCCTTCGGGGTGTGGACAATCATGGCTCTCCATAATTTCTTGGATTTTGTAGCTTTTAGTAAATGTTGTCTTTTTGTTATCTCTGTTCTGCCATCCATTAACCCAAGCTCGTTAGGTTATATTATACGCGTGCTGATTTCCTCTTACCTTTAGTATGTCCTGCGAATGCCAAATTTTCTAAGCCCTTTTCCTCATTATGTGCCCTAGAAATTTCAAAAGTCTCTTTCTGATGTCAAGTATAAGTTTCCTTTTTGTTTGTATTTTCTCTAAAAATTTCATCATTGCTCACACGTTCAGCCCATGGTATTCTTAACATATTTTCTGTAGAACCGCATTTCTTTTGCTTCATGTAAATTCTTCTTGCCCAGCAATGTTTAATAAAATCCAACCAATTGTTACTGTAATTATCCGCGTCTAATACGCAGTCCCTAATTTTTGGCTATGAAATTCTGGGGAAAAACCATGCCTCATGTATAATGTGCACTGGTTTTCTAGAATTTATAATTTAATCTAAATTTAACATTTTTTCAACTTTTTATCCGGTTCGTATCGACTAAAAATAAGAATTTATATAGTTTACATTATATTTTAAAACAAAATGTCTGCAGTATTTAGAGCAAACACATGGACATGTTCATACAAACATGTTACAAATTTGCTGTAAAAATAATCTTACACGTGGAGAAAATTTACTAAATCTACATATTCAAGTGGTTAATGGCTATTTCTTTCTAACTTCGACAACATCGAAGATAACCAAAATATGTACTACGCTGATGATATAGAGTAAATTGCTATTGGAAGTGAACAGCAGACTTCTTTTCTTTTTTCTTTCTTCTTCTTCTTCTTCTTCTTCTTCTTCTTCCGTGTCCCTTCAGAATGTGGGAAAATATAACTCTCTACAACTTCCTGACCTTTTTAGCTCTTAGCATTGTTTGTCTTTTTACTACCCCCCCACTTTCTGTCTTGACGTCCATTTACTCATTAATTAGGCTACTCGCTGTTTCTCTTCTGTCACTCTTGCCTTCAATATATTCTGTAAGTGTCAAATTTTTCAAACCCTCCTTTTCTTATTATATGTTCTGTAAATTTCACCTGCCTCTTTCAGATTTTAATTATATGTCATTTTTGTTTACATTTTCCTTAAATCTTCTTCGTTAGTCATATGATCCGTCTGTGATATTCTCAGCATTTTTCTGACAAACTGCATCACTGTTGCCTGTAAGGAAAATGCCGAGCATTCACTGGCATATTCAGTTATGTGTCGTGCGGGATACACGCTTAGGCAATCATGTATCTTTCAATACATGACTGACGAGGGAGATTTCTCACACTGTAGGTAGACCAGTTGCCATCCAAGGCTTTATAACCCAGTCTGCCCTGCTATTTACTCATAGCTGGTGGGAGAAGAAGAGGATTCATACCTTTCCCAAGGGTATTAGCACGTAAGTGAATGTATTGGATTCGACTGTAATTCGAACTCGGCTCTCCGATTCCACAATCCACCGTAGAGGACTGATATTACATAGCAGTTCAGTACATTTTCCTTTGTTTTTAATGATTTTTCCACTTTCTTGATACTTTGCTTAGCTTTTGGAAGGCATATTTTTACTATTTCACTGTTACACTTTCCATCATCTGTTAAATACTTCCAGATTATTTAAACTTACTTCTTAATGTTTATTTAAATATTTTAAAATAAACAAATGCAGCTTTTGATTAGTAATTTTAACTCTGATTCACATTAGTTATTCTGGATCAGAGATATAACTTCGATCATACCGTTCCTAATATGGCAACGCACGTAGCCGTAAAAAAAAGTTAATTTTAATTCTCTTATATAATATGCACCCTTAACTTTTAAGCTTAAAAATCTGGGGATAGAATTGCGTCTATTATACACGAATAATTAAGCAATTACTCATTAAAAGAAACTTAAGGAAATCTCTTCTCTGCGATCGACCTAAATCTGTTCACATAAACTTGTTTCCACTCGAATTGCGTTCAACGGAAGAGACGTTAACGTCGTCGAGTTACATCAAGGGAATATTGATGTATGGCAGAATTGGCTGGCTTTAAACTTAGTGATTTCTTGCTGACTGAAGCCCGCTGTTTGCGAGTACTCATAAGATACAACTTTCCGTCTGAACAGTGACAAACGCTTCACTTCAAAGATTCAAGAATTTCCACTGATTGAAGCTTTCTACTAAAATTTATCTGTCGAGTGAGCAATCAGAACGATTTAACATTTCTCTATTCTCTCTCTCCTACTCACTCGTTCCCTCCATCTCACTCTTTCTCTCTGATTCTGATCTTCTCCTACTTTCTCCCAAACACGTTTTCTCTTTCTTTCTTTCTTTCTCCATATTTCTGAATCTGAAAATATTTCTCTTTTCTTTGTTTCTTGCTACTTTTCTCTCTCTCTCTCTCTCTCACTTTTTCTCTTTCTTTCAAGTTTTCTATTTTTCCTGTTTCTTTTTCTTGTTTTCGCTTCCTTTGTCACCTTCTCTTCCTCTCTCCATATCTCTTGTTCTCCCTTTTGATACTTCTCCATTTCACTTTCTTCATTTTCCCTCCCTCTCTCTTTTTCTCTCTCTTTCTTGTTCTCCATTTGCGTGTGTGTGTGTGTGTGTGTGTGTGTGTGTGTGTGTGTGTGTGTGTGTGTGTGTGTGTGTGTGTGTGCACCCGCACGCACGATTTTCTATCTGTCTATCTCTGAACACGCACCATACCGCACATCCTGAACATGAATTTTTAGTATTGTGACAGAAATTGATTTTACCTCCAAGTCAGGCATTCACCGTATCAATTTTTTGTAAGACGACTATTAAAAAAATATATATTGCTAATAATTAAACTGTGTGTGAGAGAGAAGATAGAGTGACAGAGAAACAAAGACAGAACTGAGAGGCAAAGAAAGAAGATATAGAAGTAACACAATATACAAGATATAATTTCTTTCACTGGATGCAAGTCTTTCGTTTAATGTAATTATTCTGGGCATATTCTTGTAGTGGTTTAATCAAAATGTCACGCGTTACCTTTAAAGATATATATATAGAGAGAGAGAAAAAAAATTAATGAAGAATTGATAAGAATCATGAGATAAAATAATATTTCAAAGTCAAAGTTTCCCCTTCAAAGATAAAATGGTGGTAGGAGCAACAAATTCTCTCGTAATTACAATGAATTTCGACGGAGAAATGATCGCTTTGCAGTTGTGCTCTTATTTCAATGAATCAGGCAAATCGTAAAAGAAACTTCTCTCGTAGAACGATAATTAAAATTCAAGTCTTGCTGACCACTTCTAGGGAATTCATCTCTCAATGGCCCTATGCTTAGCTGAACTGATCTAAGCTTAGTAATATTCTAAATAATACGACTGCTGTTCAAATTTCTTTCAACATATTTTTAATTTTATCTTTTCACTAATTTCTTTATTAATAACTACAGTGTATTTCCAGTAAGTACATAATGTGTGTAATCAAACAATAAAAAATTCTGCTTCTACAATGTGTAGCTTAGGACATTAGGATTAAAATAATAGCAGAACGCGTACTTTTGTCGTAATTCGAACATATTAATGCAGAAAGTTTAACATTAGCTTACCATATTTGACGGCATAAAAGACACACGTGCATAGTAGACGCATCCCCATTTCAGTGGGGCATATTCAAGAAAAAAAAATTTCAGTTTATTTATGCATGTAATGTTATTAGTACATTATAAAACATTACAACAGCATTTTAGTGATAGTAGAGAACAATACTGTATATAAAAAGTAAGCTAACATCAAACAAGAAATCACAATAGTTAAAATATGATTACAGGTTAATGCTTTATCATTAACGGCATCTCCTTTCAGTTACGTCACTTCCATTCTGGCATTTCCATCTGGTTAATAATAAGAATATATAGGGGAATATTTAGGTTTGATATTTTAGCTGGAACTGACGAATGTCGCCGGTAATTTATTATTATGATTCTTTTGCAGTACCAATAATAATAATAATAATAATAATAATAAGCGAAATGATTGACATAAGTCTGCCAATATTTTTCAAAAGTAAGAGAAGAGTGTGATTTAAGAAAAGAAAAAGAAAAGAAAAAAACACAGTGTTTGACAATGTTAAACAATATTTCGATAGAATGTCTGCTTCAAGTTATAGATTTTTTTTAATTTTCAAGTATAAAAATATATTTTTTGTAGATTTATATATTTTTATACTTGAATTTTTTTTAAATATAACTTGAAGAAGAGAGACATTCTGTTGAAATATTGTTTAACATTGTCAAACACTGTTTTTTTTCTTTTCTTTTCTTAAATCGCGTTCTTTCCTTAATTGCTGTAATAATAGTAATAATAATAATAATAATGATAATAATAATAAAGATAAATTGCAATTAAAGACAACATGACGATATCAAAAACGTTGTAGGTTCTATCGACAAAACGATTTAATCCAAACGGACCTCAAGGAGTTTTACGGGGATATAAGAAAAGCATTTATAAAAGTCAAAAAGCCATCATATATTGTACAAATATTTTGAGAGAATATATGGAGCAACCCAGAGGAATATAATCTCAATGCAGAGTGGATCAAAGGAGAACAAGAAACAATGAAGTATAAACCTGTACAAGAATGAAAAAAGCAACCAAGAATAATGTTATGCAACCTATAGCAAAATCACAAAAATGGAAATCCCCAGGAAATTACAAGGTACCCAACTTTTGGCTCTATCATTTGTAATCAATCCAAAAATCTCTGCCCAAGCTTTATCCAATGCTAATTAATACCCACCCCCAATGAAATTCCAGAAAGGATGACGGAAAGTATTTCATATCGCCTACCAAAAACGGATGAAACAGATGATCCAAAAAATATAGGCCAATAACATGTATTTACATTGCATATAAATTGATCATGTTTGTCCTGGTGAAATATAGTTACTCTTTTCCCGATGAAAACAACATTCTTCCTCTGGGACAGAAGGGATGTCAAAAAGGTTCACGTGGTTGCAAAGACAAACTCCTAATAAATAAAATGATCCTGGAAAATTGCAAGTAAAAAGGCAGAAATCTCAGCAGAGCTTAGATTACAGCCTTCGATAGTTTGCCACACTTCCTGGATCCTTACAAAGTGGGAAACGTGCAAAGTCTCCTCGGTGACAGTAAAATTCCTTAAATATAACATGAAATCGTGGAAAACCACATTATACCTAAATCATACCAAAGTCACGGTCACTTCTAATTATTTGCATATCCGACGATGAATCTTTTAAGGAGAGCCCCTGTCACCACCATTGCTCTTTCTTTAATCTTCATTTCGCATCAACTAAACAGTAATAACTGTGGATACAAGATAAAAAAAAATGTTTAATCACCTATTCTACATGGATAATATCAAATTCTTTTTCAAAGACCACAATGTTTTGATGGGTCTCCTCAATACTGTAAAATGTTTCAGTAATAGCATCGCTATGGATTTCGGATTAGATAAATATATAAAAGTAACATTCAAGAAAGGGAGAATTACAGAAACACACTCAATAGATCTAGATTTTGTCTCAAAGATAAAGGAACTGGAACAAAAAGAAACCTATAAATATTTAGGGATCACCGAAGGAGATGGAATACAGCAAACCCAAATGAAGAGGAAAGTAAGAAAAGAATATACAGGCGTGTTCGTCTGCTGTTAAATACCGAGTTGAATTAACAAAACAGAATGTCAGTCATAAACACTTTGGCTGTTCCCGTGGTGCAATATAGTTTCAATATCTTTAACTGGACCGTAGCTGACCTTAAACGAATGGATGTCAAAACTAGAAAGCTTCTCACTTGCCACTGCATGCATCATCCTAAGGCTGATATTGATCGTCTGTATGTATCCAGATCTGAAGGAGGCAGAGCATTAGTTAAACTAAAACTGTCTAACAAAACCATAACTATCAGTCTTCAAAGATACCCGGAAACTACAGGAAACTGGATGATGATCTGTGTCAAAGAACATGAAAGAAATAAGGTACTTTATTCATTAATAAATGGACTTTAAAGTAGGTGAAGAAGTGTAAATAAACCATGATAAACCTACAACAGCGAACAAAGAACATAAAGAATGCAAAATCAAATGAAATGTACCAAATGCAGAAACGATGACAAGAGAAGCCTCTTCATGGTCAATACATTGCTCATACTAAACAAGCTGATGTAGACAAACCTCGTACCCATCGGTGGTTACGTAATTCAGGGCTAAAAGTTGAAACCGAAGGTTTTATTCTTACTGCGCAGTATCAATGCTTGCTAACTAGAAATTACCAAGCACACATACTGAACATTTGTGTTAACCCGAAATTCAAATTATGTGATAAATATCCAGAAACAATCTTTCATCTTGTATCAGGTTGCACAGTATTAGCACCAACTGAATATAAAACTCGACATGATAAAGTGGGCCAATATCTGCACTGGAAAATATGCAACTTTTACGGGAAGAAAACTGCAAGAAACTGGTATGAATATCACCCAGATCCGGTAACAGAAATAGGACTGGAACAATACACACAGACAGAACAATCAAAGCTAATCGCCCAGATATCGTGATCAAAGACCACAAAAACAAAATGTGCTTTCTTATTGACATGGCAGTCTCTGCTCATACCTTAAAGAAATACAAAAGCTTGTAGTCACAAGTACAGCCCACAACTTATGAAAGGCTTTGGTTGTGTAAAATATCTGTGATTATTTTGTTTTGTTTTTTTTGTTTGTTTTTTTCAATTTCTTTTCCTCGTAAAATGTTCAGTGGGAAATGCCATGATGCTATTTCTGACCTTAGGTCTCTGGTTGGGATCCGGAAAGAAATGAGTATACACCAGAAATCGAAACAACTAAAATAATAAAAATAATAATAATAATTGTTCTAACGATTACAGCCCACAGCTTACGAGGGGATTTATCTATATAAAATATGTTTGTGTGTGTGTTTTTCTTAATTGGTCAGTGAAAAATGTCATGATGCCATTTCTAACCTTAGATCTTTGGGCAGGACCCGGAAAGAAATGTGTACACACCAGAAATCAGAGGAAATAAAA
This sequence comes from Acanthosepion lycidas, assembly GCA_963932145.1. Lineage (NCBI taxonomy): Eukaryota > Metazoa > Mollusca > Cephalopoda > Sepiida > Sepiidae > Acanthosepion > Acanthosepion lycidas. Next base: position 45,683,153 of record OZ010582.1, read on the forward strand.
TAATAATAATAATAATAATAATAATAATAATAATAATAATAATAATAATAATAATGTCTTTTGGGTAATTAATATTTGTATAGAAGTAGGATTGATAGAAGTGGCCGTCTGAAATAAAATTGTTCCCAAGATCGTTAGAAATAGTTAACCAACGAGAGGCTTCAACTTCACATATAGGAGAGTCTGAGAGACTAAGATCAAGAATGAAGCCCCATGTAAAATAAATTGCTGGATGTCAACAAGTGTCATATTAAAAAAATATTAAAGGATTATGCAAATGTTAGATATTATCGTCGTGAAAAGTGGAATCGAAAAACCGAATTCAAGTGCCAGCCGTGTCTGTTGAGTTCACTTCACACTGATATCCTTGGGGAAAGGCTTGAATCTATTTCTTCTTCTCTTAAATATATATATAGGTTAAATAGCGGGGTAGTCTTGGGGGTCAGCAAGTCTAGAAGGCCTACTCTGAATTCCAAACCGTGAAGAAAGCAGCGAAAAAACATTCCCCTATGTTTTTCCAAACCATCACAGTTAATAAATAAAAAGCATTTGTGGAGAGCCATGATCGACAATGTCCTGAAGAAGCACGGCGTTTTAAAAAATATTGTAAATATTAATTTGTTTCGTTTGATTTTGTTTGTTTTTTTTTTACAGTATATCAACTTCAATGGGTTATGTAATCAACACCGATAACATTTCATTCCAACCTTCTCCACTCATGTAATATCTGACTAATAAAAGAAAAAGATTGCATATATAACAGATTTAATAAGCCAAATTTTCAAAAACAAGAGTTTTCTGCTTATGCTTAGGTGCTTAAAATACTTACACGAATCCTCCAAATTTTGTTAGATGATAAAAAAGTACTGATTCTTTCTTTCTTTCTTTCTTTCTTTCTTTCTTTCTTTCTTTCTTTCTTCGATTCTTTTTTTTTTCTCCCACTTTTTATTTCGTTTCTTTTTGTTTTGCATGTTTCATCAGCGACTTCCTTCCTCATAATGAAACATTTCCAGACAGAGTAGCTGAAAGCAAAATAAACTTCAAAGTGTTTTTGTCACGATACAATAATCTTTTCTAGTGTCGCCTTCTATCAATAAAAAATCTATTAACGCTTACTGTGTATCATAATATCAGATTGCAATGTACTCCTTTCTTGCTGTTAATCGTGTTGTAAAGAATTGTTACTTGTTAGGTGAAACAGCATTGACCTCGTAGCTATCGCTCCAATTCGATATTCATTTGACTTAAAACATTTATTAGTTTAAATATATAAAATGATTAAACAGAAAACTTTATTGTTGTTTCTTCTCGAGTTTTCACTTGAGATTACCTTTGCCCAAATAACACTGAATATTAACATCTTTTTATTTATTCTTACGATCGCACATACATGGACATTACGTTAAATCTTCAGGCCATTAGAAAAATAATACAATATTTTACATAAGATTATTTTTAATATAAGATAACGTCAAAAATTGTCTTATAAAGGGTGTTTCATTAATACGGGTTATATATAAGGCTGTTTCATTAAGACGGATCAAAGTTAGCAGTTATTGGAACACCCTTTACGAGTAACTACACAAAGGTTTGGGAAACGGTTTCCATCAGGAAAATATTCAGAGAAAACCACTTTATTTCCTGATGGAGGGATTTCAATAACTGTGTAAAACGAATTGGCGGGACACGGAAAATAATGATAGCCTATTATGATTCCCCGAAACTTTGAATAGCACCTCTCTCGCTCTCTCACACACACACACACACACACGCACATATATATATATATATATATATATATATATATATATACACAGACACACACACACACATATATATATATATATATATATAAATATATATATATATGATGACCCTCGTGTCTGAGGATGCCTGTCTACTAGGGCGGCTATACACCGCACTTTCCCGTATTTTTCGACGTATGAATATACAGAAACTCAGTTCTTAAAACTAAACACCCAGACTACTCGTACATATTTGATTATACTGGTGAAAATCTACAAATCAACAATTCGCCCTTGCATGGAGTATTGCTGCCATATATGGTCTGGAGCCACTTCTGTTTGCGTCGGGGTTCTTGATAGGCTCTAGAGGCGGATATGCAATATAATTGGCCCTGATCTGGCATCTCGTCTACAGTCACTTTCTCAAAGACGCGCCGCCGCCTCTCTCTGTTTGTTTTACAAATACTTTCATGGCAATCGCTCCGAGGAGCTGCACTCGCTGGTTTCCAGACTTCATGAGTTCAAGCGCCCTACGAGGCTAGCATCCCGCTCTCACCCCTTCACTGTCGAAACTCCTAAATGTAGCCGTCTCTTCTACTCCAATAGCTTCATGTCTCGCACCTCTCGCCTGTGGAACTCCCTTCCCTATTCCAGTTTCCCTGAGAGCTATAATCTCTAGTTATTCAAATGTAATGTCAATCGATATCTCCAGTTGCCTTGATCTATCCACTCTCCTTCTCCTCATCCTTTCTTCTATCACTCCTATCTGATCTTGCTCCAAATTTGCTGTAGCCCCTTGCGTCCTAGTTGCTTCCCGCCTTGCTTGGGGTGAAACGCTTTCAAAAAAAAAAATGTCTTGTGCAGAACCAACCACGCTTTTTGGGAAATCCGAATAGCGAGAACTGGTGCACGTAGTGTGCCCCAAGATACCAAACTACCCTCAGTTTATAATTCAGATTTTTTGTTCTTCTAGAATGGTTGCCACCCAAGGCTATAAGATTAAGTTTGCCCCGCTATTTACTCATTCCTGGAGGGATGAGAAACGATGGATTCATAACTTTCTCGAGTGAACGTAACAAAGTCGACTGGAATTCGAATTCGTCTCTCGAATTCCTCAAATCGAGCCGCTAGTCAATATATATATATATGTGTGTGTGTGTGTGTGTGTGTGTGTGTTGCCAATAATAGGGATTATTCCAAGGTGGATATTAATCCATGGAGGGCTCAATGTAGACTACAGAGCATTATAATAATAATAATAAAGAAGAAAACCTTACGGATGAAGAAGAGGAAGGGAAGAATAAAAGTGACAAATGGTCAAGTTCTTTTAAAAACTGAGATAGAGAGCGGGTAACGAAAGGAAAGGGAAGAAGGAAGCAATGAATGGCTAGTAGTAAGCCTAAAAAGACTGACAAAGACAATAATTTTTTCCTTAAAGTATGTACATTTGGTTATACAGCAAATTGACCGATATTGTCCGTTATTTTAGGTAGGACAAAACAACGCAATTCAAAATTAGTTAGGCTAATAAAAGGGTCCTTAATACAAATAATAAATAAAAATTACAATAGTGATAATAATATCAAACATAAATGAAGGGATTTTAAATACAGATAAATAATAAAAGTAAAATTAGAAAAATAAAAATAAAAATAAAAACTGAGTAGGATGATGTATGGATAATGATACTTTTCTTCACCCCTCCTTCTCTCTTCTCTTCTCTCTTGCTTTCCCTTCCCACTGTCAATCTAATATATCAGTCCAGTGTATTGTCTTCATTTACTAAGATATTTCGGTCTGAAGAGATGAATATATAGATATTCACGAAATAAATTATGACCGAAATGAATCTTTATGGTTTTCTTTTTGATTATTATTATTTATAATATATTATTTTATCTTATTACCTTTATCGGTTTGAAAATCCGTGGAATTAAATCTTAACTTGTAAGGTGAAATGATCATAACTATGAAGTAATTTAAAATTGTTATTATATATATTATATATATATATAGGCCGGTAAATGTTATTTAATACTGTTTATTATAAACAGAGCATTTACTTAAATACTTGTATCTATAAAAAGAACGTTAAACATAAAAATGTCTTTAATAAATAAATTGTCGGACTTTGTCCATTTCTTAATATATGACGTCATTTGTTTACATTTGATACGCCATGAGCAGTTATGAATGTACGAGATTCATGGAAGATTGAAGTTTATAAGCAGTAAATTCAACCTTGCCAACCGGACGCTCCTTTGTGGCCGAGCGTAAATGACGGTTCCGTATAGGATTGCAGGTTCGAATCCTGTCAAAGGACGAATATTTTCTATGAAAATTTCTCGGACATTCAGGCCGGTAAATGTTATTTAATACTGTTTATTATAAACAGAGCATTTACTTAAATACTTGTATCTATAAAAAGAACGTTAAATGTCTTTAATAAATATATATATATTAATAATAATAAAAATTGTTATCTTGTTATTATATATATATATATATAATAACAAGAGAGATAATAAGAGATTTGCTCTATTTAATGTATTGAGAACTTTACTTAGTTATTTGTACTTTACTCGTATCGGAGGTTTTTTTTCTTTGGATTCTGGACGATTGTTTTCGCCTGAATTATGTATTCTTATTTCTTTTCTTTTTTTTACTCCTTATTTTTTCCGGACGGGTATACTTACTTATATTTATAAGATTATTATTATTATTATTATTATTATTATTATATATATATATATATATATATATATATATATATATATTCAGTGGGTCGCGTTTGCTCTTTCAGGCTGTGTGAATATTATAACGATATTAACGCAGCACAATGAAGAATATATGTGCTATGGGACCAGCTGTTGTAAAAGAGTAAATTCCAACGTTGTCTTAACAAATTTAAAAAGGACGTCTGTGATCTTCCTCAGCATCGATCATGAAAACCAGCCACTTTTAATAATATTTTGAAAGTATCATCAAAGCGATGGCGATTTAACAAAAAAAAAGCAGAATGCATCATGTTTAACTATACACAATCATCTGAAACGACATTAAAAAGCAGGGAATTCGGGTGCACCATGAATCTTCCCATAGAATCAAACATATCATTAAATCAATATCAACAGTCTACTGACAAGAAATGAAATCCTCTTTCCTTTTTCACTGGATTTTTAGAAGATGCGAAACGGGTATTAAGACCAGAGGTTATCATCTTATGTCAAACCGATGAAAACATCGAAATCAGAACTTCGTCCACAGAATGTTTTGCTATAAAATTCGTTGAATATGACAGGCATTGTCCATTAAGAGTTACTGGATTCTAGAAAAGTCAATACTTCAGATCTTTGTGAACAACACAGGTCTTCCAGTGGTGCATTACATAAAATATGCGCAGATGCAGTAAACATAAAGATACAGCGATTGATTGATAGATGTAGTACAACAGTTCTCAGATAAAATAAATCCAGAAAAATATATGGATTAGATTAGGAGGTCTGACGACATACTCCGTACTCATTATAAATTACTAGAAACGTTATTTTTAGTGGGTACATAGTAAGAAGAAAAAATGTCGTCTTAAAAAGTCCATTTAAAAATTACTGTTATTTACATAAATTGATATATGTTTGGACACTTCGATGTGGTATAATAGCAAGCTTGTCTTAGTGGATCAATTACGACTGAGTAGTGCGTTCGATCCTCATTACGTGTTCCATAATTTCGACGTAGTGTAATGTTAGCAAGTTTGTCTCGTTAGATGAATTACGTCTGAATACTTTGAGCCTTCGCCATAATGGAATACAGGCTCAGTTCACACACACACACACACACACACACACACACACACACACACACACACACACACATATATATATATATATATATATATATATATATATATAATAGAAATTATTAGGAGGATTTGAGATAATTATAATTAAGTGATTTATCGAGTCTAGAAGAAGCCTCAACAGAATGCAGAAAGCATCTACAGAGAATTGAAACCCCGACAGTTACGTTATCAGGCAAACGGTATACCAACTGTACTAACGGGCCTCAGTGACGAAGAGTTAGCGAGTTAGACTCGATATAGCGCCGCTCGATCACATATTCCGTGGTGGACCTAATCCGAGTTTCCCTTACCCATAGGACTGTCCCCCACGAGCCACTCCAGAGCATTAGAAGCCGGTTCAAGCAAGGATATACAAGCGATAGAAACTATTAGGAGGATTTGAGATAATTATAATTAAGTATATATATATATATATATATATATATATATAACAAAGAACCATGGCATTCTACCCTACACATGTGTGCATATATACTCACACACACGGACACAAGGAAGAAAAATCACCTTAACGCCAATAACAAAGCACAAAAATTATTTTTAACTTAATATAAAATTAACGAAAACGGGGAAATTAAGAGACATTTTTTCATACCTGCCTGACGAGTGGACCGAATAATTACACAAAGTTCGTCTACGAAACTCTGGAGTAGAGATGTTGAATATAAGCTCAATACGCTCAGTCATAAATTTTATAGTATATATATATATATATATATATATATATAAAGAAATATAGTCTTAAGGTGTGCTATATTGATGGAATAAAGTGCTCAATATCAGAGATAGAGCGTGTGTAAATATAAAAGTGAACATAGAAGTCAACACTTAGAGGCGACAGTCTGTTTCATGCTATATGCAATCGTCAGGCCACGTGTGCTGTTATTTTTCTCGGCTATTTATATATATACGGGTTAGTGGTGCATTGTGGGTATTCTGTTATGGCGGTTATTTCACCGGAAGTCGTTTGTTTATCTATTTAGGTCAAATTATATTGCTTGTTTTTATTTTTGTTTCTTATTTTATTATTTATTTATTTATTTATTAACGTAGTAAGAATTTGTTTATATCACTTATTTAACAGTTTTGTTTTGGTTTGGGAATTTAATTAAAGCTATTTGTTCAGTTTTGGGATTGATTGTTGTAGTTCATTCTAAGTATTATTTTGGCGGGAACGGTTTTTAATTGATTATCTTTATTTGGGATTGGTTTGTTTATTTATTTACTTGAATGAATTTAGGTTAATTTATTTTACTTGTATATTTTCTCTTTTCGGTTTTCGATTTTTAAGTAACATAGTATTTTTTTATGTTTTATTTCTATTTTTTTTTTTTTTTTTTTTTTGCTTATTAGTATATTTATTTGTTTTTATTTTATTTTTTCCGTTTTTAATTTTTTTAGGTTACGTAGTAAAAATTTATTTTCATGTCTGCATTTTGAGATGAGTTCGGATCTTTTGTTTAATGATTTATTTTGGTCGGGAAAAGTAATGATAGCTATTTTTTCCTCCGAGCAAAGTTTGCAAGTTTTTGATTGGTTATTGTAGGCTGATGGTTTTTTCCTTATCTTCCAAGATATTGTTGGTGTGATGTTCGTTTTGTTTTTAATTTCCCAGATATACTTAGAAAGCATTGTACTGTTTGCATATTTACTATTTGTGAAATAGATCCGAACTCATCTCAAAATGCAGACATGAAAATAAATTTTTACTACGTAACCTAAAAAATTAAAAACGGAAAAAATAAAATAAAAACAAATAAATATACTAATAAGCAAAAAAAAAAAAAAAATTGAAATAAAACATAAAAAAATACTATGTTACTTAAAAATCGAAAACCGAAAAGAGAAAATATACAAGTAAAATAAATTAACCTAAATTCATCCAAGTAAATAAATAAACAAACCAATCCCAAATAAATATAATCAATTAAAAACCGTTCCCGCCAAAATAATACTTAGAATGAACTACAACAATCAATCCCAAAACTGAACAAATAGCTTTAATTAAATTCCCAAACCAAAACAAAACTGTTAAATAAGTGATATAAACAAATTCTTACTACGTTAATAAATAAATAATAAAATAAGAAACAAAAATAAAAACAAGCAATATAATTTGACCTAAATAGATAAACAAACGACTTCCGGTGAAATAACCGCCATAACAGAATACCCACAATGCACCACTAACCCGTATATATATAAATAGCCGAGAAAAATAACAGCACACGTGGCCTGACGATTGCATATAGCATGAAACAGACTGTCGCCTCTAAGTGTTGACTTCTATGTTCACTTTTATATTATATATATATATATATATATATATATATATATATATATATATATATATATATATATGGCCTGGAGATTGCGTCTAGTATGAAACAAACTGTCGTCTCTGGGTGTTGACTTCAATGTACACTTTTATATTTATACGCGCTTTATCCCTGATATTGGGCACTTTAACCCAGAAATATATCATACCTTAAAACTATATTTCTTCATATATATATATATATATATATATATATATATATATATATATATATATATATATATATATAAATGCGTTTTTATGTGTGTAAGGCTCGTCCACTAAATTACATTTACCGAAAGAGGTCTTTATATCTAAAGTAATTTTTATTAAGAAACAGAGTATTAATAGAAAAGAAATTATTTCATTTGATAATTACTTAACTGAATCTTAAAAAATATTAAATTTACTATTTACTATTTACAACGGTGTTAGTTACGTGTCAACTTATTTCAAATGTCAAGAAATATTGAATCATCTTTTCTTGCTGTATTTGGTTAAAGCCTACTTAAATTTACTCGTGTCTCAGGACATCTGACGTAGGGATGAACAAACATGACAAAACCCAATATTACCCACACTGACATTACGGCAATGATTATATCGCTAAGTAATAAACTTAATTATATTTGTACCTCGTATTGGGTATGACGATAATCTGCCGATCAGAGGCCTTACTGCCTGATGTAGGGTATCGTCATACCCAGGACAATATTAATTTTAGTAGCTGTCTTCAGATCACAAATAAGCAATATGCAATATAATAGGAGTGTGTCTATTCCTTCAGACTCCCTGCAAACCATGGAGGGTGTAACTATACCAAATGGTGCTGCTGAGGTTTCAGTGGTAAATTACTTTTGTGAGACCAGGGTAAATGCGACATTGAGATCCGTAGTCGTATTGGGATGGCCAAAGACACATTCCAAAAGCTAGGCAGAGTATTGCGAGACATGAGGATTTCTTTGGTAACGAAGAAAAGAATACTGAGTTGTTACGTAACTCCTGTCCGTCTTTACGGCAGCGAATGTTGAACGATTTCCTCAAAAATGAAGAAGAGACTCCAGGCGACGGAGATGTGGTTCTACAGAAGAATGATAAGGATATTAGGAACCGAGTGTGTGAGCAACGATGAGGTCTTAGAGAGGTTGCAAACAAGGAGGAGGCTTATACGTAACACCAGGAAGAGGCAGCTGAAGTTCTTGGGACACATAATGAGGAAGGAGGGCCTGGAGAATCTGATTCTCACGCGTCGAATAGAGGGAAAGAGAGACAAGGGAAAACAATGCATGACATACATAGGGGCCTTAAGCAAGTGGATGACAAAACGTGGTCTGGGGGAGGTGGTAGAGGGAAGGAACTTGTTGAGAGCTGCAAGGAATAGGGGGAGGTGGAGAGCCATGATCGCCTATGTCCTGAAAGGACACGGCACATAGAAAGAAAGAGGCCGGGGTACGATCACGATTGAATTGCTAAGCTTAAGAGCTCTATTCCCTATTATCTTATCATAGCACGAAGTAGTTGATTTATTCTTTACCCAAGGGAATTAGTGTGAAGTAAACAAAAACTGAGTTGGCTGCAATTTGAACACGGTCCACAGATTCTATTATCCGTACCGATAATCGTTAGGCCATCAATACCTCGTAAATAATTACGTATATAAATTTCAGTTTTCAAACAATGGTTATTTGGATTTATTACAGTCAAACTGTTTTATGTGATATATAGCGAGAAAGTTATTCTATGAAACTGATTGTAATTTGACTGACAGTTTCTGAAATTGCTGTATTTACTGCTAGATAACACGCACCTATAATTTGACAAAATGTCTTGGAAAAGATTGATAATTTTCAACTAATGAATCATACATGTCGTTTCTTTGTTCGTTTTATTTATTTTAATATTTTAGTTTCATTTCAATTCATAATTATTTATAACGATATATAATTAATTCTTGGGTTATCAAGAATTTAGCGGCTCAGACAGAGGTACAGAATTTATTTAGAGTCGAATTAATGTCCTCATCTTTGCTGTTATTACAACGTTTCGTAATTTTGTTGTAATCTCCGGTCTTCTGCAGGTGTCTGTCGATCTTACAAACCTTCAAGAAATTTCGAACTAAACTCTTTATTTAATTTAATAGGGGATATTGTTCTCGTTTCACTGTCCATATCTTGGGATATATCGTCATGTTTCTTTTTGGTACGGTTCAGTTTGTAGGGATACAAAAGCGATTATCTCTAGTAGAGATTAAGTCACGTGATGGCCGCTTAGTATCATCACTGTATAGTGATGACTGGCAGTCAGTCAGTCCAGCATTCAGTCAGCTTTCAGGAGTCAAAAAGAGCAGCATTTTTTCTAAATCTCCTTAATCCACATAGTGCAGCTTACCAAGCCTATGGTGCCGTTTTACTAGGGAAATATGTCTTCACCAGATATAGAAAATATCTCTGGTTCGCAGTCGTCATATTATGAAAAACCCAAAACTCTCCGTTTTCCCGTTTGCACAATATGTCCTCACTATGGACATGGCAGATAAATCCGTCCACTAAAATCTGGAATCCTAAATACGGCTTCAACAGAAACACAAAAGAATTTCCAGAAACACAGAAGAATCCCCATATTATATGTAAGACTATATATTTTCGTTTTCTTTTCACCCTGCTTGTTATGGTAGACATATGTTATATTTTCTTTGCGTGCTCCTAAGACTCTGATAGTTGACGGGATTCGCGCGCGCTAATACAAAGCTCAAGAGTGACTCATGGTAGATTGTTTTTTTTTATATATAGAAGTGGCATACCAGCCTCGGTCGGTTAGCTGGGTGGGGGTAGAAGAGGTGGCATTTGCGCGTAAGTGAATATAACGATCCCAACGAGAATTGGAACTCGGCTATCGGATTAACAATTTCGATCCGTTATTCATTGCACCACCCGCAAATCAATGCTTATAGCACTTGGTATTCCCAAGCTGTTACCCATCAAGGTACTGACAGGACACGACGTTGTTTAACTTCGGTGAGTTTACGGGAACCAGTGTTTTAACATGATGCGCCTGTAAGTGTTAATGAATGAGGTGTATGATTCATACTCTGGCTTCCATCTTCAAAGTCCTTTTAACAACCATGAAGAAAACGGTGAATACGTTTTAAAAAGAGGGGGGCAGAAGAGAAGAAAATTGGATCAGGAGGTCACAACAGCAAGAGGGATCATCATTTCAATTTAGAGCTAAATACATTCTTATTGTTCAAAGTATGATTTGTATGTAAGAAGAGGAAGTAGTAAGTGAATATTACAAGGTTATTTTATTTTATCATTTTAATAATTGTGTGTGTGTGTGTGTGTGTGTGTGTGTGTGTGTGTGTGTGTGTGTGTGTGTGTGTGTGTGTGTGTGTGTGTGTTTCCTCGATGATGGGCTCTTGTTATTAAGGTTTAGCCACTAAGTACAGTTATTGACTATTAATATCAAGGAAGTTAAACTACGAATATTTGGAGCATCCGTATACTGGAAATTGGAAATGCCAGTTGGCGTTGATGATGCATTCAGAGCTCAAGTATCAGTCACATCCTTGTATTACAAAAAAAAATAGAAAAACAAATAAAAGAAATTAACCACACAAAGATAGTATAATTGTTCTTATTGCTGCAGTAATTATTGAAAGGAATCTGACAAAATTGATTGACCTTCTTCCGAAGTGGCATTCAATTTTATGGTGATTAATCGACTGATTATTAATTTGGTGTCCATCTAGCGATCAAAGGTTGAATGATCGCATTCCTATTGTATCGAAGTAACCAGTGCCAGCGCATGTATGTTCAAGCCGGGTCGCTATAACAAAAGCCAACAGAGAAAAAAATCAATGCTAATTATTCCTCATTGTTATCAATTAACGTCTAATTAATATTGTCGTTTCTTTCTGTTTGTAGTATTTGAATAAGAACAAAAAGCAGTTTTCACAATATCATACAAGTAGAAATGTTGTCAGTAGCAGTGCTTGTATTTAGATATAATAAGTATAAAAAGTGATATATATATATATGTGTGTGTGTGTTTGAACAATAAAAAATATTAAAAAATTAAAATTTTCAAACACACTGGGATGTATATTAATATTTTTTTGTTTTATTATTTCAGTTAGGTTCCTTGATTAGTTTCGGCCAGCATGGTCAACATTAGGAGAAAAAAAAATTCCTGCTTGTTAGTAGCAGTGAACTACAGGAGTGAATGACTCTTTCTGAAAAAAGTAAACATTATTTGTAGTTTTCATTTGTTTTTTATCGTTAATTTTGCTCAGCCTTTGTGTTGGTCAAACGGCCTCTTTCAAGTTGTTTTAAGATAGAGGAGGGGAAATACCTGAATTTAAGAATACCCACCTTGGTCATTTTGACAGTTTTATTGGTTGCTGGGAATGGGATGTGTGTGTGTGTGTGTGTGTGTTATCTTTTAGTTCATTGAGAGTGTGTGAGATGAATGTATGTGTATATATTTGATGAGTGTGTGTATAAGTGTGAGACCTCAACACCTCTGCAAGCATGTCTGTCTTGTGTGGGAGATAAATATGGATACGGCTTGATTCATGGGGTTATATATTAATTCTATTTGTGTTGTTAAGTTGGTGGTAAAGCCCGTCTGTACGAAGTGTTTTGAGATACAAAATCTATTTGTTTTCATGTTCCTCAAGTATTTTTCTATGGTTATCCTTTCTGTCTGTTTCTATTTTTTCAATTATAGTGAATTTTGCATGACTTTTAAAATCATGTTTTTCTAGGCGGAAATTTTGTTCTACATGTAATAATCTTTCGTGCGGAACCGACTTCATTCGATTCCGATAATTATTATTTCTGTAGTGAAAGGGCCATTCAGATTTTCCAACATATCGTTTCTGTCATAGTGTGCATTTCAATTGGTAAATTATGATATGACATCTGCAGTTAGTGTTGTGATAGATTTTGAAAGGAGATTTAGTAACTGAGCTAGTGAATGAATTGGTATGTCTAATGTGGTTACAACATAGGCTCCTTTTGTTGTTACATGGTTAGGAAAATCTTGTTTTTATTTTTGGTCTATTACGGGTTACCTTATCATCTGAAGTTTGGCTTACTATAATTTCCTTAAGGTTCTTAGGTCTACGATATGCTAGAAGACCGGTTTCCTCAAAGATTTTAGGTCTGATTTGAGATGTAGTATTTCCGATATATATATAAATATATATATAAGTTGTAATTATTTATAAGTTATATATAAGTTCTCTGTTTCCGATATATATATATATATAATGAGAACAGACAACTTTAAGTGCCCATTGGTTATAATTTATTTCCCCAGGGAATTTCTTTTTCCCTGGCTCATCAGACCACACTTCCAAAGATGAAAAAATGAATTTAAATTTACGTATATTTCTTATATATATTTTTTTTTGCAAAAGAAATTCCCTGGGGAAATAAATTATAACCAATGGACCCTTAAAGTTGTCTGTTTTCATTAAATTAATCGTTCTGATTTAACATTGAGCTCTCCGGATTTCATCCTCCTTTGGATTATCCATACGGATTACCAAGATTTTCATTACTTAACTATATATATATATATATATATATATATATATATATATATATATATATATATATACGGAGTGTAACAGCAAAATTATCCAAATCGTTTAAGTGCATGGGATAACTGTGCATCCCACAAAATGTTTAATATCTAAAAAACACTAACTGAGTCTCTTTTTTCCAGGTTTTCATATAAGACGGTTATCCATGTTGACACCGTTTGTCGTAAGTATCACTGAAAACTCTCTTTGAATTATTCAGCTTGAATAAAATCGACAATACTGAAAAATGGAAGAGAAAGAAGGTTTTAAAGGAAAGTTACCTACTCAGTAAAGTGCTCGAAGTCTAGATTGCCTAGACCGACGAAAAATTGCTTGCCAACTTTAAATCTTATGAAAGGGTGGCTATAGTCGTGACACGAGTTTAATGCACACACAATCTTCAGACGACTTGACTATATATTGGCGTAAATAGGTTCGCCTAATTTCCAGTTTACACTCCTCTTTTGAACGGGAGTAGATTTTTATCCCTTGTTTCCTCTTTAGGATTTGGTTTCCGATTCCTTCAAAATCTTCTCATTCTATTTCACTCCCAATAGCCCCTTGCGTCTTAGTGGCATTATCTCAATGTTGAGGTGAATTGACTAATATATATTCATATATATATATATATATATATATATTAAAGAAAAACAGACCACTTTAACGTACCATTATAATAATTTATTTCACCAGAGCCCTTTTAAAGGACGCTGGATCATCAAATAGCACTTCCAAAAATGAAATTAAAATTGATGGGTAGTGTACGTTTTTGTAATTTAACAGAGAGTGTAAAAGGGGTAGTTAAAGAGACATGGTAGAGTTTAGGGAGGGATTAATTTCATATGATTGAGAGAGATATGACATGAATCCCTCCCTAAACTCTACCATGTCTCTTTAACTACCCCTTTTACACTCTCTGTAAAAATTACAAAAACGTACACTACCCATCAATTTTAATTTCATTATTCGTTTCATTTCATTTTTGGAAGTGCTATTTGATGATCCGGCATCCTTTAAAAGGGGTCTGGTGAAATAAATTATTATAATGGTACCTTAAAGTGGTCTGTTTTTCTTTAAAATATTAACTCTGGATTTACATTGAGCTCTCAGGATTTCATCCTCCTTGGGATTACCCATACGGATTACAAAGTTCTTCATAACTGTTTCGTTTTATCCCAGCTCATTAGTGTGGCTAGACGTCCGGTTGGCTCTAGCTAGGATCGAAACCTGGCTGAATTGGCGTCAGTCGGAGATTTTACCCCTAAGCTGTCAGTGCACGGTAGGGATGAAGGTGAATTTAAGCGTATTTATTTTTAAATAAACACAGAATGACTGAGAGAACTCAATTCGCTTTATCGAAGAGTCTTATATTATTAGCCGTAATAGTGACTGTTTACAAACTCACACTTCCTCCCCAGAGAGCTTAACGAAAATAAATTTTTCAGGGGCATATATATTGTCATCCACAGACAGACTATTTCGCTGTATCACAGCTCACCAGTGTTCAAAATATCGGGGAGTCATGAGGAGAACTGGAAATTTGGCGAACCTATCTATCTATCTATATATATATATATATATATATATATATAATTTTTTAATTACTTTCTGCCACAACAATGACCGACTACTACTACTACAAATAGTAGTTCCATGCGTTTTCACGCTATCATCAGACAGTCGGCAACTTTTTTATATAAAATGGAAAATATATACCCCCTCGTCTAGCTCAAAATATTACAACGAGGGTAACAGATTAGTACATAATATGCACAAAACAGCTAAACTTACTGTTGGGGAGTGCTATACGTAAGAAACGAGAAGTAATTTAGCTGAGAATTATTGGCGGTTACATTTACATGTCACTAGATTTCATTTGAAACATTTGCTTCAAATTAATGCAAATGCATTTATCCACTAATTATTTTCTTTAATTATAACAATTAATAGCTACTTGTAAATAAATACTCGTTTTCTTTCCTTGTGTCATCGGTAAACATTCGTTAGTTATGTTTTGTTCGCTGACATGCGCAGAAGATACTTAATATTAGAAAACTATTCTCCAAATCCAACTATACATTAATTAAACGAAATTTCTGCATATTATTATCCTTTTCAATTTTATTTATTCGGCTGTTTTATATGGCTTTTTTCTTGATTCGTTCATGTGTCCTGATTTTAATCTTTAATGAGAAACTTTGCAAATGTATTCATGTTTTGCAATCTTATTTGGTCGACAAATAAATGAAAAAACACGATGATTCCATACAAGTCTAAAAAGTTTCTTCTAAAAAAGCTTCTTCTGTTTCTACATTTACCTCTACTTTTTTCAAACTTAACCGATACTTATTAACACGTGTATCTTGTTTGGAGAGAGATACCCTTATATTTAAACATGTAATCATATAGACAAAACAGATGAAAAAAAAACAGAAACAAATATATAATACCTGTATACGTAATATATGACAGAGTGGGAGAGAGAAAGAGAAAGAGGGAGAGAGAGAAAAACAGTACAAAAATCAACACTGTATGAGACTATCAGTTTCATAACTTAGGTGTGTTTATTACTACATAGATGTGTGTGTGTGTGTGTGTGTGAAATCTTTTAAAGTAACTTATATTTGATACATAAGTTTTCTAGGGAAATTAAAACCCAACCATCCCTTATCAAAATGATTGAATTTTCCGTATACTTAACAATTTAAAATATTGTCTGTGCTTATAAATGAAGTAAATTTCTTAATAGGTTATTCCAAAAATCGCTTGAGAGTGGAACGGAGCTATGGATTTTAAATTTAATTTTATAATTCAATTTAAAATTCTAGTTTCTGTTTTGAAACATGGTAATTCCTGTCTAGCGATGGAACCATACTTTTAAAATAGAAAATAATTATAATGTTAAGCTCTACTGTTCTTGTTAATCTTACTCTTCTTTCTTATTATTTTAATATATATATATATGTGTGTGTGTGTGTGTGTGTGTGTGTGTGTGTGTGTGTGTGTGTGTGTGTGTGTGTATTAACAGCTCGAAAAGTCTGGGATTCCGACTGAGTTTGTTCCCTTTCTCGCAAATCCATTTGGGAAAGGTGGGAATTCATCTCTTCTCCCTCCAGATATGAGTTCAATAGCAGGGCAGATTGATATCACGCATCCTGTTTGTCATCCCGTCTATGATAAGGAAAGTTCAATTCACCTGTTCGGTGATATATTTGGTAGCGTTTCTCTGTTAACACTTCTTTAAAAAAAAAAAAAAAAATGTGGCTGGTTCTACTCAAGCCTTCACTACTGCAATCAAATCACTTGTGTGCGTTGTCCCACGGTTCAATTCTAAAAATATATGAAACTTTTAGTCGCTCATACGCTATAATCGACGGAAGATTCCACTATATATATATATATATATATATATATATATATATATATATATATATACACACACACACGAGGCTAAGTCAAGAATTATTCGCAGTTTCGCCATAACATATCTTTAGACAAGAGTGCGGATAACTTTTTTACTTCCCCTCGTATATATATATATATATATATATATATGTGTGTGTGTGTGTGTGTGTGTGTGTGTGACACAAATATAGCTTTATGGTATGCTATATTTATGTACTAAGTATCAGAGAAAGAGCGTATGTAAATATAAAGTGGACCCTGGGGTCAACACCAAACGGCGACAGTCTGTTTCATGCTTGAACGCAATCTTCAGGCCTGAAGATTTGCTTCAAATTAGTGTAAATACATTTATCCACTAATTATTTTGTTTAATTAAAAAAAAATCAATTGCTACTGGTAAATCCATGTTTTAGGCCGACAGATTGCGTTCAAGAATGAAACAGATTGTCGCTGTTTGGTGTTGACCTCAGTATTCACGTTTATATATATATATATGTGTGTGTGTGTGTGTGTGTGTGTGTGTGTGTGTGTGTGTGTGTGTGTGTGTGTGTACACTATTTACATTATTCGGACTATTGTCCTCATCTTTGTCGCCATATTTATCACAACGTTTCGGCCTTTGTACGCTCCGGCCTTCTTCAGGTGGTTGGAATTTCGAACTGAACCCTTTATTTCGCTCACTGGGGTAGACTGTTCTAGTTCCACGTGCCATGTTTGATGGATGTCAGTTATCAGTTATCTCCTGCTAATTTTTCTCTGAAAGTTCTCCACTGCCTTAACCGGGTATTGAACTCACACTCTTTGTGTCCTTGAGGATACATAGCACAGTGGATAAAGGCATTGGTTAGATCCAGTGACAGGACCCAAAGAGTGTGAGTGACTGTGCTGACAGTTTCTTTTCTCGCACCTCTCGTCTGTAGAACTCCCTTCCGGCTCCATGCTTTCAAGCCAACTTTAATCTGCAAAAGTTTAAATGCAATGTCAATCGCTATCTACTGTCCTCCTGATTACTCTTTTCTTTTTCTACTTATTAGTAATGTTTCTTTTCCTAATTCATGTACACCCTGTAATCTCTTGCTTGTTAGTGGCTGTACTACCTTGCTTGGGGAGATACCGATTTAAAAATAAAAATAAAAAAAATAATGAGCTTACTGTCTTTTTGATTATCTCGATTAATCCATACATCCATAAATATATACAATTCGATATTTATTTGCTATATACAAGATACTGCTAGGCTTTTGTTATTATTTTTTCTATACTTAATCCTCTGTCTAAAACGAAATCTTTCATAATATTCGATCGAAAAGTAACGCATTAATGAATTTAAAAAGAGCATAATTATTTTCACAATTTATTCCTGGAATTGAGACATTGTGATTGTGTCATGTGATCAGTAGAATTATGCATTCAATTTATTGCTATAGTTATTAGTTTTTTTATAATTTTCCGATATTTATTCATATAAATATGATTAATTTATTATTAACAGCATTTTTATAAATTTTTGTAATTTTATTGTCTAATATTCATTATTGGAAAATTCTAAAATTTTTATTTCACGATTCATTTTAATCTTTATATCAAAATATTTCTATACTATACAGCATTTTAAATCTTTATTACATATTAAATAAGTACGCGAGTAGGTCAAAAAGTAATACCTGTTCATCTTTAGTTACAAAAGATTTAATAGTAGAAGCACACAAAGTATAAGAAAATAAATACAAAATCTTCAGAATACCAAATCAAGTCTTCGATGTAATCTCTCTTTCCAATCATGATATTGAATAATGGAGTGTATACTCGCTTTGTAGAAGGTTCTTAGCAGCTTTATTAGCCATGGGCGTGTCGACTCGTTCACCACAACATCATTTGAGATACGCTATCATCCGAATGCCTTTACTCACGAACAACAACCCTCTTCTCCTTCATAGAATCTGTTAATATTCTGGGAACACACTTTGCACAGCTCTTTGAATAACCATGAAACTGCACTTAGATGCAAGCACTAAACGTGATATAACTACCACCAGCTGGCCTGCTACTGGAAGGCTTTTTACTAGAGTCCCATCTTTTTACTGCGCTTATATCAAGTGCAAACCTTTCCATAAACGTTTACCTGTGAATGTTTGAAATACTTTGTTTTTCTATAAACAGAAATTTTGTAACAGCTGTTTTTTCTACGTGTGTCCAGAGACACAATAACAGGTACACTAAGTACCCTCAACAACCCCTTCTACCAAACAAATAGTCTTGTCTGGCTGTTATACTAAAGACTATTTTTCAGAAACCTCCATCATTTTTTTTTTTTTTTTTTGTATTTTCACTTTAGAAAAGAAAATTCTTATATTTATCACGGAATACATTTATCGAGGGCTGAAGAATTGCTCGTTTGAAACATTGTGTTTACAAGAACAAGTATACGAAAAGGGGTTGAATATTTCTATGATTCTTCTTAATGTTAGAGATCGAACGTATAAAATTCATGAGGAATATCAAAAACAAAAACACTGATACACTTCGAACGAGAAAGTGACAGTTGAAGCCACATAATGAGGAAAGACGTTTTGGAAAATTTAACACTCACAGAACATATGGAAGACAAGAGGGACAACAGAAAACAGCGAATAACATACTTAACGAGTGGCAGAACAGGGGACTAATAGGGATATCCAAAAGGTAAAAGAACTACAGAACTACAAGACAGGAAGTTGTCAAGAGCTATGATCGCCTATGTTCTGGAAGGATACAGCACGAAGACGATGAAGAAGATGAATGCCAATATAGAGTTAATATATATATATATATATATATATATATATATATATATATATATATATATATATATTAAACATTATTATCAACACCGGTTGATTTTCCAAGTTACATCTGCAACATGATACAAAGTAAGAAACAGAAGAAATAACATTATTGTAGATACAGTGGCGGGGGAATAAATATTCGTACACTTGAAGAATTGTATTTTTATAAATGTAAAAGCCTTAAATAAAACAAATGTCGGCACATTTTATGTATAAAGACACATACTATTAAAAATAATAATAAACTTAATTAATTCTTATTCTAACAGAAATTAATGCATTTTTTTTAATTCTAACTGGTGAAAAAAGTATTCGTACAAATCAATTATTAGAATAAAATAATCAATTAATTATGGAAAAAGTATATTCTAGAATGTTCCAGTAATGTTATCAGTAATTATAGTTAACGCTATTAGCCATTATCAGAGCATTCTGCAATTTCTAGTCTTATGAGAAGGTTCTAATAATGCCTAAAGGTAAAGAACTGAATATTTCACAAAAATAACACATTTTGTCTCTTTGGAAAGATGGGAACAGTTACAGAACGATTTCTAACAACCTGAATATTCCTTTTATTACAATTGCTTCGTTCATTGCAAGGTTTAAAACTCGTAACAGCGTCGAAAACCAAAGACGAACAGGTGCTCCGAGAAAGATTTTTCTAAGATCAGCAAGGATATTAGGACGCCAGATCCAACAAAATCCACAGGTTACCCGAGAAGAGCTGCAGGAACATCTGCGTGCATTAGGGATTAAAGTAACCAAACGTACAATAAGTAATGGACTACACAAAAATAGTCTGAAATCACGCATCCTCAGGAAGACCCCACTCCTCTTGAAACGACACAGAAATACTAGACTAAAATTCGTTAGAGAGCATAAGGATAAAGAATATTCGTTTTGGGGAAAATTACTATGGACAGATGAAACTTAAATAGAGTTGTTTGGTCATAATTATCGAAATCATGTGTGGAGGAAGGACGGTGAAGCCTACTTACCAAAGAACACGTTGCCAACTGTAAAGTTTGGTGGTGGCAGTATCATGATCTCGGCTGTTTTTCGGCAAAAGGTGTTGGCAGAATATCAATAATAGATGGCAAGATGAATGCCGAAAGCTACCAAAAAATCCTGCAAGACAATTTAATGCGTTCTGTTGAGAGACTTCGGCTACCTCCTGATTGGGTTTTCCAACTGGATAATGATCCTAAGCATACCGCTAGATCTACAAGGAAATGGTTAACTGAAAGTAACGTTGATGTCTTGCAATGGCCAAGTCAGTCCCCAGACTTGAACCCAAACGAGAATTTATGGCGATATTTGAAAATTCAAATTGGGAAAAGAGCACCAACAAATACCAAGAATTTGAAGACAATATACCAAGAAGAATGGGACAAAATACTACTCAATGTGTGCAAATCATTAGTTGAGATGTACAGGAATAGACTGGTAGCTGTTGAACTCAATAAAGGATATTCCACAAAGTATTAAATTAAGTTAATATGCTTTTTTTGTTTTGTACGAATACTTTTTTCATCAGTTAAAATGAAAAAAATGCATTAATTTCTGTTACAATAAGAATTAATTAAGTTTATTACTATTTTTAATAAAATGTATCTTTACACATAAAATGTATCAAAATTTCTTTTACATTTATAAAAAATACAATTTTTCATGTGTACGAATATTTATTTCCCCCCCCCCGTATAAGCATTGACTTATTCTAGATATAATCATCGGTTTATTCTGTCTGCAAGTCATACTTGCCTTAATTACTAACAATACTATTTTATTGTTTTTATTCACAACACAGATTGAGTGCCGGAAGTTGTTCAAACAAAATTTACTTTAAATAATTCCAACAAAATACCAACAATATCATTATTACATAATCAACAAGTTTCTATTTATTAAACTTTACTTAGTATATTACAAAGCTATGTGTGATTGATAGGAGTAGAAAGGCTGTTCCACGTCAATTTTCCGAATGAGGATGATATGCCTACCTTAAATATCAGCATTCAAAATGGCGGATTTTCTCTAGGCTTTTACCCCGATAACTATTTCAGCCAGAAAGTAGGTTTTAAATAATATTATCTATATTTATTTATAAAGTTTCGAAAGAAATTAGAATGTTTACACAAAGTAAGAATTCAAAACATCTGTATATCGTAAGCCAACGTTCCCCAAACAATACCTTACTGCTAATTTCAGTTCCCAATATCCATATAACGTCAAGAAATGGACTGTCCCCTGCCGACTACGCCAACAAACATATAAGTGAATATCCAAACATATACCAAGAAGAGATGGTGAGCATTAGAAAGAAATATCCTTCCAGGTAACATTTACCTTGCAAACATAACACTAGCAGATACAGAAAAGTCGTGACAAACAATGAAAAAATTCTGTGACTGTCTGTTTACTGTACATAAGGGAAAATATTAAAAAAGATTAAAAGATTCCGTGGTCTATACAACATCAGGGCTTTACTCAAAAGCAGTTCAATGCTTCAGAGATCTCACTGCCGATTTAAACCCCCGCTCTGTAAAAAACATGAACAAGAACCACGTGTATTCTTTCCTATGCAGTTGTGGCAAATAATGCAAGCTAGACGCCTCTTAAAAATAAAAGTACATGTAGATCTGGCATTCCTGATCGTATGTGGCGTGAACACCTTTAAGATATTAGAAAACAACTCAGGAATATAACACGACTGAAAAGCGCACATGTTAGGCTCTGGCAACCTCTTCAGTAGACCTGGCATAAAGATGAGCACAATCTGATTAAAAAAGAAAATACACTATAAAGATGAGCACAATCTTGGCGCTTCTGATTAAAAAAGAAAATACACAAAAAGATTCCACCGCTTGCGTACAGATATGAGATTTAACACTCAAAAATTAACATACTACATTGTCTTGTGGGTGGAATCGTTGTTCAGGAAAATTATGTTTCAATCCGAGTTCAATCTTTGTCTCGTATTGTGCAGAAAAGTCATATACTTTGGATAAGAAATGAAGAAACAACACAAAGGCTAAGAGTAAATAAGTTCACCAATTTATGGCTTTTTGCTCTAACCATTTAGCTATATCTGTAAATACGAATTATATTCTCGGGGTAAGGAATTTAAATTAGATCTGCTTTTTGTGTTCAGTTAGTATTGGAGCAAGAGAAACAATCTTCAGCTGGAAAAGCAGCAGACTATACCATTTACTGATTTATTTCGCAATGGTTTTTAGGATTACCTATTCCTAGTCGTCGATATCCTTGAAAAGATTAAGCCTATTCTGGTTTAGAAGTCGCGTTTATGATACGTTAATATGTTGTTAAAGAGGCTTACCTAAATGCGTACCGTAAACCGAACAGAAATCTGTGCAGTTTTTCTATTGAGGAACACGAATAAATGTACTTGACTCATATTTGATAATAGCTAAAAGCTGTGTTTATATGAGCATATGTGCTAGGATCGATTTGAAGGTGAAAAAAAAACGATGAAAGGAAGAAATTAAGGAAGAGAGTGAGAGTGAGAAATTGAGAGAGAACTAAAAGACGTTTTACTGAATCAAGTGGCATAATCTCATTCCCAACATCTCCTTGCGAGCGACTGCAGTCTCAGTACAACTCTATCCAAAGGCAATCTCTATAATTGAAAAAAGAAATAGCCACTTAAAGCTGAATAGTGCTTTAGCAAAACCAATGTTCATTGCTGACCCAAACTGTCGATATTCAGTTAGGCGGCGACGAGAAAGAAACGGCCGCTGCTTCTTGTTGTTAGAAACGGATATAACGCATCATTGAATACGAGCAACTTAAAATTGGTCTGCCACCGACCGATAATAGATATTTTCTCTCTTTACATAAGATTTCTCATTAAACAAGATAATCTTCAGCTTGAATTGAAGGCTTAGGGGATAAATTGTCCGTTTACAATATTACGACGAATAGAAATGGAAAAACAAAAAAAAATCATAAAAAGGCGCGCCATTTGCGTCTGCTGTGAAGAGATATTCTGGAGAAGCTTGTCCGTATTTCCTTCAGAATTTGGTAGCTTTCTGTCGTTATGGCAACAGGAGCAATAGTAGCGAATTGGATGATTGGATGACATCCTAAATTCGACATCATTAAGAGGAAATTTGAAAGACATCCTAACCAGCTTTATTTTATATATAATTGGATAGACCCGTATTGTCAATTAATGACATTAATGGCAAAATTCACAACATTTGAAGGATTATGGCCACATCACATTAAAACACATATTCTCGTACGATCAGCAAGAAAAATTTTATCAATTTATATTTCGTCTTTCCAGCATTCTTACATATTTCCGTCTGGTGGGGATGAAGTGAGAGGTTGATGGGGGGGGGAGAGCTGTTTGATGTACAGGGCCTCTCTTATAAGAATTGTTTTCGGAATTTTTTGTACTCTCTCACTTACACCAAACGGATAAATGTAAAAGTTTTGTAATAACTAAATAAAAAAATGAATAAAAATTTTCCTTGTCCATCACACACACACACACACACACATATATATAAGTCTTTTGTTCATTGTTGACGGCGATCGAATGCAATCTTCTTAATTGGATGAGAGTAGTCAGTTTGGATCTCAAAGACTGAGAATAGCTTATTCTTATTTTCTTACACAACCCTGGTCTATGCGTATACTGTTTCCTTATATGGTCTTACCCAAGTCGTTTACTTTGTTCTCAATGTATTACTATTATTATTATTATTATTATTATTATTATTATTATTATTATTATTAATATTAATATTATCATTCATTCAGGAAATGTTCACACGACTAAAAACTGGTAGCATACATCGAGATTAAGTGACAGCAAGTATTCCAGCACTCTTCTTAGTTTTTTAGCTGTTTGTAGCAGGGCTATCCTCGGGATGGTTCCTGGTTTTCCCTTTATTTTCAAATACCCCAGCTCTTGTCCTCAGCTCTTCTGGATCGTGTCCAGTTCTCTGATAATGACTGTTATCTTCATATTCCAAAACTTTTTCATCTCTCTGACAAGGTCAAGATACTTATCTGTATTTTCAAATTCTTTCAGAACGGCCTTGTAGTTCACTGAAACAGCAAAATCTATTTGGCACATTTCCCTCTTTTTATCTACAACTAACAGATTCTATCTTATCGTCTGAATTGGATGATCCATTTGAATTTCAAAGTCACAGAGGATTCTGTTTCATTCTATTGAACAGATTCTGGTTTTTGCAGATACCATTCTTCTGTATGGTCAAAAAGCAGCCGCATGCACAGTTCACCGTAGATTATCCTTCCCACAAAGCCATGCCTATTCTTGCATTTTTTATAAACTAATTTGCTACATTCGCTGATTATGTGATTGTTGTTATGGCTCTGTCAAATCTCTATCATTATCCAAGCGCACAATTATTCGCTTATTTTTCCATAAATCAAATATAATTACAATAACGTGCCAAAAGCCATTGGGTAGCAGTATATAAAGGTCGTGGTTAATGGCGCCACAGTACTTTAACATCATGGAATGCCTATACCTATATCAGTTGTGCACTGACATCTAATGAGACCTTGTGATCAGAGGTTAAGTCGCTCATGGTAAGGAAATATAATTTATCGCAGCTCGAACGAAGCATGGTTGTGGGTGCAATATAGGTGGAACATTCTGAAACTGTGGAGCATTTGATATCCATCGATTTACGGTGTCATTCTTGATCGATGGTATTTGATGGAAAGTGCAGTGTCTGACTATGAAGCTTGAATAATCATCACCAGAAGTGTCTGGCTAGAATTATCTACAGTAAGGGACAAGCGACGTTTGTTCAGATAGCATCCACATTCAATGCAGCAAGTACCAACAATCCATCGTCATTTAAGTGTTTTTTAGCCTCCGTGCGATATAAGAGCAGAAGAACGACCAGGTTGCCTTGCTAACACTGCAATACCGGACACAGTGCTTCACCTGAACTCTTGACGTCGCTAATTGGATCCTGTCAGTGTTTGGCGTGATCCGAAGTGTCACTGTTTTAGTTGTTTCAAGCTGATAGTAGGATTTAGCTCAAACTTAATGAAGCCATGCACTTCAGTTGTCAACAGTGCACCTCAGCGTCTGGTAGTAATTCGATAACAGTACGAGGTGTGTTCACATCGAATGGATTCAGTCCGCTGGTCCACTTAAACACGTCATTTTCCAGTAACCGCTATATTACACTGCCTTGGAATCACCCATTCATTGATTCTATACACCCCAATAACGATGGGTTATTCCAGCAAGATAATGCACCGTGCTAATGAGCCCAAGTTGCCAAAGTTGTTGCAGTGACTATACGATATTGTTAGGGCACAGATAACCCTAACGAAAATATTTAAAGTTATCCCCCTTTGACAAGAGGAATAAAAAATAAGGCTTTTTATCACATCCCCTTTTTGAAAGGATAGGGCATTCTGAGTACGGGGAGTTCGACCATGACACGAATGTAAGCTACACAGATCTCCGAGACCCACATCTTATCATTACGCATCCAGCGGATCCACTCACTATCCGAACTGTGTTTTCACTTAATAAAGTTTGTTAATAGTTTATCCTTTCGTTCCCTCTTCTTATCTTTCTTCACAGAACCACATTTCCCCCCTTGGAAGCATGACAAATAATTGACGACGAGGTACGTCTTAAAAACGCGGACACGCAACGATGAATTTAACAATTCAGCAACTCTTACAACAACTACGCTTCAGAAACAAAAATATCCACAACAGATGAGGCGGTGGCGCGTTCAATCATTGAGTTCCACTATGACCCAGCTGATAAACAGTCTTTCTGAACATGGTTTGCACGATTCGAGGATCACTTCCGAGTGGAATTTAAAGAATAGTCGGGCGATTAGAAAGTAAGGCTCCTTTTACGGAAACTTGGACCCTCTGAATACGACCTCTGCGCAAACTACATTTTACCGCAACACACGCGCGATAACAATTTCGACGAAACAGTTGAGACACTACGTGAGATATTCGGTGAGCAAACTTCTTTTTAATATGCGGTTTAATTACCTTAATATTACAAAATGTGACACAGTTGATTTTGCTACGTATGCTGGCATCGTGAACAAAGATTATGAGAAATTTAAAATCACCGAAGCACAATTTAAGTGTTTTATCTTTTTAGGTGTTTTGGGGTCGGCATGTGATGCGGACATTCGCACAAGGATTCTCTCCAAAGTTGAACAAAACCCTGATATTACTCTGCAGCAAGTTGCAGTGGAATGTCAGCGACTGGTGAATCTTAAACACGATTCGACTATGATACAACAGTCGGTACCTTCAACAACGAGCGCAGTAAACACTGTCCAAAGACAACGCAGTACTACACCACTGGGTTCGACAGACAAGAAACCTCCATCTACTTGCTGTAATCGTTGCAGCATGCATTTTGTTCCGCGTTGTCCATTCAAGTTACATCACTGTCGAGAATATAACAGAATGGGACACACAGAGGGATTCTGCACCCTGCCATGGAGCAAACCAACACACAACACACAGTAGCCACATAAATACCCTCATTGTAGAAAAACACGCACCAACAGTCTGGTTGAAAATTTTCTCCCAAACACTAAGTCGAACCGCGGTAGAACTGAATGGCTGTCCTGTTCGTCTACAAATTGGCACAGCCTCCGATATAACCCTCATATCTCAAACACTATAGAAAACCATAGGCCAGCCTTCACTAACACCAACCAGCCATGTAGCGCAAAGTGTGTCCGGAGATTGCGTCCATATCATGGGCGAATTAACATCAACCATCACTCTCAAGGACAAAACGGTGTCTGGAATTATTTACATTTCAGACTCTCTATTCACAACCTATTGGGACTTGATTTCATTGAGTCACTGGGTCTTCTGGGCACTCCACTCACTTTTGTGCGCAATGTTGTATCCAGATCTTCATCTCAGGGTACCTGACCAAACAGATAATTAGTAAATTTTCTGCATTTTTCACCAATGACTTGGGATGCTGCACTCAGGTAGAAGCTACATTCTCACTCAAACCATCTACTAAACCTGTCTTCCGACCAAAACGACCAGTACCATATGCTACCTTGCCACTGGTAAACAAGGAATTAAAACATCTGGAAGGAATGAAAATTATCACACCTGTAGCATATTTACAGTGGGCAGCATCTATTGTAGTGGTTATAAAAGCCGATGGCTTAATTCGATTGTGTGCTGATTTTTAAACTGGGCTCAACACCGCCCTTGAGGAACACCAATACCCATTACCGGTCCCCAGATAATTTCTTCACCAAGCTCAATGGCGGGACCTGTTTTGCGAAACTAGATCTGATAGAGGCCTATTTGCAGGTAGAAGTTTCTAAAGCTGCCAGAAAACTGTTTACCATTAAAACGCATCGTGGATTATCCCAATTTACGAGGCTCCCTTTTGGAGTAAAAACAGCCCCAGCCATATTCCAGCAGATCATGAATACAATGCTAACAGAGGTAAATGGTGCAGCTGCATACATAGACGATATTATATTTGTCGGTCGATCAAATCATGAATTAACAGAACGGGTCACTAATGTCCTGGCACGCATTCAAGACTCTTCGACCGGAATAGTGCCAGTTTTACTTACCCTCAATAAAATACCTGGGCTTTATATTTGACAAAGAAGGTCGTCATCTAGATCCTACAAATGTTGCAGCTATTCAACGAATACTACCACTAACATATGTCAGCAGTTTACGCTCATTCCTCGGGTTGGTGAGTAACTCTGGTAGTTTCCTACCTTCACTTCACCAAATTAAGTCACCACAGAACAAACTGTTGATGAAAGATAACAAATGGTCCTGGCCCCGAGACTGCCAACAATCTTTTGACAAAATCAAATCACTGTTAAACTCGGACCTACCACTCACACATTTCAACCCAACACAAAAGATTGTGGTGGCAGCTGATGCTTCAAGTCATGGTGTGGGAGCAGTGATCTCCAACATATTCGCAGACAGAACTGAGAAAGCCATCGTGCATGCAGCTGACAACTGCTGAACGTAACTACAGTCAAGTGGAAAAGGAAGTTCTTGCACTAATTTTTGCAGTGAAGAAATTTCATATCATGCTATTTGGACGTTCTTTCACGCTTCTGAGAGACCACAAGCAACTGCTTTCTATATTTGGCTCAAAAAAATGTATCCCTGTATACTCAGCTAGCCGATTACAACGTTGGGCGACCATATTATTGGCGTACGGTTATAACATTCAGTACCGCAAGACAATGGAATTTAGTCAAGCTGATGTCTTATCACGCGTCATCAGAACACAAACAGCGCCAGACGACGATACCATAATCGCTTCCATCAGCGTTGAAGACGATTTCAAACGCACGCTCACTGATTTCATCAGAACAATTCCTGTGACAAGTGCTGACATAAAACGGGAAACACAACAAGACTCAATCATACAAAAAGTTGTCAAGTTTCTCCGGCATTCATGGCCCCTTAATATAACAGGAGTCCTTCAACAGTTTCAGTGTCGTGGGGACTCTCTATCGGTAATCAATGATTTTTTGATCCCATTATGCTCAGATAGGCAGTCTGAAACAACTACATTCAGGACACCTAGGCATTAACTGGGTGAAAACCATAGCCCGCGGTGTGGTCTACTGGCCTAACATAGACACAGACATGTCGTTAAAAATTGCATCCAATGCATGGAGGCGCAGAAAAATCCAACTCGGAATGTTGACTCATACTGGACATACCCAGAGCGACCATGGTCTCAGGTGCACATTGACTTTGCTTGCCATATCAATGGCCTTAGTTGTCTGGTAGTTGTAGATGCTCATTCCAAATGGCCAGAAATCTTTCCGATTAAACAGACACTCGTTCAACAATTGCAATCCTCAGACGATTATTTAGTCAACGGCCTACCTAAGACACTGGGTTACAATTTACATGGGAGATGTTTCGTAACTTCTGCATCTCATGCTGTATCACACGCATCCGGGCACCACCTTATCACCCACAATCCAAAGGTCAAGCTGAACATTTTATGGACACATTTAAACGTGTTCTACTGAAAGAAAGGGAAGATGGAGCAACGACAGAGTAGACACTGCACGCGTTTCTCCTTTCTTACTGATCAACACCAAATGAAACAGCAGAGGCACTCATGGTTCGAAAGCTCCGTACTACACTGGACGCATTACGGCCCCAACAACATCACCACACAAACAAAAAAGGAAGGAAATACATTTCCAGTTAGCACACCAATGTTTGTCAGGAATTACAGCTCTGGTCAGCAAAACTAGACATCTGGCACCATTCACAAAAGAAAAGGACAATATATCTATGATGTACAAGTTGGAAATCAACTCTGGGCATGGCACAAAAATCAAATACGTCCCAGAGACAATAAAAATGACATAGTTAGCAACAGTCCAACTATGTTAAAACAAAAAGAGATCAACATTTTTTTAACCTTGTCTAGGCTCAAATATATTTTCTGCATTGAACTCATATTTATATGCAATGCACTATTGTCATCTATTCTTTACGACAATTTGAACTTAGTTTGCTCATCACGGAAGCCATTCTTCGTATTTAATCATTCTCAGTGCTCAATTATTCTAACCTTTTGCCAAAGCTAGCTGAGATAACATATAACTCCTTAAAATGCTTTCTATAGAATATAATTTAGTTTCTTGCCAGATGCTCGTTGAATTCTAACCTTGTGCTAAAGTCCACATATTTTGCCTTCATTCACGAGTTGCAATTTCAAGACAAATTCTTAATTACTAAAATAAATTAAACGTGAAAAGAATAAAATAGAAGCCAGTGTGAATCGATGAAGAATTTTAAAAAATGGCAAATGCATAAAATTAAATTTTGAATGAATTTAAACTGAAAAGTGATGAGAAACATGAAGAAGCTAGTCAAATTTCTATTTGTATCTACGAGCGCAACTTTTGGTGCAGAAAGTGAATTTGGTGTGCTGAGTTCAATTCTCCTTCGATTCTGCTACGTTCACTTCATGCTAATGACCTTGGAAAAAGTATGAATCCATTTTCCTCCATCTATGGGTTAAATAACAGGATATACTGTGTTCTCTTGCCTTAATGTTGCATCCGGCCTAGGAAAAGGAAAACTTTGAATGCAAAACGAACCAGAATAGGGATTGATTCAATCAGGCTATCTTACCCAAGCTACATTCTTGCTGCTATGGCTGCAATACATATAGTGCCCTTACGATCGTTATGGGAAACGGGACCCATGATATGAATCGACGAAAAATTTTAAATTTCTGCGCCCAAAAATCCTAAATGCACTGAGAAAAATGGATCGTATTGAAATGGTTACATGACAAACCTGCTAGACAGCATTTAACTGGTAACTCGCAATCCAGTTGCAACATCAATCATTCAAATGAAGGCAAAGAACAACTTCATTAATTTACTGTTACTAATGTTCCCAAAGGTTGTCATTTAAAACCTCATTTTTGCCTTTATTTCTTAATTAGATAATAACTAATTTTCTGATAATTAATTCGTTATTTTTAGAGGCTTTTCTTTAATTAAGTTTTTACTTTAGGCGCCAGTTCATTTTTTTATTCCTGTCTTTAGGATTGATTTTAGGTCATTAATTTTTCACATTTCCAATAATTCTGTGATCGACTGGACATTTATTTCTGTTATATTTTTATTTTCTTAATCTTTTTTCAATTAAAAAAAAATACTGTTTATCGAAATATTAATGGTTGGTCTGCTTCGGTTATCGATTTTTAAAAGCCTTGAATTAAGAAATGATAATTTCACTACCTCTTCCTTCTACTCATTCTAATATTCCTCATGTCGTAGGACTAGCCATGAATGACATATTACTTTATCGCTCCAAACTTTTATTTTTACCTTTTGCCTGAAAGCAACTTGCAAGTGTGGCTTTATGGTAAAGCTTTGAAAAAAGTTACATCTGAATCAATTTGTGATGCTTTGCGTAGTACGACACGTGAGCAAATCTTGTCAATCTTTCAAGTGTCAATGACTGGTCAATCTTTCAAGCGTCAAGGACTAATCAATCTGCCTTGAAAATCATCATCCAAAATCTTGTCTTTCTTCGGAGTTTGAACACCGACTTTTGGCAACCATAAGAAGCTACTATTTCAGCCAAAAAGCAGAGTTCGGGAATTATTTACTTAAAAAGGGTTAGTCCAGTAGAAAAGTAGACAGTAAGGCTCTAATGCGCCACAGATGTAATGATCGTTGATAGTAATTTACTAATTATTGCACCACGGTTTAGCGCTTTCGGGGATTCAGGTTTTATTTCCGAGTTCAAGAAATTCTTAACTTCGATGTTGTTAATAATCTTCACGATGTATTTATATGAGAAATATAGCAAATTAATTTCTGATCGTATATCATATATGAAATATTCACATTAACTTATTTGGTCATGTGAGATTTTATTATGCAGTACAAGGCAAAGGTTGTTCATCATATTGAATGTATTTTTCCTTTAAGTTTTAATATCGATTATTTATGTAAAAAACGAGATAATTTCCCTAAGTCAAGAAAAGATTAGAATGCTCAAAAATTAAAAACGATAATATGTCTAGAGAAAAAACTGGAAATACATAGCAACAAATAATTGCAATTGAAAGAAAAGCAGAAAAGGGAAAAAATGAAAAAGCTAGAGTGAGTGTAAAATGGAGAAAAAAAAAACGAAGAAAAGGACAAATAATCACGACACCCTACACGTACGCACATGCGCGCAAACGCAAACACGAACACAGGCAATACGGAAAAAAAACTTGCACCACTAAAAAAAAAAAAACGGAAAATATAAGCAGTCATTTGCTGATACCCACTAAAGAGTGGGCGAATGGATCCGTCTACGAAACTCTGGAGTCAGGATGCTGAAGGTAAAATCAATTAGATAAGTGACAAGCTTTTATCAATGAGATAAGTGACAAGCTTTATATATATATATATATATATATATATATATATATATATATATATATATATATATATATATATATATATATATATATATATAATGTAATGAAAAACAAACCACTTTAATGTACCATTACGATAATTTATTTCACCTAAATCCTTTTTTAAGGATTCAGGATCATCAGGTAAATCTTCCAACAACGAATTGAGAAAAAAAATGGGATTAGAAATTGGTGGGTAGTGTAATTTTTGTAATTTAATAGAGGGGGTTTCAGAGTGGTAGTTAAACAGACAATATAAAGTATAGGGAGGGGTTAATTTTATATCTCTCTTAAGTATGTTTTATATTGGAGTAGGAGGAGTGACAGAAACTTGACCTCTTTAGATGGTTAATAAAACGGAAATGAATTGTAGAAAATGTATACAAGTGAGTCTTACGGTAAAGAGAGAGATAGGGGGAGGGGGAAAGAGAGATGGAGTTGTTATAATTTTGTTTTAACAAAATTATGTAAAAGATAGTTTACAATGTTTGATAGAAAATTCGATGTCTGAAAAAAATTTTGTTATTAACTTAAATGTTTAATTTTTTAAGTAAATAGTTTCAGGACTAAATATAACTATTATTGTAATAAACATATTTATCTAGGACATAAAGAAATATTTAAAAAAAAAAAAAATAATAATAATAATAATATAACATCTATTTTAATATTTCTACTCCCTCATTTCCGTTTTATTAACCATCTACGAGGATTAAATGTGGCACATGGCCGGTTTAATGTGGGTAGCCTGCGAGCCCGTAGGCTCGGCCAAAAATATGACCTTTGAACCCGCCTGGACGGGTTCAGGTCCTGTCTACCTCCCCGAAGGAAACCTTGCCCCTCGGCAAAGCCTCCTCCGAGTTCCTCTCTGCATTAGAGAGTTCGACAGAAGCCAGCCCGGATGATCACAAAGCACAGATACTGCACTTTGATCCTTTTGGACGAAAAAGGAGCTTATGATATTTGGAGCGATTCATTCAAGAACTCCCCGGCTAGAGGGAGTAGAAAACCGTAGATATTAAATTAATACAATTGTTGTTCGGTGTTTGAGGAAGCGCTGCATAATCCGATGCTCACGAGGTACGGTTTGGCATCAACGATATTGAACTAGTCGTCTGGTTTCTCGCATGTTGCTTGACTTAAATCTGCGAGATCAGGAGTTGTGAAGGTCAAGGCCGTCTTTCTAAGGAGCGGCTAATGGCGACCGCGACAAGTTCGAAATTTCAACAACCTGAAGAAGGCCGGAGCGTACAGCGGCCGAAACGTTGTGACAAATATGGCGACAAAGATGAGGACAATAGTCCGCATAATGTAAATACTAAACTCTTAGCTTTAAAGAAGTTGGAGGAGTGAATGTTCCGTTTGTTTTCGTTGCTCGTAGTTGATGTATTGTTCGTAATTGTTTGTACTTACTTAAGTTTCGTAAGATTCAATAACGTAATTGAATAAGAAGTTTTAGTAAGTTATAGAAGTTGGTGAGTGAGTTGTTTCGTTGAAATTGTAGCTTGAATTTCAGTGAAGTTAATTCATGTTAAAGAACTTGAGGTTCTAACTTTGTACTTCGCTATAGTAATGATGCAAGCGTCGTGAACTAGTTTATCAAATTCTAGTCGTCGTAAATTCTCACTAACTGGGTTCGCTCGTATCTTCAATTTATATGTTTTTTAATCACGTGACAGGGTCCTGAAAGCATTGTTTTTCCGTCAGGTCAAAAACTAGGTTGATGTTTTATTCGAACGTAGTGGTGAGCAGGTAAATTGTTTTTCTTAAATATCCGTTAACCACTCAGAAAGCACCTTACAAAACTCAGTCTGGAGCCTGATATGTTTTGTGTTGCTTATTGAGAACAATGCACGTGAAGATATACGAGATAATTTTAATATTTATTGTCCAATGAGAAGTTCAGGTTTTCAGAAACATGTATGAAGATGTGATCCACTTTTTTGCACGAAAATCGACATTGATGAAAAAGTTGTAGCGGACAGCTAAATATATATATATATATATATATATATATATATATATATATATATATATATATATATATATAGTTATTGATTTTTGTTTTTAATTTCAGATATATAAAATTAAGAGTTTCAAAAAACAAAATAAATTACACAAAAATGATGAACTACAAGACAAATATGGACACAAATAAACACCTACTTTGTTATATAAAACCAGTTTAAATAATAATATATAATTATTAATAATATATATTATTATAATATTGATAATAAATATAAATATAATAAATAACAATATAAAAAATAAATATATAAATATATAAATAATATATTTTTAAATTATAAAGGCTGTTAGTGTAAATAAGTTGTTTAAAGAAAAAGTATTTACTCAAATACTATAACTATTTAATAATATAACGTATATATATATATGT
Organism: Acanthosepion lycidas; assembly: GCA_963932145.1. Lineage (NCBI taxonomy): Eukaryota > Metazoa > Mollusca > Cephalopoda > Sepiida > Sepiidae > Acanthosepion > Acanthosepion lycidas. Next base: position 45,718,277 of record OZ010582.1, read on the forward strand.
GTGCGTGTGTGTGAGAGAGAGATGATTGCACTCACTTGTCAAAAGACAATGTGTAAGAATAGATAGATAGATAGATACATAGATAGATAATGAACAGACTTAGATAATTTAAGATCATAGACTACTTCATACTAAAAACCGATCAAAACGCAGAAATATACATACACACATGTGCGCGCACACACACACACACACATATATATATATATATATACAAAAGAATTTTTAAATGTTCTCGCTTTTCCCAAGAAGGTATACCAAACGTATTGTTATTTTGGGTCAACTGGTTAAATTTTGAGAATTAAGTCAGGCTGAGAACGTTTCACACAAATCCTGGTATTTAGTGCTTATCCATTCATTTTATCTATAACTATTGTTGCTTCATAAACAGTATTATTTCTTTTTTGATATGTTCGTTCTTGTTTTCATTTGTCAAGGATTTTTATTTATATTTAATACCCCAAGTTTTGTCTTTGTTTATGCTCAATAAATGTATCTTCATTATGGCACAGAAAATGTTCACTATACAGATATTTACAATGCTCAGCATTGTATGGCACAAGCCACAACCAGTGTGGTACACCCAGGGAGGATCAAATACATAACAGTAATTATATCCTAAAAGACTAAATTACAAACAACTGGTCTGTGGTGAGTCGATCCTCACTGTGTACGCATGTCTATATATGGCTATATGAATGCATAGCTAAGGTGGACATCTTATCAGATCGTTGTTTCTGTCGTCTGGCCTGTCATCTACCCAAGGCTAATTTGCCAACAGCCTGAAGAAATTTGAATTACAAAAGGAAGATCTTTACTTCTATTTGACTGAGTAAGCTGTTATGTTGAGTAACCGAACTGACTTAATGATGTCACCCAGAGATTACGAGATCAGACTGAAAGAGGAATGCTTGCACCCTGATCATTATGAACGAAATAACGAGGCACAAGTGACCTGCCCGGGGATTTTTCTTAATTTGCTAATCGATTCCAAGCGATAATTTTCATTCGACTCTTCTTATATGCAATCTTGATAATGTATATTTTATTATTTACTTCATACTAAGATTTTTCTGCTCGTCTTGCCATCATCGTAAAATTTTAATTCTTTTAAAGGAAATATATATTAGACAGATGTCTAGTATATTAAAGCATTGGTTAATACATATTGGATATGGTAGTTGTGAGTTCAGTCTCTTGGTCTGGTAGTGCTAAATAGTCACATACGGTGGTTCAGTGGAAGAAATGAACAAGTGATACAAAAATATGTAAAACAGGTGAATACTAACTGATATAAGTCATTTCCTTAAACATGGAAAATGGAATAAGAACAATCTACTCTTGAATTGAATAAAAGGCTCGGTTCGAAATTTCAAGAAGGTTACCAAGTATGAAGACAGACATCTGAAGAAGACCGGGGCATACTACAACCGAAACATCGGGAGTATAACAAGCAAAATGGGCATGCTGGTCTGAATAGTCGAATGAAAAGGCACCCAAAGGCACACAAAACCCACTGCGTCCGATTTGATAAAAGAAACCGTTTCCTTCAATTTCTTATCTTTTCTTTGCTTTTTACGGTGACCGATAGCATTCATAGAATCGGATGTTAGACTATAATATAATAAAATGATAATATAATATACACCCTTAGTACAATATGATACTTCATTGAGAGCGACCATATAAATCCCTCAAGTTATAAGTGTTTTCAATTTTTTACCATTTATTTGTTAATTTTTTTTTCTGGTGTGGATTTTTACATATTGGCGAATCTTCTGAGTTCCAGGGTATCAGATATTTATATTTCGTACTAGGAGTAGCGCCCGGGGATGTAACAGTAAGAGATAGATCAAGTATAGACCATCATAAAGACTGAAAAATAAAATTGACAAAGATTATTGTTTAAGGTTGACGGACACGTATGTCTTAATTAGATTTTTTTTGTTTTGTTTTGTTTTTTTTACAAATTGGTCAAACCAAAACTCAAACAAAAACATTGTTTTCAATCGTTATGAGTCTACCAATTGAATATAATTTTATTATAAACAATTGTCTTGTAAATGGAATTTTTAAAGTATTCTGAATGTAAAAATAAAGAAAAAAGTGTGCAAGACAATAAAAAACACTACCTGCCAAAAAAAAGTGAAGTTTTGTTGAAATCGGTTGAAAAATGTATGAAATCCGATCCCATATATAAACGAACACACACACACACACAAACAACCTAGGTTTTATAACTTGATATGAGTTGTCCCCTTTTCATTCTCGCGACAGCGATGCCTCCTAATTGTGTTTTCATATTGATTTCGTGCAAAAACAATTGTGTTTTTCCAATTTTTGGCGCTGTCAGAACCACCGCAAGCTAATTTTACGCAGTCCTGTGAAGTTTTGTTGAAATCGGTTGAAAAATGTAGGAAATCCGATCCAATATATAAACGTACAGACACACACACACACACACAATCTGCATTTTATAATAAGTAAGATTTTAGAAAGACGATTCTATTTCCAACAATATGTATGGGTCATTTGTCAAATTTTTTATCATTAATTATAAAATGAAACCAATTCTTTTTTTCATTTCTAAGCTTAATATTTAAACTTAGGATTATATACATATACACTTAATATTACAATAAGGTAAATATGGAAATATATTTATTGTTTAAACATTTTCGTTGAAGATTTTTTTATTTAGGTTTTATTTCGCTAGATTTGTTCAAAACGGGAATATAAATATATCAATAATAATGTTTAAATGTGTTGCCATGGCTTCGAGATGTATCATATTTCAAACACTGCTTCAACATTTCTTCGCTCCAACCAATCAAATCTCAGCTTTTATTGTCTACGAATTACAATTTGCTGTTTCCCATTCAAATGATTTAAGTTTATTCTAAATTTATGTCCAATTAAAAGATTTCCTTTCTAAAACGAATACGACGAAGAAGTTCATCACTTTTACCTTTTAAGATATGGAAATGGTCATTTAACTGAAATGATATTCTCTATTGCGTGAGTTTGAGTAAAGTGTCGACCCCACAAAAGAATTTTATTACTTTAAGCAGATCTCAAAAAAAGATCATTCTGGCTAATCATAAATTTGGAGAAAAATAATTTTTAACCAATCATTTTCACTGTAGCTCGCCTTTTCTGGGATCCGCTCAGAAACCATTAAAAAAAAAACAAAAAAAAAAGTATAGCAAAGCGAACAGTTACCACTGAACCGTCTCGAACCCCGATATCTTTGTGAACCATCAAACTTACAACTACGATACTTTGTCATGCTGACCAACACGTGAACCTAATACAAATTCAAGAGGAGGAGGAGTAATTTACTACTCTATTAGCTTGGCAGATGGTCGCAAATATGGGTTCCCTGTGGTGATCGAATTCACTACTCACTAATAAGGATTAACCAATACGTTACCTTGAGGCACCCTCAAGCGGAGTCGTCATTGCAACAACCTAATTGACCACACTGTTCATCTCAACGCATTCATAAACATTAGTAATAAACATATTTGTTATTGGTATTTTAAATCTTTCTATTTCTTCTTTTCTTTCCTCTAAATACACATATTACTACTTTTTTGACTTCAACACTACCGACTTCAATGCTTCCAAATTGGCAACCATAACTTTCATTTCAAACTCTTCCTTTTTCAGTTTTTGGCGCCTTTTTTCAAACTCTTCCTTTTTCAGTTTTTGGCGCCTTTTTTCAAGCTCATCCTTTTTCAGTTTTCGGCGCCTTTTTTCAAACTCTTCCTTATCACTTATTTTCTGCGATTGATACTTTGTCTCGTGACAGTAGCTTAAGATTCTGCTAATAAAAATGTAATGGGATTATCCATTGATAAAGTTTTGATTGGTTAATTGATTGATTTATTTTTGACGGCTTATCAACCCTTTCGTGGGTTATTTAAAACCGATGCATATTTTAGATTGTATGAATAATTCTTTTTTTACGAGTAAATATCGCATTAAGAATTTTTGATAAATAACGATGACTTTTCCAGATACACGTCCCGTCCTAATATTTAAACACATAGCTGGGGAGAGAGAGATTGATTCCTATCTTTCTCAGGGGTATTTGCGCGTAAGTAATATGAATCTGACTATAATCCATCAGTCATTATTTAATGAGAAAGATGTGTAGTAATATTAGTCGATATGATAGTGGACGCTTTGGAGTTTCTTCAAACGTTACAGTATAAGTAATTAAAAGAAAAACTTGTACTTCCAACGAATGATTTATTTTATGAAAATATTTCGACTAGCAGTTGCCAGTCTTAGTCACTTCTTAATTTGAGTAAAATGGTGCAAAGAAACGTTTAAGAATTCAAATCAAGGGGGGGAAAAAACGAGTTGATGATGTTTACAAAGTAAGAGCAAATTGAGGCGTAAAAAAAAAGAAAGGAATTTTGTTTTTACTCTACAAACTGCCATTTTTTTTTTCTTAACCTTTTTTTTTTCATATCATATTTTTCTTTGGAGCAGAGAGGTCCAGACAGGATGGAGTTGTGCTGCATCTATCCTATTGCAGGCATTTTTTGTTACAGTATAAGAATGAATACAGAAACAATTACGTATTCCTAAGGCTTACTCTTTTAAGTTGAGATTATTAGTAATAAACTAAATAGAAAATATACAAAGGAGCGAATATATGTGTGCGTGTAGAGAGAGAGAGGTGTTCTTATTCGTAACTACACGTGTACATAAGAAAGATTGTGAGAGACTGACATTTGAGAACATTTTTTGTTGGTAGGTAAAATTATTTGCTATGTCTGTAAGTAGTCAAGTAGTTTGTACTATGTTGTGTTGAATGCGACACGAGGTTCGCTGAAGACTGAAAAATCTCTCACAGGGGAAACAAAACACGTCCTATCTCTAAAGCATCCTCTGAATAAAAAGGTAAATCAGGATGAGATTTTACGTACTTTCTTTATATACTGCTTTTTCTTTTAAACGCCATCTATCGGTTACTAACAGAAATTATTTAGCAAACAAGATATGTAATTCTACAAGGGACAAACACTTGTCACTATACATAATTTAAACATTGCCTAATTTGAAATAAAACATCAATTATTGCTAAATTGAGAAAATAAATACTAAAATAATTTTCAAAATAAATAAGTACAGAATTCTTGTACAGTTTTTTCAGTCTCCTATCATAAAAACAAGTTCTCAATTTTAAATCGAACAATTCCAGATGTTCACTTGAAAGTATTGGAGACAATATACATTAGGTTTTTACAGCGATTCTTCTGTAAAGAGAAAGAGTAGCTTTTGAGTGTGAATGTAATGTGCCTGTGATCTTGATTAGGTTACCCTATGCCCATTTTCTACGTACAACATGTGAAAATACGTGCGATACCCTGCCATCGTCAGCCACGAAACAAGTGAGGTAACACTGTTTCGGTGGCTATGGCGGTACTGCCACCCTTGACGTCACCAGCAGCATTTGCCTCCGGACAGTATATTTTTATTTATTTTTTTGTGTGTAGACATGTCAGTCTTTGCGGCTTGCATCTGCAAGTTAGATTTTCAACGTTGTGTTAAAAGCGTTTGTTTTTGATCGTTAACCAATACACAACGCGCTTGTAGCGACCGTTATCAATGACGTAAAATAGAAGGTAAACTGATGTCAATTAATTAATACAATTATGGCACAAGGCCGAAAAAGGAAGAATGGGTTGAGGCTGGTCTTCACTATCTTATACCTAGCTAATCGGATTCACGACTCATTACAATTTCCTCATTCACCATAAAAACTCATCCGTCGTCAATCAATCCTCCATGCATCATAATAACACATCCTCCCGTGAGGAGGGGGCGCTAAAAAAAACTAAAGGTAAACTGATATCTGTAGTTAAATATAAAACATTTAAAATATATGACTAATCGTATTTTTAAAAATGTACAAGAAATCTTGACTTATTTTTTTTTAATTATTTTACTTTTCATTTTAAAGGTTACCATTCGTCAAAGTAGTGATCAATTGATGTAATATATTTTGTTTATTTTTATATTGTAACTTCTAATAATTAAAACTTAAAAAACGTTAATTACCCAAATCTATGTTCTATATATTATAATCTTCTTTGTTATATCACGTTTAAAGTGGGGTTTTCTTATCTTCTACTAAAGTGTATAAAATTAATTTCAATAACTGTAATAAACTGCAGACGTTGTTTTATACGTACAAAAATCGTTTGCACGCTTTCAAGTGTTTTTAGCAATCAGATTCAGAAAGATTCAAATAACGATTTTAATTGAAATTTGATCTTTTCAGCATTTAACTTATTTTTATATAAAATAATAAATGAGAGGTCATTGCATTTTAATTATAAATTTAATTCTTGGGCAAAATTACGAAAGAAATCTATTTTTCTTCTAATTTATTGACAAGGTCGATGTAACGAGTAACAAAATTGGATGAACGCCATTTCATGATTTCCGAATTGAATGTAAAATAAAAATGGTGGCGTATTGATTGTTATGAATGGATTAAAAAAAAGGACGAATCATCTTCTACCCCGCTTTTCATTGGCCAATCGATTTATAATGATGATTATCTATGAGTTATTAGCAATCCTATACAAACTACTCATGCGCAAGTGTCCATTTATTAAAAACTATATTTTATAATGTAGCAGAGAATTATCAGATATATGATTGTTAAATAGTAGCAGTAAATTCTGTGGTTATTCTGGAATTCATGACTATTTTTCATTCTACCTCTCTATTTTGTTTATATAGCATTTTTCTGCAATATTTGTGAAAACGAATTTTCATTTGGAACTGGAGAAAAACTGAACATCTGATACATAAGATGGTTTCCTTATGTGTATGAAAGTGTACCGAAGGTACCCCCAAATGTCTTAGAAATATATATATGTGTGTGTATATGTGTATGCGCGTGTGTGCGTGTGTATGATGGACTGTCCCGTCGTTTTCAGTTCAGTTTTTATGCTTATGTTTCGTATGAGACAACAATCCTCAACAAATCCACACGAAGGGCATACTGAAGGGTTGATCGTCATATAACGCTGATGTATTAGCCCGAGATTTAATGTTAATTCTTAATTCTCCCAGATGCTTGAGACGATTCTTTTCAAATTTAGTTATACCTTGGTAGCAGGTATTTCTCCAGGTTGCTCAGTTTTCGACAGCAATTTCGAGCTCCTCTATAGGGATGCTTGCAGCAATTAAATTGTATTTAAGTTTATCCTTGAAGCGTAACTAAGGACGGCCTACATTACGCTTACCATGAAAAAGTTGGCTCTCCATGAGGATTTTCAGCATCCGATCATCACTCATTCTGATGACATGACCAGCCAACCTAAACTGTGATTGCATCAGAAGGGATTCAATACCACCGACACCACATTTGATGAAAAGATCAGGGTTAGAGATTTTGTCCTATATTTGAACAGTAGAGCATCTTCTAGTTTGCTCCAAGCTTGATGATTCATGTATAGGTAACGACCTTGAAACCTTAACAACCCAAACAAGGCTCTGTATGCAATAGTGGATGGGTGTGGTGTAGCGACTCGATAAGAAGATGCTATATATATGTGTGTGTGTGTGTGTGTGTGTGTGTGTGTGTGTGTGTGTGTGTGTACGCGCGTGTGCATCTAAAATTAGCACACTGTGATGAAAAAATACCCCAAACTTAATAGAAAAAAAATATCGTCAAAATCTTTCTATTATTTGCTTATTAAATTATAATTTTTTTTATCCTTTTTAAAATGTTCAAAATTTTGGTTAAAATCTTGTTTTTCTTGCGTCAACGGAGGACCAAAAATTTGTATAGGAAATTTTAGCGTCTTTTTTGTCGCGAAAAATACATTGATTTATAAAGTTTAAAATCTTTCAAATTCCTGCATTACTTTGAACCCGTTAGATGATATTGTTATTAAGTAAAAACTATATTTACTAATCATTAATGGAAAACCTTAGTGCAAATCATTAAACAGCAATATTTTAAAAAAAGTTTATTTTTCTTAAAGAAAAATGCATAAACAAAAATAATGTTACAGTTTTACTAGGGGAAAAAAAACAACTGATGTAGAAGGTGAAAATAGAGTTATCCTGAGAAGAACAGTTCCGTAGTCGCTGGTGGGCGTTGTCCTGAGAAGGAGAGTTTTGTGGTTGCTGAAGGGCGTTGCCTTGAAAAGGGCAGTTTATCGCATATTGTTGGCAAGTATGGTTGAAGTGGGAAGCCCGTTTAAGCTAGCAGGAGCTGTAGGTCCACTGGAAATTGCTGTAGCAACAAGCCTACTCTAGATGGTTAAAGATGACGATGGCTGGCCAGCTGAAATTGATGCTGCTGGAACAGATACTACACTTTGATCCTCGTCATCTTATTTTTTTGTATAAAAAAATATAATATATATACAATGCTGAAGGGGAAGTGGGGTAAGGGTGGTCGTCACTGACTATAAAACCTAGCTAATTTGATTCGCGGCCCATTGATTCATTACAATTTACTCAAACAACAATAATTCATTAATCTTCATTCATCTGACATACACTACAATACAGCATACTCCAAAACCAAACTACCAAAAAACACCCAGAACACAAAAATTTTTCCAGTATATACAAATGTCTTTTTTCTTTTTTTCCTGGGGTTGGATGCGACACAAGGTCAATTATATAGCGTGGGAAACCCGAGCGCGTACACTAAGGTCATAGGTCAAAATGTACCAATCCCCTGCTTACATGGGATGAGGCATAAATTGAAGCCTCTTTCTTTATATCCTGAACCAGTCTTACGCTGGTTAAGCTTTTTCTTCCAGTTGTTTTTATTTTAAAAATATGTCGGAGCGCTGACAGGACACAACATAGTATTTTAATAACCCCACTAATTTGTCGTAAATGATAATACGCTTGTATCTTACAGCCCAAAAGTAATATTTAAACATAAAAAGAAATATAACTTGTTTGCATTAAAATCAGTTTAATGCTAAAAAAATGTGAAATCCAGATAATAATGCAAATTGCTTAAACTTTTCAAGGGAGGGCATTAACATGTCTGATAGAGTTATTTCCCTTGGACTATGCTTAACGGCGCTTATCTGGCTTACTTCATCGATTAATTATTCAGCCGTTGTCTTTACGTTAAGGAAGCAGGGATTTTAATGGATATGTTGAAAAAGCCATTTAGAGGATAGTAATTTCGAAAAGTAGTAGTAACAGATATTAATGTTCATAAAAGCAACAAATTGTTACTATTCCTCAAACTTGCTTTTGTAGTAAAACTAAGCTAATCAACAACTGGCTAGATATTAAAAACGTATTTCGCACAAAAACGAAAAAATAATTTTACTTTTTTTTTTTTTTTTTTTTTTTTTTTGTAGTACCAAAAGAAATGTGCTTTTTTTACGAAATGAAAGGGAAACAAATCGCTACCCCGTTTTAAAATATTTTCAAAAATTATCCGATTCAAACAAAATTTACAATAATTATTCAATGTTCATTAGTTAAAAAATTAATTTGTACTGAATAGGTTATTTTATTAAAAACTTAGGGGGCGGTATGTTTCACTCCCTTCCTTTTCGATATCTCGTATGTACAGGATAAGGGAATCCAATTCTTTTTACAGTAATATAAATAAAAAATATCTGAAGACATGTCAGCAAAATATTCATGCAATAAAATGGTTCATACCGGGATTCGTTCTGTTTCTTACCAGAAACAATTCATTCAATATAAAACTCAATTTTTTGCATAATTCAGCAAAAACATTTCTTCTCTCAGATTGGACAGAAAAATACTTTTTTTTTTTTAATTACTTGCGATTTTGAAATTCACCTCGTTGCTCACAAGTTTCTTTTTGCAATATATTGAACAGAGATGTGGAGTTGCGTCCCTTTGTCTCGTGTGACATACCGTGTTGGGTTATCTGTCCATTACCCCAAAGCAGAACAAGGTTGGCAGATTGACTTTTTTGACGCCAAATTTCTGAAATCTGGCTTTTTTTTTTTTTCCCCCCCACATGCTAAAATATATAATAACCATAACTGTTATTCTACAATTTTTTTTATCCTCAGTGTTGCACTTAAATTATAGGAGATTTCGCCACTTTTTAGCTTTACCATCATATTCATAATCATAACCAAAAAGAGATACGTCCCAGGTAACGCTAAAAAAGTGGTATACCCTGGAGAAAAAAGGTCCCCAAATTGGTAAAAAAAAAAAAAAAAAAAAAAATTATAACGTGTTTATGTTAGAATTAAAGAGGGAAGACCAAGGTATTTTTTAATTTTATTTTTTTTTTTAAATTTTTCATTTGCAGCATATTTTAAATTTAGGTTGAAAATCTTGTTTGTTTTTTTTTTTTAGGTCAAAAAAAAAAAAAAAAAAAAAAAAAAAAATTAGGTAATATTCACATTACTTGTTTTTCACGGTTTTCAGTTGAGAGAAAAAAAAAAAACACATTGATTTGGAAAATCTTGCAAAAATCAAGTACTTGTTAGATTTTAATGAAACTTTCAGAACTTATTCACAAATGATTGAAATTATTTTAGAAATGTTTGTCATTTTGAAAGTCATGGTATAAATTTTTTTTTTTTATATCTGTTACACCACTCGAACTTAATTTTATGAAAACTTCAAAAAGTTATTTTCAAAGCCTGATATTTTTTTTTTCAATTAAATGCACAAGACTCTGAAGATTCTAAATCATCGATTTTTTTGGTAAAAAAAAAAAAAAAAAAAGAAAAAAAAAAAAATGTGCAAAATTGTCCAAACTTTTACCTCAATTGTAAAAATACAAAACCCAATAAAACTAAGACAATATTTAATTCAAAAAACTTTATGACTTTTCTGAATAATATACTACGGTAATTCTTATCTGAAAAAAAAAAAAAAAAATTTTTGATGAAAAATGAATTTTTACAATAATTTTTTAAATACACAATATGACAAAATGTTATATATTTTAAAATTAAGTTTCTTTATGAAGCCTTATGGAAATAACATTATGTTCTCTACTTTTTAAAGATCATAAATTTGAAAGCTCATTAAAATTTGACAACCGTTAACATTTTTAAAATAATTTTTTAATATTCCAAAATTGTACTTAAAATTGTCTCCAACGAAAGTATGGATGTACAGCTTTGAAATAATGTCACGAGGTAGACTTGTTTCTCTTGATAGAAGCAAGTTCTTTTTACTTCAGAAATTGCTTTGCATTCATTCAGTTAAGAACACAGCAAAATTTGAAATTGATTGCATAGCATTTAAATATTAATTTTATTAATAAATAAAATATGTATAACTCAATTTAAAAAATGTTACTGTTTTATTTTTACTTGTAAAATTTGATTTTTTTGGACAATTTTAAATGTTATTTTCAGTGCAGAAATTTTTCTTCAATCGTAAGGTTAAAAAAAACAAAAAAAAAAATTGAAAGTTTTTTTTTTTTTTTTAATTTACTAACCAGGTTCTAACCAGGTTCACTTAAAATTAGAACGAATTACATCACTTCTGCGCTACCGTACGATAAATTCCCTTGACGTAAGTTATCAATATATTGACACCCATCAATTACCCTTCAATCACGCACACGCGCAAGTACCACGGTTGGAAATATCTCTATTAAAAAATTTTCTGCTAAAAATGTAAGTAATGTTTCTTTCAAATTACATTAAGTATACTTTAATCATTCTAAATTTCCTAAGATGATAAAAAAAAAAAAAAAAAAGTGTAACTGAATTTTAATTGATTTTTGAACTAATTTTGATTTTTTGTTTACAAATTCGGGCAGAAATGTCGATAAATCAATTTTACTGATTTTTTTTTTTTTTTTTTTTTATTCAAGAAAAACGAGATTTTTCAATAAAATTTTTAAAATATATAGGAAGGATTAAAAAATCTGAAAAAATTCAAAAAATACTTTGGTCTTCCCTCTTTAATTCTAACAAACATTTACGTTAAAAAAATTTTTTTATCAATTTGGGGACCTTTTTTCTCCAGGGTATACCACTTTTTTAGCGTTACCTGGGACATACCTAGGTCTAGAAATTTATTGTTTAAAAAAAAATAAATAAATAATTCAGACTTGTTTGACTGTTCCCTAAATTAAATTTCTAAATTTATCAGTTTCAGCATGTTTGAATACTACACGAGACTTTAAAGACATGTTTGAATATTAAAAAAAAAATTAAAGCTTAATCTAATAATTATACCATTTTCAAGTGAGATCTATTTTTAAAAGAATTTTATTTTTTCCTTTCAGCAACAATAAAAAGGAAATAATTTTGATAACTATGTGACTGAATACTATTCAATATCGGAAGAGTATTACTAATCTAACAATTTCGTATCTCACATTTTACTTTTTTTTTCTGTCTCTTCAAAGCACTTTTTCCCCCCGATCCATCGGTACAGGAGTTTTTTTTGTTTTGTTTTTTTACGAATGGCTCCGTTTTCCTGCATTTTTTATAGATACTTGCATGCAAAAATCTGCAATTAAATCCGTAATTTAAAGTAAGTAAACTGTTCTTTTATGTTTTTATTATTTTAAAAAACAAACGTGTCATTTCCAACATAGTTTCATGATCGTAAAAGGGAATAAATTATTTTATTTTTGTTCGCATAAAATTACTGTAATTTTTCTAAATGTTTTTCTTTTAGTTTTCGCATATCTAACTTAAGCAAATTTTAATTACATTTTTGTCATTTACGCTATTTTTGTTTTGGCAGCACCTTAATATTTTCAAAAATTTATTCACTGTACTGTACTAAGTTAAATAAAATTGTGTAGAACAGAAAATTATATTCTTAAAATAATAGTTATTTATATTTAAAAAATTTTTTATCTTTTATAACAAATTCTTGATTATTACTAGTCTTCCGTATTTAAGACTTCACTTATTTTAACATTTTCAGGCGCTTTTTTAGGACAGGGATGGAATTAATTAGTTTGATTTTTTTTTTTTTTTTTTTATCTTTTTGACCTACACAGGCGTAAATAAAACGTTATTTTCATTCTGTTTTAAAGAGTACACTACAGTACACATTGTCATTACTTTTTAGAAAATCCAGTTAATTAATCCTTAAATTTAGTTCGAAACACATCTCTAAGACAAAATTAGTTAGTGATTTTTAAATTTGTGCTTTACATTTTTCGTATACAATGGAGGTTCGAGGAATCAATGCGCGACGATAAAAAACGTACCAAGGATTTAAAAATAATGCCTAAAGAGTTTAAATTATTTTTTTCTTATTTCGAATTTAGCCTCTAGGTCATTATTTTTCAGATAGAACAGAAATTTAAGTTCAAAGAAGGCATCTAAATTATTTAAAACTGCGTTTTTCGGGGAGTTTTTTTTTTTTTTTTTTTAAACGGAAGTCCGGAAGTTAAATCTAGGTTTTATTTTACAGATAGACTGTAGTAACTCTTAAAATGGTGTTTGATTAAAGGTTCTCTCCCCTTAGATGTGAAGCTCTCTTATGCATATGTAATATGAATGAAAGGAAAAATAAATTTCTAAGTGTAAATAAAAAATTTAGACATTTTTAAAACATTGATACGTTTACTCCTCACTCACAGACTCATTGAACAGCCAGTATAGATGAAAGATGTAAACAAATTTAAAATTTCTTAAAGATCCAATATTTGTCCTACAGATTTGTTTTGTAGTGGATGTGTTAATTATAATGGGTAAATACTTGTTGAGAATAGGCTGCGTGAAAATTAACGATTTCCACTAACATTTAAATCTCTATATCATACATAGAATAAGATACAAAACTCAACGGAATGATTTCAAAACATAATTTGATTTATTAATGTTTGATGTACAAGCATGCGAACTGAAAAGGTAGGACAAAGTCGTGTCACTTTAATTTGGTAATAGTTGTACCGGAGTTCATATTAAGAAGAAGTAATATTGAACTTGTAATTTAAAAGAATAAAGTTTGGAATTGTGAGTTCTAAAATTGGTAAAAGTTCAGGAGTGATTTCAGAGTTCGTGAATATTGGTAATTATCTTTAACATCTGGTCAGCAATGACTAATGGCCATGTACCACGTGAGAGGATCAAAGTATATGAGCTGGAAAAATAGATTGGTCGAAACTGACCAATCAGCAAGCAAGATTAGAGGTGATTGACCAATGAATACTTGTTATATTTATGTGAAAGTAAAATTTTACTTACCAGATAGGAAGAGTGCATTTCCTAAAAAGAGGTAAGGCTGGTTTGTTGTGGAAGATTCCACAGTTTCAAAGTAAATTAGTATATTTAAGATTAATTTACTACTGGATCTACTTACAGTTATAAAGGCCCACATTTAGAATCAATTTAGGACAATTTTGATTACAAATATTTGCAAGTGAATATTTCAATTGAGAAAAACAGAAGAGAGATTGGACATGAAGATTAATTGATGATAAAGATTTGGAGTTTGTAATGGAATAAAAACCAAAAATATAAGTCAGTGAAATCGAAGCAAATTTTGATGCATGAATTGAAATTACTTTAACCCATTTAAGTGATTACTAAAAAATAAAAAGATCAATAAGAGTTTCATTCAAGTTGAATGAAGGAAAAAACTAGATAGAGTCCTGCATTAATTATGTCCAACAGGGATACATTTTCACATTATTCCAGTCAAGATCGGAACAATAAGATGCTTGAAACATGCTGTAATTTCAGGAAGATTTCGATCAGTAATTAGGACACAAGCAGTTCAATACTCTGATTATGTGCATAATCATGAAAATTTATAAATTACTATTTAATAAAGCAGAAAAATTTTATACTCTTAAATTATAAAACCCAGCATTTAGACATTTACAAGTTGACCAGTTTCAAACAAAAAAACTCATTTTTATTAATTATGAATGAAACAATATTCCAAGAATAACTTAAAATAGAATTTAGTCAGTTTACAACTTACACAAGACCAAATTTACACATTTAAGACTTTTAGAAAGTTACATAGTGGCAATTATGTTTTTCTTGTATCTATAAGTTATTTAAATTTTAACACTTTTCAAAAAAGTTTGAAATTAAAATTATTTTTACATAAGTTATGCATTTATAACTATGTCCATATATGCAAGATTCTAAACATGCACATCAAAAGAAATGAAGAATAGATTAGTTTCCTGCCTTTCACAGTACAGTGAACAGTTTCCTAACAATGGATTCAATATAGTCTTTCCACTTCATGCCAGCTGAGAAGGCAGAAGTCACTTTCCAGAAGGGTAGCATCAGCCATGCTGATGGAAGGCAGAGAGGGATCTCTCAGAGAGAAGTTTAGTTTTGGAAGCGTTAAAATTCACAAGTCATCTTTTGCCCCAGTTAATAATGATTTTGAGGTCATTTTAGACATCAGCTACCATTTTGAGCTTATCAGCCTTATTATCAAGGCAAAAGTTAATGATAGTGTCATCAGCATAGATGCCAAATTGAGAACTGATGGCACTGGGAAGTTTGTTAAAGATTAAAAACAGCATAGGACCAAAGATGGAGACCTGACAGACATCTACATTAGTATGAAAGGATGTAGATGAGTGGCCAGTCAGACTTTCATTTCACAATTATTAGGTTGGTGCAAAAATAATGTCGTTTTCTCACATGTTACTATGTGAGAAAACGACATTATTTTTGCACCAACCTAATATGAATGATGGAATCAGCTCAAAAATGTGTCTGGAGATTGTTATATAAGAATAAAGTGTCATTGCCAACACTGGAGTTTGAACACAGATCACCAGAGAACAAACATAGGCGATCCCATTTTGAATAAGTAGATCAAATGATGGCAAAGAAAAAGTACATATGGAAATTAGCATGGTGTCTAATTGATCACTATTTCTACTCTATTACTATATTGATCACTATTTTCTATACTGATCACTACACGTATTACTATTTGGTTGTTACTGTTTGAGCGAGTATTATCAACCAGGTACTATTAGTGCGAGTGTTATTTGAAGGCATCCGACATCAGTATTGTTCAACAGCAAATATAGAGTTGTATCTGCGATTACAAAGTCTACTACACCAAGCATTACAAAAGTGACAACGATTATTTGTTGACATTACAAAAGCGGCAACAAGTGTTCATTAACATCACAAAAGAGATACTCTAACTTTTCAGCTTGTGGAGAAGACCTGAATGTCAGACCAGGTCAAAGGCCTTTGATATGTCCAATGCTACAGTCTGGGCTTCACCATTTTTATCTAGAGTACAATGAACTCTTTCCACATTTACCATTAGTATATCAGCAATGACCTGGGAAAAAAAAAAGCTGTATTGCTTGTCTGAGAAAAGGCCCTGGGCTGACAGATGATGAACCAATTCAGCATTGATTAGGGCCTCTATAAGTTTCCTAAAGAAGCAGAAGACTAATAGTTGGATGGTTCACCAGAGTTCTTAAAAACTGGAACAGACAATGACTTTCAGGAGGCAGCAAGGCATTTATTATAATGTTTATGCACATTTTAGTCAGACGATATTTTTTTTTATTTTTGTTTTTTTTTTACCATAGATGGCAATAAACAGATCCTTTTATTGCCAGTATTGTAATTGTGCTGTTACAAACTACCATGCAAATAAAAAGAAAGATAAATTGGTAATCCAACATACAAGTTTGTTTTTGTTTTTTTTTGTATTCCTAAATTTTTTTTTTCCAAGTTAATCTGATGTAATATGATTATACTTCTTACTCTGTGAAGATATTAATTATGAAAATCATTATGATTAAAAAAAAAAAAAAAAAAAAAAACATTTTTTTTTTAAAAACATGGCTGTCGAACTCCACTTGGTATTTATAGAACTTACATATAAAATCAGTTTATATTATATATAGGATTAATACAAATATAAATAGTAATAGTTGCAGTCGTATCGTCATGTATACCACTATTGTTGATAATAAATCAGAGGTAAAGGGAAACAACTACTTTAATATAACTCGAATTTTCTCCCTTGAAACATTTTTCATAATTATTTGGAGAGTATATCGAGTAATGCAATACTGAAATTTTTTTTTTTTTTTTTAATATTAATCTGGGCTCCTTATAATAAAAATACAATCCCTTACTGAATTTTGGACAATATCTCATCTAGCATGGAGCAGCTAGTTTATTTCAGTTATAAATGCAGGTGAGAAATAGGATTGAATGACAGTCCTTATGTCAGGAATGATACACCATTTGTTTTCAATGATTTTTTTTTTTTTTTTGATTTTTTAAAATCAAAGAATTTATTGAAACAAAAGTTCAGTTGACTACTGATGACAATTCCAGAACAACGTAACTATAAACAATTTTTTTGCTATCCTCTGCCAGCCGCAATGATGGAGAAAGCATTACCTTGAACCATCCCCAGTGAGACACGTTTAAAGAGCCACTGTTTCGCAAGGCTCGTCCCTTAATCGAGATGCAATCGCGCCAATAACTCCTGAAGTCTCCACTGCCACAGGAGTTTAAAAAAAAAAAAAAAAAATAAAATAAAATCAAAAATCTATCAGCAAGAGAAGAATATTTAACTATACAGATCCCGGCTCAACCGCGGAATTGATCAAATTACTGGCCGAAAATGTATCCGCACAGGTCGCATCCCAAATCAATGACTTCCCCATTCTAAACGGGAAAATGGTAATGCCATCCGGCCGCTTTCCATCACTGCAGTCGAGGCCTACGGGTTCGATTTGGGAAGGGAACCCAGCTGCATCCAAACCTCTTTTGATGATGTCATTAATGGCTGCATGACATGGAAAGCGGCCGGCACTATGACAACAGGAGAGAGAAGGATGCAAACCAAACTCATCGACGGAGGCTCCACATCTGCATCTGTGACGCTCACATAATTTGAGTCCAAGACGGATCCTGACTCAGACTCGAGTGCACTCATCATCTAGAAGAGTACAGGTACATGACGAGGGCACTGCGTCGAGCCAGGTGCCGCTACTCGGTTGTGAAGCAGATAGTAGACAGGCGAGACGAGGCTGATCCAGAGAGAACCTCAAATTAGCAAAATTGGCCTCGCATTTTATTTTATCCCAGCTTTTTTGTTTTGATGTGTCTAGTGGGAGAGAAAGTAATTCTTGGGTCCAGACGCTGCAAGCTTGCTCGAAAGAACAACCTGAGAAACACAGATGATCCACCAAGTATCTCATCAATTAATTCGTGACTGGACGAAAGTGAAGAAAGATATGCTGGAAGGGCCAAATCTACCGCTGATCGAAGGCCCAGGCCTCCGAAACTCAAAGGGAGCTTTGCCTGTCTCCAGCCTGTGTCATCGAAATTGACATTGCAAATTAGCTCCGCACATCTCTTAACTGTGATATATATCTCATGTAAGAAATCCTGTTCGAGGTAGCAAGGGGCACTTCGGAGAGTGTAGAGGAAACTCGGTAGCAAAAAAACTGTTCTTCAAGAGGAAGGTGGGCTGGGTGTGCATCAATTAGTTGCAATTTCTCAGTCATTCTTGTTAGAATGACATACTTAGTATCCAAACAGTCGAGAAAATCCACACCGGTAACTATTGCACTAATGAGGTTACAGTATAAGTTAATTTATCTTCCCACCTTCTCTATAAAGTTTCATTCTTTGAAAAATTGATCAAATTTCATTTTACATATTTATAAATTAATTTTTCCTCTAAGGACATTTTTTGGGGGCATGCTAATATAATTTGACCCTTAAAAAGGAAAGAAAACTGTATCACCATTTAAAAAAAATTTAACTAAAAAAAAAAAAAAAAAAAAAAAAAAAAAAAAATCATTAAAATAAAAAAAATAAAAAATAAAAATTCAAAAAACATCCTGAAGAATTTACTTCCACAAAAGAAAATATGTACATATTTAAAAAAATAATGATTGAGAACAAAAAGCTTTTTAAAAAATTTTATCTCCTTTATTTACATAAGATTTGATAAAATTTAAAAAATTATTCATCATTCTGATGGAATATTAAAAATCTATCAATCTGTACACAAGAATGTTTTGAAGCAACAAGAATTGGAACTCATTTTTCACTGGTAACTGCATCCAGAAAACATGTTGAAAGTTTTTTTAAAAAAGGAAAAAAATTGACAAAGTTGCCCCCACTCCCAGAATGAAATAAGTAGAGAGGTAGAATCAAATTAAGTTTTTCATATTACATTATTTAAAAAAAAAAAAAAAAAAAAAAAAAATTGCACGTACATATAAATACTTCATAACTTCACAGCAGTTTTGTAGCCAAATTGGGCATTCAAACTGGGTACAGAAAACCCACTGAAAATTTTAATGGTCCCAATAAACTTTCCTAAAAAATTTCCTTAAGGAAAAGGAAAAGATTAAAGAAAAAAAAAAAAAAAAAAAAATCAAATCATACCTACATCTGTTACATTTGCCTAAAAAAATGTACAGATTATGAAAATGAATAAATCATTTTTTACTGCATTGTTACAAAGAAAAAAAAATGATTTTCTATAACAACTTCAATTCAAAGAACTATTCATGTATAAAGCTAGAAAGTTTGAACATAAGATTTTTCTTTCTACACATGCTTGGGGAAAAAAAAAAAAAAAAAACCCTAATGTATCTGAAGAGTGATCCACATATGATCAGAAACAATGCTGTCTAATGTGAAGATGTTAGTGACACTGTCAGCATTGTCAAAATGTAGCAAGTTAAAACAGAAACGTTTGCCACTTATCAGCCAAATAAGCACAGAATACCTTGGACGGAATCAAGAAAATTATAGTGCCATTTTGGCAGCTCTACATAGACACCAAAGGTTGAAAGGGGGTCAATGAGAGCCATGGAGACAGGACACTGCCAATTCAGTCTATATGTGGGGAATGTTTGTTTACAAATATTACCAGTCATTCCAATAAAGAAAATGGATGAAATTAATGAAAATCTACAAGATGAAATAAATATCATGAAAACTGTATTATTCCAGATTACACTCTTTCAGGATAAATGTATATAGCAACTTTTCAATCATTCAGCGATATGTATAGTACTTATTATACATGAATTTCATTAAACCAACTATTTGCACTCTTCTCATAAAGTTACTTAAATTTTATTTTACAATTGGTAATTTTTAATTTTCCAATTTAAAAAAAAAAAAAAAAAAAAAAAAAAAGAAAGAAGAAAAAAAAAAAAATGAACACTTGTTAGAAGTAACCAAATTTTAGAAAGAGTTCCAATGGTATTTTGAAGTACATCTAATCATTCTGTCAATTATTTTGTTGCATCCATTACACAGCTGAGAATGCAAAAACCAACAAAGATCCAACCCAACTTCACCCACTAAAATTTCTTAGAAACTAATTTAAATAGATCTAAAGAGAAATATTCTGTATTGTTAGTTATTCTAAATGCTTTTTATTCTTTGACAATTTCATAAAATAGAAGTTATTTATTCCTGCCAAAAGAGATTATTTTGAATTAATAAAGACAAATTTTTATTATTACTACTACTCTGTAGAAATGGTTATTAGAATCCCATAAATTTATTAAATTCCAAGCGCCAATGTATTTATGCTAAGTTCAATTCAAAATGCAATTAAATATTAACAATTTGTGGAATAATTTCATTGGGTCATGAAAGGATTGCTTACATAGATGCCTATCCAAATGGGCGATTAAACTAGAAATAATTGTCAACTGTGTTTTATTTGTAATGTAAGAAGGTGTCAAAATTTTAGTGAAAGATATGAAAATTTTTATTTTTACAAAAATATTCTTAAAAAACCTTAAAATAAGTGAGGCGTTCAATTGAACTCCAAATGAATTCTTATAAAGGCATATGTTTTATATATTATAGGAAGAGTTATTGGTAATTCAAAAAGCTGAAACTGTTTATAACTTAATTTTAATAGGGATAAATTGAAACCCTTTATCAAAATTTTGCCAATTATACAATTTGGTGTTACTATAAAGAAGCCGTTGGAATCTGGACTTAAATTCAAGTGATGAAGAGTTACTTTCTTGGTCACTATTCCTTCATGTGATGAGAGAGCATGTTACATTCCAATGAAACTATTGCTCTCCAACTAGAGTTTTTCATTTACACAAACCTTCCATTCAGCATTGGAACAATATCAGATACAGACAATTTCATCACAGTCAACCCAATGTGTTGTGATTATGAATCTATGGCAAGAATACTGGAAGCACGCAGAATCATCACAACCATTCTGGAACAAAATCAATCAACCACAGATGAATGTTCTGCAGTTTACAAATTAGGAGAGTAATTGTAATTGCAATACATTTTGATTGTATGCCAGCAAACAAATCCATCATCAATCAGCCAACATGTCACTCATACATTTCTTGGTCAAGCTGGAGACCCAAATGGGGAAACATATGTACAGTTTGGGAAGTTACAAAGGGGAGCGGGAAAGGAAACTCCTGAGAAGAGGCCCCTAATCCAGTTCATTACTTTAAATGCAATTCAATTTAGCCAATTTTGGGCCCCAAATCATTTCAGTGTTCTTTTACTTTCATTAAAATTCAGAATAACACACCTTTCAGTTGACACTCCAGACTACATCTTCATATTTAAGAATGAAGTGGGTGGGAAATACAAAAAATGTAAGTGGAGAATAACTGAATTTATGAGATGTGTAATATAATGCCAAAACTTGTGTAATCATTAACTAGTCTTAGTTGAGACACCTAAGACTATTTTGTAATGAAAAAGTCATTGACACTAAATTTTCATATCACATGCAGGAAGATTGTTTACATTTTCACAATCAGATTCCAGAATCACAGGGTTTGTTTTGTTTCTAATTGGTTATCAAGAACATGAACCATCAGACTACATACAGAATTTTAGGCTTATGTAGATTTCAGCATTTTGCTTTTACTTTTTTTATTTTAATTTAATAAAAGGAGGGGGGGGATCAAAACCAGCTCCATTTCTAACAATGGAACTAATTCAGCATTTCAAAACTTGAAGCTTTCTTGACTAATTGATCTAATATAGGTATAGTAATATATCAAAGTGAACCCATCAAGAACAAGCTTATGGAAATTAGTCTGCTTCAAGTAAGAATTCAACTGTAAAGACTTTTTTTTTTACTTCTTTTTAAACCACTGGTAGTTGAAAAGGTAAAAGTATGTGCACTGGTGTAGTGCAAAATATCAAATATCAGAAAGCTATTTACACAGGAAGACATCCATAAAATAGCCATGGCAGCAGAAATGTAAGTGGATTTAATCTAAAGTGTATATTTCCAACTTTAGTCATGAGGTAGAAATTTACAGCAAATGACATCTGTATACAGAAGTGTTTCATTTAAATTGAATATCAAGTCTATTTCTCATCAATAAACAATGTAACGATCATTCTGAAATCAACTACAAAAAACAGAACCAAACTAAATTGTATTTTTTACTTTAGCAATATTGGTTGCTCAAGAAAAAATGGCCACAAAGAGAAAATGTCTAATAAATCTTAAGTACAACAGCTAAGATTAAAATAATTTATACAAAAAAAAAAAAAAAAAAAAAAAAAAAAAAGCTATTGCATTAAGTGAACCCAAAGAAGGCACTTAATTTCTTTTAAAATTGGGGCAAGTTAAAAAAAAAAAAAAAAAAAAAAAAAATTGTTTAGATTCTATTAAGTAAATTACAAGTATTGATAATATTGAAGCTCATTCAAAATAGAAAATAAATTTGTGCAGATTTTATATCCAGAATTTTCAGATGGATAAAGAAAAATCAAAATAGTCTCTTATTGTATTTTTGTAGGAACTAATATAATAGTCATCTGAAGAAAAACTGATCTAAGGCTTTTGATAAAACTAAAATTTCTCAACCTATGTAAAGCCCATTTCAATTATTTGAGCTTTTTAAAGTTTGAATTATCACAGATTTATTTACCGAGCTACTCAATAGTCATGAGTTAACAAAAAATGTTAAAGCATTTACACTAATCTATTGATCACCAAAGACAATAACTCTTTACTTCAATTAATATATATATATATATATATATATATATATATATATATATATATATATATATATATATATAAATATAAAGAGTTATCCAACTTACTTCAATTAATATATATATAAAATTGGATTTGTCTTTTAGAGAGTAATTTGGTCCCATGTGACATTTGTTTTTAATGTTTGAAAAGAAAAAAATGTTTCTAATAAATAGTTTGACAGTTCATGTTCTAAACACAGCCTTCTGACTAAGTAACAATTGGTCTTGGTTTTGCTTGCATACAGCTAACATAAAAACTAAATCAGTTTATCCAACTACCAACTAATTTGAACAACAGATGTAACAAGATTAAACAACAGAATATGTCAAGCTATTTGTTGAAATAATAGCCACAAAAGATGGCTACAATTATAGAAAAAAAAATGTATAAAAGAAAGAGTTTTTCTGATGTAAATTTTTGACAGGCTACCGGAAAGGAGTTTTGTGGACGTCTAGACACGACCTTCTTTTCCAGATGCCTACTGTACAGTCACTGAAAGAAAAAAAAAAAAGAAAATGGTTGTTTTTGGTGTTTTTTTTTTTTTTTCTATGTATCAAGTAACTTGAAGCCATAAATGAAAGACAGCTTTTAGAAAAATTTTAAAGTTTAAAAAAAAAAAAAAAAAAAAAAAAAAAAAAAAAAAAAAAAAAAAAAATAGAAAAAATATCAAAATCTGACAAAAAATAAAAAAAATAAAAAATAGCATTTACAAAAAACTTAATTTCATTTTGCATTCAAAAATTCAACATTAAAATAAATGAAGCTTAAAGTCAAATGGATTTATAAGATGGAAAATACAGATAAAAATAAAATTTGAAATTAAAAATGTGATGAATCTAAAACATTTGCATTTGTTAAATGTTTGGGTATGTAGGTAATATTCAATTACAAGATTAAGACAAGAACTCCTTAAATAATTAAACTTTTACATAAACGACATGATTTGCAAGCCTTTAACTATGACTTTTTTTTTATTATTATTATTTAACATTCCATCAGCCATTCAGGAATGAATCAACTTGTTGCCTTAAAAAAGAAACTTAAAAATAATCAAGAAAGCTATTGAGCAATATTTAAAAACAAGATTTTTTTTTTTTTTTTTGAGAAATCCCACCACCATAAAGCTTTTAGTATAATTGATCCAAATTATGATCTTCATTTAGTAAGTAGTTAGTAAAATCCTGTTGAAGGCAATAAGCTGTTGATTGAAGACTTCATGCAGAAAATAGAAAAACTAGAATTGGACTTGGAAAGGAAGTAAAATAAATTAGATGCATCCTTCTAAAACAGTGAAGTGTTGCAAATGCAGAAAGTTTTCCAAGACTTTCATAGATTCAATTTTACATATTTTGATTTTAAATATTTGTTATGCAAACGGATCTTTTCTTTTATATATACATTTGCCTTTAATATACTTAAGCAGAATTATATATTGTATTTAAAAATTGCATAAATTTGTATTAATTGATCTACATTTGCAAAATATACAAGTAAATAAAATATAAACATGTTCCCTATTAAATATCATTCTAAGGCATTCCTTTTTGAATATGAATAAAGTCAAATGTTATTTTAGAAGGTTAGAATTTTAATGTATTTCTCCCAAATAAGTTTCATTAGAATAACCAATACCAAAAATGCAATAATTGTTGCATATATTTGTGATTAGAAGTACCCGACTTCTAAGAGAGTTTCCAAGTCCAAAGAGACTTCTTGCCACCAAACAGTGACCATTTAGTGAAGGAGTTAGATGAAGTGATAGGTTTAGTAGGCAATTTTTTTTTTTTTCATGCTAATCGGAAAATATAAACATACAACGGATAATCGCACTTTAGTGCCTTCCCGCAGTTTCCAGATATGGCACTTGCTGGATTCCGGATCACTGGAAGCAAAGCAAGGTTCAGGGAAGGATTAAGGTTTAGGGAAGGAGACACAAAAAGGTTAAACAAAGATTGGAAAAATAAAAACTTGTGTACACACGCACAGTACAGTTTTTCAGAAGACAGAGTTTTTTGTGGGGAGGATATTTCAGAAAAAGAAAAACACACTAGAGAAAACAAATAGAAACCCATGCAAGAGGCTTAAATCCGAAAGTTATCAGAAAAATTTTTATCCACTTACAGAATTGTCAATGAGATCAAATATTTATTCACTAAAATCAATATCATTAGCATATTCGTCTGTGCTTTTTTTGTATGTCATTAAGAGTGTCTAATATTTTAATGCATAAATATTTTGAGTCAAAAGAGATGTTCAAATGTCCCAAATTTGCAAAACATTGCTAAAGTAAATTTGTTACAACTTCCTATTTAAAGAAGCTCTTCCAAATTTATATTTGTTATTATAGTCTTACCAAAAATTGAATTAGCATTTTCTTTCAACTTCAACATAATTTAAATAAAATGATTATGAATATATAAAAGCAAAAGATTATTTTCTCAAACATTTTTTTCAAAATCACAAATACCAAAGTTTAAAAATTTTGTGCTATGATTACATATTAAGAAAAAAAACTTTACCCAAATGTTTTCATAAAGCCTTCTGTAGAGAAATACTAACTAAAAGAATTTTTATTAGAAAAAATGACTAACAATTAGCAACTAAAAAGCAAAGAACAAAAGATGAAAACATGTGCAAAAATTGAGACAGAAACAGCTAATCAAGCTTTATTGCATTTTTTTTTTTTTGCCTTTGAAATATCAAACATTTCAGCATCCAATTTTATCTTAATCTCTTCAATTACAAGAGGTATAATACCATGATAAAATATTTGCTTTACATTAGCAGGACTAAAAGTTTAAATCATTAAAACAATTTCTGTCTTAATCCTTTAGGATTCCATTTAAAATGTTAATTAGTAGCATTTAGGTAACATATATATATATATATATATATATATATATATATATATACACACACACACACTTATTTGATCAGGTCTTGATCAAAGCCAGAGAGGATATAATTTTAACATCTATCAGTTATTCAGAAGCTAACCATAGGAATTAATCTTCAAAGAAATTATTGCTTTCTTTACATACAAAATCGGATCAAAAATATCCAGATTTTTGCCATGGTAATGGACCAAAAGTACACAGAGAAGCTGCATGGCACAGATTGACTTGTCACAAATACACACTAAGTTATATTGTTACTCACTTCCATTGTTTATAGCAGTGCTTGGAAAGAAAGTGTATAAAATGTGGTTGTCTCACCACACCAGGGAGTCCATCAGTAACCATAGTTTGTTTTATTTGTGAAATTTGGATGTAATTATTAGGTTGATGAGGTCGTAAAAAAAAAAAAAAAAAAAAAAAAAATTTTCAATTTCACTTTAATAATGGTAAAAACTATATGATAGTAAAAAGATTCTAGATTCAAATGTAAAAAACAAATCCTTTGAAGGGTAAAAGTCAAGACAAGATTTTATCTAATATACCTCATAAATAAAGATCAGATAACTTACTTTGATGCTGTAAAGATGGCTGAGGAATTGGTAGCAATAGCAGTAATGGGAAAGTTATGAGCTTTGATCTCTCCAATTTGAGAACAATCACCAATTTGCCACAACTTGAGGTAGCCACTTCGACAACCACTAAGCAAAATATTGTGCTCTGGCATCACTGCAAGACCACAGATCCAGTCCTTGTGTGCACAATTCACAGACTAAAAATAGAAGTGGAAAAGTAAATAAAAATGAACATAATCTGAACATAGACAATCAAAATCATCACAATTTACAAAAGATATGTAGCATTCATCTCCTACCAACTTTTAAAGTTTAATTTTCATTTATTTCTTAAACTGATTACAGAAATTAATGTCAACCACAATTAAGGAAAGTAATATCTGGATATTCAAAACATTTGAGAATAATATGGTTATTAATACTATCACTAAAAAGGAATTTTTTTATTACATTATATAATACAAAATAAAGATAAAAATCTTAATATTTATGTCATACCTTATATAACCAAAATAAACACATGAATATTTATGTCATACCTTATATAACCAAAATAAACACATGAATATTTATGTCATACCTTATATAACCAAAATAAACACATGAATATTTATGTCATACCTTATATAACCAAAATAAACACATGAATATTTATGTCATACCTTATATAACCAAAATAAACACATGAATATTTATGTCATACCTTATATAACCAAAATAAACACATGAATATTTATGTCATACCTTATATAACCAAAATAAACACATGAATATTTATGTCATACCTTATATAACCAAAATAAACACATGAATATTTATGTCATACCTTATATAACCAAAATAAACACATGAATATTTATGTCATACCTTATATAACCAAAATAAACACATGAATATTTATGTCATACCTTATATAACCAAAATAAACACATGAATATTTATGTCATACCTTATATAACCAAAATAAACACATGAATATTTATGTCATACCTTATATAACCAAAATAAACACATGAAGATGGTCAGATGGTACTTTGCTAAAGTGGTATGTCTATAACATTTATATTTTATCTATGTCAATGATTTTACAAAATTGTATTAACCAATATAGAATTTTCAGAATATCTTTAAAAAAATACTATGAGAATTTCAGCTAATATTGTAAATATTTCTAATAAAAGTTGAATTTATTTGGTAGTATAATATTATACAATTCTAACATTCATTTTGTAAATAAATACACACAGCTATTGATTTTTTTTTTAAGTTTCAGATATGTCTATAAATATGGCCTCAAAAGAGGAACATGTTATTGTAAAGTCACCAAGTGCAAGAAAAATGTTGCAGAGGTTACCAAATAAAAAAATTGAAAATATAGGCAAGAAAAAAAAAAAAAAAAAAAAAAAAAAAAAAAAAATCACTTTAAAAAAGTCACACAAAAAGGAACTAATTGAAAAGTAAAGAGTAATAAAGAAAAGTGAACTGATCAATAAGAAAATATTTGAAGCAGCTAGTGTTACAAATGTAAACAGAATAAACACTGAATATTATGGAAAGTGATTGCTTTCATGTCTTTATATCTTGAAGGAAATATCAGAATGATTATCAGACTGAGTAATATTGGAAAGAATTTATCTGTGATAAGACAACCCAATTACCTCTCCTGTCTTATGATTTGTATACATAAGTCACACGGTCTTAGCCAAAACGAAAAGAATCTTCAGTTACATTCAAAGGCACATTAAGCCAAATTAGACAGAGTTTTCATTACACTAACAAAGTGCATTTAAAGGAATGAAGGACTTTAGAGCTACTGGTGAAATTTTTTCTGCTGCTCAAAATAGAGCACAAAAAAAAAAAAAAAAAAAAAAAAAAAAAAAAACACTAACCATTGAGAAAAATAAATAAGGATAGATTAAAACCAAAAATGTGAGAATCATTTCTTCAAAATTCTCATTGTAACAGTTTATATTCCACCATTTTCTACTGAGAGAGATATTTACACATCAACAGGAGTACTACTTAATCTAATGAAAATAGTGGGATGGATAATTTTTAATACAAGATTCTAGATAAAAATAAGTAAAAAATAAATTAAAAATTATCTTCTGAAAATTTATTTTTAATTTTTGAATAGAAAATATTCTTTGAACTATTTCTTCACAGAACTGAAACTCATTTTAGGTATAGTTTTATTACACTAGAAAGATAAGTGTGTGTTAACCTGTTTCATTTGCTGATCATTAAGATCCCATTTTTTTATGCAGCGATCTCGGGAACCACTGAACAAATTATTATCCTGCATAGCCAGAGATTGGACACCATCATAATGAGGTGGTTCCAAGTTGTATGTTGGAGAGATGAGAGTAGATGTTGTATCAGGTAATTCAAAAACCTACAAAAAATACAAGTTTCATAACAGTATATGGTACAAAATTAAATTTTACTAATTAAGCTTAAAAATAAAAAGGTATAAAAAAATGCATTCTCTTTGAGAGAAAGTAATTATAACTAATAAAGATAATGAGTTCTCTTACATAACTTCTTGTATAATGAAAAGGAAAGAGTATTCATCGGTTTCCACGAAAATATCTCTTGCATCCTTTTTAAAGGTTTGTAACAAGGATTTATATAAAATTTAAACTAAATTATCTGCACTAGAGTTGGGCAGTTTAGCAATTTATCTTTCAGTATCAGTTTCCTTTCTTTTTTTGATACCACAGTATTCAATTCAGTTTTTCGGTTTTTAATTTAATATTTTTTGCTTTTTAAGGAAATTATTTTCTTGTGTAATGATAGCATTTCCAGTCGATATCTGATTTTGTTTGAGATTGATAAATTTGCAACTTAGTCTGTTCAATTTGCAAATTCTTGTGTATTTCTGATCCAAACTTAATATTCATATGGCTGAAAAGAAAAGAAAATTATCTTTCTAAATATGTAATTTATATGGGCTTTTATTCATTGAATTATTTTTTGATTACATTAAAACGTTATTTTGCTTCAAACGGCCGAAAATGTGAAATGATTTTTTTTTTTGCGAGACTAAATTTAAAAGGTTACTTCGTTTTGCAAAATCAAAGTGACCAATCTTTATCAATATTCTTGAAATTGTACAAAAGACATTAAACTACAACCAAGAAGATGTTCATTTCTTCTAACTTACTTTACTTCTATAAAAAAAAAAAAAAAAAGTGTCTGACATCAACAAACACTCATTTTTCATTAAAATTTATTAAACTTTCAGATAAATTGTCAACTATAAATAACTACCATATTTATTAACAAATTGGTAAAATACAAGAGAAATCGTCACATAAACTATCTATATTTTTGTGTCTTTGGACAACACATTTGAGAGAGAAAATGGTATAGCTTTCCAGAAAGTTTATATGGCTTAAAAAAAAAAAAAAAAGTCAATTCTTTTCTGGTACACCAGTCAACTATTATTGGGGTTTTGCAAATAAATTTCTTCTAAACAAGGAAAATCAATGAGTTATTTTTTCACATAAATAAATTTCATGTTTATCTAGCAAATACACAAAAATAATTAAAAGCATTTAATTTCATTTTTAGAATGCATAGACTTCCAAATCTGCAAGTATCACCTGTTCTTTTTAGATACACATTTTAAAACCGAAATTAAAAACTATTTTAATCATTTTGTAATCTTAAGTGTATTCACTAGATAAAACCATAAAGATATTTGTAAAAATAAAATGAATTAATTTTCCTTGTTTTGAAGAATTTTATAAGCAGAACACCCACCAAACTATAGTGGCTAAAAAAGAATTTTTACTTTAGGTTTAAGAAAAATGACTTGCAGTTTTGAAAATATACACATATATACATATTTTAAACTGGAGATTAAACTTACTTTGTTCTTTTAATATTTAATTTTAGGTGTATTCACTAGATAGAAACATTTTATTTGTAGAAAACAAACAATTTTATTTTTAACTTTACACTAGAGACCCTCCTATCTAGAAATTTACAAACATGTTTTAAAAGTGAAATTAAAAACTATTTTAATTTTTAATTCTTAATATCTAATTTAGGTGCATTCCCTAGATTAAAAAAAAAAAAAAAAAAAAAAAAATTTATAAAAAAAAATCTTCATTCATTTTTCTTGTTTAGGACAACTTTTTCGTGATTGGCGTAACTGGCTTTTATAGGAAACCCTTACAAAAAATCCGACTTCATAAAATTTAACATTAAGACAAAACCATCAACTATTATATTTTTTTTTTTACTGGCTATTTTGTTAATTTTACTGCAGAAAGTTTTTTTGAAAACTGAATCAAAGATTTCAGACATGTATTTCCTTTTTTGTAAAACAAACAGATTTCACATTTATTTCCTAAAACTAGTCAATTAAATGTTTTTAACATTTTTGTTCAATCTTTTTCTCTTACAATGGTATAAATGTTGATGAAATTTAATTTTATTAACATCTGAAAGTCTTTTACAATAGTGTTTCTTTGGATATGCTCACTCAGTAGTGATATAAAAATGAAACTGAAATCTTTCAGTTTCGTAAAAAATTTCAATGCGGTTTCACGGTGTGAAGATGAAACCAAAAACAGTCATTTTTTCGGTTAAACCACATATCTCTAATGTGCACACAATATTAATCAAACATTTTTAAATACAGACGAATTTAAAATTCAAGAACTGGTTCAAATCAAAAATTACAAAACAAATAAGAAAAAAGAGGTTTACCTTTATATAATGATCTTTTGATCCACTGACAACAATTTGCTTGTCTTCCCTCCTAGCTAAAGCCAACACCATTACCTGAGCCTGATGTCCAGTAAGTTTACTTACACAACTTTGGCTGAAAGCAGATAAGAATCACATTTTGTAGATATAGCACTTATACCCATATAATTTTTATTTTTAAATATATATATATATATATATATATATATATATATATAAATTCTATAAAATGTATTTACTTTTAGTTTGAACTGAAGTAACCAACATTTTACCAATAGAAAATGCAAATGTATTCACTACAATATTTCATTCAGATAGTGTATAGAAATTTCCACAATTTTAACACACTATAACAAAAAGGCATCTTAAAGTATAAAATTATCTAGACAGTGATTTTACAACTTATTAGCTACAAAAATCTCTAAGCCTTATCTTAAAGCTATTAACAAGTAATTTATATATCTTCCTCTCACTAAAGAGACTTTACAGTTTTCAACAACATTGTTTCTCTTCCCCAGTAATATCAAATTTAGCACTTCAGAAACTTACATTTTTTTTTTTTTTAATATATATATATATATATATATATATATATATATATATAAAATAATGTTCTACAATTCACTTAACTAAGGTAAAAATTAAATTTAAAAGATAAAAGCTCTTCAAGAAGATAAAAAGTAGAGACCTCCTGACATCCCATATGCGAACCATATTGCCAGCAGCTGTAAATAGGGCATTGCCATCATCAGTGAGAGCAATGTCGTTAATGATTTGCTCACCACGACCAAGTTCCCCTTGTCGAGTCTGATACATTGTTGGAACACTGGTTAAGCCAGAAGAACTATAAATGCAAAAAGAGATATGATTAAATAACCATTTCAAGTTTCATATTTAAAATATACGATAATTTTCAGAGCAAGTCATTGTAACTACAAAATTTGGTAGGAGACATTTATCAGCACAAGTGAAAGTCTTAATAAAACTTCCAGCAATTTCAAGAGCATAAGCCCAACTGTTTGGTGGTTTCAAGCAGATTAATACATTTAAGTAAAAGATGAAAGTAATATTCCCATTTCAGGAGACAGAAATTAAAACTTATTAAATTATAACCAATTTGTTTTCAATTTAGAAACATGAAATTTTATTTTAAAAATCACAAATATTAAAATATTTAAATGTAAAAAATTCAAGTTTTAAAGTTGTTCCAATTTTCACAAAATTATATCAAGATTTCTAAAGAGTTATTGATACTTTAATAGATACTTTTATAAAAGATCTAAAATAGTAAATATTACTCACTGAAATGTAATGAGACATGTTGGAGTGCTTTTGATTCGGATGTCCCAAAGCTTTACTTCTGACTGTGATACAGTGAAAAGTGTACGTGTTGGTTCATTGTACTTAACAACAACAACATTATTCGGATGGCCTGTAAATGTTTGCAGCTCCAAACCAGTGTTCAGATCCCAAGCTTTTGCTGAACGATCTAGGTAATAAAAAAAATATCAAAACTGCAATATACAGGGAGACGTGATTAAATTTGAGCATATTTGTTACTTTCCAGGATAAAATTTAAGTGAATTTTGCAATAAACATTCTGTTCTTGTGGATATTAACATTTTAAATTCTGATAAAAATTTGGTTTCATTTTTGGTAACAATAGTTCAAGATATTTTAAATGATTCACCATGCCTTTCTTACATATTTAGGAGTTTTAACAGGCTGGGGCTGTTACAAATCAATTTTAGGATTTTATTATGAAATTTAATTTTCAAACCACCTAGTTTGAAAAAAAAAAAAAAAAAAAAAAAAAAAACTTTCTGCGATGGTATTTTACAAAATCCCAACAATATTTTCACAGCAGATTGCTAGTATTTAATCCATTTCTTTTTTATTTTTTTTTTTTTTTTTTAAATATTCTTACCTTTACTACTAGTAAATAATAGCCTTTCAGTGGCATAAACCGATAAGACAGGTTTGCAGTGACCTTCTACCACATGGGAACAGAAAACAGGTGAAGTACGTCCACCAGTATTAACTCTTGTGATACTGCCTCTAAAAATAGGATCAGAAATTTATAGAAATTCTCAAAATGTGAAGCACTGCTATAAAATAATATATACAATAATATTCTGAAAAAAATTAAAAAGATACCAAATATGCAATCTACAGAATATCTATATTTTGATGCTAGTTTTATTTAATTCATAAATAGATAAAAAAAAAGAAAAAAGATTCATCTTATTGATTATATTTCATTTAAAACCTTTAGGAAAAGCTTAAAAATTAATCTGATATAAAAAAACTGATGTAATGATATAAAGTCAGATTATAAAATACAAAAATAGTTGGTAGAGTTTAAGTCATTTAAAACTTCAAAAATAAAAAGTAATAAATTAAAATAAATTTTTATTTTTTAAATTTAAAAACAGGTCTTTTGCAAAAACACTGAAAGCCTTGAAATATTTATTTTTTGGTATAGAAGGGAATTTTCTTGCAACAACTGAAAAATTTTACTGTAATATTTCATAAGTCAGAGATGCAGAATTCTATACTTTTTGACATTGTTTGGGTCATTTTTCTGCTAAGTCTAAATCCATGTAGAGATTGATTCATTGTTTTCTTTTTGCAATAAGACATATTTATAACATTTATTTTCTAACAGGAAAAAAAAAAATTATTCGGGGATTTAATTGACATTGAAAACTTTTACATATTAAATAAATAAATCCCGGAAGAATTATAAAATTTGAAATATTTTCATTACAACCTAAAAAAAATTCAAACAATAATTTGAACTATTATCCTTAACAAAACTAAGAAAACCTAATTAAACTTAAAATTTCATCGTTTTTAAAATGAGTGATAAAAATTCAAAATTGCATGTGTATAACTACTGAAAAGCTACTAGAAATTTCTAAATGCAATATTGTAAAATGAAATCTGATAGAGTGTTGAGGGGAGTGAATGCAAGTCATATTTTGTTAATCTTTGCATAAATGAAATTAGAATTAAAATACATAAAATATTAAATTTTCATTTAGTTGAAATTTAGATTTTTTAAATCTTAACCAGGGTACATGTAAAAATTCATTCAGCTTTCAAATAGCACAAGTAGATATAATGTAGACAGATTAACATAAGTAACTAATTTTATAAAAAAAAATTTTTTTTTTTTTTTTTTTTAAACTGAATTTTCATATCAAATTTTCCTAAATCATTTTTAATATTTTGAAAACAGTATAAATCTTAATGGACAAAAATAATTTTTATCAAAGACATCCAGATATTAAGAAATGTCTGGAGACTTTACTATTTTTAAACAAATAAATAAAATCCTTTCCCATATTTACAATAAGTAAAAAAAAAAAAAAAAAACAATTTTAAAAATATAACTCGAAATTCAAATATTACAGTATTAGATTGATCGCAAGGTCTCCTCATTTTACAGTTGAAATGGTTAAATATCCTTTTCACTTGTGAAACTCTTCTGATTTCTTGCTTTCCAGACAACTTAACTTAAATGCAATGTCAATTAATCTTCTGTCTTAATTCCTGTTCTTTTATTGTTCTCATTTGTTTTGTTTTTTTTTTTTCCTCATTATCTCACTCAGTAACCCCTTGCATCTTAATGGCTATTATATCCTTACCGAGAGGTGAAATGATTAAAATATATAGTTATTATGTTAGGTACATGCAAATATTTCTAGCACTCAAGGCAGGAACTTCTGGAGAGAATTAATTTTCAAGTGAAAATGAAATGTATTTTAATCACTGATTAGCTTAATTTTATTGATTTAAAAAAAAAAAAAAAAAAAAAGTAATTATAAACAAAAATATAAAAAGAAAATTAATACAATATGAAATGGTTAGAAACAAATTTAATTTCTAGCTGTTATTTCAGTTATTTGATGCAATGAATGAAGACAAAGAAAAATAAATTTATAGATTTTAAATATTAAAAACTCAAAGCAATAAAATTAGAAACAGCCAATGTATAGCAGATCCCTTAACCTTAACAGAATGGTAGAAAGGTTGGATTGTCCCAGGGTTTTTGTGTGGATATCTATTGAAGTGCATTCCTGGGAGGCCCATAAACAAGTTGTTTGCTAGTTATTGCTAGAAACAATTTGGTGAGGTCTGCCAACATGCTCAGTGGGGTTTAAATATGGTGAACACAAAAGCACCAATAGTGCATCTGTTGTCAGCCAAATCTTCCTGGAATGCTGACAGGCTGGGTCTATTATAAGCTCATGCTGTCCCAACACTGTCCTAAAAAGATGAAAATATGACTCAAAGGCAATAATTCCAGTCTTCTTTGGTGAAATGATGATTTTGTCTGGTTTAAGTGTGGCACAGTAGCCAATGACACAGTATCAATAATATTAACCTTGCTGATCAATGACTGAGACCCCATAGAATGAAGTGCATGCAGTACTCTATGTTGACACCAGCAATGTATTGGCGTGTAATTTGATGCACTGTTCCTCTTCACTGAGTGGTTACAACTTGTCAGTCACTGGAAATCCCATTCTTTCACCATCTGTGTACACATGCAGTTTTCACATACTGATGATGGCCCTGGTACTATCTGTAGCAGGTGTCCCATTTAGAGGTAGTGCCCTATCTTTGTAGCCCCAATAATTATTCATTGGTCAGTGTTAAACTATCACATGGCAGTTACAGTTACACAGCCTCTTTACTCATTATATTACATTGGTCATCTAAGTCCATTTCTTGAGAAAGCAAAATTATCCAGTGTACTGTTTTTTTTTTGTTTTTAATTACTTTCAATGAAAATAATTCCAATGAAGAAAGAAAGAAAAAAAAAAAAAAAAGAATTTGAGTACCTGTTGGGATCTGGTGAGCCTGTACATGTATTAGATGTTAATCTTTTGAAAACATCATTATTCCTTTTCCTTGAAACCAATGGGGAACTCTGAGGACTCACAAGTTCACTGCTGTAAATATTGAAGATATAGACATTCTCCTGATTTACTTAAAGATAAAATCTTTGAAATAGCTTTAGCTGTATTCTACAAGGGTCAGTAAAAAAAACTAACTACTCAAAGTCAATTTGTAGATTTGTTTTTTTTTTCAATTATAAACTCTAAAGTGAAGCCCATCACAAAAATTTGGAGTAACTTCTCTTCCTACTGATACACCTCCTTTAGAATAGCAGCCTGTTAGGACACCTGTAGAAAGCAGAGTGCTGTAAACACTCAAGAGGTTAGTGAATATTTATGGAAAGGCTGTACTTTACATAAACACAGTAAGTAGATGGGGCAGTAGAGTCAATGACAATTCTCAATCCTTAAGAGAAAGGAAAAACAAATATGAGTGACATGTTCTAGTGGCAGTCCTGCTACTGCTGTGAATGAAAATAAGACCAAATAGATTGATTCTCTCAACAGCTCACATAAGAATCACTATTGCAAAACTGTGAAAGTCTTCAAGTGAACTATAACACAAAATGGATTCCCAGAATGGTGACAGACTCCATAAAAGAGCAGGGGATGGTTGCTGTCCAATATAGATAGAATCTTCCTAAGCTGTACAGTCTTCACCAATGACCAAAATGAATTAAATCAAGTGGCACCAACTAGATTCATCCAGAAAATTAAAGATCACACCTCCATAGGGAGAACAATAGCCACCATTTTGTGATCAGAAGGTAGTCATACTGTTAGTTTATGCCCAATGGCTCCACCCTAAAGTTCTAATCAGATACCCTCAGAATTTCCATGAAGGCACTGAGGAGAATGGTTCTCCAACAAATAAGTGAAAGGGATAACAACTTTTACATCGTGAAGAAAGCATCCAAGACGTTTCTTCAAGGTAGGTACATATGGCCTCATTCAAAACTCAAATACCACAACTGAGAAGAAATGTTGAAAAGTAAATTTAGAATCTCAAGACTATGTCCATTTTACTATGCTTTGTTTGCTCCAATTAAATCAGTTGTAACTAAAGGACAGGCATCAGTTTTGATTGAATTTCATATAACAATGAATTCATTTAATGCAATCATTAAGTTATAAACACTTAATTATGTAAATTGTTTATGAAATCTAATCAAATATAAACTCTACAATTGTTTATATTCTTTCCTCCAAATTTGACAACTCACCTGCATCTGGGCTTCAAAGCATCTGAAGCACTATTAACTCGGCGGAGTGGAACAGGGGAAAGACACGCTTCAAAATCTGAACTTTTCCTTAAATTGACAAGAAAGATAATTTAATGAAATAAAAGAGGCAGTGTCAATACAGTCAAATACTAACTTAACAAGGCTCAACACTAGAAATTCAGGTACAGTACATCTTCAAATAGTAAAGAAAAATCAAAGATAACAGTTCTTATTAAATGATAGTATTGTAAAATCCAAAAATAAATATTCAATGCTGCAATAATACAGGCACTTCATGCAGCAAAAAACCTCAAAAAGAAATTTGTCAGTTTTAAATTGCAAGATGTTAAAAAGATTTTTTTATTCTGGTTGTTATAACAGAAGTTACATAGAATATTTTCAATAAATGCTCTAGTAGGAGACAACTTCACTTATGATCCTTTGTAAATGATAGCATTGTTATACATTTGGTCTCTATACTTATTAATGAAACTAAAACATTAAAATATTCTTTTCTATAAAATTAAAACTTTACTGTGGTATATTTACAAAAATTGAGCTTAATAACAATGAACACTTGTCTAAAATTAATATTAATTTTATATCACGATAAAAAATAAGATATTCATAAAAAAAAAAAAAAATAAAAAAATAAAAAATTGATAAATGCAGAAGAGTTTGTAAAGTTTAATTGAAGCAATTTAAATTATACCCCATAGTATCAAGAGTGTCAACACTTTTGGTGAGTGCCTTAAAATCAATATCATCTGAAGCAGAAGTTGGGGTGGTCACTTCTTCACGAGATGATTCCATGAGAGGAATCAAAGTATTTTCCAAATCAGGTGATTCTGCAGAATATAGCAATTCCATGGGTGTAGCAGTCCGTCTGCGAGCCTTAATAGACAAAAAAGAAGAAAATATTAAAACTGATCGATGTTTCAAAGTAATTACTACATGACATTTCAAGTGAGAAAGGTGATATCATACAAATGTAAAGCATAATATTTTGTATCTCAAAGTTTAAAAAATTTCAAAATTCAGTAATCTTTTGCAATTTTTTTTAAAAATTCCTTCTGTTCATAAAAAAAAATCATATTTAGAAGTTATAGCAATTATCTAAGCTGCAGCTGAAAGTTAACATTAGGAAATCACTAGCATTTTACATAAACTTACACAAGTGATAAATTTCATAAAATTCTCAAACTAATTTCTCAAATAAAAATATTTACGAAAAGACTTTATACACACACACACAAAAAAAAAAAAAAAAAAAAAAAAAAAAAAATAATATATATATATTCTTCCCTAACCTGTTCAGTTTCTATTTCTACCTCTTAGATGTCACAAAATGAAACCCCACAGAAGGGAGAGAAATCATTTTGACCTTGTTCAGATTGTTATAATGAAGTGTCTTATAGAACAATTTTTTTTACATCCAACTAATTTTACATTAAATATAAATGAATACTCCATGATAATAGTAGGGCTAAAGTGCTACTTACAAAACTACATACTTTTGAAATGCTAATATTACACTAGTAGCAAATTAA
This sequence comes from Acanthosepion lycidas, assembly GCA_963932145.1. NCBI lineage: Eukaryota > Metazoa > Mollusca > Cephalopoda > Sepiida > Sepiidae > Acanthosepion > Acanthosepion lycidas. The sequence goes on from OZ010582.1 coordinate 45,757,134, forward strand.
CTTATTTCAAGTATCAAATTAAACTAAATATTTACAATGCTATAATTCATTCATTTATTCAGTTAGCATATTACAATGATGTAATAGTGAAGCAAATTACATTGAAATGGTACAGAAAAAAAATGGTGTATGGGGAGATGCAGGTACATGTGTGTATATATGCATATACACCACATATTCAATAAGTATTAGGTTGGTGCAAAAATAATGTCGTTTTCTCACATGTGAGAAAACGACATTTTTGCACCAACCTATTTTCTCTTGCATAATTTGTATTTTCTTATACATTTTATATCACCTCAAAAAAAAAAAAAAAAAAAAAAAAAATTTCAACATCAGATAAAGTTAGACTTAATTTGCAAAGAAATTATTGAAGATAAAATATAGAGGGTCCTTTTTCTTCAACAATACTAAATATTTAATTAGATACTTTGAGATAAGCAACCATTGAGATTTATGTGATGACTAATATCCTGATCAATTGCTTGGTGGGGGGAGGTGTGAAAAAGTATAAAAAAGTGAAGTATATTTTTGTTATTAAGCTTAAATAATCATTCATGAAACCTAAAAATCCAGATTTTTTAGTGTCAAATACAACACTAAAATGTAATCTTCATAAAATTAATTTTTATGCTATTAATTTTCATAGTACAGTAAAGCAAAAATGGAAGGGATTTTTCAAACAAAAAACACTGAAATTAAATATAAAGAGCAGAAAAAAAGGTATTAAAATTCAGAAATCTGAATTAATATTCTTAAAGAGTGTGGTAAACCTATATTCAGGCCATATACTGTCATTCATAAAAGGCACAGTATATAGAATTTCAAAGGAATAAATAAATCTATTAAAACAATGCTTAAGGTGCGAGAGCAAAGTAAAAATGAAACTGAATAATTTAAGTCACATTTTACCATATAAAGTTGAATATTCCTTGCAATAATATTTCTAATATATAAATACAGGAAAAAAAACAAATTTTCATTGAATGTATTATAGAGTAAAAGGCACATCACAACTAAAGTTTAAATACAAAAAGGTATTATGATGAGCAAATCAATTTGATCATATACTGAAAAAATACAGCAATTCATAAAAAAAAAAAAAAAAAAAAAATGATTAATTAGAATGTAAACAGATTAGTGAGGATTTATTTAGTATATTTAGCGAATCAAGAAGGTGGGTGGTAAACATGGTAAGTATATGATTACAAGGAAAAAAAAAAAAAAAAAAAAAAAAAAAATGTAAGACTCCCTTACACTCAAAAGCCACCTAAAATATAAAAACAATTTAGTGTAGATTCCCAATTGAGTTTATATTGATACCTTTCAGATAACTGTAAAATCTACAGAAGTTAAAACACTTTCTGAAAAAGAGATCAAGCAAAAAAATATCACTGGTCAACCAAGTTACATTTTTCATACAGAGGTATTACAAAGTTTCCATAGAATGTTTGCTGGAACATTTCAAAATCAAGAAAGTTAAAATAAAAAAAAAAAAATAAATGCATCAAAAATGTAATTGCATGAAGAAAAAAAAAAAGAAAAAAAAAGAAAAAAAATGAAATTCAAAATTTAAATCAGCTTGTTCAATTTTCATTGGTTCAAATAAGCCACAAAAAGTATCTTAAAATTTAATTTTAACAAATCTAACTTGAAAAGAAAAAAGTTACTAAATATGAAATTACAAAGCAGTTATCACATCAAGTAGTTATTGACCAGTATAAAAAGTATTAGTGATGGTGTCAGTTCACTAGCAAAGACTACTTAAATTAGGTTGGTGCAAAAATGTCGTTTTCTCACATGTTACTATGTGAGAAAACGACATTTTTGCACCAACCTAATAGATACTGAAAACTAAATTGATATGCATTATTTAGAATTATTTATACATTGTCAATGTCTACAAGCTTTCATAGACTATTTGAACAATCATTACAAAAGGTAGTCTTGATGAAATCATAAGATTTCAAAATAAAAGCATGGTTTTAAAATTTTCCTGATAAATTACTAAGTTACAGAATAGAAATAAATATGGTTATACACAATCTATAAAGCAATGCTAAAAAATTCTCAGTGTGACCCACTTCCAATATTTCTTTTTCTTACCCCTTCTTGACTAAACTAAGAACTTTTCAGTAATCCAAACACTAGTTATAAGTTAAAATTTCTTCATTTTCTATTTCTGCAATAATTATATGCAGTAATCTTAAAGAGATTTCAGGCTTTCAAATAAAAAGAGAAATAGAATCAACATTTTTTCCAAATAAATGATTGGTCTCAATAATTAAAAAAAAAAAGAAAGTGAACACTTTCTAAGAAATAAACACTAACATTACATGTCCTAACATTAGTGGAAATATAATTCTCATCAAAAATAGCATTATATTTTTTAACACTTTCAGAGTAGTTTTATCTAATGAGAGTAACATTTGATATCTACAGTTGAAAGTTAACAGCAGTTAATAAGTCTATAAAAGCTAAAATTTAAACCAATTCTTTATCCCTCCATTTACAAGGGGAATGCATGTATATGCATGAAACAATGGAAAAATCTAAAACTAAGTTCTTTGTAATGATTAAGTGATAAAGATAAAATATCTTAAGATAAACATTAACAATAAATCATTATGCAAATCTTGCTACAGCATGCAACATGCACTGAAGAATTGATGAAGCAGTCATGGAATCTGTAAGCCATAATCTCAGGCAAATCAAACAAATTCTAAAATAAAATAGAAAATCCTAATGAAATACTCTTGTGTGAATATATTACAGGTGACAAGCCAATTATTTATCTGATATTTAAATAAACTATATATAATTTGATAAGTAAATGATATGACTATTCTGATTTACAATAAGTAATTTTTAAACCTTACATCAGCCCTGTGGCCTTTAAAATGTAACACCCACCTGCAAAACCTATCTAAATAGATATCACATTTTATATTAAAAACTTAATATTCCCATAAATATAAATTAACTGGACCAATTATTCAAATTTAAACAATTTGATAAATAAAAAAATTCCATAAAAACAGATTATTTCTCAATGAATGTCTAACTCATTCTAAGCAAAAATGTATACAATAAGCAAAATTAGTGTTTAATGAATAAATTGAGAGAGAGAGAGAGAGAGAGAGAGAAAAAAAAAATCAGAAGCAAAGTTGGATAGAAGCTTCAAAGATGATTAAATCTAACCAGCCAGGCAATAAGATGACAGCTTCCAAACTGCCAAGACACTGCCCTGTTATTCTAATAAGTTAAAAATTTTGCAATGAATGATGATAGCATGCAATGGATGCAAACTGAAGCATGCAGGAATCAAACCCACAACTAAGCTGGGTGTTGATTTAAAAAAAAAAAAAAAAAAAAAAAAAAAAAAAAAAAATATCTTATATTGCCTTTAGAGTAGATTTCTCTACTCTTGTAAGAATTTTAACAATAATAAAAGTAGAAAATTCAAGAAGATAATATTAACTTAAATAGATCATAAAAAAAATTGAATATAATATAAAGTTGAATTTTGTTGTTTTAAAGACTATGATAAAAGAATGCTGAAGAGTTTCCAAAATCTTGGTCAGGCAAAGAATCTTTCAGCACCCAATTTGAATAATAAAAACAATACTGGTATGAATCAAAAAATATTTAAAAGATTTTGAAGATCTTTAATAATACTTAAATAGAAAAAAAAAAAAAAAAAAAAAAACACTATGTGTTAACTTTTTGAATAAATATTAAGTTAAAAATTACTTTTAAAAACCTAAGTTTAGTTAATTCATTGGTTTTGTTTTTCTTATAGTAAAAGTTAAGCTTTTAATCATTATTCAGTTATAATGAAAAGGTGTTACTTTCATGTACAATCGGTGTTTTATTAGAGTAGCCCCCACTCATGCAAGGTTTACAAACAAATCTATTGAGGAAAAAAAAAAAAAAAAACTATCTAAGGCATGATGGGTATTAATCAGCTATAGTACATTGAAATAGAGGGATAATGGTAGAACAGGGAGAGTGATACAAATAGCTGCAGGTGTAGTTACCACGGGGAATGTTCTCATTGGAAAATGTGCAAATCTGTGTTGGATTGCATGATAAAATTTGTTGTGCCGCAGACTATCCAGACGTGATTGCCTAGAATGGAAAGGACGGGCAACATGATTTGATGGGGAAAAATGGTGAAACAAAAACATTGACATAATCACACCAGCTGGAGAGAAGGCTTTAAAAAAAATAAAAAATAAAAAAATAAATTAAAAAAAAAAGTAAAAAATGAAGCAATATGAAAATTACGAGGAGAAATTAAAGCTGAAAATGAAAAAGAATTTGGTCACTAAAAATAACACGAAGCTATGATTTATCCCATTGTTTTATTAATAAACCAAATCCATTTATAAGGATATTTGGAGGGAGGGAAAAATTGGCTTTAGTTAGATTTAATCAATTTCATTATATCTGAACTATTTTGTTAAATAGCATTAGAAAAGAAGCACTTTCACCCACACCAAATGTGTATTATAAAAAGTTGGATAGCAAAAATGGTGAGGTGGAAGCAACAATTTAATGTATTAAGGATTCTTTGACAAAAAAGCTCACTAAATATGACTAGCACAATTCCCTGTGATTTATTAGAAACAGTTGCAATAAGTAGTTAAAATTTTATAAAGCATTAAAAATTCCTCTTTATTCCCATAAATGATACAAAATCATCTCAGCAGTCAGCAGCAACAATGACTAAAACATTTTCAAAAGTTAAAACCACAATGTACTATAATCTTATAAAAATAAATGTGAGCATTTTTCATAGAATTTTTCTTTTTAAAACTAGCATTATCTGTCAACAAGGTAAGTAAAGTTCAAAGGTGGAACAGAAATGCTATTTAACTCAAAAATAGAGCAGTAGGAAATTTAATCCTATTATGATCATTATATACAAAAGAAAATTGAAGTGATGCCTGTCATGCCTATAAGAAAAGGCTTGATTTTTAGGTCAGTGTTTTTACATCCCTTTAAATGTCAAGTGATTAAAACTACCTAACAACATTTTCCATAAAGTCTATTTTAAAGTGATGAGTGAAGCATTCATATTTGCTAATTTAATGACTTAATACACTACAATATTCTTGTCTGCTAATCCAGAATGAAAAATAAATAAAAAATACACACAAAAGACATTATTAGTAACAATGACATTTAGAATTAGGTACCTCTAATCTAGATTTACCCTAGTTAATAGGAGCATGCATTTGTTTAGCTGTTGGACATCATGTCAAAAACAATGAAAACCTACAAGTTGAGAATTGCAGGAAACTGGACTCTGTATCTTCTTGCAACATGGCCGCACCTATAGGGAATCAATATTAGAGATACAATCTCACTACTTATTTGAAAAATCCTTAATTTTGCATGAAAAGTTCAAAGTGTCTGAATTTCCCAAGTCTTACAAATAAGAGTAAAATAAATAGTATATTCACAATGACAACTTAATTTTTTTTAAAAATAAATAAAAACTGACAATCCTTGTTTTAATGCCTGTAATTATAAGAAATAAACTGTAATATATTAAGAGTCATATTAGGACATTCTTTGAAAATAATAATTGAACAACAATTTATACATACAAAATATAGTGAAAAATTGTTGTATGTGTGAGTATGTGGGTGTGTGTGAGTATGTGGGTGTGTGTGAGTATGTGGGTGTGTGTGGGTGTGTGTGTATATTCCACACACGAAGGTCAAGAAAATAACTACTCAAAAATCTCATACAATGGATGCCTTTTGAGGAAAAAAAAAAAAAAAAAAAAAAAAAAAAAATTGTAATTATCTTTTGTGGGAGTACATTATTTCAGTGAGTGTAGTAAGAAGCATTTTTAAAATCAGGAATGAATCTCAGTACTTTTGAATTTCACAATTGCTTAATCATGCCTTTAATGCAATTGGAATGGAAATTGTTAATATAGATTTCTAAAACATCCTTAAAAGTAGCAACATTTAGAGTAACAAGATTCTGAGGAAGGGTAAATTACAGAAAAGTTACATTTTACAAAGATTACAAATATGAAATAACTTGAAGGAAATTTGATAAAATAAAAAGTAAAATGAATTTTTTTTTTTGCCTCGAGGTTTTTAAAAACCAAGATCATATACAATATTCCAAACCTTTGTTTTTCTATATAAAATATTTTGAACTTCTGAACATGTATTCAATCATATAGATTTATATGACACTAAGTAGAAAAGAAATCTCATTAATGTTAAAGTTTTATCTAATCAGATTTAGTACTATGAATTAAATTCTCAAAAGTTTACATCAGTAAAGTTGTATCAATGGGAAATAAAGGATGTTAAAAAAATGAATTCTATTTAAAATAAAAAATACAATCTAAACTGCAGTGTAAATGAGTCATTTTAAAATTAATTCATCTTTTAGTTAAAATAAATTAACTTCTTGACATTTTTACATTTTTGCCATACACAAATGTTTCTATATAAAGAAAGAAAATAAAATTAATTACTATTTCTTCAGTACAAGAGAACAGTATGCTAAACGAGCAACCAATTTTCTATACTAAACAAAGACTGTTGTTGAAAGTCTCATGCTAACATATTACTTTCATTAGCATTCCTTCCAACACTTCCACTGTTAAGCAGAAAACGAGTATTGTTCCCACACTCGAGTCACAATAATTCAACAAAATCTGGATTGAGAAAAAAAAAAAAAAAAAAAAAAAAAAAAAACTGAATAACATGGTTTACAAATCCCATTACTCTAGTTGATATTCAGATATTAGCCAGTTAATATTGCAGCAGAAATTTCACTCATTTGCAATTGTGCCATACATGTGCAACAACAAATTCCATTATCCACAGTTATCAGACTAAAGTAAACACCTTTTTTTTTTTTCCTGTCATCTAAAAAAAAAAAAAAAAAAAAAAATTTTTTGCAAGTTCTAGGAAATAAAAAATCTGTACAAATTAGACAAGATTCAAATCTCATAAGAAAAAAAAAATTAAAAATTACTTAAACTGTTTTCCTCTGTTATTTCAATTTGTTCTAATATGGACATATTCGCACACAAAAAAGAAGTTACTAAAGTCTAAAGGTTTGGTACCTTTAAAAGAAAAAAAAAAAAAAAAAAAAAAAAAAAAAAAAAGTGTTTAAATTTATAAACATGAATTTCAATTATTGGTGTCATAATTTCTCCACAGAAACTCAAATGGGTAAGTTTTTTTTGTTTTTTTTTTTTTAAATCAATTTAAGGGATATGAATAGTAATATAATCAGGTCAGTAATTAAAGAGTTCATGCTTACTAAATGAAAAATAATCCCATCAACCATTATGAATAGAGAAAAAAAAAGAGGAGAAGTCAAAATTTGTTAACTATTGTTTCCAGCAAAACACAATTTATATCACTGTTCTGTGAATATATAATCAACCAAATGCAAAGTTTATATTAAACAGGCAACATACAACTTCTACAAGTCTAGTGAAATGCTCAGCACAGTAGAAAAAATATTCCTTAAAAGAAAAAAAAAAGAAAAAAAAAAAAAAAAGCCATTATTTGCAACTATAGCAATCTAAAATACTGACCTTCGTTTTTCTGGCAGAGTCTCCAGCAGCAACTGTGGGAGATGTTTGTTGGTTTGCTCTCTGTCTTTCGAACATGCTGATTAGTCCATGTAGATTACAGGGCAGGCACACAAGGGAGCGAAGAAGAAACAGCAAGGAGCAAGAGGAACAGAAAACAAAGACATGCAGTGGGTTTGCTTGCTAATAGGGAAGTGACACAACATCAACAACAAAGCCCTGCTTAAATTTAAGGGCATGCATCTTTGAGTCCTTCCAAGAGTGGAAAACAAACATTGGAAGCTGTCACAGGAACTAAGACTACAATCTAGTATATCTACAGATGAACAAAATACAGCTACCTATGTTAAAAATCTTTCAAATGTGACTTAACAGCAGTAGATTGCAAATGATAAACGCAGTTTATAAAAATATATGACTAAAAATAGTATCAAGCATTTTTAACTTTGCAACAGCAAATAATTAGGGAGAAATGTCAGTTTCTACTGTAAACTTTTCCTGATAAAAAAAATGTTTCAATATTTATTTCTAAAGCAAATTGCTGACCAATTGCCAGTAAAATCGTAATAATTTCAATAGATTTTCAGCATTTGTTTCTATAAGAAGAAAAAAAAAAAAAATTTAAATCTCCCATCCAGCAGTTTCACTGTTAACTTTCATAAGAATCTTTTTCTCTGGATAGTTTTATTCCCATACCATTTGGAAAATAAATTCATGAATATCTATTCATTATTAGCTATTTGCAATCAGCCACAAAACAGTAGTTTGAGTGTCAAATATACATTCATTTCCTGTATTTGAAATATAAAATTCACTGCTAAATTTTATAAAAGTACATCATACAATTAGGAAAAAAAATTGTACCAGTTATAGCTTTAATAGTACATTTCTCTCAATGTGACATTCCTGTAGAACTATAAAAACAATTAAGTCAATATACAAATTAGTATTTATGTAATAGCACCAATTCTTGCTTTTATACCTCAAGTTTATAATTGGTTTTAACCATACTCAAATTGCAATAAATCAGATCTCAGGAACAAATTTTTTTAAATTTATGCACAAATTTCTCAAAAATTGTTTCCTAATAAAAAAAATCTATTCAAGAGAAAATTGAAATATTTTAAACTATTTATATCAGCAGTAAATGAATTAGTTCAAATTCAATTTTAGTATTGCTTATGAAGAAATAAGTTGCCACCATAATTTAAAAAGAATCAGTCAAATGCATGCTTTCTGTTAAAATTAAAACAAGTTACAAACTTGATAAATAAAAATGAATTCAGCAAGTTATATATTGCAGTTGAGCAAAACTGAAACCTTGCTCTATTTTGATTAGTTTGGAAACCTATGACAACAGACAATGTCAGCTGGACTGCTGCAGCAACCCATACTTACACGAGCAGGGGATGAATTTTGTTTGACACTCATGCTAAAAAGTTTAGAAAAATAATAGTAACACCAACAGTGACAACAATATACAAAAAACATCAAAATAAAATAAAATGGTGATAATGATAATGACAATAATCTAAGTATAAAAATAAAAATTTTAGAAAAATAGAAAAGGCAGCATTCTGTCAACAGGCACAGGAAGGTGTTGTGAAAATTTTGTAACAACAGTAGTAAGAGGAGTAGTAGTAGTAGTAGTAGTAGTAATAATAATAGTAGTAATAGTAGTAGACTAAGTGTGGAGCGGTTCTCAAGACCATAACAACTCTAACGCAATGAAGCAAACTAAGACAACAGCAGCAAAGCAACAAAAGTCACTGGAAATCAAACCAATGTCACAACAACATGGGATGGAGGTGGGGCAGGCCATGGTGATGCAAAGAAAAGAAAAAAGCCAATTGTTAATTTCAATGTAAGCAGGATTAAAATTAAACAATGTCAAATGTTATATATTTATACTTTATATACAACTACAAAAGAGTTATTCTCACCCTCAAACAAAATGTCATGTAAATATAGAGAATTCAATAAACTTCAATTAGTTTTCATTCAGCTATATACTTGTTGAATAACCTTTAGCAAATTCTAGGTATCTTACCTAATTTTTCAGGTTTTCTAATAGATTAGAACCAAGATTTAAAAAAAATAAAATAAAAAAGCACTCATTTTCAAACTATATTAGAATTCAGACTATAATCCTACATCACAAAAATCTCTTCAGATTCTGAACAAATATTTCAAATTGAAGTAATTTTACTCCAAGTGAAATAAAATTGGAAATAAGCCTTTTTCAAATATAAAAATCTTGAAATATAAATAACTTTATCAAAGACAACTAAAAAGATTATGATGCATATTTACAAGTCGTACATGACAAAATGAATGAGGAAGAAGTTGGCATGTTACTTTACATGATGAGTGACTTTTGTTGGCCTGCTCGTTAAAAAAAAAAAAAAAAAAAAAAATGCTTCCATAGACAGGCTTATTGTAACACACCATGGACAATATTTTTCTGTGTCTACTTTCAAGAGATAACTTAACTACTAAGAGGAAAAGTTTGGAAAGAAAAAAAAGCACTTTCAGCAGAACAGTTATTACATAAAAGTGTGCTTCCAATTTGAAGACATTTAGTTTCTTGATATTAACTTTTTACAAGAAAAAAAAAAAAAAAAAAAAAAAGCACTAAATTATCTTGTCTAATATAAAGAAAATGTCAAAAAGCACCTTCATTTTTTCTTTATAAAAAGGTTTCTAATAGAATTCTAGAGACATCACACTCTAAATAAGCAATAGTAGACATTTGATTGATATATTTCACATTTTTATAGAAACTACAATACATGCCATTACATTCTGCTGTTGAAATGGCCAAAACAAAAACAGGCAGTCCTACTGCATTTTAAATAAAGATCTATACATAATGAAACTTATATAATCTATATGCAAACATTTCCAGAAGAAATAGAATTTACTAGTGACACTATTTGAGAGGTATTTATTAAATAGAATCATTGAAATCCAATCAAAATATAATCTATTAATTTTGTCATGTTAGCATTCTTTACAAAATCTTTAAATACAGGACATACCCAGTTTGGGCACTTTTAAATTTTAGTGCAATCATTTTCTGTTTTGTAAGTTTTGATTTTAATGACTAGAAAATAGCATACTGAAACATTTTAGGAGTGTGTGGCTTCTGTGGTCATTCAAAACTACTTGAATTTAGAAACATTTCATGAAACTACATAGTATAATGATCAACAATGTCAAAAACCAGTTTTATTTGTTTGTAGAAGTTCAGATGTTAAGTGCAAAAGGTAGCTAAAGAAATAATATCTTTTTCTTGATTATCTTTCATGATTATATAATTCAGATATGGTAAAAAAAAAAAAAAAAAAATTACTATGTTCTACTTAAAATCTTCATTAGATTTTGTTAATCTTCACATTTCTCTATTAAAATAGTTTCATTTAATAACATTTCAGAAATGTCAAAGCAAAATAAAATAAATTAAAATTAAAGTTAAAATTAAAAAGCTAATTTCTTTTCATATTTTTTATTTTCATATTCCAGGTATATTTTATGCATCTCCTGTTGAAGTTTCAATGATATTTTAACTACATTTAAATTTCAAGATTTATACAAATGTAAGTATTTATTTAATATCTAAAAGATATTTTGATATTAAATGAAATTGGGATTTCATTGATTTTGTAGGGATATAAAAAACGCTTATCTCCCTTTGGTAGCGATAAGTCACATGACAGACCACTTAATGACATCACTCTATACAGTGATGAGAATGGCTGTTACCACAGGAGGTTGCTTTTCTTTTCTAAATTTGCCTCTCCCAGCAGCTTAAGTCCATCTTTCCCAGATATAGAATGAAACTCCAGTTTGCAATCCTCAATTTGGGAAAACCTAAAACTCACTGTTTCCTGTTCATGGAAATCATCCTCACCTGGGAAATAGATGAATCCAGCCCATTTGAATTTGGGCTCTTAATTTGGCTTCCCAAAACAGTAGTATCTCCATATTACATGCAAGACCCTTCCCTTTTGTCTCTCCTTACACTCTTCTTTGCTGCATAGATATGTGATATATTATTATCTGCATGAGGCACATGTATATATTTTGTGCATATCTTAGTAATATAAAAATCTGACATAAAAGCAGATTACATTCCTTTTCGCCTTTCCATTCACTTCCATGACCTACAGTGTTATATTACAGATATGATAATACCCATAACGTTTAGAATTACAAATGAGAGAATAAATCATTCAACTATAGACCTTTCTCATTACAATTTTATATCTATCACATATACAAGTTCTTAGAAACTACTCCTCATAAATAAATTCATTCAATGAACCAAAACTGAAAATTTAATTGATATCCAATAGTTAAATATTTAAAATATAAGAATCATCAAGTTACAGTTTAAATAACTTTTCAAAGCCAAATACTCCCATTTTTAAATAAGAATTTTCTACAATCCTAATACAAAGATTGTGCACATAAAACTAGTTTTATGCAAATTAGTTTTGTGAGTGTTTTTTGATGTCAGGGGGGAATGTGACATTAAAAATGCCGGATGGTATCAATAGTGCAAGCCTTAATGTAGTTTTTCTTTTTTTCAACTAGAAAATATTAAGTATTCGTATTAAAAAAAAAAAAAAAATTAAACAAAAAAAAAACACTTTCCTTATTCTAACTCATGAAATTTTCAAGTTCAAATATAAAAGATATCTATATAAATGAAGAATATTTCGGTGAATAGGCTATATTAGTTTTTAAACTCATGGCAATAAATTTCTCAAATTTATAAAAAAAAATTCAGTATTTTAATCTACACTATCCAGTTAATGCATTTTGTTTTTCATTTGTGGTATCTAAAAGAGCAGATGTTTTAATGTCATATCCAGGATTTCAAAAAAAATGTCAGCAAAAAGTATTGGCATGATTACTAGAAAATTAAAGTATTTAATACTTAATGATAGAAATTAACAAAATCACTACTTACTTCTCAACAGGTGATGATGAACCTGAGCTGACACATTCTATTTCTGAAATGAAATTTAACATTTAAAGTACATTTGCAAATAAAAATATAAGTATTGTACATAATGCTAAAGAAAAAAAGAAAAAAAAAAAAATTAAATGCTTACCAGTATCATTTTGCACAAGTTCTTCCATATCAATATCTATTTGATCAATCATCATGTGCTTCAATAAGTCTTGCTGTAATGTATTATTAACCATACTCTGATGAAGTTTGGCATGTAGTTCCTTCAGCTCAGTTTCTTTATTTGCACAAGAAGTACCCTTTTAAAATTATTAAAAATAAAAGAAACCCTTTATAATTTTGTATATTCTCAATGCAATTGCTTATCAAAAATAATGTACCAATAATAATTAAATGCTGTATGCTGTATGAGGGGGTGCTGAAATTAGTGACATTACTAAGGGATTCTCTGCCAAAATTTTGATGTTTGGTCATATTTTGGGAAGTCGGTAGGCTAAAAACTTTTCAGAATCCCTTATAGTAATGTATAAAATTTTAAAACTATTTTTATAGTTACATTTTACAAAAGATAAAAATTAATAATCTTAAGATTACCTTCAAAAAGTAGTTTGTATTTAACTGAATGTATACAATATTACATAAAGTGAAGGCATATTAAACTTTAAAAACTATTCAGAATGGTATTTATCAGATTTTAAGACCATCAAAACTTTTAAAGCATTTTGAAACATACTTCCTAAGTCAATAGTTAAGAGAGAATTTTAATTTTTTTTTTTTTTTTTAAATATCAGATTAAAATTTCAACTGAAAACAATATTCTTTAAAATGTTTATCTAATTACAAATTTGCAAGCAATTAAATTCAGTATTAATGTGCAGCTATGCAAGAAACTTTACCTTAGATAAAACCATTTCTATCAGATGACTGAAAAGGTACCGACATTCCATCATATTACATCTACTAAATATACTCTGCAGTTTTTCCACATCATCATTATTCTGAAATGAAATAATTTTTGAATTAAAAAAAAAAAAAAAAATTTCAAGCAAGCATGAACATTATAAATTCATTTTTTTTTTTTTTTTTTTTAATAAAGACACATGCTTACTTTATTTTCTTCAAGCTGCATAATTTGTTCTTGAATTTCACTTATATTCTCTTGACAGACTTGCAATTGTCCCTCCAAACTGTCAATTACATCTAGGCACTCATTAATAGCTTCTTCAGGCTAAAATAAGAAAACAGAGGGAGTCACAAAACTTATCCATATTCAAAGTGCATAAAAAAAATAAAAATAAAAGCTATGTTGCTGTTTTCTTAGTTTGCTGGTTAATTTTGTCATGCTAAAGCAAGTGTAAAGTGAACCCTGTCAAAAATTAACCTCTAACCAGGACGTAAACAGGCAAGTGATATATGCAAGCAGACACTTGCTGAAATATTTGGGTAAAAATTTTAGGATTTTTAGTTTAATTTTAATTTTTTCAGTGATTTGTGTGTCTATATTCTTTTCCCTGTCCACCAAATATTTATGTGTTAAATACAAAGAAACAATGTAAATTTAACATTGAGTTTTGAATTTTTATTATATTTTAACAAGGCAGCTGAGAATTTAAAGTTTAAAAACCTATCATCACATTTTTTGTATTTAAGTTTCTACAAAAACATTTAATAGCTTATTTTTTTATTTTTTTTTTTATTTTTTTTTTTTTAACAATATTGGCATGTTTTTGAAAACCCAGCACTGATGATTTTTTTTCCACTAGAAGTAAAATTTTCATTTTTATGGCAGATGAAAAAAAAATTAAAAAAAATAAAGTAAAATCAAAAAAGTATAAAACAAACCATTTCCCATATTATAAATTAGGTATTTTACTCACAGCTTCACTTATCTGTCTAGTTCGGTAGGTGATACTGCTATGTCAGACTAACAGCTTACTACCCCCTACAACATGTAGTTGGCAATACAAACAAGTGGCATTGGTAACAAACAATGAACAAGTTCTGCACCAAAAGCAAACCAGAACAGCTTCTCCAAACCCCCAGCATGACTTAATTTAAACCAGCACCCAAAAATAATGTCCAGTTTGTTGTCACTGCATAGAATACACATATTTAGCTTTTTTCCAGAAATTAGTAGCTGATTATGGTAATTTTTTTTTTTGTATCAACAACTGAATGCATTGTTATTTACTCTGCACATCTCTTCAATCTTTGAACAAAATTAAAGATAAAAAGTTACTCAATATTTTTGCAAGGTGTGTGTGTGTGTGTGTGTGTGTGTGTATATACACACAGATATATATATATATATATATATATATATATACACCTCTCAAACCAAATATCTAAACTTGGCACAAGAGAAAACACTTCAGAATATACAGTGCATTGATAGTTTCTCTTTTTTGCAATGGAGCTTTTTTCTTTGATAATGTTGCTTTCAATTTACTAATCATTCAAATTAAAAAAAATAAAGTAAAATTTAAAAAATCCCTTTATCCTACAAATAAAATAATCATTTTACAATTTAAAACATTTTTTTTTTTAACAAAGTTATTTTTTTGTTCATAAAAATAATTCATAGTATGTAATTTTTTCAAGTTTCAATGAATAAGGAAAATGCTTTAACTACTCACCTGTCCAGTCTCTATTAAATTCTGCTTTTTGTTGGTATACTTTTCAAGACTTTGTCCAAGCTTTTTCCGTTCCTGATAAAGAAAAAAAAAAAAAAAAAAAAATTACTATCACTTCTTTGTAATTGGATTTTTGGAAGCAACAATGCAAAAAAAAAAAAAAAAAAAAAAAGTCGAAGATTTACTTTCAACCACGTTTCCATATCCTTTTCTATCAAATTTAAGGTTTGTCTTTTCTTAACAATATCCTCCACCTGTGAAAAGAAAAAAAAAATAATTCAAGTTATACATATCTCATAATTAGTGAATGAAACAAAGAACCTATAGTGAATATTTCATTCACACAATACACTTGTCTATCAACATGATGCTCAAAAATGGCTTCCTCTTATGAGCACTTGTAAAGGAATTAACACATAAAAGTTTATAGATTGCACTAAATATAAAATATGATTAACAAATATTATAAAGTCATCCAGTCATGGTAAAACATCAAAAATAAGTTTGCTTACAGATTTGTAACATTTTACTCACTCGTTTCTGGATGATATCCCATTTTCGTTTTGCAAGTTTATCTGATATTGTTGTCATCCTATTCCGGCGTTCATACATGGAACCTGGAATGTTACCTATAAAGAAAAAAAAAAAAAAAGAAAAAAAGAAAAAAAAAAACCTTCAGATTCTATAAAAACTGATTTGAAAATTCAAATTATAGTGATAACCATAATTTATGTAATGCTTAGTATTAAAAACAAGTATATCATTTTTTGGAAACTGCACAAGCTATTTCTTACCAACTGGAATGGTAGGAGTAACATCATATTTGCCAACTCTGCCTGCAGCTCGACTTGACATTGGTTTTTGTCTCTTCCTTAGTGCTTCCACCTGACAAAATAAAAATCAAGTCACTAAATGAAAAGGAAGAAAATGAGGAAAGAAAAATGTGCCAAAGTGTTTTAGAATAGGCAAAAAGTTCCAGAGTACCATGAGTGTCTTAAAAAGGAAAAAAAAAAAAATGGAAGAGTACATCAATAATACAAATTGTAAGATTCAGTTCAAGGAAAAGTGATTACAACAAAAGCACAAACATATCTTGGATATAAAAGGTATTGACTGACTAACCATTTAAATATAAAGTTTAAATTATTCAAATTGTAATAAACCCTTGAAAGAGGCAGTTTTTAAAAAGTTAAGGAAAATAAAATGACAAAAAAAAAAAAAAAAAAAAAAATAAACAGCTAGGATAATGAATGCTAGTTTAAAATCAAACAGATTTTAGTTACTGACCTCCTCTTGTTTCCGTTTTAAGACAACTTCTTTTTGATGTTTTTCTGTTTCTAAAGTTTTAATTTTTTGTTCATACTTTAATCGTTCTCGTCTAAGTTGAGTTATTTCTTTATGCCGCCTTGACTCATTTGCTTTATTTTTTTCAGCCTCTTCCTTTATTTGCTTCATGAGCTTCACCTAGAGAAAAAAAAAAAAAAATAATTAGTAATTATAGTTCTAAAAATCATGAAATATGGACTATTTAGAGTACGGTCAAAAAGCATGATGGGTTGCCAATTATTGTATCATATGGAGTTTACTACATTTAGTTTCAAAGTGCATCAGACCATTTTAACTAAATTAAGTTAAAAAAAAGTTGATGAATATGAACATGTTTAGATAAATAAAATTTCAAAGTTACATCACCAGAAATAAAAGATATTGCAATAATGAATAATGTTTGTTATCAAATAGCATGCTAGAGTGATACTAGTACAAATAATTGCTTCAGGTAAGAAAGCGTGCATATATATATATATATATATATATATATATATATACACACACACACGTGTGTGTGTAAAATCCAAAAAGAAACTTCTCACTATCAGTGCAGAACGAGCTATACCAATGTTTCATAGATTACATGACTAAGTCAATAAAATACAAAGACTTCTTCAAATGTTAAGTAATTTGGGTCTACATAGAAAGATCCAGATAATTTACAACCTGTACTGAGAACAAATAACTAACCTTCAGGTAGAGAACAAGTTCAGTGAATACATAAAAATAAAAAGCAGAGTACCACAAATGTTATCACACCAGATCTAATCTATTTAAACAGAGTGATGATAAATGAACTACCATAATTTCTTATCAGCAGACAACATTGTTTTCATGTCAAATTCAGGAGGAAAGAACTATTAGACAGGATAGTCAGCAAAAACAATTAGCCATTAAGTATAAAAAATCAGAATGCATGGTCACCAGCCAAAGAGAAATACAGAAGCATCAAAATCAAATAAAGAAATTAAATCATCTGAGTAGTAAATATAAACAAAGTGATACAGAAATCTGATGACACATAGGAATAACAAAAAAAAAAAAAAAAAAAAAAATGCTGAACTGCTTATTTAATGTCTGTCCTCTAATACAGTAGTGAATGCTCAATTTCCTCACAGATGAAGAGTAAACAACAGATATGGTTCTACTAACAAATGTACAGAATACCATGGACTGATTTTCAGGAAATTTTCATAGGCATTACAAAAACTTATCAGAAAGTGTCAGAAGTTTGTGGAACACAAAGTGAAGGCAGCTTTCTAAAGTCTTCACATTCTCTTTCACTCCAAGTAACACCTTGTGTCTTACAAGGATGTGCCGAAAAGTTCATAGGCTGAGTATGAAAGAGTGATGCTAGAGTTGTGGAACCTTACATGCATTAATTTCAACTTTTCTTAAAACTACATTGTTTTTTTCCAGGTAAACTGATATCTGACTGGTCAAAGACTGTTCATCACGGTCAAAAAAGTCATAACAACAGGTAAATCATCAAGCAAGTTGGCATAGTTCTCTCTTGATAGTGTGGCCTTTTTGAAGATTGTCAATAAACAATGCCTTTTGCATCCCAAAAAACTGAGGCCATCACCTTCCCTGCAGATGAAATGGTCTTGGCCTTCTTTGGAGTAGGTAAGGAAAGGTGTTTCCATACAATGAATTATCTATCAAAAGGATGAACCCATCACTCATCTTGTGTTAAGAAATCCTCAAGGAAACCAGCTGGATCTGCCTCAATGTCAGATTTTTTCTGTGATGTGATCAGCCTACATGCTTTTGATCAGGTATCAGAAGATGTGGAACTTATAAAGCAGAAACTTTTGTCATGCCAAGTCCATTGTGCAGAATATTCTCAAATCCCTCACTGGATATGCTAATAGCATTGGTTATTTGATTTATAGTCATGCCATTATTCACCATGTGGTGAATATGATTAATGTTTTCCTCAGTGGTGGACATCCAGACCTAGTCATCTTCAAGTCTCCCCCCACCTCCTAAATTCAGCTGCACAATTTTGCACCTATTGATGAAACTGTGGCATCAACTCCTAAATGTAGCAACCATGTCAGCAATGAATGTCCATATGAGGGCTGAACCCTTTTTCTGCAGGTATTTTATAACACCATGATGCCAAATTTTGTCCATTTTCAAAAGAAGTCAATACTTGTTACTTGTGAAGTCTTTGAACAGTAATATCAGTTTACCTCAAAAGGAAACACTGCACTTATTAGAAGAGTTGAAATTAATGCATACAAAATTTCACAGCTCTAGCATTGCTCTTTCATAGTCAGCATATGAACTTTTAAGCCCAAGCCACAAGTTTGAGCAAATAGGTTTAAAGCAACAAAAGACAGAAAGCTGTACCTACATCATGGTGGGACAGTCTTTCTAAGAGAATCAGGATCCTGGGCAAATACAGGAACAAAAGGCAAGAAATATTTTTATTGGTCTTAGATTTAAGATATATTTAAATCGACTAAATAAGTGACAAACAACAACTTTGAAAACAAAGAGAAATACATCCAAAAAAGTAATATACAAATAATAACCCAGGAGTATATTCACCCACCACACACAAATTGTTGTATGCAATGATTCTGTAACATTTACTTGCTATGTATATTTTCATCTAGTGTAAAGTTACCTTTGTTCGTTTCATTTCTTGCAGATCTTGTTGATAAGTCCTCAATTGTCTTTCATAGACAACTTGATTTCTAAGCAATTTTGCATGGTCCTTCTTAGCTTCTTGGAATTTTTTTAATTCACTCTGAAGTTCATTCAATTTACGCTGATATTTTTCCCTGATATTTTTGGCTTTATCTTTCTTGTCTTCTTCCAGTTTTGCTACAAAATTAGAGAATTTCATAAAATAAAGTGCAGCATTGTTTTTATGGCACAATTCATATACAAACAAATAAAAACTTGAATGCTAAACTTTGAATCTGTAAAATTAATATTGGCAGCCATCAGTCTCAAGGAACCATGGAGTCTAAGATGGCTAGCTAATCCCTGTTGGGGACTCCTGTCATGCACATTTGCATTTCTTTAACTCCCAGAGCAAACCTGTAGTTTATATTGCAACTATGCCAAGTTGAGCTAGAACAACCATCAACAACAGTTCAATCTACCTAATTTTACTCACTCAAAAAGTATATCTTCAAACACTTCTCAGTGATGCCATGTATGGGGATTGTCTCCCCCAGGCTAATATTATCCAAAAGAAAGCTATGTACAGAGGAGAAATTAGCCATAGCTTTATATAATCAACCTAACAATCTATTAAACTCTAAAACCGAGATTCTTAACATATGTAGGCATAGAAAATCTTGGTTATTGAATTAGGTCTAATCTCCATTTGTATTGTCATTCCACCTTTATTGTTCGTGTTTTAATTATCCCCTCCCCTTTTAGTCGTTTGAATAAGTCTTGGAGTAAAGTGCTCAAATATTAGCTCATTCTGGAAGAGAAGCTAATGATTGGTTCTAACCTTTTAGGTGAGCAGGTAAAAATTATACCTTGGTGGAGAAACATTCACTCATCTCCCAGATATTGTACCTTCAGATTATTTCTTTGGGGCTTTACAGGATTCTCAAGAACAGGTTTTAATTCAAATAAAATAATAATAATAAAATAATAATAAAATAATAAAATAATAATAAAATAATAAAATAATAATAAAATAATAAAATAATAATAAAATAATAAAATAATAATAAAATAATAAAATAATAATAAAATAATAAAATAATAATAAAATAATAAAATAATAATAAAATAATAATAAAATAATAATAAAATAATAATAAAATAATAAAATAATAATAAAATAATAATAAAATAATAATAAAATAATAATAAAATAATAATAAAATAATAATAAAATAATAATAAAATAATAATAAAATAATAATAAAATAATAATAAAATAATAATAAAATAATAATAAAATAATAAAATAATAAAATAATAAAATAATAAAATAATAAAATAATAAAATAATAAAATAATAAAATAATAAAATAATAAAATAATAAAATAATAAAATAATAAAATAATAAAATAATAAAATAATAAAATAAAATAATAAAATATTAAAATAATAAAATATTAAAATAATAAAAATATTAAAATA
The DNA here is from genome assembly GCA_963932145.1 of Acanthosepion lycidas. NCBI lineage: Eukaryota > Metazoa > Mollusca > Cephalopoda > Sepiida > Sepiidae > Acanthosepion > Acanthosepion lycidas. Next base: position 45,777,788 of record OZ010582.1, read on the forward strand.
ATAAAAATATTAAAATAATAAAAATATTAAAATAATAAAAATATTAAAATAATAAAAATATTAAAATAATAAAAATATTAAAATAATAAAAATATTAAAATAATAAAAATATTAAAATAATAAAAATATTAAAATAATAAAAATATTAAAATAATAAAAATATTAAAATAATAAAAATATTAAAATAATAAAAATATTAAAATAATAAAAATATTAAAATAATAAAAATATTAAAATAATAAAAATATTAAAATAATAAAAATATTAAAATAATAAAAATATTAAAATAATAAAAATATTAAAATAATAAAAATATTAAAATAATAAAAATATTAAAATAATAAAAATATTAAAATAATAAAAATATTAAAATAATAAAAATATTAAAATAATAAAAATATTAAAATAATAAAAATATTAAAATAATAAAAATATTAAAATAATAAAAATATTAAAATAATAAAAATATTAAAATAATAAAAATATTAAAATAATAAAAATATTAAAATAATAAAAATATTAAAATAATAAAAATATTAAAATAATAAAAATATTAAAATAATAAAAATATTAAAATAATAAAAATATTAAAATAATAAAAATATTAAAATAATAAAAATATTAAAATAATAAAAATATTAAAATAATAAAAATATTAAAATAATAAAAATATTAAAATAATAAAAATATTAAAATAATAAAAATATTAAAATAATAAAAATATTAAAATAATAAAAATATTAAAATAATAAAAATATTAAAATAAAAATATTAAAATAAAAATATTAAAATAAAAATATTAAAATAAAAATATTAAAATAAAAATATTAAAATAAAAATATTAAAATAAAAATATTAAAATAAAAATATTAAAATAAAAATATTAAAATAATAAAAATATTAAAAATATTAAAATAATAAAATATTGAAATAATAAAATATTAAAATAATAAAATATTAAAATAATAAAATATTAAAATAATAAAATATTAAAATAATAAAATATTAAAATAATAAAATATTAAAATAATAATATAATAAAATAATAATATAATAAAATAATAATATAATAAAATAATAATATAATAATATAATAAAATAATAAAATAATAATATAATAAAATAAAATAATAATATAATAAAATAATAAAATAATAATATAATAAAATAATAAAATAATAATATAATAAAATAATAATATAATAAAATAATAAAATAATAATATAATAAAATAATAAAATAATAAAATAAAATAAAATAATAAAATAAAATAATAAAATAAAATAATAAAATAAAATAAACTTTAAAACCAATCTAACATTTTGGTTACCAAATACAAGTTATTTATTCTTTATACAAAAATGCATTTTTTTCAAATCTAAATTTTTTAAAAAGAAACCACCATTTTTAGGCTATTTTTTTTCCTTAAAAAATTTGTAGAACTACTTTATTATAAAAAAATCACGTATATTTTTCTCATCTAGCTTCAATCTTTGAAACTGAAGATGAAAATGAAAATGTCTCCTTGGCAGCAGACAAAAATTTCCTTCATTAGAGACTGGCATAATGTACCTGAATCAAAGGAACAGTATATGTATATATACAAAGAAAAGTCTCATTCACTCATAAGTCATTGAAGAAGTTCATATTGATTCATAAACTTCACTCATCTCAAACAATTATTTAAAAATTAAAGTGTTAAAATGCAAATCTAATATGGAATATAAACAATTAACCTAGCTTATTACTTTAACTCCTTAATCTTAGAAAACAGATTGCACCAAATATAATAAACTGATCTTTTAAGTTTAAATAAGTATAGGCATTAAAAAAGTTAAAGTTTACAGTTAAATCTACAATTTCCATTATTTTAGGAAATTGTTATTAAACAGAGTTCCAACTTATTTAAATCCAGAACAAAATAAATTATCAAAATATGAAAGCATATTGTAAATATTGTACCAGTAGGGATATAAGATTTACAAATAGGATTAGGCACATAAGCTGAATGAGAAATACAAATGCATTCATTCTTCATAAATGACAGTGATATTTGTGATAAATATTGTTTTAGTAAGTGACTTACTGAGAAAGACAATGTTAATATGGTACAAAAATAAATTTAAAATACTATTATTGTAAAAGGTGCACAATTTAGCTGAAATTGTAATTAATGTTTTTCCATATAGGATTAGGAGAAGAATAGCGTTATTTTTTTTTTTTTTTCATTCATTCAAATGTTCTGACTTCAAAAGTTGTTTTTACTGACCTATTTTATTTAAAGAAAAAAAAGTTTATATTGATTGCATCTATTTGATAGAAATATTCAGAGAATCAAAATTAAAATACATTTTTAAATATTAAAAAGAAAATTTTGCTCTTTCAAAAGTCAAAACTAAATTAACTTACCAATATTAGACAACACATTGTCCCTTTCAAGTTCTGTATCCCGTATCTTCTGAGTAAGCTGAATGACTTTCTGTTCATAATGATTTTTCATTGCATTCAACTTGTTCTGATTCTTTTCCAAAGCCTCTATCAATCGAGTTTTCAGTGTCATTTCACATGTTAATTCTGCTAAATCCTCATGAATATTATCAGAACCCAAACCTTTTAATGAAAGCAAAATAATTCTTCAGAACAAGTTATATAAAACAAGACATTTTCTGAAATAAAATAGCATATCAATGTTGAATATTTGTGTACATTGAAAATTCTGTAAAATCTCCAGAAATACAATAGAATCTGGTAACAAATCAATTTAAGACCATATCAATGAACTGAAGTTTCCAAACCAAAACTCACTTTACAAGGAAGTATTTAAAAGGCACTATTAAAAATACAAAGTAATGAAATAATTTAAAGTTAAGTAGGCCTTGAAAATTTCAATTTAAAATTTATCTATTTTAAAAGTTACCATTGAGAATAGATAACAGTTAAAATAACTAAAAACTCCATGTTCTAATATCTTTGTTCAAAGCTGAAATTACTTTCATCTTATGGAAAAAGAAACATTTACAATTTCTAAAAATAGCACCTGAAATAATTGATAACTGAAAACAATTAAGCTCAACAAAAATATCAAGCAAAGTGTTCAATAAAATTTGTGAAGCTATGTATTGTTGGAAATTGGAGGGATCATGCAGGAATTAAGTCAGTGTATTATAGTAAGGGATTAAGTGGCAAAGGAAGACTAGGTATACCTGAGAAATTGCAACTGAAAATCTAGGGAAAAATGTTTTGTTACTTTGTGTTGAAGTTTACCAATCCATTTTAACATTCTAATAAAATTCAAGTATTTTGCCTAGTATAAAGTTAATACAAAGTAAAATTACATTAATTCTTACATAATATAAGACAATTTTCAGATTTAAAAGCTAAACTAGGCATTTACAATGAAGATTCAAATTTATAGCAAGATAAAATTGAAATTGAGTCCTTTGTTGTAAGTTTTACAAAGTTAAATCAGCCACTTCTTGAAACGTTGCAATTAAATTTATCATTCTCATTAATTTTTAATAAGATTAAACAGTAAATAATTCATACCTAAAAATATTTATAAAAATTACTAAAGTGCTTTAAATATTACATATTTGAAAAGACTAGTTGAAATTATCTTAACATTTTTCTCTAACAGAAAAATGAACTAAATAGCTGCATGAATTTAACAAGATTAAATCTAAATATTATAAAGTAATTAACTTGTCTTTATAGTACTTAAGCATACCATAAACAATTATCTTTAAGTATACAATTTCCTTGTACCTTTAAATTTATTAAACACTTGCTGCAAACATCTGTCAGCATAGTATTGAGTAAAAAGCAAACTAAAAACTTTCATAATAGACATTGCTAGAAATGTTATTTAAAGTGATAATATACTAAAATTCATTTTTAATTCTAACAAAGAAAAAAAAAATCCTGTTTAGAAGTCGGTTAACTGTTCCATTGATCTAGGAGGAAAGCTTGTTAGAAAAGTATTAAAAATGAATAATTCACACTGTATGTAACTGAAATTTTCAATGAAATAATTGATATTCAGAGCAAAGATATCAAATAATAGCAACTGAAGACATTGGCAAGTAAATTGGCAGCCAAGTACAGACTGACAAATTAGTTTCACTGTAATAGCAACATAAAATACCTTATCACAAGGGCACAAAAAGAATTAAAACTTATATTAAAATTCAGCCATGCTGTGGAAGGGAGGGGCTCAACTGGGAAGGAAAAGACTGCCCTAGTTCCAGGTAATCTGTCCCAAAAATAAAATTTAAAAGATAAGTTGGGTGTCACATGAAGCATTGCATCAAAAAGCAAATTTGAGAAATTGATGTAGAATGTTTACACAGAAAGAAGGAGTGATGTAATCTAAAGTAAAAGAAATGGTTGATAAAATAGTGAAGAAAAAAGCTTTAAGAGGAAAAACAGCTTGACATAGAAAAAGGAAAGAAAAAAAAAAAAAAAAAAAAAAAAAAAAAAAAAAACTTAAATAAAAAGTTATTCTACTTGGAAATAGAAAAGTATCTTAAAAACAAACAGATGAAGAGGGTTATTGTGTTCAAATATTGTGAAATAGAAAAGATATTAAGACTTGTTAGGGACAGATTACTAGGAAGCAGAGGCTATTACCTGAAAAGCTCCACAGGTCATACAAGGAGGCTGTCAGAGCTGGAGAGGAGAGCGGAGAAAAAATGTCGAGAGGAAAATTAGTGGAGTTTAAGATATTAACAAAATTAATGTAAAAGGCGAAAGAAGTGGGAAAGAAAGCCTTGAAAGAGTGGGTAAAAAGCATTTGGAAACATTTATAACCATAAAAATTTGGGAAATCAAACTGGCAAAAAACAAAATTCATCTGAAATACAAATCTTCAGTTTGTCAAATTAATCAAGCAAGACAAAAATTACTCATTTATATACACCATTAATAAATCTAGCATTTAGGTTTTCCAATGAAAGCAGAAGGATTTGCTGAAAAGAACTCCAAATAAATATTTTAAGAGCACAAGCTGAATCATTAAGAAAGGTTAAAAAAAATGAAATAAAATAAATGTACTAAAGTAAAAATACATTTTGAATAAACTTCAAATAAAAAAAAATTAAAATAAGTTAAAAATTTTAAAACTCCTTTTTAAATTTAACTCAAGTGTTTTAATTAAACTAAATATGTAGGTTAATATAGATTCGAAATCCAAAATATTTTTAAGAGTATATGAAATCCCTGATAATTTAATTTTTTCAGATATAAAATAATTTGTTTTCAACAATAAAATTACAATTTTGTTTCGTTGAGTCATTAAGAATTGTCAAATAAATAAGTGAGAGAAAAAGATTTATTAAATGTAAGTATATAATCTATGCAAAGACAAGAAATATTTAAAACTACTATCCTCAAGATAAGCTTAAAACAATATTCAAATCTACACATTAGCAATTAGTAAAACATCAATAGAATAAAAATCTCAGATTGAAACTAATTTTCAAAACAAGTTACAGATATGAAAAATAAGGAAATAAAAGATAAGGTTTTTCCAAGAATGACTTTATTTTTTTTTTTTTTTTTTAATTTTTGTCATACCCTGTTGAAATAAACTTTAAATTTGTCCAGCTCCACACACCTACTTCCAAGATCACCATCCAAAAATACCAGGGGTCAAAAGACATTTTTTCTGATGAACCAGAAAAATTCCACATGGTTTACACAGCAACAGTTTCCGAGCCACTGATTCACTATAAAGTCAATGCCGATTTCACCCACAAAGGCAGATCTAACCAACCTGGCATTAGCAACAGCAGGTGAGCTTAGCCAACAATAAAACCAGCAGCAGAGTAACCATTACAATGTGATAGTTGTAATTCTTGGACAAGACATTCTTTGCATGAAATGGGTTACAACCAAGAAACTTTACCATTAATATTACTTGTGGAAGTTGAAACCGTAGAAAAGTTAAGTCAATGGATGAAAGAGTTATATAATGTCAAGCACATTAACATGTAAAATAGTAAAAATTTATTCATGTACACAAGACATTATGCAAATCAAATATGTTTCTATGACATATGGATTTATAAATGATTGTTACACTTTGTTTGCATAATAAAACTTGACACTCCCATACAAACTCAATATTTTTTAGTAAGGATAACCATTTAAAAAAAAAAAAAAAAAAAAAAAAAAAAAATACATGTACTGATTATATAAATATCTGCAAATTGTTACAAACTTCAGTAAATACTGATTTTATTATGAGAACATTAAATTGCATTACTTACATTATTTGGACTTTTAGCCTCATCTTCATTTTCATAATGTTTCAGCCACTGTATGCTCCTGCCTTCTTCAGGTGATTAGAATTTCTAACCGAACCCTTTATTTCGTCTATCAGGATAGATTGAAGGCTAGAGCATACAACAGCCAAAACATGAATATGGCAATGAAGATAAGGATAACAGTCTGAATAACAAATAATGTAAGTAATCATAATACCTCATCTCAGAGATATAGACCTATTAAATTGCATGATAAGATCTGACAGTGTATCAGTCATTTGGAGGACAAGCTTCAATTACAACAAGAGCGCCCAAGATACAGAATACCAAGACAAAACCTTTAGGAAATCATCTGAAATGCAAATCAAAGAATAACAGTAAAATGACAAATACAAAAACCATGATTTTTCTTCCAATATTACAGGATATAAAAATCTAAACATTTGAGAGTTATATTAAACTCAGATTTGAAACGAATAAGAAAATATTGCACATTCTGAAGAGTGAATTATCTGCCAACAGAATCAAAATATTAAATGCTAAAACTGATATTTTTTTTTCATCATCTGATATTTTGTCAGGCAGAATGTAATAAAAAAAAAAAAAAAAAAAAAAAAAATACTTCAAACTAAATGACACAAAATACATTACAAAAATGGTTTTATTATCCAAATTATTAGTTCTATTACAATAAGACATTCATATTTAAAAAAAAAAAAAAAGCTTTACATGCCAAATGACTGAAAAGAAATAACTCGCCCATCATAATATAAAGAGATCTACACCTTTTTTAAAAGAAATATTCCAATTGAGATCATAAGAATCTAGTAATTTAATATAACCAAACTTAAGAAAGCAATTAATCTCATCATTTGAACAAACCAAATTTGCTTAATGCATCACAAAAATCATGTAATTGTTAAGTTAAAACATTTTTGAAAATAATTAAAATACACAACAAATACTATCACAATGTAACATTATTTTAATGATAATTACGTCGATACTATAATAAAATGAATTCTCCCTCAAAAGAATCTAATCCGGTGATATTTGATGGGTGAACTACAAACAGAAATTACACAAGCACAGACACAGGAAAACAATGGTAAAATTGAAATGACTTACCTAAATCACATGAACTAAGGTCTAGAAAATAAAAAATAGATCTTCAAAAAATCTATTAAAAGAAATCTATATAGGAATACAAAAAAAAAAAAAAAAGGAACATGAACAAAATTTACTCAAATGTCCATAGTGCCCAAGATGCTTCTCTTTTTCAGATAATCATTTTTTTTTTTTTTTTTTTACATTCTACAACTATTAAGAAAGCAAAATGAGTGGGGAAATATCCACCAATAATATTTGAATTCATTTTGTACCTTTAAGAGACTGCCTGACAGCAGATGCCTTGCCAAATTTGGCCATAAAAATAAGTCAGCAGGAAAAGGGACAAAGTTAAAATATATAAGATAAATACATACAAACTATTTAAAAAAACTGGATAACACTTATTTTCTTTTAAGGAGTGGAAGAAAAAAAATAAATTAGTGGAAAATTTGAAGACATTATGTTAGAGTATGTTAAAATTGGAATTTTAAAGTAGTCAAAATTTAAATTTCAAGTAAAACTATAGTTCTATTTGAAAATAGAATTTTCAAACTTGAAAACTCATGCAAGCATGAATAAAAAAATAAATGCAAAAAGAAAAATATGTGACAAGAAACATCAATCAAGTTCTCACCTTCCTCTTCGTCTGTATCTGTATTTGAACCCATTAATTCAAGCTCATCAAGGTCCTCATCAAGATCAACCATTTCCTAAAAAGAAAAATATCAAAATATTTAAAAATTAGTTTTGTCAACTTTATATAAAAAAAAAAAAAAAAAAAAATCTTTAAAGGAAACCTTTTACAAACAATAAATCCAGTGAAAATTTGAGCTGCTTATTCAGACTTTTCAGAACATTAATGATTCTGAAATTGATATTAAAGTGTTTTTTGTGAGTGTTAATTTGCATTACCACAAAAAATATTTAGAAATAAAATGCGTTCCCCTCCCCACACTAATCAAACTTATATAGTTTACTACATTATTCGGACTATTGGCCTCATATTTGCCATATTTATCATGTTTTGGCCGTTATACACTCCTGCCTTCTTCAGGTGATTGGAATGTTGAACTGAAACCTTTATTTTATACTGGATCTAACTAATGCCTTTATTCACTGTACCATCTGTCCGTGAGGACATCTATGTGTAAATTTCTGGATATTATAAACCTAATGTCTTCAGCAACCGTTTTTTTACCAGTGCTCATATTGCAATTTTTGCTGTTATCATTGCATGTTTTTTTTACCAGAGCTCATATTGCAATTTTTGTTATTTTTCTCTGGCACTCCTTATTACTGGTTTCCATAATGTATTCATTTCTATGCTTGGTTGGCTCAGAAGATTTTGGTGGCCTAGCATATGTGCGGATTCCTTAAGCTTACAAATTTTCCAATGATGTTCTTTGTCTATAAGTTCAATATGATCCCACAGTAGCATTAGTTAGTGACAGGACCCAAAGAGTGCAAGTTCAATATCTGATTAAGGTGGTGGAGAACTTGGAGAGGAGAATTAACAGGTGATAACTGACCTCCATTAGACATGGCACATGGAACTAGAACAATCTACCCCAACGAGCGAAATAAAGGGTTCAGTTTGACATTCCAACCACTTGAAGGCCAGAGTGTATAACAGCCAAAATGTGATAAATATGGTAACAAAGAAGAGAACAATAATCCAAATAATGTAAATAGTGTACATAATACCTCATCTCAGAAATATAGACAGATTACTACATTATGTAGAGGATAAAATGTTCAAAGATTCAGTCAGAATTTGGTAAAATGATTTAGTCAAGCCACTTTAACTTATTTAATTAGCAAGTCTTGACAGAGTTCAAAAGCTATTACACTGCTTTATGAGAGGAATTATTAGTTTGCAACACCCTTTCCCCGCCACCACCACAAATGAAACGTTGCTAGCCTCTTCACTATACCATTCCTTGATTCCACCAGTTTAGACCTTCACACCTAGGAGCTGCTATAACATATACATGGCATCAACTGATTCTCATTCCACTCGGACAGCTTCGTCCCCAGAGCTATCACTTTAACAGATCATCCACCCCCAAAAAGGATGCTTCCCCAACCACTACAATCTTAAGCAAACCCAGAGGCCAACTGTTATCTATCCTACATATCCTCAGAATATGCACTTCTTACCTGTTCCCATTATGCTGTTACAACAACCTGATTCAGTAGCCTACCTTAAGTGGCCCTTGCAGAGAGTGGGTGTGTATATATAACTGTTATTGGTAGCACAATTTTTTTTTTTTTTTTTTTTTAACAGACAACACTTAATTTGTTGAAAAGTCCTACAATCGTTAGGGAGGAAAAGTGCTTACCTCTCCAGCTGTATATTCTTCATCTGATGGAGCATCTCCTTCACTAATAATCTCCAGTTGCTGTATTAAATCATCAGTATCTTCATGGTGCCTAGCATCTCCATTTTCACAAATATTCTCTTTGTTACTCCTATATTTAAAAATTAGCACAAGTCAAAAGCATTCTATAAATTACATTTCAGGTATTAGTTAAAGAATTCCCAGTTAGGTAGTTATTTAGATAAAATTAAATAATTTAAAGAATCACATGTGAAAAGTTCAAATTATAGAATTCAAAACTATTAGTAAAAATGTAAAGTTAAAGAGAATTTAGCAAAGTTGCAATCAAAATTTGATATTTATGGCAAAACAGTAAAATAAAAAAATGGCTAGACTTACTCTTGGCCATCTCCTCCTGTTCGGAATTTAATTTTCTTTTTCAATACTTTCAAGTCTTTATTAGCTTCTTTCAGCAGTTCATAATTGTCAATTTCTGGCATATCTGGCACAGAAGTAAATGATGAGGACATTGGGACATGTGACATCGGGCTTAAGGCAAGTCGTGACTGTGCACGAACTGCAGTTTGTTGAGCCACTTTGTATAAAGAGTCTGCTTCTGTCAATTTGGCACTAGAATAAAACAAGTTAGCAAATGAAGATGTAAATAGACTAAAGTCTGAAAATGTTATAAATTATGAAGACAAAAATAAAATAAAGTTGATGTAAATTCAAGTCCCTTAACAAGTGGTTACAATTATTTACATTAATTTCTTCATCTGTTTCAAACTGACAGACACCTGAAGAAAGCCAGAGAGTACAATAATGTGATAGAAAATAACAATTCAGACAGAACAATAATTTATACTTAAGCAAGCAAGTAAAAGTAACTTAAAATTGCTGTATTTTGTAAAATACAGCATTTTACAACATATGAAATATCAAATTCTAAATTTTAAGAATCCAAAAGTCTTATAATTTAATGCCAAACCATTTTTGTTAGTAATTTCAATTTTGCAAATTTTACTTTTAAGTAGCGAGGAAAAAAAAAATATATCAATTGGACAATAAAAAAAAAAAAAAAAAAAAAAAAAAAAAAAAAACCAACAAAAAGTACATTTGTGTTACATAGATTTACTGATTTAAAACAAATTCAAGACATGTAAATAAAATTCATACATTATTATCAATATTAGATAAACAAATTCAAAAAATGTAAAAGCTAAATTTTGCTTATTAAAGAAAGAGCAGATTTCAAATTCATAGTAAAAAGATATCACAGAGACAGAAACTCACAATAGAAACAACTCAACCAAAAGAGATAGAAAGAATTCTTCATAATAGGAGAAAATGCATTTATAACAAAGCATGTAGCAATGTGCTGATGAATATCATAATGCAACTCACTGTGTGAGTGTATATATATATATATATATATATATATATATATATATATATATCTCAGGACAGCTGAAGTGCAAAAACTTCAGTGATCTATTAAAATACAATTAATTTTAAACATTTTCACAAATGAGAAGTATAAACAAATATTATTAATGGACTAATTTCTTTAGCAAGTATTAAAAAAAAAAAAAAAAGGGACCAGTTTACTCAAAGTAATTCTTGCAAAGATTTACCTACCGAAGTACTTCTGCATCTTTGATATAGCCTTGTATCATTGAGGTGATGTGTTCATTATTGAAAGTGTCTGAAAACAAAGATTTCAATTTATTTGAACTTCAAATTTATGCAATTTACTTTTAATAAAATGAAGGAATAAAATAAAAAAAGATCACATTAAATAACTTACACAAAAACATTACCATAAATACCTTTTGTAGTTATCACTAAACAGTGTCACTATAATATTGCTATTTTACAAAGAATTAAGAAAAATCATTTACTATATGAAATGAGTTATGTAATTTCAGTTAATAAATTCTCCAAGAAAAAAAAAAAAAAAAAAAAAAAATTTTGATGCATAAGGATAGAATGTGTGTATATATATATATATATATATATATATATATATACACACACACACACACGTTTCTCAAAAGCATCAAGTTAATGTAGCTAATTTTCATAAGAGCTTTTTTTTCATTTGCATACAAGATGGAATTAACAAGGTTTTAAAAGTGGTAAGAATATTTACATTCTAATTTTGCCATTAAAGATTAGTTTATTCAAAAAATAAAAAAAAAGCAAAAAGAATTTATTACCACCGGTGTAATTCTGTTTACAAACAGCATTTTCAGTAATCAACTGTGTATTACGTTCTGTCAAACATTCCACAGTTTGACTCATAGCTTTGATTCGCTGCCTAAGTTTTTCATTTTCACTTTGTAACATATTGTTTTCATGGTATAAATCGTTGATTCCTTCTACTCCATCAGCATCTACCACACGTTTACCCTGAATAGAGAAAGAAATTCTAAAATATTCAAATTATTCAAAATTTGCATATTTTATGCAAAGTTTTCATTTTGGTTCATCTTAAACAGTAATTAAAGCAGGAATATTGTAGATGGAGATTAATTTCTTGATAAAAAAAACAAAACAAAACACACAACTAACCTTCTCCATCCACAATTTTTAAAACAAAAGAATATTTCACTTAGTGTGAAACTTTATATCCTGTCATAATGAAGCAAATCCAAAACTTATAAAGCCATAACAAATTCAAAAATATTTTCCCTAATAAATGTAGTTTTTGTTCTTTTTTTACATATATATTTGCAAATTATACATAACCAATGTAAAAATTAAACTAAGAATATCCTAATTATAAAAGAGTAATCAAAAATTAAATAGAAACTGAAGAGAAAAAAATAACATACCGTTTTGTATTCTAACAATTCCTTCTGCAAGAGAGAATTTTCCATTCGTAGTTGTGCTAATAATTTACTAGCTTTGTCTTGATTAGCAATAACAACATTCTGAATGTTCTTTGCTCTATTTGCATATTTAAGGGTATTCAAAGTTTCCATAAAATCTCTGTCTGATGGAGAAACACAAGCTATCATCAGTGTTCGGCTGTAAAAGAAAAAATATTTCCTATGTATTGCATGCATCCATGGATAAAAAAAGGTCATGTATATCAAATGACCTTGCCTCTTTGATAAATGGGATTCAACTCCATGAAAGCAAACAATTCCGATACAGAAAAAGGAATGCTTATTGATCCAGATTGTGTATTGAGAAAAACTTGAAAGTCTAGTTAAAAATCTGAAAATTGCATGACTTCCTGCCCACAGATTATTCAACAGGTAAAATTACTATATTTAAATGAGTTTTTCCAAAATTTAGTTATAATCAGATGCTATGAGAAAACATACTAAATCAATGTTTAGTTTCAATTACCTGTTTCCACCTAAGGAATCCTGCAGCAGTCTTGTTAATTTTGAGTCTCGGTAAGGCACATGGCAACCACGTTTAGTTTTGTCTCCAAGAGCAGATATCACATTACCAAGAGCAAGCTAGTGTGTGTAACAAAAAAGAAAAAAAAAAGAAAAAAAAAAAAACCTTAAAGCAGTTAAACTTCCAAAACAAAAATTCAAATATGAAAGTTTATGAACAGATAAAAAAAAAAAAAAAAAAAAAAAAAAAAATTTAATATGAAAACAGTATATTTTCAACATAAAAACTCACCAGACCACAGTTTATTGAAATTCCCTCTTTTGCTCGATCACCTGTGGCTCCTGTGCGTTTAAGTCGTTCTGATCCAGCCAAGTCCACAAAATGAAATTTAGCAGTAAGGGTTTCAAATGTTGTCTGAGTGGAATCTTCCTCTTTTCCATCTTCAGCTGGTATCTAGAGGGTAATATTGTTTTTTTTTAAATGAAAAGTAAAGATAAATAAAAAAGGAATGTACTTTATTGCTACCAAAATATAAAAAAAGTAAACAAATACAATCAACAAGGTTGCCACAAATCTGTAAGAGGAAAAAAAATGTACACTATCTTTCAAGTTCAACATCTTTCAAACAATAAAAGAACAGCATAAGACAAGGTACACCTTGCAATTTTTGCTAATGTCTGATAAATGCAAGACTACAAATATGCAATACTTAATAATAGACTTTATAATAAAATTATAGACAGATGTAAAATTTAAAAGTAAAATAAATAAAAGCCAGAATAAAAAACTCAAATGTAAAGTTGAATATTCTGTATATCTGAAATTCACTTGCTTCATAATGAATAATCCTTTTAGTAGCAATGTGCAGAAATTAGCACAAGCCTGTATCAGCTAAGAATAGAACGATGAGAATACTCCAGAGGCTACATGACATCACTGAAAAGCAGGTATTACAACAGTGTATGGTGGGCAAAATGAAGACCAGTTGGCATTTTCAAAAGTGGTGGGGGTGGGGTTAATTAGCAATGTTTAGTGTGTAACAGGTAAACATTAATGTCCTTTTGCACTGAACATATTAAAATTAATTCAAGATTTCAGTGTTGGATTAGTTATCTAGAGCATTTCATTCCACCAATGCCATTAAAAAGTTTCAGCAGTGGAAGAAGATCATCAAAAGAATTATGCAGCATGAAGGCATTTCCCCCCCCCACACTTTATGAAAAGAGTACAAAGACAAAGATATTAATCTTTGCATTTTCAGCAACCAATTTTGTTTTTCTCAAATGTTTCATTTCCATTTATAATTTCAACTACTTGACAAAATCTTAGGAGGAAAACAAAACAGTCTCCAATCATTGTTACAAAGAACAAACTTTAGACAGGTTTTGTTAACAATTGTTATTACTTCTATCTTTTAAATAGATTAAAGTTGTATGAATTACTTTTATTTCTGTACTACAAATGTATATAGGCTTATAAATTATGTAAAGCTTACATCAGCAACCACTCTGTCCTGTCGAATATGAAGAGTGAAAATAGCATGAGACCGGGAGGACTGCACATTCATCTTAGTACTTGCAGTTGCCCGAGATAATGCACCGCCTTTCAGGAGCTGTATCGTCTGTAAAATGCAACATTATATATTCTATCAAATTATGTAAATCTAGTCTATTTCATAATTATAAAAATATATTGGCAGAGTTACAATTTATTCTCAACTTTATATAAATATTAAAATTTTAAATTAACAGAATATAAGGAATAAGAAATTTCATAAATCAGCATTAATTCAATATAAAATTATCCAATTAATCAGTTAAAAACTGTCAGTGACAGTTGTTTAAGGACAAAATATAAAAATACCAATAGCTATACCTTTTGGAGAATTTTTAAATATTTAAAAATATCAGGTGAGATTAAAACTGCATGACATTCAGATATGAAACAAGAATGAATGTCATTTTAAGGTTTTTCTTTAATTTTTTTTTTAGCAAATACTTGAAGACAAAATGCAAAGAAAAGTAACATGACAAAAATACTAAAGTAGTTAAATTAAAATATTAAGCTTACCGCAGAAAAGGAATCAACAGGGCGTGTATTCACTCCAACAACATAAATGGCCCCAGATGCATCTTCATGAACCTTGATATGAGATTTCCTATTCTGAAAAATTAAAGTTATTAGTTAAAAATATAAAATTTTACTACTATATTTAATATCTGAATTAATTTTAAGTGTCACAAAATCAATTAAACATTCCTTACTTCATTATTAATGCTATTTAAACTAACTTCAAACCTACCTATAAATGCAAATGTAAGCAATTCAAAATAAATCTTAACATTGAAGCATGTGAATAACAGCACAGTAGTTTGTACCAGTGGTCTCCCATTAATCATTTTTTTTTTTTTTTTTTTTTTTTTTTAATACCACTACATTCATAGTTTTGTCTAAAAAGCTTCAAACTCAATAACAAAATTATAAAATGCGGTTTTCTTTAAAAAGATTTAAAGAGATTTAAAGAGATTTTTATTAGGTGAAGCCAACTTCTAATACAAAATAACTGTAATAATTAAGGAGTTATTTGTTAATAGCTTACAAAATTATACAAGCTTTTATTAACAACATGTATATAATTTTGCAAAAATTAATACTTACTCTGGTTTCTGGGTCCTTAGAAGGATCAAGCAGATCTAGGATCTCTTCATTGTACAGCTTTACAAAAATAAAAAAAAATTGAAAAATCGATTAAAATGTGTATGAAATAACTGGGGAAATAAATGTGATATTCATATGAGATACATTACAATATTCAATATTTTTAGTGTTTTTCATTTTACATGAAACAGTTCAAGTTGACAGTCACTAAGATATTTCAATAAATAACCGGTAACGGCTAGCTTACCATGTTCTTTTTCAAGCACAAGAAGTCTAGGTAAGGTGCATGGAAGACCTGTCTTGCCAAAGTTCCCCCTCCTTGCCTCTCTAATGGTAGCCAAAGGAACAGAGAAGCAGTAAGTTTGGTTGCATGTTGGAAGAAAAATACTTTCTCAAACACTGAAATACTTGACAGAGTTCATTTTCTGTCAGAATTTGATCCTCAAGTCTCTTCCTTATAAGGATACCCACAAAATAGCAGGGTGGTACTATACTCTGCATACTATGCTATTTAAGGTCTTATTAAAGAAAACCTGTCAAAAAGACGAGATATATAAAAACCAAATGAAAGCTACAGATTTAAATCTAAACACTGACCTATTATCAATTTGTCCAAATATCAAAATACTTTTATGCAGAATTTATGTAAGAAGAGGGTAATGCTGACAATTATTACTAAAATAATTAATATGCTAAATTTAGGTTCACATCCAATATAACAAGGAATTATTTGTAATGAAATTCAAGATTGATTACTGATTAAAACACCTATATTTTGTCTGTTCTTTATAATTTTATCTTTCTCATATTTTATATACATAAAAATAATACATTATGTATATAATGACTGTAAGCGTTCTGAAAGCAAAGGAAGTATTTGGCGCAGATTACTTCCACAAGACAAAAGAATCACTGTAAGTCCAGACTCGAATATCGTGGACAGAAAGAAATGCTGAAAACTCAATTCGCCGGTACTATTTCAAATCACAATGCATGTAACCAGTCAGAAAAATAACTCTCTCACTAACAAACGCCGAAACCAAAAATGCCCAAATTTTTCCCCCCTCAATTGAGAACACCAACTGCTTTTATCGGCAGAACCTATTTCTTCCATTTGTCGACAGCTGGGATAGGATTTTCCGTAATTTGCATATCAAAATACTTTTATAGCGACTCCTGCGACTGACTTGTTTTTTCTTTAATTATTCCATTTTCAGCATGTTATGCGGAATACGTTCCCTTCTGTTTGGCAAGTAGTTTTCTTTTTCGCCACTTTTTCCGTCGTAGAATACACGCGACACACTGTTGCTTGGTTTGACGAGGTAAGTTGCCGTTTTCTTCGCTATAATGACCAAATAGTAAAAATTGGAAAATTAAAGTAACCTCCAATGAGAAAATAAAATGACTATCTCAAATTCAAACTTGTTTATTCCTCTTGAAAAGTATACGTTAAAAGAAGGAGGGGCAACTCTATTTTTTTGTCCTTAGCATCGATAAATTGCTTATCTTGCTTGCACCTATTATTTTTAAGAGTTTTTTGTTTCATTTTTTTTTTTTTTTTTTTTTTTTTTCAAAATTAGATGGTTCAATCATTAAATCCATATCATCAAATGCAAGAGATCAGTTAACACAAGAGATGAATTACATCCTTTCCACACCACCTCCCAAACATTAGGTTGGTGCAAAAATAATATCGTTTTTTGACCTTAAAAAATACGTCAAAAACGATATTTTTGCACCAACCTAATACATTCATTATCCAATAATTCCAGCACTAGCTATCATTAAATTGATCAGTCATTACCTAGTAGCAAACAACCAACTTTCAGTGTTGTTAAAAGTTTTCCTTAAATACTTTAGATTACTTAAAGTTTCTAAACTAAATTGATTTTCTGCTGGTTTATAATTCATTATGCAAAGAATATTTATTCAGTTTAAATCATTTTGTTAAATCTGGATAGATGAGTTTTGTCAGTTACTGGGAGATTTTATCTCACCCATTATCTCCAAGAAACCATCTATTAGACAATTAACTAGTTATTCTAACTTCCTATTTTACCAATTTTTCTCAAAATAAACCTGTGAAAATCATTCTATGAAGTAAACTAGAAAAAAAGATTATGTGTCTTGCTTCAAATCCATAAACTATCAAAAGCTTTGTATGTTACCTACCAACTGTGAGAAAGTGAAGGGAGATTAGGCAAATACAATTGTGTGTTATTTATCAGCAACCCATGAAGTTGATGGCTTAGAAATGCCACTTTGTGATAGATTTATTAATCTTGACCAGTGTGTAACTTCAAAGTTAATGGCTATGATTTTGTTCAACATCTTAGCTGGTTTCCCCATCTGGAAGAATTAAATTTCAGTTTCTATTAATTTAAAAATCTATCCCTACTCATTTTTGTTATTTTTCACATTAAGGGAATCTTAAGAAAAAGAAGAATCCTATATACTCAACTAACTAATTTAACCCATTTTTTGCATGTTTATGTACATATGGACAAGATGTCTTTGAAAGCTTTTTCTCACTTCCAATTAATTTTTTTTCTTTTTTTTTTTATTCCCCCTCTTTTTAAAAATAAAAATAAAATAGAGTTCACCCGAAGCAAGGAAGTAAAGCCACCGAGACAAGGGGTTACTGGATGTGGGAGAGCAACATTGCTAAGGAGCAAAAACAGAGGAAGAGTAATCAAGACAGTAGATAACTGCATTTAGATTTTTGCAAATTAAAGTTGTCTGGAAAGTATAGAGCTAGAAGGGACTAGAAGTGTGAGAAAAACTGTTAGCATAAAATTTACAGTTACATCTAGCCAGCTCAACTGTAAATTGGTTAGAACTCATTGCCAGTCTAGTACTGTGCTTAAATTTAAAAAAGTCTAGGTACCATAGCAAAGAGTTCATCCAAACAATTACCATGAAAGTACTTACAGAAAAGGCAAATGGAGGCAACCTTACGGCAATGGGAAAGTGACTAAAGCTGACACCAGATCAGGGCCAATAATACTGCCGATTCTTCTTTGGATTTTATCAAGGAGCTCTAGATAAATAGCAGGAGCACTGGGCAATATGTGGCAGCAATATTCTAAACATGGAAAATCGTAGACTTATAGATATGAAAGACTGGAGAGAAAAATCATCTAGCACAACACAGTGAACTAACCTTCCTAGCAATGGATTCAATATAATCTTTCCACTTCATGTCTGCAGAAAACATTAGCCCAAGAAGGTGCAGAGAGTCACTCTTGAAGGTCAGCATCAGCCATGCTGATGATAAGTAGAGTGGGTTCTCTCAGATGATTAATAGAGAGCAGTTTAGTTTTGGAGGTATTAAAATTAACAAGCCATCCTTTGCTCCAGTTAACAGACTAAAGGTCATTTTGGTTATCAGCTGCCATTTTGACCTTAAACTGATCAGACTTATAGAGACAGGAGTAAATAGTTATGTCATCAGCATAGATACTAAGTTGAGAGCTGATGCCATCAGGATGGTCATTAATGAAAATTAAAAACAAAGTAGGATCAAGGATGGAGCCCTCGGGGACACCTGCATTAATACAATAGGAATTGGAAGAGTGGCCATTCAGGATTACTTTCATTTCATAATGAAAGAATGTTGGATTAGTTGAAAAATTTGTCCAGAGACACCATAACTTCAGCTTGTGTAAAAGACCTGCATGCTAAACTGTCAAAAGCTTTCAAGATGTCCAAAGCTACAGAGTTCTTAAGATCTGACAGATGAGGACTTCCAGCAGGCAAGAAAGCAAGATGTAGCAAGGCACTTACACAGTTTAGAGAGAACAGGAGCCAGTTTGGGAGCACACTTAATGACTATTACAGGAATACCATCAACTCCACATGCTTTGTGGGGATCCAAGTTAGAGATAATAGAAGAAACCATAGAAACAATATGTATAGGGGGAAGGTTAGGCAGGGATTGAGTCAAGAGCAGAGTTCAAGGAAAACTTATAGGTGAAACATTCAGCTTTATCAGTAGATGTTAACACTCCAAATCGATTGAAGAGAGGAGGCATATAGAACTTACAATTATTTAATACACTATTACAGAACCACCAGTAATCATGAGAGTCAATGCTTTTAGATAGGATCTGGTGCCTTATTCTCGCAGCAAACAGAGACTTTGCTCCTTCAAAGACTCCTTTACATTTATTACAAGCAGCAACAAATAGCTCCTGTTACAACAGATGCCTATCATGCTGGTATAGCCAAAAATAGTGGTTGCTGTAGGCTATAGTGAACCATGGAGAAGCTTGAGGTTTCACCTGGTATTTGTGAGAAGGAATGAAAGCATCCATACCAGCTTCAACTAAAGAACCCTCAGTGGCACAATTCTCGATCTGAATGTTAAAATGTCAGTCTAAGAAGAAAATCAGAGAAAATCACAGAGTGAATCCCAATTAACATGTTGGTTTTCATAGAATGCATCACAGAGTGAATACAATACTCTAAATTTCTTCAGGTTGTTGCTATTATGGAAATTACTATCCTTAATCCCAAACCATCTAACTGCATATCTTTCAATAATGAAGAGATGGAGAAGTTTGTCATGCAGTTCTAGTGGATATGCATCTCTGGTCCATATAAACATTAATTTGCTACAGTTAATAATCTTGCATTATTTAGTGGCTCAATGTTCCAAGCAGCAAATATAGGGTTAATTTCACATCTGGAAATTCTGATATTTAACATTCTAAGCTCATCAATTGTCCTCACAGTATGTTCCATATCATACATGGAGTCCTTGACAAATTCTATTCGAGAAATCTTTAGGAAGTCTAGTGGACCTATTAAAGCAGTCAGGCTTTTTAATGTACCAGCAAAGAAAAAAAAAGTTCTGAATAAGAAGTCCTGATGTAGTAAGCAGCCAATTGAATCAATATGTAGAATATATACTACAGTTAATCCATTTACTAAATGACAACACTGTATCAAAACAGCCTATAAAATAGATACAATCTGGAAGTCAGTTTTCTACAAATATAACTGCCAATAACCAAGAAAATATTTTTAAAAAAAAGCTATGAAAATTCTCCATAGACAATACATATCAGTAACCATGAATTCATTTCATTTTTATAAATATATCAAATGATAAAAAGCCTAAAGAATCAAAATCCTCAGATTATTTAAATACAGCACATTTCAAAATGATTTATACCTTTGAGAGCCTCAAATGTTATTACTCAGATATTTATGTGAACATTATCATTTCATGAGAAACATCAAATTAAATAGAACCAATATTAGCACAATTATTAAAATATTTGCAATATCAGTTGATTTCATTGTGGTAAGTATTACAAATCTGTCAATTGACAGGTGGCACAATATGAAGAAATGATGCAGAGGAATTCCTATGAATGAACACTATCCAATAAATCAATACGAGAAATAAAGAACAACAGACTGACCTTATGCATTCTCTAACACTGAAGCTACAGCAACTGCTACGAGTACAGACTGACTTTCCTTAACATGATGGAATTTTGTACAAGAGAAGTCTAAGTATTTAATACTATTAACAGAAAAAATAAATCACAATACTGCAATACTGATTAATTCAGAAATATTTTACAATTTTTACATCATAAATAGATAACGATTAAATAGTTAATCCAATCTTTAGCCAAACAAAGTCCTTCCACCACCACCACAAATTCTGATAATTGGGCATATGATCAGATTTTAAAAAATGGGTCAGGCTAATAACTTTTCAGCACCACCACCGTGTGTGTGTGTGTGTGTGTGTGCGTGTATAAACACACACACTAACAAATGACGCAAGTCAACGTTTTTCACAATATAACTGAAATTAACAATGTCTGAAGTTTTCATAAGTACTTATGACAAATATATCATGACATGAGAATTCCAGTTTATATCTTTATTTGAAATATTTGCAATAATTTATTTGGTGCTGTAATGTTTTATTATGCAGCCCAAAATAAATGGAGTTATGGGAACGATATTGTAAATGGCCAAAAGGTTAAGCAAAGTTCACAGGACAATCAAAAATGAAACTGAAAACATTTGAAAGATCAAGACAAAAACTGACATTAATAAAATTAAAAGGGTAATAAGCAAAAATGTAAGAAGAGAGAAGATATATAGATTATTAAGCAAAAGTAACATCTTTGAAAAAATATTCAAAGCTTCTAGTAAACATGTTAATTAAAACAGTAAAAAAAAAAAATGTAATAGCTTAAAAATTAATGAAGAAATGAATGTCAATAACAATCACCAGATGGTATATTAAAATTGTTCAGATATATAGGATATTGTGTTAATTCAAATTTGTTTCTATAGTATGTATAAAAAATTATATTGGACTTTGCATGTTATAAGCTGGCACCCCCACCAAAATAGCTATTATTTTTTTTAAAAATCTGAAAATCACATTTGTAAAATCTATTCAGAAAATGTTAAACATTTATTGGTTAATATCAGTTTTTGTGGGGAAATATATAATCTAATACACAAATACAATTCTAAAGTGAAAATAAGTTACTTTACTAGTGGTATGCCTGTCATAAATAGGATAAAGAATATGAAAAATACAATGACAATAGCAGTTGTTGAAAACTAACAGGACTATATGATCTTAAATGAAAAATAGTTTCTGTAATTGCTATGCAAGATATACTAGCAAGTTGGGCCACATGAACTGATGTTGAATAATTTAATAATATTTTACAATATCAAAGTATAAAACTAACAAATCAGAACAGGACTGAGAACAGAAAAGGAGTAAAATACTTACAGTATATAAAAATTACAGAAATTCAGAAGTATTCAGTGTTTTTTTTTGCCTCATTTTTACCGTAAATATGTGGTTTAATGTTTGCTACATTTATACAAAATGTTATAGTTTTTATAAGGCAATTATTGTTATATGTACATCAAATCAATAATGGACAACAAAATAAAAATAAATAAATGAAGTTCAGTATCAAATAAATGTTGTGTGAAAACTAAATTTCTTGCCATGTTCATTGAGTAAATGTCAATTTAGCTTGTATATTATTGTTTTGTTTATAAATTTTACACCAAATGCAAATATTCAGCCTACCTCATAATTTGCAGGA
Organism: Acanthosepion lycidas; assembly: GCA_963932145.1. Taxonomy (NCBI): domain Eukaryota; kingdom Metazoa; phylum Mollusca; class Cephalopoda; order Sepiida; family Sepiidae; genus Acanthosepion; species Acanthosepion lycidas. The sequence goes on from OZ010582.1 coordinate 45,800,606, forward strand.
GAGAGAGAAAGAGAGAGAGAGAGAAAGAGAGAGAGAAAGAAGGAGAAGAGAGAGAAAGAGAGAGAGAAAGAGAGAGAGAGAGAAAGAGAGAGAGAAAGAGAGAGAAAGAGAAAGAGAGAGAAAGAG
>OZ010582.1:45800931-46063431 GCA_963932145.1 Acanthosepion lycidas
GATCAGAGTAGCAAATTTATGTTATTTTCCTCATCACAAAGTTTGTCCAACAAAAGAATTCAAGTGGTAAACAAATTTCTTTTTCAGAGAACACAAGTCAGTTGTTTATGCTTTCCTTTTTTTTTTTTAACTTAGCATTCTTCAAAAGTAATACTTTTCCTTTCATGCATTGTTTCATGGGCTTCTCAGTTGCTGTAGCCTCATTGACAAAGTCATTTTATGTTACTATAGCCAGACAACTTCAAAATTTAAATGCATTCTCTTTTAGCAGAGTTGGCTACAGTGGCAGGACAAACGTTCTACTCAGCAAAGTCGCTTACTAAAAAAAAAAAAAAAAAAAAAAAAAAAACACACTTACCTCCATAAATTGAACAGTAACCTTGAATGTTGGAGGAGGCACATTATCATGTGCTGCCTTTTCCTTTCGCTTTTCTATTCCTTCAAATAAATGCTGAATGGCCCGAGGTATGATACCTACTTCATAAGGGTCAACATCAACATCAAATCCTGTACCCATCGTGTATGTTTTGCCAGAACCAGTCTATAAAACATCAAGGAAACAAAGAGACAAATAATCAGGAGGATCTGGAAATACTGCTTAAGCTAAATTTAAGATTTTATTATAAAAAAAAATTTTGACAAAACTATCAGCAAGTATGGATTCTTGCTTAGGTAAAATTTAGAAACAAATGCTGTCTCTTAGAATGAGATCAGAGAGAGAAATTTCTAAATAAAATTATTTCAAGATTCTTTTAACATCAAGAAGTTCACTATGAATAAAGTCAAGAGCACCATTGGTAAACTGCATAAAGAGTAGATGAAAAAATAAAAGGAATTATCTTTATACAAAAATCCTCATTGTTCTCATTTCTGGTTTTGTTCTGCTCAGAGTTCATTCAATATTTTTTTTTTTTTATTAATAATTATAACAATAATTATAATAATAATTTTCTTACATAGTTCTTTAAGCTGATTGTTTATTTACAGGTTTCTTTCACAATGCTAAGAATATTGAACTATTTCAACATTTTGTCTCTTTTCACTATTGTATCTTTCATTTATCATTCCAATAACCTTATCAATTCCAAAGTCATCGAAGGCTATGAACATCTTGATAAAAATATCATCTGGTCCTGTTTTTCCACCCCTTTTTCTCCTCTTCAGCTTGACCGTTGCTGTTCTTCAGATTTTAATATCCCAGGTCCTTCCATACTGTTATATATTGTAGGTTTCTTTGTTGTCATGGAACAATTCTCTGTACTTAATCTACTGTTACAGTAGATCTTTGTTTTCCCCTTCATAATGATCATGTCATCTTCAGATTTTATACATCCTTGAGAAGAGGATTTTTTTATCCTGCTATTTCTTAACTTTGTACAGTTTTTTTTTTACCCCACCTCAATCTCTGCACATTTTCTGTTCAGCCATTCCTCTTTAGTCTGCTCTCACTTATCAACATTTTGTTTAGTTTCATCTGCTATCTCTCCTTTATCAGACTAGGAATTTCACTCACAACCCACTTTTTCTCAGAAAGGACTTCATTTGCTCTTGCCACTTCTGCTTCCTTTAAGGTGCTCCACTTTGAATCCCCAACATATTCCAAACTTTCATACTGCTTCTTACCTATGACTACATAAGCTTGTTTGAAAATAGAGTCACCATGGAGTTTTTGATTTTGAAATTTAGTCATTACTTTGAGTTTCTTTAAATTATTATTGCACTCAACACTTGGGTAGATTTTAAAGAATCAAATTAAAAAAATTTGAGAAGATACTAAATTTAGTTGTCATGACAAAGTCTTAAATAGAATATTTATTTTAATACCTTTTAAAATAAAAATATTAATCCTAATTTTAAAAAATAAAAACAATGTTAAAATAAAATTTGATAGATATGTCCATATATATATATATATATATATATAAGAAATATTTAAGTGTGGTAATCATTTGAGATCTAATCTTTTGGAAAAGAATTAAAAATTACTATGCTGTATGAAAATGGAAAAAATAGTGGAGAAATCTGGAGTTAAACATAAAAACTTTCACATCAAGAATATTATCCACTGTAAAACATTTACTATAAAATGCACACACAAATGCAGGCAGTCCAATGAACCCATAGACCCAGAATATTTGAGAAGAGGAAGTTCTAATTATCAGTATTTTTTCTCAACACACTTATTTCAGTGGTTAATATTAATCACTGAATTAATATTATCCAGTAATAATTTCAGATCAAAATTTAGCTAATCATTTCTTTGGTTACAAGTTTATTGATCTATTCATTCACGAGATTGTAAAAGCTTTTTTACAGGCTATACTTTAGAAGCCTTGAACTGCATACACTTAAATGTTTTACAATATTAACATACTGTCAAATACTTCAGCTTAGAAGAGATTAAGATTCAAATTACAATTTCATTTTAATGAGTTCAAATACAAAAAGTCAACCTTGACAGAAGTAATTAGAAAATAGATTGAAATCAGATGGTTTTGTTTGTTCATTAATAAAGTCTAAATTAAATCATTTGTTATGAATTAAAAAAAAAAAAAAAATTTCATTAAAAGAAAATTTTAATATTCAAAACAATGTAGATACTAGTATAATAGTGTTGTTTTTACTAACTCACAATCTGAAAATGAAAAGATGAAACTGATATTTCTATAAATTGTTCAGAGTACATATAAAAATAAAGTGGAAAAGAAAATTTAAAAACTTATTGCTTTTGTATCTAAATAAAACTCACCTGTCCATAAGCAAAAACTGTAGCATTGTAACCATCAAAACATCTGCAAAAATATTAAAATCAGACATTTACAAACAAATTCTACAAGAAAAATAATTACATACACTAAAATTGTGAAATGTATGAATGCTAACAAATATTTTATTCATGAAGCCATGTGTTTCTTATAATTACTGAAAGTTGTATAAAAATAAAAATATATATATATATATATATATATATATATATATAAATAGCTCATTAACATGGGGAACTATGAATTTAAAATTCACAACTCGTATAAAACTAGTTTCTAGTAATTAAATTTTGCTGTATACTTCAATATACGATACAAAAAATTTAAAAGAATGAATTTTAGTAATTTAACTGTAACATTCGTAAATAGAAGTAAAAGCTAAAACTAGGTTTAGATCAATGATAAAAATAAACAATTTAAGCAATCTGAAGTATTGAAAATTTGGAACAATATTAACAGAATTCAGTTCATTAAAAAGAAACAGAAAGATTCCCTAGCTTTGATGTTAATGTAACCGCAATCATTTTATTCATATGAAGTCATTATTCCTTGTAGCAGTTACCAACAATATGGCAATATTAAAATTAATTTTGAGATTATAAGTGACTTATACCAATTTTCCTTCCAATGCATTAAAGTTTTAAAAAAAAGGTGCAAAAGCCTCATGCTTTACTTTTAACCTGCTGAGAGAGAGAGAGAGAGAGTCTTATTCCATGCCTTCATTCTTCTGAAGATCATTGTTGATAAGCAATAAAGTATAAACACTTATTGAAAGTAAGCGAAGAGTTTAAATACATTTGAAAATCAGTCTCAGCTGACAAAACTAATATTTTTTATTCATTAGCAATACAATTAACACTTACTAAAGTTTTATACTTTCAATTAAAACTGAGTAATGTTCATTTTCTACAAAAAAATGTTTTGATACAAGATTTATGTACTCCAGATGTTATACACCTAAGAAGAAAGGAAAAAAAAAAAAAAAAAAAAAAAAAAAAAAACCTGTAAATTTATGCTTTTTTTCAAAAACAAGAAATTCAGAATGTTAACATTTAAGCTGCTTATGATCAATATTTGTAAGCATTGAAAACTATTTCAAATTTAAGTGAAGAATTTGAGTAAGAGTAATATACTCACCCTTCAACAAGCATTTTTACACATGAATTATAGATAGTATCCTGCAGCGTGTCCCTATCAAAGACATTATCAAAGGTGAAGGCCTTGTCCTTTCCGAGCACTACTTGAGGTTCCTCTGGAATCACCTCAGTACAAATTTGACACATATCAACTTTTTCCCTTCCATTTTGAGGACGAATTCTATTAAGAAAAAAATATACCAATATAAACACTTCAACAAGGAAATATTGAATTTTTAAATATAAACATTTTTTTTTAAAATTTTCTGGTCCAAGTCAACTTTATAAAATTCAAGATAAGATTGTCATTGATATAACTTTCTGATGAGAAAAATTTTTGCAAAATTTCAATATCTAAGTATTATCTTAACTAAAAAATATTTTTCAATATCCTCCATTTAAAAAAAACTGAAAGTACCCACAATGGTAAGAAAAAAATTTATAAGTTTGTTAATATGATATATAGTCTGTTTTAATATGAAGCTACACAAACTTAAGCAAAAAAAAAAAAAAAAAAAAAAAAAATGGCTATTTGTTGTAATACATGATCTAACCATTTTAGAACTCCTTTCAGAATTTACAAACTAAATTCCTAACATGAGATACTACTAAAATTCTTTGTGAAATATATATTTATTTGTTTATCTAAAACCTAAAGACAATTAGGACATAATTAAAGTACTGCAGATTTTTGGATGCTTCAGCATTTAGGAAAAAAAAAAAAAAAAAAAAAAAAAAAAAAAAAAAAAAAGAAGATCGATTTAATGCTCAGAGAAAAATCAATGAAGCTATCACCACTAGCAGCCTGACTATACAACCCTTTCTTGGTGAGCTGATACTAAAGACAAAATAGTAAAGGAATCATTTTGATCAATACCCAGTGCAGAATCCAATATCTTTTGCCAACAAATAATCAGATATGTATGGAAGAAATGGGTACTTTGTTTGGATACAGAGTTAAAATTCTGGAACATCATTACAGGAAGTTTAAAAAAAATAAAAAAAATAAAAAGTCAAGCTAACAAACAGTAAATGATTTAAAAATAATCCTGAAGTAAATGCTTGTAGCTTACAGAAAGAACAAATTTATAAACAAAACAAAAAGAAAGAAAGATAGCATGACATTTAATAAAATTGAAATTTCATAAACCTGCCTGAAATCTTTATATCCCACCATGCAAATATGTTATCTTAACACATCTATTTGAATAGATATTCAAAATTCTTTATTATTGTTTTCATTACAATCTAGCATAAGCCAAAACAATTAGTAGGAATGAATTTAATATTTTTCAAGTTATAAACTTGATAATATTAAGACATTATGACTGCAAATACATGATGTCTACATTGTAAAGTATCTAATTTTCTTCCAAAAAGCATTTGTCAGCAACTCAGTCTTATGCCAATTTAAGGTTCAGACTAAAATTATCTGATAGGAAAAAAAACAAAATAAATAAATTCCTGATAACTTAAAGGAAATCAAATGAAAGAAAGAAAAACTTTAAACAAGTTATTCAGTTGTACAGCACAGCTTTCTATTTGTACAAGATTTTTTTTAGAATCATGAAAGAACTTCATGAAACTAGTATTATTGAAAACAAGATTTATAAAAACAAGATTGAAAACAAGATTTATAAAAACAAAAAACAAAATTATCTAATATTGTAAGAATGCCACAATTTTTTTTTTAATCATTTCACACCAAGAAAGGTGAGAATGCCACTAGTATACAAGGGGTTACAGAGAATGAAGGAGAGAGAAAAGACCGAGTATGGGGTGGGGGCAAGGAAATGATAAAAGCTGAACGGAGTTCAAGAAGATAGAAGATGCTGATTGACACTGCATTTAAATTTTTGACAATTATAGTTATCTGGGAAGCAAGGAAACAGGTGGGAAGTGTGAGAAAAGAAACTGCTGGTGTAGAAGTGGCTGTTACATTTACCCAATTTAACATACCTAGCACACTTAAACACACGTAGTCTGGGCACCAGGGTAAAAAAGCTCAACAGAGCAGTTGCCATGAAAATATTTGTAAAAAAAAAAAAAAAAAAAAAAAAAAAAAAAAAAAAAAAAAAACAAACAAACAAACAAACAGATGGAAGCCACATCATGTCATCAAGACAGTTGTGGAAGTCAAGATGCCAAGTCAGGATCAATTACGTTGCAGATCTTTCTTTGGATCTTGTCAAGGACCTTGAGATGAGTAGCAGGATCACCTAACCAGATATGGCAACAATATTCAATACATGGATGAATGGTAGATTTGTAAATTTGAAAGATGAACTCTGACAATAAAAACCTGGCCATACAGTGACCAAACTTTCCTTGCAGTAGATGCAAGCTATTGATTTGGTGTAAGCATTCCACTTAAAGTCAGTTGAGAACATGAGATCAAACACACATCCAGTAATACTATAGCCCTGGGGCTTATGCAGAAGACCAGCATGCCAAGCCCTATCAAACATCAAGATATCTAAACCCACAACTTGAGCTTTGCCATTATTATCAAGAGCTTGATATACATATTCAGTGAGCCATTAGCATATCAGCAGTAGATCTGGCAAAACAGAAGTCATATGGTTTGTCAGAGAGTAGGGTGCAAGAGGCAAGATATTTAAGCATGTCAGTATCGATTGAAGTCTAATACTTTGCAAAAAGGCAGTAGAAGACTAAGAGGACAATAGTTAGGAGGCATCAGAAGGTTCTCCAGAATTCTTAAAAACAGGTACTACAGAGGAGGACTTCCAACAAGCAGGGAGCAGCAAGGCAATAGTTGAGTTTGGAGAGAACTGGAGCCAGCTTGGGAGCTTTAGGATGATGACTGGGATTACATCACCTCCACTTGCCTTATGAGAGTCTAATTTAGAAATAATGTCTGTAACGGGTTATGCACATATCACTCAGTAGAATCTCCGTTCAAGGAGGAAAGTCAGGTGCAGTACTCTAATCGAGTTGTGTGTCGAAAAGAATTTCCAAGCAAATCATTCATCCTTATCTGCTGTAGATGTCAGAACTTCGAATTCTACATAAATCCTACATCCCTCTATTCAACACTTGCAGAGCCACCAATAATCTCTAGAACCAAACTTGAGATGCTATATGTGGTTTCATTTTATCAGCAAACAGTAATTTCACTTCTTTCAGGAAGGGAACTGGCACAGACTGTTGATCAGAGCAGTCTCAAGACACTATACAAGAGTTCAGGCTCCTAACTACCAGTCAAGAACAGCAACCAGAAAACTGCCAACCAGTACACTCAGTATGAAGAGACATTTCCACCATCTTCACATATCACAAAAATTTAATTACAGAACTACTATTAAGGCCTAAGCAAAGGAAAAGAATCTCTTCCTAAACAGGAAACAAGGTACGAGCCTGTACTCCTGTTCAAGAGAAGTGGGAAGAGTATGGACCAAGAAATAAGAAAGTCTATCCATTCCTATTTAACATTAAAAAAAAAAAAAGAATAAATGGGCTGAGATTTTTATTTTTCGATGTGAAGGAAAAAAATCTAATTCAGTTTTAGCAATACTGAGAAATAAATTAGTATACAATTGATCTGAAATATTAAATAGTAATTTAAGATTATTTTATTGATATTAAATTCTGCATTCCTATCAGTTGTAATAACTGGTAATATTGTCAAAATTTTAAGGAGTTTTATAGTTATAATTGTTTAGGTTCTCATGTACAAAATTTTCATTTTGAAATCTATGATGAGGTCCAGAGGGAAAATTGTTTATAAAGAAAAAAAATGTTACAATTAAAACCTTCAAATATGAAGCAAACCATCCACTGTGTATGTATGTATGTGTGTATCTACAAAGAGATATGTTGAGATTTCAGAAAGCAAATTTAAAGTTTCCACCATTAATTAAAAAGGATCAAAGAATCAATATTTGCAGATAATAGTTATACAGCATTATAATTCTGACAAAAACTAGCCTACAAATGACAGGAACATATGATTGCAGTAAGGATATTAACAACTGAAATTCCTGAAAGATCAGTAATCAAGAAACAATTGTGTTTAGTAAGTAAACCAATAAATGATTTTTTTTTTTTTTTTTTTAAATAAAAAAAAAAAAAAAAAATTTTTTTTTTTTTGGTGGGGGTAGAAATCCAAATTTAAAGCAAAAATTACATTTAGTGTAATACTAAGATTCCAAGTCAAGATTGAAAAAGCCAACAATTATACATTAGCCATTCTTAGAGGAGAAAGAAAAATATGCACTAGCTCTTTGAATTATCATTCATCTGTCTCTTCATACTTGTGAGCTTTTTCTCCATAAATGCAACTAACAATGAAAGATAAATTTATAAATTTCATAGTACAATAAATTAAAATTATTAATCGACTCCCAATAAATATAGATTTCATTGTTATCTGATTGAACTCCAAAGCAAGAAAATAGATTTATTTTAACAATAAAAAAAACTTTTACCCGCCATCTTCAAAATCCACCAAAAGCCTTAACAATTGACCATAGTAGATTGTGTTCCGAGTGCATCCTTATATAGTAAGATCCATGGTTTCTTCATTTTTTTAAATCACTAATTTAAAATGGAGATGTATTTTTTTTTTCTTTATTTCCCCTCAACATGTGTGATTTTCCTAATTTTATTATTATCCTTCACTTCTAAAGGATACTTGTTGCAATTATGCATTTTAAATTTTGATTTATTTAAAAATATTTGTCTACAGATAGCTACATTTGTTGTATTTGCAAGCTTACTGGTCATTTTGGTGAATGACAAATCTGTTGAGCATCTTTTGCATATCTACATTAAAATATTTGTTGTGACAAGAGTAAATTAATTTTCTAGTTGAGGAGTTATTACAACTTTGTATAAGTTAAAACTTACTAGTTAATAAAGCAATATCAGATTCCTAAGCTCCATATCAAAATATACATATTTTAAGTTAATCCCTCACCTGGAACCCTAACACCATTTCATTGTTCTTAATTTTATCTTATTTTAGTTTTCCATCTATTTTTTATCTATATTTTCTTATATGCAACATATCCGCCTAAACACTAATTTACTATTTATCTTTATAGTAGATAGGTACACCTGTTATCTGCTTCACACTCCTCCCTGATCTTTTGAACAGAAGTAGAGGTTTATCCCTCATCTATTTAGGATTTAGTTTCTGGTTTCTCTTTCACTCCTGATAAACCTTTGCATCTTAGTGCCATTATTGGCTTCCTTGGGCTGAATTATTAATAAATAATTCTTATATAGATAAGCATGTTTATTAAGATAACCAAGAACAGTTTAGAATTTACAGAAATCAATTTAGTATAATGAATTATTAAAAAATATGGTCATTACATTCCAGTCCAGACTCAAATATACATTCAAACTGAACCCAAATTATATATTACTACTTTTAAAGCCACCCTCTTTGGCAGCATTTAAGCTAGCTCTTGTATAGGGCTCTTGATTGGGCCTTTGACTCATTCAGGAGTTTGACAGTCCCTATTTTCACCATTGGAAGCTCTCTTGGCTATCATTTGATCTGGGTTTTCATTTGCACAGGACTTTTTCATTGCTGCAGCCTTGGTTCTTGGTTGCAACCTTTTTGCAAGGTATGCCATAATGTGATAGGCAACAATAAACTACAAAAGGATTCAAAATTGATCTCTGCATTTAAGTATTGCATTAATATTAAAGGTTACCCCTTAAAAGTTCAGCGATAATTTTTCTGCTGGCATTTTAATTTAAAGACAATTTGTACATAGGTTCTTATTTCCCATATAGACAATTTTATTTCATGGTGACTTTCAGATTTTGCAATTGTACAAAAACATCTGTTGAAAAAGTCACCAAAAACAGAGTGCACATTATCTAGTGTGATAAACAGTCTGAACAAGGCCAGCACACTAACCCTCAGTCACAATGACTTCATGCTAGTACAACCACTCAAGGCTTGGGTCAACACGTGGTATGGTTTTCAGGCACTTTTCCAACTAAATTGGGTCAACAAAGGTTCACCATATGTTGCCAATAATTCTAAGAAATGCATGGGCAAGATTGTATTTTTTATTTTTTATCCAATAGGATTTCTTGAAACATTTAAATTAGGGATGAATTTGAGAAAGATTTTTTTTTTTTAAGTTAGTTGAGCCTATTCTTACACAAAATTTGATTGTTTTGTTATGGAATTTTCTTGAAGCTTATTTTATATTTAACAACCAATAAAATTCAAGAAAATGTTTGAAATTGAAATAAGGGTTACTAAAAAACCATTAGGTTTGGTATGAGAGGTAGTGATGATAGATATGTTGAGGAGAGATGTCTTCCTATTCCTGTGTGCACTTGTATTCCTGTTAGCCTGCATATGTATATTCCTGGCCCATATATACATACTGTTTTATAATTAGGAATCAGCATACGCATGTGTTTATGCACACACATTTCCTGTGTTCATGTGCATGCTCAGGAGTAGTCTGTTTTTGCTAGTGTATGTATATATATTTTTGTTCTCAATGGATACTTGTTTGCACCTGCATGTATGTATGCGGTTGAACCAGTGTATCTAGCCATTACGTGTGCATGCTGTGTGTCCATGTGTGTGTGTGGGGGGGGGGGTTATGATCTATTCAGTGCTGGTTTAAATTGGTCTATGAAGTTTTTTTCCTGAATTTGTAGGAAAGAGTAGTAGTCTGTTTGGTATATTGGCATAATTTTAAATTTGCCTTGATTGCATTTGTAGAGGTGTTGTGATACAAAGTTTTTGTTATCTGGCAATTTGATGCTGCTTTTCGTAAAAGGCAACTGTTGTTAAGTGCCTGGCTGATACCTATATATGACTTCTATATCACATTTTTGGAGTTGCAGTTTAAATTTTTATTTATTGTGAATGTAGTTGTGGAGTTTTCAAAAGTGTAGGAGTTCCCTTCCAAAATTACATCAAAACACCCACATCTTTTTTTGTTGCATTTTGTGACCCCCTTCTGTTCTGTGTTGGTTAAATTTGGATGAAGTTAATAGGTTTCAGGTTTTTAGATTGGCATTTCCTTTTAATTATTTTGGTTGTTTTTAGTATATTTTTCATTTTGTCATTCTTGTTAATTAAGTTTCAATTTCTTGTAATTTTTGTAAATCATTCTGGATTGTTCTTATTGTATGTTGAGATTTATGATAGTGTTTGTTCAAGGTTACAATTTCTGGGATTTTGTAGTTGGTCTAGAAGTTATTTTTTTCTAGTTCAAAACCTTTGTTTATTAGGTGTTGTGGAGTAGCCTTTTTTTTTTTTTTTTTAGAGCTCTATATAGTTCTTCTGGGTGGGTTTTTCTGAGGTCTTAGTCACTATAGTGCAAACTATATGTGCTAGGAAATAGGGGATGGATTTCAAACAACATTTTGGATGATGGCTCTTAAAATAAAGATATTGTTGGTATCTGTAGGTTTGTGGTAGATATCTGTGATTATATGGTTGCTTCTATTTCTAATGAGTAGATCTAAAAATGGTAATTTGTTAAATTATATTACCAGATGAATTTGATTTTGGGTGCAAGTTCTGAAGTAGCGTGTGGAATTAGTTAATATTGCCCCATGAGTATTGCCAGAAAATGAAGCAATCATCTAAGTATCACTTCCACGATTAAGTGAAGTGGGTTTTTATATTTTCCTCATATTTGTTCTATCTGTTCATATAGGTTTTCCTCTAGATAAGCTAATGTTAGGGTGGCATATGCAGGTGCCGTTTTCGTTCCCATTGCAGTACCTAGGGTTTGGATATAGTTTCTGCTGTCAAATTTAAAAGTGTTATTGTTTAGAATTAGGTCTATACTATCGATAATGAATTCCTTAGTAAATCTGGGATGTAGTGTTTTTAGATGTTTTTCAATCCAGAATGAGATTGCCTGTTTATCTATAGAGAGAGAGAGATATCACTCACTCAAAAACTTCATGGAAAAGTGGATTTAAAAGCAAACATTTGACGTATAAGCTTTATCTTTAGAAGCTCCATCAAACATCATGGCACTTCTCTAAGCTAGGAAACCAGACATATCTGCAATACCAGAAGTTTTGATGGCCCTGAGAATCTAACTATATGAAAGTAGCCATTTTATGTCATAAATGGTTTCAAAATGGTTACCATTGAAAGATTTTTCAAAGTTAGAAAATATGGAAATGTCAGGTGCTAAATCATGATGAATTTCTAATGATTTCCCTCATCAAAATTCATTGATGAGAAAAATGGGCATTGGCACAGTTGAAAAAGATTCTGATTAAGCTTTCCATGTTGCTTTTTTTTGCTAATTTTCTCAAAATGCTTTTGCAATAGGTAGAGGTTAGCCTCCCCACTTAAAAGAAAAAAAAGTCACCATCCCAGAAAACTGTTTTCCTGATTGGCTTGCTTTTACTCTGAATCCTTTCCACATTTTGGTAACCATACTTTGTCTCCAGTTACAATTCACCTAAGAAAGCCATCAGAATTTTGGTCAGATTTGTTTAAAATTTCCATTGATAGTTCTGCTCATCTGGATACAACAGTTCTGATGCCCAATGTGTAGAAAGTCTAATCAACTTCAATTTTCTTAGATAAAAGCAACCAAGTTGTCTATGCTAGCTATTATTTTGGTCATCTTCAAATAAATTTTGAACAGATGTTTCCCCACAAAAATCTGCTCATTAACTCCTTGAAAGGATTTATCCAATCATAAATAGTCAATTTTGGGTGGGGTAATTATCCCTATAAACTTTTCTCAGAGCACCAATAAAGTCTTTCAGTGAAGTTTTACCATAAAAACTTTATTCTGGCTTCAATTTAAGGGCTGTTTTTAAACTAAAACTTCAAGCTATCACCTTGAAATATGTATTATAACTTGTATGAACTGGCAGTTCAACTTTAGTTTTTTTTTGTTTTTTTTTATCAATTCACCATTCAAGGCAATAAAGTCACTAAAATGCAAAGGGGTTACTGAGAGTAAGAGAATGAGAAAATGCATTAAGAAAAGAATTTTTTGAAGATCAAAGTTAACCAGAAAACAAGAAGCCAGAACAGAGATTCACAAGCAAGAAGTGCAAGAGAGGAAACTGTTAGCAGAAAACTCATAGTTAAATCTAACCATTCCAACTGTAAAATGATGAGACCTTGCATCCAATCTAGTACTGCGCTTAAATTTATAAAGTCTAGCTACCAAAGAGGAAAGCTCATCAGACAATTACCATGAAAACATAGAAAAGCCATTGATAAATAGCTGATGACAAAACTATTTCCTTTACAAGGAGTATTTAAAAAATGTTAAAATCTTAATATTTAAAAAAAAAAAAAAAAAAAAAAAGGAAAAGAAATGGTCAATTTCAAAACAACTTCACACAAGTAACATCAAACTGGAATAAAAGTTGACATCTTAAGAAAAAAAAAAAAAAAAACCCTTGGTAAGAATTTTAACCACATACACTGGTTAAATTTATGGTACAGAAAACAGAAGCATGTTAAAACAAAGATGAATCTAAATTCTTCAGTACACTGCTGCAATTAAAAAGTATTAAAACTAGTGAATATTTTTAGAAACATAAGAATGAGTGAAAATCTTAAAAGGAATTTGTATTTGGAATTTTAATAAATCAACTGCAAATAGAATACAAAAGAGATCATTTGCTATCATCTACTCAATCATCAATTAATGTGAACATTATTTGTAAATAGTATGTAGAAAAGCCTATTTAAACACCAAAAACAAAATGCAGGATAAAATTAGGATCATAATTATGCTTAGACTTAAATGAAAACATGAGTATCAATGTATAAATTGTTATAGTTGATGTATTCTGATCTAAAATGAACACTTAAATGCCTATTAAAATAAACAAGGCCATGACCAGGAAATGTTACAAAATTTTTCATTTTAACTTAAAATATATCACATTCAAAAAGTTATTTCTGATATTTCTTTCAATTTACTAAAATTTCAAAGAATCACAAAATTTAGCAGGATAAATAAAAATAAACACTTGAATTTGAAATTAAGTTGGTAGTAAATGACCAAAGTAATCTTGAATGTCAAGTTTTTTTTTTTTTTATTGTGACCATTAAGGAAAGTAAATTTGTAAATGTTGATAGCACTTTTCTAAGCTGAGCTCACTGATCAATTTCTTTTGTTAGAAATAACTAACTCAGAAAAGCTATCAAAGCAAGTCTCATTCTTGTACCAATGGACTTTTAAAATGAATGATACTATACACATAGGACGATTAGTCATACCTACTGTTTTCACTAGATGCACTCATCACACGGTTTAAGTTAATTGGCATGAAAAAGAATCTTAAAAGTTATTTTGATTAATATTTAAATTTAATGATTCAAAGTGATACGGTATAAATAAGAATTGATATTTACAATATTATACAAAGATAATGAGAAAATTCAAAATTTACATAAGAAAATTTTTTTAAATTAAAAAAAAAAATTTTTTCCATTTGTAAAAAGTTTTATAAATAAAATGTTTGTATTGATTTTGACAAGATAAAGGACTCCTGAAGAAAGAAATTACTAAAAGGAGTTATTTCAAGAGAAAGGCTAACAATGCAAGATACAGGTGATAATATTTCCACTATCTTGAAGGTAATTCATAAATACAAAAACTGAGTGAGTAAATCACTTTCTGAACAATTCAAAAAGAGCCATACAAATTAATCATTAACTGAAAACATTTATGCATCCTACAATAAGGGTTCTAATATACTCTGTACAATTTAGCAATGTCAAAGCTCTCCTCAAAACAACTTTGTTATACATACACACAAAAGAGCCTTACAAACCAAAATAGATACAACTGGACATGGAATTAAGTTTCCAAATGAAAAATTCAAAGCTGATCAATATCAAAGAACATTGTAAAGTCAAGCTCTTATTTATAAAGTACAATGATTGCTTTTTAACTGAATATAATCCAAAACTACAAGTTTTAACCAGTGCAACATAATCTATATCCAAGTTGAAGATTTATACTAATTGATGCTTGTGATTAGCTAGACTTAATTAAAAAGTGTAGACATATAATTACAACTGATGTATGATGCAGAATGTATTGTAGCCACCCAACTTCACTGAAGATTCAAGATTTACTGTTTTATATATATCACAAGAACTGCCAATTTTGTTTCAAGTCTGGTGCATTTATTTTTAATTTTTCAAAATGCAAAAAGTTAACACTTTAATATACATGTTGATTACTCAGTAAAAGTCTTTTACATTTTTTTTTTTTTTTTTTTTTTTTAGATAAATCATGACTAAATTTGGCTATAAATAGAGCAGAAGCTACAAGCAAAGTAACTTTTACATTTGTTGATAATGCTGTTACTAAATGAACTAAAAGTAAAATAAATAAAATTAAAAGAATTTTAAAAAGAAAGGACTTGAAATTCTATTAGCACTTTATGAAAAAGGTGGTAAGAAAATGAATTTGTTTGAAGCTAGAATCCAAGCCTGAATATAAAAATTTATGCAGTATAAAAAAAGAAAAACTGGACAAACAGTTCCAAAAGAAGCAAGTTATAATTTTTAACAAAATACAAAGATAGTAAGGAAGTAAGAAAAAAAAAAAAAAAAAAAAAAATGGTAAGATTTGGGAAAAGATTTAAAAAGTTTTCATGCAGAGATTGTGCAGACAACATTCTTTATCCCTACCTAACATTAAATATCCATAAAGTATTAAATTCTCTATGGTTCATTTTTATGATTTCTGTATTTATGCTCTATGTTACTGCCTGAAAGTTTTACTCAATCTTCAAATCTTGATACGAATGTATAACGTTTCCATAATCAAACAATGAGGTAATGGTAAGTAGTTCATATTCACTCATTTCTCATGCATTTAAATTAGATGCATGCCATAACTGAGTTGCAAATTTATATGTTGGAGATAAATACTACTTAAAACAGCAATAACAATAAAGAGAAAAATCAGACTCAGAGTTTATATGGAGAGAGAAAATGAGGGGAAAAGTCGTTTTTTATGTAACTTGTTAAGTAATGAACATGGTCTTTAAAAACAACTACACCAGAGTGCATATGGGTATATTTTAGTGGACCATAAATGGCAAACAACAGTGTTATATGGCATACACCAAGTTTTAGCATTCCCATTTCTTTCAGAATTATTAGAAAGTATTAATATATCAGTTTCCAGTCTTACACAGGAAATAAAACAATACTCCATGACACCAATCACCATGACTCATTGAGTGTTTTGAAAGTGATCAGGTGAACAAGAGGAACAATATATGGCTCTACAGAGACCCCAAAGACACAGAAACACCAAGTTTGTTTTGTCTATTATAATACCAAGGATCATGCACAACTCAGGCAAGGTCATGCTACCCCACTTCCTACAGCATTTCAGGATTTTAATGCCACCAAAATACAGAAATATGGGACACAGGTCAAACCCTGAATCAAAGGATTTGCCATATATGTTACAGTATGACTGCTCCCTCCCACACCACTGAAATGATATATGACTGGCCAAGAATTTTTACAATCATGCCATATGGCTCCTTGGCACTCCTGATTTGAATCCTATAAACTATTGCATCAGAATGGCAAAGAATCAGCAAGTGTCAAACAAACCCAAATCACCACAATGCCAAGAATTCACTGAAGACTGCCACTGGAGCCATGATGGCTAATGTGAACAGGAACCACCTGATGCAAGAATTCAATCAATTCTAAAATTGTATCATAACATTTTTAAGTTGATTTTTTTTTTTTTTTTTTTTTTGTTTAGAATATACCGATTGATTTTTTTTTTTTTTTAAATTGAAAATCTTTTCTTTTAATAATAATTTGTTCTCAATTACCTGGCACCCCAGTACTTTAAATGATACAGATTGTGAATCTGAAAAAGACTTGATAGGAAAGATAAAATTAATCACTTCCACTTTGCTCTTAAGCAAACAAATTTTGTTTATTACCTAACACAAGTGAATAGACATGATTTTAGGGTCAATTTCATTAGGATAATATTAAGAATTTTGTAACTAACAAGAATGTAGAATCTACATGCTAATTAAATCAAAGAGGTGGTATTAGATGATTATAGGTTGCTACTAAAGTGTAAGCTTATAAAAATGCAAGAGACTGAAAATGGAAAAATTTATGTTGAGTAAAAAAAATAAAATAAATAAAAAAAAATAAAAATATTAAATTACTAATTCTGGGAAAAAAGGCTGGTAAGTAAAAATGTAGGGAAAAAAAATTTTTTAGTAGCTTCAAAATACTATTTAGGAAAACATTTTATTGCTGAAAAACCAACTTTGAATGTTTAAAATAAATCAAACATCATAAAAGGTGATGGTCAAGGAGTAGGCAAGTTTGTAAACCAAAAATTAACTAACCCATCCTTTAAGTGAAAACAAGTTCCATCCCAAATTGAAAATTTGGTTGACAATTACATTGCAGTTCACTTATGTGCATAAATGTTTCAATAAGATTTTAAATTATATAACAGCCTTCTCCTTTAAAATATTAAATTTTAAAATATTTAAAAATATAAAGTAAAATGATTTTACTTAATTAAGTATTCTCATTTCAAGTCATTTAAAGAAAACGTTCATTTTTTTTCTAAAATGTCATTTAATTTTTTTCTAAAGCTATTTTCTGAATTTCAAGTCTATATTCATGTCTTTTAAAAAGGTTTCAGTCAATCTCTGGATTGACTTAAATTGAGTTTCATCAGAGAGTATTTTGAGGAAGAATCTTAATATAACATCTGCTCTAAAATAGAAGTTTTTTTTTTTGAGGGGGGGGGGGTATTCACTTCCATGTTTTTTAAAAATTCAAAATTTATAAACTGATATAGTAATGACATTTTACATTACAACTAAATCAAATATAAAATTGAAAAGATTTTTTAAAACTTCAAATGCTAATAATGAAAAATCAGCAAACTAAATATATGCTAATGTGCCAAAAGTCATAGGATAGTAGTATGTAAAAAGGTAGAATGCACTACAAATACTAAGTGACTCATTGTGCATTCTCTGGCTAATGTTTTCAGCTGACATAAAATGGAAAGACAACATAATTCATTGCTAGGTCAGCTACTAAGAAAGTCGGTTCACTGTGTCAGGGGAAAATTCTCTCCTGAATCTATCTTGCATATCTATGTCTACCATTCATCCATACTTAGAAAATTGCTGCCATCTGCCCTTGAGCTCCTTGATAAAAGCCAAAGAAAAATCAGCAATACACTGCCGTAAGCTTGCCTCTGTGCTATTTTTATAAAGATTTTCATGATAACTGTTTGAATGAGCTCTTTGTTGTTGTACGTAGACTACATGAATTTGAGTGCAATACTAGACTGGCTGCAAGAACACATCAATTTACAGTTGAACTAGCTAGATATTGCCATAACTTCTACACTAACAGTTTTTCTCACACCTCAGACTTGTGGAACTCCCTTCCAGCTTCATGGGTTTCAGATAACTTTAATCTGCAAGAATTTAAATGCAATGCTAATCACTATCTATCGTCCTCCAGAATGCACTTTTCTCTTTCTATTCATTGCTAACGTTTCTGTTCCTAATTCCTCCACACCCTTTAACCCCTTGCATGTTAGTGGCTGTACTGCCTTGCTTGGGGTGACACTGATTTAAAAAAAAAAAAATTTTTTTACATCAGTTGTACTTTGACATCTGGGAAGTCATTATGAACACTGAAGCTGCTCATAAGGCAATATAAATTATTGATGTCTGAACAGGTTGTAACAGTGGATACCAGAATGATCACACATATTTCTGAAATTGTAGGAGCATTTGACATCACTTGATCTACATTGTTCCAGGAGTACCTTATGGAAAGCATTACTACCCAGGAGTCCTTCATGGTAATGATCAGAAGCATCTGGCTAGAATTATCTGTAGTAACAGACAATCTACATGGTCTCAAATCACATCCACTTCATTGTAAAAAGATACCCAACACATATACAGCAGGTTATTTCATCACTTTCATTTCCATGAAATATTGTAACAGAAATTCAGGTCAGCTTGATAAAAGACTCAGAGTTGGCTGTATGTAGTGCTACAAGCACCAGGAGTTGCATCCCCTTCTACAATGGGTCATTGAGAGAACATGTACTTAGAGTAGGTGGCACTGCCTATTTGCATATAAATGATACCGAGCAGGTATTAGCCAATAGTCAGCGCGGGTCTGGGACTGGAAAAACCATATAACACCAGTGTTTTTCGCAAATTGAGAGGAGTGCTCAAGATGTGTGAATACCAGACAAGATGAACACAAGCTATTTCAGCAATTGACAGACGATGACAGACCCCAAATTCAATTTACACTTAATTCCCAAGTTTGGCAGAATGGTCTTCCAGTGGTTGAATGGATATATTAGGTTGGTGCAAAAATAATGACGTAATAATGTTTTTTGACGTTAAAAATACGTCAAAAAACAACATTATTATGTCATTATTTTTGCACCAACCTAATAGAAGCTGAAACTAATTTGCAGGCTATGTGGAGTGAAGTCTTTGGAGTACGTGACCCCTTTGCGATGGATCCGTTTATGGTGTATGAATACCTCATTGAGCAGAACATGCAGTGTGATAAATCCTTGGATGTATACCTGAATGAATTGAAGAAACACACATTCTTGATGAGCAGGATGAGTGACCGTATGCGGGTTTGCGCATTTGTGCACGTGTTGCCAGGCAGTGTAAAGCAGACTCTTCATGTGTTGTCTAAGATGGACACACTGTCTATTGACCAGCTGCTTGCTAGAGTCCAGACAATTATAAGAGATGAGGAGATGGAGGAAGTCATGGTGGCAGCAGCAGCCTAGCAAAGTAAGGACATTCATGTCATAAAGTGCTTTACATGCAATGATATTAACCACATGGCAAAAGATTGTCGGAGCCGACAACATGACAGGAGACTAGAGTGAGGACAAATAGAGTACCATGCACAGTTACCATTGGCATACCATGGGCCATATATCTCAAAACTGTCTAAGAAAATGTGAGAAGAGATATATCAGTGTCAATTTCTTGTCCTGCCTGGCATTATCTGTAATCGGGGTCCAGGTGGATGGCAGAATCATCATCGCACTGGACGATACTGGTTGTTTGCTGTCTATAGCCAGTAGCGAGACATGCCAGTTGTGGATGGAAGGGCCTGTATGTGTAACAATGATAGATGGAGAGCAGAGCCTGTTGTGAGATTGGAGTCATTCCTCTTTGGTTGCAAGGTGGAAGTCCTGTCAAGTTTGACGTACTGGTGGCACAAGAAAAGCCACTTGGTTTCAACCTTCTGATCAAGATTAATGTGATCAAAGAACTGGTTTGGGGGCGGGGAGTAGGAATCACTCCCTTTGGCACAGTGGAGTTTTTATATATATATATATATATATATATAAAAAAAAAAAAAAACACAAACACACATCCATGTGTCCAGCTCCCACCAAACCAGACTTTAGCACAGAGTTCAATTACAAAAAACACAGGTCACTGCGAATATTAGTCCACAATCTGTCCTGATTGATGGTATGCCACGTCATGTTAAAGAACTCCAACCTGCATGGGACCGATTCTCTGTTGCAAGAGGCACCAATGATTCACCCACAAGAGATAGGGAGTTGGAAATAGATTCCCAGATTTTTGATGTGCCTCTTGTCATGGTGGAGCTATGATCAAGAGATCAGGTGTAAATGTAACAAAATCAGGTCAGCTCAATAAGAGTTGGTTGTATGTGGTGCTATAAGCACCATGAGTTGCATCTCCTTCCACAATGGGCTGTTGAGTGAAGACCATATACTTAGAGGATGTGGTGCTGCCTATTTACATATGAACAATACTGGGCAGGTATTAGCCAATAGTGGGTATAGGTCTGGCACTGGGAGAGCTATATAACACCAGTGTTTTTCTCAGTTGAGAGGAGCACTCTCAATGTGCAGACATGCAAATACCAGACCAGACAAACACAGATACAGAAGCAGAAAATCCACCCAGCTACTCCTGTTAACACCATGACAGCAGAGAGCACTTCATCCAGACTCATGAAGTTACTAATTGGATTCTGGAAGACTGGCAACATATGGCGTGATCTGACAAGTCATGGTTCCAGTTGTTTTGGACTGATGATAGAGTTCATGTGTGGCACAGGCTGCATGAGGCCATAGAGCCCAGTTATCAACGAGGCATCATGCAAGCTGACAGTGGTTTCATAATGGTGCATGAATTGGGTTCACCAAAATACATCATTGACTAGTGACTAAAACTATCCTCCATTATACTAGGCACCTATTCAATATCTTGATATAGGAATCTATAACCATGTTAAGTCATTAGTTGCTGAAATTACAAAGCTGTATTTCCTTTGAAAGATAAGTGTTCCTGAAAATAAAGGAACTCGAGACAATATTTATACTTCATTTTTAAATAAAGATGCATGTTCTTCAGGGTCATATATTAGTACTATAATCACATTCCTTTCTGAAGAGGAGGTAGGTCTGAAAGGAAAAGAAAAGTGTACTTGACTACTATATAATATCTAATCTCCTATAAGGTAGTAGATGCTGGACAATTTCTTCACTGATTAAGAAGACTTGAAGCCACAGAAGTGGTTTGTTTTTGTTTTGTAGCATATCAACCTCAATGGGTCATTTCCCCCCCCCCTGGTAATATTTGTTTTGTCAAAAATCTATTTCTGGTAATAATTTTTTTTTTTTTTTTTTTCAAAAAGACATTGCTGGTAATAGTTTTTCTTCAAAAATTGATTTCTGGTGAATTTTTTTTTTTTTTTTTTTTTTTTTTTTTTTTTACAAAGTATTTCTGGTATTAAAACCTAGTTTTACACTTTCATAATACTTTTTACCTCAGTTTTAGGGTTAACTATTTGCCCATAGCTGGGACCTTAACAGATGTTACCACCCTGGGTCAGGGTCAACCTGGGAACACCAGCAATTAAGAGGTGGTCCCACACTCCTCAAAGCCTCCTGATCAGAGGCCTTGCTGTTGGACGTAGTTTATCGTCTTACCCAGGATGGCCACAGAGAAGTGGTTCCATAAACAAATGTTAATACATTTGTACATTTTTTTTTTTTTTTTTGAGGCTGGACTGGGATTGATCTCACACAAAACAAGGTGGGTACTGCCTGACAAATGACTGAAAGATTTGAGGCATCATCTCTAGGATGGTTGCTATTCAAGACTTGAGACCCCAGACACACACATTATATATATATATATATATATATATATATATATATATATATATATATACACACACACACACACGTGTGTGTGTTGGTGCAGATAAGTATATCATCTGCCCTTTGACAGGTCTGGTTTTTCATCCTGTGGGGGGTAATATACCATCCTCCTCACCAGTAGAAAAGCTAGTTGCCAGAGTATGAAAGTTTTAATAACTACAGAAACTTATTAACAAATAGATGAAGGCAGATATATTTTTTTTAATTTTACATACAAACAATGAGGATATAAATCTTCGAAAGCTTAACACAGGATAATGAAGGCAAGAAAATGAGGAAAAAAGTAATGTACTTCACAATTTTGAGTAAATGAATGGCAGAACAAGTACAAAAAAAATGAGAGGTGGTAAAGGAGCAAGAATTATTTAAACAACAAAAAGAATCGTGAAAGGACCCAACACAGAGACTTAAGATATGTAATAATGATATTTGAGTAAATATTACACTATGATAGAGTTAGAATAGTTACAGATATTGGTAACTAACAGCATTTGTGTACCTCAATTGCTAGGGTATTTTTTTTTTTTTTTTTTAGACAGTTGGAAGATTAGAGGGAAGAGGAAAAAAGAAACCTAGTTATATATGCCATCAAATATGGCATATACATTTTGCCATTTTGCTCTAAACATTATCTTCAGCCAGTTGACAGTGTCTCAAAAATAATTTCCTACTTAAAGATTAGAATTATGTTACAAGTGTATATATCTCATTTCCTTAAAGTTTATTAATTTGTAAATTAATGTGACACCCAACATGTCTCTTAATATGGATTTTTTTCAAACAGTTTAAATAAAGAAACAGTAATAACAATATCAAAAGTTTAATTTAAGTTTATTTCAATTGTGGTTTACTGCTGTTGAAGAAAGAGTGTTTTGTCAGTTTGTGAAGTTTTTTTTTTAAATTCTGTTTATTTCAGACAACCACCAAAACTCACCATTTCAAAACTTTAAATTTTATAAATCTGTATAATTTTTTTTATTTATCTGTATAAACAAGTTAAACAGCATGTAAGAATATTTAGCATAAGAATCCTAAAACATTTTGTATACCCAGATTCATAATCAAGTTATTTGCATATGAACTCTTCAGATATTAAACCACTCTTCTATATGTGTATTTCATGCAATATATGTAAGCAAGTTATTCTGCTACTTCAATTTATATTTGCAAAGAGAATCTTCAACTAACAAGGGATCTTCCCCACAAGCTATGATTATTGATTTTTCTGTTGTGATTAATCAATCACCTTAAGAAATAAGAGGTGGCATGAAATTGATGCAGTAACTACTTCCACTGCAACAATGCACTACTGCATTCACCTGATGCTAAACAGCAGCAGCTGAAGGCAGCATATAAAGAAGGCAGACAAAAATATACCAAATATTATGAGCTTTTCAAAAAGAACACATCTGGTTTGTCACTCATTTGTAGTAGCATGTGTTTGAAATTCAAAGACCAGTGAAACCTCATAGCACACAAAGTGGATTTGCAAATTTAAATCTATTAAAAAAAAATTATTCTTGATAATCCGGAATTTAGAGATTACTCTAATATCCAAGGTTCATGATTCATTACAGGAACAAGATTTTATTCACAACAATGGAGTGAAACGTTGACACATTTTAAAAATTTACATTACTGATGATCCAGTCAGTGGATATGTAACTCACATATTCAAACAAAAATATCTTGAGATTGTATACACACAAAACTACTTGCTGATAACTTTAATTGAAGATTTTTTTTTTAATCATGACAAATGAATTAGGTTCTGTTGAGAAAATACCAGCAAGCAAAAAGGTTCATGTGATAATAAAAAGTACCACAGTGTTCTTGTACTGAATGCCTATGCAGTATGTATTTCCCATCCCAAAGTGAAATAAATTGTTACTAAAAAATGTTTTATATTATTATTTTATTAACACTTAAATACATTGGGGGGGGGGAGGGAGTAAAAAGAATGATAAATGGACTAAAATTTGACCATGTGTAAGTTCCCATTCTAAATTCTAGCTAGTTTAAGTTATAAGAGGGGAAAATTTGGAGTGATTCTTTTTTTTGGAGGAAAAAAAATAAAATAAATGTAAAAATTATTTTAAAAATATATGCCTAAATAAACTGACCCTAAACAGTGCTATAATTACTACGTGTCTGATCCATAAAATAAAACATGAAGAATACTTTGTTTTTAAATAATGTATAATCATGAAATAAGACACTTATCAAGTGACACAAATTTAATAGTTACTGAAGCCATTTAAGTGTAATAGACTGTTTTTGACTTTTGACAGTTTATTTCAGACATGTACCCACGAGATATTAAAGTCAGTCTCTATACTTAAAGATAAAAAAAAAAAAAAAAAAAAAAAAAACACACAGTAAGAAAAGCTACTTGATACTAGCTGTTTTAAGATATCAATCAGAAAACAATCACAGTACAAGTGGTAGTACAATAAGTACATTTACAAGGTTGGGTCGTTAACAGATCACGCAGTTTCGTCTTTTGGTGCTATCCACACTATTGCCAATGAATATTGAAAGATTTTTGCAGAGATCATTTCTTTTATTGAGCTTATTAGTTAACAACTGCAATTCTTCAACCTGATATATATTTTTTTTTTAATAATGAATGCAAAAAGTAGAATACAAAAAAAAAAAAAAAAAAAAAAATTATTACCCTTGGTAAACAGTAATTTTCCCCCTCACACACACACAAAAAAAAAAAAAAAAAAAAAAAAAAAAGACATGAACGAATCTCACATGAGCTTAAAATTTAAATGCAAATCATTATGAAATCAGTTAATGAGCAAAGGGAACTCTACAAAGCAAATAAGTACAAAAATAAAATCAAGCTAGAAACTTTAACTAACAATAAAAACTTGAAAAGAATTAAAACAGTAAGTAGTAACACTAAGATAAAGATTACTTTCATAATTTTTTAAAAAGTATGAAACAAAAATACAAAAAAAAAATTTAATATTTTTCAAGGGATAAAATTTGAATAAGGATTTCCAATCGATTTGAAAAATAAAAGCACATAAACCAAAAAGTAAATAAAAAATGTTCAATTAAAATTCTCAAAAACTGATTTGTAATGCAATTGACCGTCGCACACAGGTCACCAAGTGCTCGTTGAAGTTGACATGGAAAATTAAAAAAAGGTTAACATTAATAAGATTATTCAATTATGCAAAGGTTTTGATTAAGATCAGTACTTAGTAGATTAAGCACTTAGCTTTGCAAAATATAACGTTAGGTTTTGTTTTTTTTTTTGGGGGGGGGGGTAGACGAATTATTAACTCCGATTTACACAGGCTTGTGTCCTCATAAAACGCTCCGGCTTCCTTCAACCTTTCGGAATTTCGAACTGAATCCTTTCTTCCATCCACACGAGTAGATTGTTTTCAACTTTTCATGTTGTCGTCTATAAAGTATCCCCGACGACTGAATAAAAACTAAAAAGGTTCGGATCAAAATTCCCAGAAGTCAATTTGAAGGACAATTTAAATACGCGTAACTAATAAATGTAATAATAACTTTACGTTTATGAAAACAATACTTAAATATTTATTATTTATCAATCAAATCATACATTTTTATGTTAGAATAGCATTCATTGACATTGAATACTTATTTTACCCATTTTTTTATTATTGAATTTTATACAATTACAATAAAAAACAAATCCGAACTTAGTATAATTAAATTAAATTTCCATCTATGCAAATTAAATTTGAGAAAACTCGATTTCCCATGATTAACAAAATAAGTTACAAAATAACGCTACTTGAGTTGAACAATTATTATCTGGAGGCATTATTATTTTCATTAGTTAATTATTTTACGAACGAAAGAATTTTTGAATGATCAATCATTGCCCAATGGGGTTCTTTGCCCTCAAAAGTGATGCATAAATAATCAAGTATTTATTCTGACGACTAATTAATCAGACATTCTCAAAATGAAAATATAAGGATCAACTTTAACACAGAGAACAAACAGTGCTTATTTTCTGGGAAAAAAAAAAAAAAAAAAATTAAACAAATTTCCACAATTTCAACATGCTTTGTGCAGTTGAACAAGAAGGATCAAACAAAAATATTATCAACAAATGGATCCATTTTGAGTTTGACAAACAGGTAGAAAAAAAAAA
Organism: Acanthosepion lycidas; assembly: GCA_963932145.1. Taxonomy (NCBI): domain Eukaryota; kingdom Metazoa; phylum Mollusca; class Cephalopoda; order Sepiida; family Sepiidae; genus Acanthosepion; species Acanthosepion lycidas. Next base: position 45,827,228 of record OZ010582.1, read on the forward strand.
AAAAAAAAAAAAAAAAAAGCTGATATTGAAATATTTTTTAATTTTACTTTTAGTTTTAAGTTAAAACTAAAAGTAAAAAAACTTTTAACAAATAAAAAAAGCATCTTGTCGTGTGGGAAGGTTATGTATTGTAAAACAAAGAAAGATATGCTTGTGTTGAGATCTTTATTTAAACTATCCTTTATTAAAAATTTTAAGCTAAGATTTAAACTCCCGTCTACTTGGGAGGTAAAAAATTGTTTTTCTTCAAAAATTAGAAAATTACTTTCCTAAAAAACACTAGGTAAGAGTTCAAATGTGACGAATACGGTACAAAATCTCAAAGAACCAAGATTCCATGAGATGAGATTTAGGCTACTAAACTTGAACAAAAAAAAAAAAAAAATCTTCATGAAATTAGTAATTATTATAATTAAAACTAACTTAATGAATAAAAAAGAAAACAGTAATAATTAGGATTTTTCAGTCAATTAGGTAAATTTATTTTTTTCTAATTATTAACCGTCTGATTTATGCTAATTATAAGCTCAAGTTCAGTACACAAATGAGCTAAGCCTAAGATGGATTTGTGCTGTTTCTAGTTGTGGATAAAAAAAAAAAAATTTTAAAAATCCATATCTACACATCTTAGAAAAATATAAGAAACAAAGAAAATGAAGATTAACCTTTCTTTAACTACCATATAAAAGAAAACATGTGCTTCAACGAGTCTCGGAAAATCTCAGATTTTTAAGTTCTCAGTTCCAATTTATTTCAAGTTGATCCTGGTTTTTTTTACTTTTACTCAATTTGCAAAAAACATCCTTGATCTTTCAAATAAGGGAAAATATTTTCAAACCGTTTTTTTTTTGTTTGTCCTTTCGTTTACCTCTGTTCAAAATATTGTAAAAACCTTATGAAATTTACATTTCAATTTCCAATAAATTCGCTTCAGTTTCACCTAAAGTCGGAAAGAAATCTTGATCACAAACTAAAATTAAGAAAGTAGTTATTAGCAACCAAGTACTGAATAATTAAAAGTCGTAAATTCCATACATTTTTTTTTAGATTGAAAAGTTTGAGAAAAATCAAAACGCATTTTTGTTTACATTGTTTTTGAATATAAGTTTCTGCTAGCTTAATCAAATAGCTTGAAAGAAAAAAAAGAAAAGTTATTTTCATTTGACTCTTCTTGTAAGATGATAAAAATGACATTTAATCGCCAATTATATAATGTCCTTTTTTAATTTGTTTCCTTCATCGAAGAGGTGGAGAAGCGGGATTAGAAGATCCTTTTAGTTAGTTTTTTTTTTTTTTTTTTTTTTCTTTTCTTCTTATCAGCTTACAACTTAGTCTTTTAACTACGAGCCAATTAATAATGTATAAAATGAGAAATAGAGGCAAGCATTAAACAGTAAACACTAACAGAAAGTAAAACTATGACATCCGTGCAGAATCTATCAGAAAGAGAGAGAGCACCTATCAACAACTATTAAGTTGTGGAGACGAGAGCCGATTTTCAAATTAAGACAGGCAATGTGTTTGTTTTTCGATAGAAAAATTCTAATAGAACTGCCGCTATTAGCAACAGGTCAATACAAAATATTTAATTGCAATTGATTAGAGAGTGAGGAGGGGGGAGTTTATCTCTTAGTTCAACCAACACTCTCCAGAAACATTAATTCTTTGGAGAGGAAAGAAAACAGCACCACTCTCCAAATTTTTTTTAATTATTATTTTTTTATTTTAGCCAGTAAAATGTTTTTTAAATTTTATTTATTTAGTACAGCATAAACAAATATTAATTGAATAACCTGAACCATAACCATATTAAAAAAAAAAAAAAAAAAAAAAAAAAAAAAAAATGATCTGTATACGGTATCGGTTTTTTTTGTTATGGGGTTGTATATTTCTTCAGAAATAAATTTCGAAGGTGGAGAGAGTGATACTAATAATAACCAAAAACCATGAACTGAATGTTTTGTTCAGGTGTTAGCCTTCCATATTTTCTATTCTATTCAATTCACAAATGTTGCAGATAATGAAAACATTATGTTGTACAGGTGTTGGTGCAAATTACACTACAGTACTGAGTACAGTTAGGGTTTATATATTATTCACAACACTCACCATGACACCGACTCGCACACACACACAAAAAAAAAAAAAACGAAAACACAATCACTTAATCAGAATCTCCATACTCCATGCGTCAAGTGTCGACTTAAGATTTTATATAGCACCTCAGTATTTTGCAAGGCCAAGCAGGAAAAGACCAGGAAGGGACAATGTGTTAGTTCAGGAGAAACTTCCAAGGAAAAAAACCGGCCTCAAATAATATTTATTCAGTCAGTTTTTTTTGGTTTTGTTTTTTTAATCTTATGTTTGTGCCCGGGCACAAATTTATTACTGTCACAAATGAAAAATAAATCCCATTATTACACGCCACTCGGGCGCAAAAAAAAAAAAAAAAAAAAAAAAAAAAAAAAAAAATTTATCTAGGGTGCGTTTTTAAAAGTTTCAAAAATTAACGTTTGCAGTTAATGGTGCCAAGACGAATTTTTTAATGAAAAATAAAGACGTTTTATAAAATTAATAAACAAAAATAGGATTATTTATTTACTTATTGTGCGATATACATTTTTTTGTATTTTTGAATTAAAAAAAAAAAAAAAAAAAAAAAAAAGAAAAAAAGTCTATTGTCGAATTTGACAATAGACTGTCGGTGGTACTATTCTACGTGTCACCGATTTAAAATTAAAATAGAAACAGCATGTTTCATTATTAATAAAAAGCATCCTTATTTCCACCCTTGGGGTTATATTGTAAGAAAAACAAAAAAAACAAAACAAAAAAAAACTAGATGACGTGGTGGAATTCTTGAAAATAAGAGAAACGTGCCACAACAAACACCTGTGTAAAGGTTTGTTTTTTTTAACTTAAGAGAAAATTCAAATAAAAAGAAAAGCATTAGCGAACATTTTTACGGTAATATCATTTAAAAGAAAAGCAGACTTGTTCCGTAATTAAATAAAAACCTACTCGCAGTAGTTTATTTACATTAGAAATGCAGTATGAATGAAACAGGAAACTACTGTATTGCAAGTGTAATCATATGCTAAATAATTTTTAAAGAAACGAAGCATGAGTTCATTCATAAATCAATAAACTTTGTTTTCTTCCTCAGTGGTGTATATAAAAGACATTAGAAAGAAAATGAAAACAGAAGTTGCAAGACTAGAGTAATAAAATTAAAAAAAAAAAAAGAAAAAAAAAAAAAAAATGAATAACATTGAAAATTAGATTGAAAACCGGGGAGTGCAATTTTGTCACGTCCACCAGAAATATCACTAAAATTTAACTTAATTTATTTAACTATATTTATTTTATTAACTAAAATAACATTTTAATTTTATATTGTTACTAACAGAACTTATACGAACAATAAAAAAAGTCCTTTATTTAAAAGAAAAAAAAAAAAAAATTAAACTTACAAATAATCATTTTCAAGGTAATTAATTTTATTTACCTGAGTGCAACCTTCACAGCATCTCCTTGTTGCTGCTGATTCGATGATTTATCCATGTTTGTTTATTTTGTTAATAAAGGCCCAATAATATATACGATGCGTATTGTGTGTAATAATAGGTGTCGCTTGGTACACTCCTTTTGTTTTGTTTTTACGTAAAATTTTTCCTCCGTTTGTATTAAATTTTTTTTTTTTTTTTTTTTTTTATTTAAGTTAAACAACGTCCACAGCAGCGGCAATAATAGTAATCATAATTGAATAATGATCGGCTACAACAAACTCCTGAGATGCAAGCAGTGGTCGGCATTATTTTGCAACAAGAATAACGAGACGCAGCAACGTTGGCGTCGGAATGTCGATGATGAATTGATGAAGAAAATGAAAAAGACGAAGAGCAACAACCAAATTCCCGCAACGTCGATGTCGTCGTCAGCAGTGGCCAACAGTTACCATCAAAGCGATACGCCTTATTTCCAAGCTTTTCCGAGCATAGCAGACCCCGAAAAGCCGTCATATTTCATCAACAATTAATTATCGATGAAGAGGCGACCGCTAAGAACAGCTATCATCCAATGCATTCAATACAGTAGCTGCAATAGAAATAAATAAATATCATTTTTTTTTCTAGTTTTGGGGGGCTTTAGAAGAAAGATTTACTAGCGTAAGAAGCTCATTTTTAGTGGTAATAATAATTATTCCATAATAAATCCCCCACTAACAGCAACTAAGTCAGTCCTGTTGTCGTTATTCCAGGTCTTCAGTTACGTCTTCTGCAGCCTGTTGTACTGTATCTCTGTAACAACATTTGAATTATTTGTCGTATTCCCTCAGTCTAGGAACCGCCTACTTGCTGAAACAGGTCGTTGTCGTTTCCCTCTCCGCTTACAACTAGAGACTGACTGACGGACAGTTTAGAGAGTTGACTGCACGTTCTCCCTTTGTCGAGGAATTACGTTCACTTTTCTTTTCTTTATTTTTTTTTTTTTAGCTACTGTATTTTAATCACTCTTAGTGCGCGAGTGTGTTATTCAAACGAGCAACCAACCAATAATACAAGCAGCTAATAAAACAAATAAAAAATAACATACAATAAAATAGCAAGAAAAAAAAAAAAAACTCTATCAAGAACCACAACTCTTGCTCAGGACGTCATTTGGGGCGGGAGAGTGAGCAGGAGGAGTGGGGACGTTTGTCTAGCAAGTGTTGAAAAATGGAATTGGCAGGATATACGCACACACATGATTTTAAATGTATAAACATATACAGGATAAAAGTATGACTGAACATTGAACAACATAGGTTGTTTGACACACGAAAATAATCCTGAAAAATGTAGGTAATAATCAATGTCAATATATATAAATATGCTATATTTAGTATTTTTTCTTTCTTACAATTCAATCCTTATTTTATGTTCCCTTTTTAGTTTAAGTGCATGCTGATAAACATCCATAAAACAATGATGCCAAATTCACTTCCATTATCAGCTATATAATGATTAAAAACGGGGGGGGGGGCTTTAAAAAAAAATTTTTCCTTCTTTGTCTAAAACCAAAATGTAGTAACTTTCCTTTCTCTATTAAAGATTTTAAAGAAATATATAAAATTTCCATCCCTAAGAATATGAAGCTGATAGTTAGGTACATTGCATCAATAAACAAAACTTAATTATCTTTAAATTTAAAAAGTAAAAAGAAGGTTCAAGCAGAAAGAAAACTTTAAAACCTAATGTAAACCACTTCTGCATTTTCCGTTTTAGTCAACATTTTATTAAAATAAGCCTTGGGAAATATATCACTACATTTGATAGTATTTTTCATCTTATTTACTTTTAGATTCACACATGCACAAAAATATATAAAGTTACATATGTATACATGCAAACAAATACTGATATATATATATATATATATATATATATATATATACACATATACATATACATAGATATACATACTTGTGTATGTACTTGTCTGCAAATAATCTGGATTAAAGTTTCATGAGATGTGTAAATATCAGAACTAAAAAATTATGCTTTTGAAACTTTGTATGTCAAAATTATTCGGAGAGTCCAATATATATATATATATAGTATGCATTCACTCAATACAAGCCCCATGAGCCACTCAAGGTAGAGGGTAACTGTGTGATGATTTATGAGCATAAGAAAATGCAAGAACTGAAGTTCATGGGGTAATGCTGGAATGATAAGTCAACCCTAAACTTAAAATCATTATGATTATGAAATCATCTTTCCACAAAGCAGAAGTTCTTAGGAAGAAGCTGTCCAAGTAGAACTTCTTTCTTACTAATGGAATACGAAAGGAATGGGGATGATTCATCCTTGTGTACATGGCAGGGTGGGTCCCAGTTGGAATGATCAGGGCTGGTGGGACCAAGAAATGTAGCTCATCAGAACACATACCACAGAAATAACAAGAGAGTAGCAAAAGGCTCACAATATTTCATTCATGGGAAAGGGGTTGTAAGGTGGAAAATAATTCATCACCCACAAGGTCGTGTGGACATTTTTTAACTCTATCAAGTCAGGTAAGTGAGGACAGGATAGCTCTATCTCAGATATGGCAGCAATACTCCATTTTTGGTCCGATCTGACTCTTGTAAAGATAGACTATGTATGTATAACTATGTATATATATGCATGCATATGTATCTGTATCTGTATATGTTGTATCTGATGGGATAAAATATCCCCTTTGTTACCACTCCCCAAACTTTCACAGGCTCTATATGACAAATTTTACACACTACAATGCTCTAAAAACTTCTTTCTTAATATTTTCGACCAAACTGAATGGGTGTCTTAAATGCCAGTATGTTTTTTTTTTTAATCATTTCCCCCCAAACAAGGTAATAATGCCATATTAAGATTACTGGGAATGAAAGGAAATGAGAAAACATTAGTGAGAAGAAAAGACAATAAAAAAAAACAGGATTTAGAAAGATAGAAGATGGTGATTGATATTGCATTTAAATTCCTGAAGATCATAGGTGACAGGGCAGCAAGAATCTGGAAGAGAGTTCCACAGACCAGGAGTGCAAGAAAAAAAACCTACTAGAATAGAAGTTACTGTTATATTTAGCTATTTCAACATTAAAAAATTGAGACCTAGTTGCCAATCTAGTACTACACTTCAAGGTACCAAGGAGTAAAGTTCATTATAACAACTGCCATAAAAATACTATCAAATATGTATATTTACTGCGTGAATTTTGGAAATCTTGATTTGAAATATCATTGTGTGGCAGATGAAGTCCTTAATTCATGCATGATATAGTTAAATACCAGCCTAATTGTAACTTAGATTCAGTTTTGTTTTCTATTCTATGACTTGTTGTTCTCCATTTTTTAACAGGAAAATGTAAAGAATTCAATTCAACAAAAAGAAACAGTGGGAGTAACAATAAATAATTGTTCAGTCTTGCATTGACTAATTTTGTGCATCAAAAAAGTGTTTAACAGGTTGTAACTGAGTGACAAGGCTTTTTTTTTTATTTATTAGCATTATGAATAACAAATATATCCTACTGGTTCTAAGTAATAATACCAGGAGACATGAGCTTGTCACATAAAGAGAAAAGGAAAAGAAAAACAATTGTTTGTCTGGCAAAATAATTACAGTAAAACAGACTTAAAAGATCATAGAGCAAGTCATTTATTGCTAGGATTTTATGATCATTGACACTGGTTCATAATAGCTAAAATATATGGAATATATGAGAGAGCATTTTTAATCTATTTTTATTGCATAGCTGATTTTTTTATAATGATTTCAACATAAGATATATCATACAATACATTGAAAATAAACTGCATTGTAGTACATTAAAGAAAACTACACGACTGACATTCCTGGAATTGATAGTACAGACAAAACCAGAAAAGGAAAACCTGAAATTCCTTTGACAGAAAAACAAGCTTTACATGAGGCTAACAAATACTACTTTAAATTTTTAATGAAATTTGCTAATATATAATATTGGTTTAGCTGAATGGTTAAAAGTTTTAAGTAGAAGAACACCAGCTTTTATCTTTTTAGTGTATAGTCATTAACCACGAGAAATAAGCTTTGACAAGTTAAGACTTTGTGATATTTGTTACTGGATGGCAGAAAAAAAAAATTACATTGACATATCAAAAATAACAAATTTATTTACTTACATTATTCAATTTTTAGAATTTAAACTGATAAAGAGAAATGCAGCATTAAAGTCATTTAGTAATGTTCCTTACTTTTGTGTCTAATGAAGAAAATATATTTTTGTATGAATTTGACGTGTTTGATTAAAGATTCAAAGTAGGTTGAATTTTTGAGTTGATTTGAAAGTAGTAAAGAAGTGTACAAATGAAAGTTAAATTGAAAAAGTTCTTTCTTACTCATATCAATTATCACTTAAGTGAGTTTTCCTTGGTGTTGGGTAGTATGAATTTTCTTTTTGCCATTGTGGTAAAGGGAAGAGTTTCTCACTTCTGACAAAATGCTATGACTGCTGACTTCAGTACTCTAGTTAATTCCGTGTATGTTTATGCCATTAAATATAAGTCATTTTAAAAGATTGGCTTCAATAAAAGTGGATCAGATAGATGTGTTTCTTCAATTTCTTTTTAAAGATCTTCATTGGCTGAAAAACACTTGTTTCTTTTTATTAATGTTGATTCAATAAGATCATTTCTCTGACAAGCCTTTGTCGTTTTTTTAATGTCCTGTCTGTTACAAGTGTCAGAGTGAAAACTTCTACTAGGAATTTTCTTTTTCCTTTTTTTTAAGTGGCTCCAACAATGGAAATAAACTTTGAGGTGAAATGTATATGCCTAGAGCCGTGGTTCCTAAATGGTGTGGCATGGATCATAGGTGCAGTGGAAAAGGATAGTAGGTCAGGTGGAATGATTGAAAGACAAAGATTTAGAAACAGTTTAAAAAAATCCATATGCCAAAAATAAATATCATTTCCAAATATTTTAATAATATTATTACAGATTACTTGTAATTGCATGCATGTTCCAGTATAAATAGTTATAAATAATTATTGGCCGATTTTATCATTGTGATATTTTTGCATTATATCAAGTATTAAGAATATAGTAACTAGGCTCCTCAAATTGAAGGAGAGAGTTATCAATGATAATGTTCTGATTTTGAATCCGCAATTATCTCCCTTTAACCCTCTGTTTTTTGTTTTTTGTCTTTTTTTCATTTTTAGATGTACCTTTTATCACATAAAATTTAGTAAGGTACAAACAAATTTTAATTCCAAAAATGCAGCCCAGAGAAAAAAAGTTTGGGGACCATTGACGTAGAGTGATAACAAGCATATAAACACCAAGTAATACAAATTCAAGAGCAACTTGAACTGTTTAAAAATTGGACTATAATGTTACTGTGCATAAACTGGATATGTTGATCAAGAAATATTCATGTTCTTACATTGATTAATGTATTTGTGTTTCAAGCTACTGCAAAGGAGTCTGATTATCAATGGCTGTAGAAATGCAATCCTGTGCCAAAGTTGGCCTAGGCCATGGATCATCAACTGTTTTTCATATATAAAAAAAAAAGCAAAGGAATAAAATATTATATCGTATGTACACAAATTTTAAGATGTAAATTAATATTACAAAAACTTTAAAAGGTAATGAGAGATCTAAGCAGGATTACTTGGTTACTAGAATGTTTAAATCAAAGAGATATGTGTTGTTGGGTTAAAATTTTATTTGGCTCTAGTTTGTTAAGCATGAACACTAATTTGGCAAATATTGGAAAAACTGGTAAATGATACGAGGGCAAGTCAGAAATTATCTGCACTTTCACCATAACATATCTTTAGGTTTGTCACACTGCCTTCTACTCTTGTGTGCTTTTACTTGGTACTGTTTTGATCATGTGATGAAACTTTTTTGCCAGTTTTCTTGCTGCTGTTACAGTGTAAACATGGCCACTCTGCTAGCAGTGTGCACCAAGAAGGAAGAAAGAGCAGTGATCTGAATCTGCAGAGAACATGCTACCTCACTGATAATAACTCACTGGTTTGTCATTACCATCTCTCAAGCTTGCTGAATCTTTTCAACAGTGGTAGAGGTTGATGGGTGTCCATATTCTCCTCTATGAGAGGTCTTACTCAAAAGAGATGTCTACAAAGTGTTGAACTATTTTTGAAGGTCATCCTGATGTTATATGGACCACAGATTGCTTGTATTTTTTCCGATAATCACTTCACATAGGGTAGGCAGACTGAGGCTGTTTTCTAAGTATGGTTATCCTCTTGCACCCTTCTATCCCAGTTTGTCAGAGCTGCTGTCATGTATGCAGGGTAGTTGTTATGTTATAGGTTACTGCTTATACTGACCTTTTCTTGTTCATATGTCTTTGGGTCACCACTTATGACTTTTTCTTGATGTTGTAGGCAGACAATGACCCTTTCTTTACACTGTATGGGTGGTGGAAGTTGAAGTTGAGGTATTGTCTATCGAATGTTGGCTTGTGGTATATAGATGTCTTGAACACATTAGTACATCAAAGAATAATAGTTTGTATTTGTTTCCTCTATCCATTGTGGACTGTATCAATGATCTTATTGAGTTCACATGGTCCATTAGTAGTTGGACTTTTTCCTGGTGTGGACAGAGTATGAAGACATCATCTATGTATCTCAGCCATAGTGTTGGCTTTAGTGATGTGGACTATAATGCCATTTCCTCAAAGTATTCCATGTATATGTTCGCCATTGCTGGTGATATGAGGACAACAGTTCAAAAAATGTAAATAGTGTAAATAATTACAATACCTCATCTCAGAAATATAGACAGCTAATCTCAAGCTATTGAAATCATCCTAAATGTTATCAACGAGACTTAAAAATAATAATTTACAAGTTGGCCTAAAATGTGAATGCAGTATTAACACTTTCTCAGCACAGACTAAGATATATAAAAAATACATCACTAAACAGTTTGTATTGTACACTAATAGATACTTATACTTGTTTGGAAATTAGTTTATAATACAAACGCTAGTGACCAATATTTTTAACATTTTTTTTAAATTTCCAAATTTATAATTTTGATGAAAAATTGTACTAACCTTTTAATACTTTTATGAAAGAAAATATTCCCTGTAAAACAATATTTCTTCTTTTGCTTTATTATTTATGTCTGTTTCTTAAACCTTTTATATAATGTCCTAGATTTTGAATTAGAAGTCCTATCAGGATTTATCATTTGCAGCCATATCTTAACAATATGAGATATGCAAATGACACAGTGCTAATAGCAGACACAGAATGGAAACTAGAAGATCTCCTACAGAAGGTAGTCAAAGAAAATAAGAAGAAAGGACTAAACATTAATTGTAAGAAGACAGAATGTGTGGTTGACAGCCCAAGATATGAACTACAAGTTGGTGACACCAAATTAAAGCAAGTACAAAAATTTAAATATGTAGAAAGTATTTTAACAGGGGATGGAAAAATGTAACACTGAAATCCAAAGGTTTATAGTGAAACGTGCATTGGAATAAAAAAAGAGGCCTTCCAAAATCTAAGTAAAGTATCAAGAAAAGGGAATATTTTGTTAGAAACTTAGAAAATAGTACAAAATGATGTAATATCAGTCAGCCTATATGGCAGCAAATGTTGGGCAATCTCCTCACAGATGAAGAAGAGACTTGAAGCAACAGAAATGTGGTTCTACAGAAATATGCTGAGAATACAATGGACTGAACATTTAAGTAATGAGGACATTTTAGAGAAAATGGTAACAAAAAGGACACTAATACTTTGAATCACAAAGAAATAATTGAAATTTCTCAGACACATCATGAGGAAAGAATTGGAGAATTTAATACTCACAGGACATATTGAAGGTAAAAGGAGTGAATAAGTTACCTAATGAGCTTGTGCAAATGGTTGGCAAAACAGGGATTAAGAGCAATAGAAAAAAGACAAATCTTACTAAGAGTTACAAATGACAGGAAGTTGTGGAGATACATGATCGCTCACATCCTGAAGGGACACGGCACATTAAAGAACTAAAAGCAACAAAATCTACTTATATCACTGATATTTGTATTTTTTTTTTTTAAGCATTTAACTCCTAGCAAGGAAGGAAGCCACTAGCACGCAAGGGGTTACAGAAGATTTGGAGTGAGAGCAGATAGGAATGATAGAGGAGAGGATGAGGAGAAGGATAGTGGATAGATCAAAGCAACTGGAGATGTTGATTGACATTACATTTGAATAGTTGAAGATTAAAGCTATGAGAGAAACAGGAGTAGGGAAGGGAGTTTCACAGGCGAGAAGTGCAAGACATGAAGCTGTTGGAGTAGAAGAGGTGGCTACATTTAACAGTTTCAACAGTGAAAGGGTGAGAGCAGGATGCCAGCCTCGTAGGACGCTTGGATTCGCGAAGTCTGGAAACCAGCGAAAGCAGCTTATCGGAGCAATTACCATGAAAGTATTTATAAAAAAGACAGAGAGAGGCGATGGCACATCTGTGGGAGAGCGACTGCAGACGAGATGCCAGATCAGAGCCAGTTATATTGCATATCCGTCTCTGGATCTTATCAAGAACCCCGAGGCAAACAGAAGGGGCTCCAGACCATATATGGCAGCAATACTCCATGCAAGGGCAAATGATTGATTTGTAGATTTGAAGGTATATTCTACAAAACTAAAAAGATATTTTTTATAAATAGCTGCAGATAGGTTCACCTATATTTCAGTTCAAAATCCTCCCTGTTTAACAATAGTGGTTTATCTCTTATTTTCTGTTTAGGATTGGGTTTCCAGTTCCTTCTAAAGTCTTCTCATTCTCTTTCACTCTCAGTAGCCCCTTGTATCTTAGGAGCATTATTACCTTGCTTAGGATGAATTGATTAAAATATCAATCTACTCAGATTTGAACTTAAAGAAAGACATGTAAACTGGTTATTCATTTTATCTATACCAGTCTGCCATTCTATTTTTAGCACAGTCCACCAGCATGCCAGTCTATATCTTTCTTTAATCATATAAAGTAGATATCTGAAACCCAGTATTTAAGGCTGATATTTCTTCTTATATTTTGGTAATTTTAAGGCCAGGATAAAGAATTAAGCACAATGGTGGGAGCATTATGCTCTGAGGTATGCTTTGATGCTTCTGCACCAGGAGAACTAGTGAGAGTACAGGGTATCATGGATAAAGAGCAATATTTGACTACCCTTAAAAATAATATAAAAAGTGCATGTAATTTGTCTTTTGGGCATCACTGGACATTCTGTGACAATGACCCAAACCACACAGCACGAAGTGTTACAAATTACTTAGATGACAGCAAAATGAAGGTATTGGTGTACCCCACACAAAGTCCTGACTTAAACCCATTGAAAATTTATGGGCATATTTGAAGAAAAATATAAGAGAAAGAGGTCCTTCAAATTTGGAGGAACTAGAAACTATTACATAGGAAGAATGGAGCAAAATACCTATCACTATGTGTAGTGATCTTGTAAGGAACTATCAATAATGATTAAAGCCAATAAACAAGAATAATGATTACGCAATTGATTATTGGGGAAAGAGGGTCAATAATTTTGGCCTATATTAGATTTTTTTTTTTGTTTTTTATATTATATTTTGACATAAAAATAAAAATTTTGTTATGGGCATCACTGCACATCCTTTCAAATCCATTATTTCATCATTTGTGAAAAAATGCACATGAAGTTACCATTAAAATTTGAGATATTACAGTTTTATGTGTAATTATAGAAATGGGGTGAATAATTATGTCCACAACTGTGTGTATATATATATATATATATATATATATATATATATATATATATATATATATATATATATATATATATATATATGAATAAAAACACTGGAGGAAAAATTATTCTTAGTCAACACATTTCATCCTCTGAGGGATCTTATCAAGGCAAGTTTTATTTTGTTGCATGTGTTTATATACAAGAGTAAGGATGCCATTAGTTTATCAAGGCTTTTAAATTTGAGAACATTCATGACTGAACTATTAAGAATATTTTTTTCTCTTTTTTTTTATTCATTCTGTTCCTATCTAAAAACTGAAAATCATATATATATATATATATATATATATATATGATAGAAAATACAATTTTATATTTATATATATTTATTATATGAAAATCTTTTGATATGACACTACTCAAAATAAAAAAACAGAACTTTGTGTCATTTTTTCTTTGTCAGGTTAAGAACTTATCAATAAACATTATATAGATTAATTATTCTGGGAGAATATGATATATCAATTTTCTATATATCAAACAAAATAATGGAAAAAACTTTTATGCAACATGCTTCATCATTTAAAAGATTTCATGTCGAAGCTAGTAAAACCAATAGCAGTAATCATATTAATTCTGCCATCCATTGACTATGATAAGTTCCAGTGCACTTAACAATAATACTTTGCATTTTTCTATCAATTTATTATTCTATCATTGTTAGAAAAAATGTGTTTCGGTTGTGTTCTTAAAAACATTACTGGTGAAGATAAAAAACTTAACAAAATACAAAGGATATGCATAAAGTCTAAATAAACAAAATTCTAAAAATTATTGCAATTGTTTGCAAACAAGTCAATGGAAAGTGACTGGGTTGGACAATAGCAGAGTGTAGCTTGCTACAAATCTGAATTTTATTTAACACCCATCTAAATGGTATTCATTGGTTTATTTATTCACATAACATTTATTGTTTTGAATATTAGTAGGAGCATTTATCCAAACTAATGGCATCAGCATGAAAAACTCATTAGGTCCTTAGGTTTTCTTTAAATTTTACATGTCTCATTTTGAAAATAAAGTGTTTAAAACAGCTGACAAACCATAAATCTACACAAGGTATGATGACAACATTTTTGTTATGATAAAAAATAAGGACAAAATTATAAATCTAATATCAACTTTTAAAAAAAACTCAACACTAAAATTTACAAAACTCTGGAATCATGATGCTGAAGGCAACATCAATCAACTAAGTGACAAATTTTTTACTTGTATTACGTCTATATATAGAATATGCAGATTATCAGCAAGGAAATTGGGAAAGGCAAGGAATATTCAAATGTTCTTGTAAAATGCATAAAGCAATCTCTTCTCCCCACCTCAAGCTGTAGGTTAAGTAACAGGGCAGGCTGGGTTCTCTATGCTTGGATTTCACCAATCTGAAGAACTATTCAGAATTCAAAACTGCAGAGAAGGCAATGGAAAATCCTTGCCCTATGTTTCGCAAGAAGTTATGGCAATATACTGATAATAAAGAAATGTGGAGAGCCATGATTGCCTGCAGCCTGAAGAGATATGACATTTTAAAAATACACACACATGCAAGCGCACACACACACAGAGGGAAAATAAAACTGGAACACCATGAATGTGTTTTGATTTATTATAGATAAAATATAAAAATAATATAGCTGGATATATATATATATATATATATATATATACATATATATATATATATATATATATATAGAGAGAGAGAGAGAGAGATTAATATATGCACAGGTTCCAAATTAATTGGTGTATCAACATAACTCAGATCCTTTATTAAGACAATGTATATACTCCTTGAATATTAATACAGACCTTTGCTCTCATTTTGATATGATCATACAGATGATGAATACCATACTGCAATATCATATACCATGCTTCTTACAACTGTTGAAACAATACAGTAGGAGTTATAGGTAGGCCAAGTGAATGAGTCAAGTATTGTCTCATCATTTCACATACATGCAGGAATAGTAGCAGAATGGATGGAGTAATGCTTTGAACATCTATTATACAGTCTACAATTCCATTCACAAATGCCAAGGGCAAGTGAGAGTTGTAATTTATGGTAACTTACCCTATGATGCCAAGGGTTAAGTCCATGTGTTATAAACAAATAGACCCTAGAACATTCCCCAGATTTATGTTGCATACACAAACATTTATCAATTGTTGGAAGGCAGAACTGGCTCTCATCACTGACTATCACAAAATGAAAATTGATCTCCCAAATGACCCAATCACATTATCAGTGGAGATGTGCATGACAGTATTGTGTCATAAGTGTGGATTGAAACCCACATGCTTGTGTCTACAAGTAAATAATTCCAAATAGTCTGTGTTGACACTATTGAAGCCACATTTGCTCTGATCTGTATTGTGGCTTCCATGTGTTCTACTACTGCTGGCCTTAAAATATGTTGATCATGGCAAGTGCCTATACTCTGTGGTAACCCTGATCCATACATTCCATTTGACCAATGTGGCCAACATCAAAGCACCAATGACATTTCATGTTGAATATGAAAGCCTAAAAATATTAAAGTAACAACTAATATAGATCCCTCCTCTGACAATTAGAATAAGTACTTCGATATGAGGTAATGGTTACACACTTTCAGCTTTTTACCACATCTAAACTACACTTAGAAAATCGTTTTTGAGCATTTCAACATGGTATAATGTTTAGCAACCTTGTTTTGCTAGATCAATTATAACTGAATAGTGAAATCAATCCTCACTGGGTGCTCCCCTCTTTCGCCCTTGTGCCACATCCAAACTATGCTTATAAAATAATTTTTTAAGCACTTCAACATGATGTAATGGTTAGCAAGCTTGTCTTGCTCAATCAATTAAAATTGAGTAGTGAGTTCAATCCTCACTGGGTGCTTCGTATTTTCAGCCTTGTGCTACATCTAACCTACACTTAGAAAATCATATTTTGAGCACTTCAGTGTAGTGTAATGGTTAGCAAGCTTGTCCTGCTAAATCAATTACAACTGAGTAGTGAGTTTGATCCTCACTGGGTGTTCCACACTTTTGGCCTTGTGCCACAGGTAACCTATATGTACTAAATCCGTATACAACTGAGCTAAATTGGAAAAGCCCACTTTAAGAAGTGAGTCAGGCATGTTCCATAATTCAGTCTATAAAAAGTTAATAGAATATCAACAGCAATTCTCTGAAATGACCATCCAGATTCCCAAAGGTCCAACCCTTCTCAAATGGCTCAAATTGAACAGTAGGAATGTATGCATCACTAAGCTCAGACACAAAAGTGGACTAGTATGATTTTTATTACATCATAAAATAAATGAAAACCTTACAGATTTGCTCAGATAGCATATAAATACAGAACCCAGATCAAAATCACCATTGACCATTGTCCTTTAAGGCATCACAATTTTATTTTCCATCAATATATATATATATATATATGCACAGAGAGGGTGTGATGGGTAAATTGTCATCATTTTATATTTTTAATTTTTTAATTTTGCACATGCATGTTGTTTGTTTTTGATTTTGACAACTGCACAGTATAATAGGGTCAGTTGGGCACCATATATAAGAAAAAGAGCACCATGTCACAATTCACTTTGATAGAAATTTGGAAATGACGTGCTTGACATTCATACCAGAAGCTCTAATATGAACATTTCAGAGTGTTTGGGTTTCAATCTGAGGACAGTGCAGAGGATTCAGAAAGAGTTGGATGATATATCCAGTCAACATCATGGTGTTTGGAGTGATCACTAGTAATGGCAACATTATGCCTCCATTCATCTTCTTACAGGGCTGCAAGCTCAACACAGAGGCCTACTTCAAGTGCCTAGAGGAAGTAGTGCTGCTCTAGGCCAAGAGAGTGGATTCTGGAAGATCATATGTCTAGCAACAGGACTCTGCACCATGCTACACAAGCAGGAGAACCCAGTTATGGCTGTCAGACAATTTCTGGGACCACATTGCCCCTTACATTTGGCCACCTTACTCCCCAAACTACAACCCCCCTGATTATTATGTGTGGGGCACAGTTGAGTGCGAGACCAACAAAACACCTTGTAACACCAAACATGAACTGAAGACAAGGATTATGGCAGCATTCACCAATTTAAACAAGGAGACTGTCCAGAAGAGTTGCAGGAGATCCTAAAGTTGTTTGGAGGCCATAGTTAAAGCCAATGGCGATTTTATTGAATAAATTTACCCTTTAGTATTTCAAGATATTTTTGTGAAATTTTGGTAAATATATCTGTTAAAATAAAATGTCAGTGCTATTTTTATTTTTGTGTAATTTGCATGACAATTTATCCATCGCATCCTGTATGTATCAAGAGAGACAGACAGACAGACAGACAGACAGATAGACAGACTGAGACAGAGATGTGAATCAAATCATGATGAGAGATACAGACAAACTGAAATTAATAAACCAATAAATATTGATGTAAAGCATTTTGAAACAAAACACAATGATCTAAGTAAAAGCATAAATTATCAATAACAGGATTGTTTGTCATAGAATATTTATCATTAGAAACAGAGTGGTAGATGGAAACAATAATACTCAAATACTCTGAACTGACATTCAGTCCTGTATTATACAAGTAGAATCAATGCTTTTGTAATAACAGAATCCAACATAGATTCTATATTTAGTTCATAGCCTGATTTCAAGATAACAAATGTACATTGAATATCACCTTAAAAGTTGATGAACACATGAGAACCTGAAAAGTATTTCAATTTACATTAAAGCAAGTCAAGAATTAATGAATATATTATAAAAGAACAGGATAGATTAAAGATGATAAAGGTGGAATAAGAAATGGTTGATATGAGACAGCAATTATTTCTGGTCAGTGATATTAAACCTTTTAAAAACTGACATGAGTAAACAAATGAATCCAGAATAAGTATTGATAAAATCATTCTACAGCAAGATGCAAACTCTTTTTGGTCTCAGTGCTCACAGAATTAAACATAAAAATAACACAACTGTTGATGGTTGAATAATTCTAATTAAAGAGTAATTATTAATTAGCAACATGGTTTCATTGGCTACAGCTGATTTATCCCAGAATGTTAAAGATTATCATTTCCCCATAAACAAGTCGGGTGAGAGAAGAAAAGAGAAAATGAATAGGCAACCAAAACCAAAAAAGAACAAGTCAACAAGAGAAGGAAAAGGAGAGAGGAAGGTAATAAAAAAGAAAGGTCATTTAAGTGGTGGAAAGAGCTAAAGAGACAGGTCATACTTGCATATGCACTTGCCAACTGTTCCTTTGTTTAGAAACAAGCCACACTGGAAATTTAATAAAGTTTTTAACATATGTGTCACTATATAAAAAAAAATGTGTTTGTCATTATGAGTATAAGTGAAACAATATAGTGAATATGAATATCAGTCAAAAAATATAGGGATCATCATAGCACCCCATAAATTTATGATATCAAACAATTTTTTGTTCCCAGTAGTATTTATTGTAGAGTTCAGTTGGTGTTGTATGAAATATTTGAAGATCCCATCTTCTAACATCCCATGTTCTAACAATCACCCATCTTCTAACATTCCATGTTCTAACAATCACCCATCTCCTAACATCCCATTTTCTAACAAGCACCCATCTTCTAACATCCCATGTTCTAACAATCACCCATCTTCTAACATCCCATGTTCTAACAATCACCCATCTTCTAACATCCCATGTTCTAACAATCACCCATCTTCTAACATCCCATGTTCTAACAAGCACCCATCTTCTAACATCCCATGTTCTAACAATCACCCATCTTCTAACATCCCATGTTCTAACAATCACCCATCTTTTAACATCCCATGTTCTTACAATATGTAAATATGGAAAAGAACATAAGGAGAAACTATTAGGTTGAGTCATAAATAATTTCTGTTTATCAACACTAGTCTTCAAAAAATAAAGTTTGCATTTTATTCAAATATACATTCATCATTATCAAGCAGATCATAAATACCTTTTGAATAAAATTCCACAGGTTTTGATGGGAAAAATATTTTGATGGGAAAAAGGTTTTCATGAGATAAAGGTTTTGATAAAATCTTGAATCTAGTTTCATTCGAGAAACTTTTCCCCATCAAAGTGTTTTACAGCATTAAAAAAAAAAGGTAATCAATATGTACAGTGTCAGGTGAATATTGCAGTTGGGTTAGAACAGATCATATATCACATCTCCCAGAAATGTACAGGTTTTATACCCATTATAGATCTTGTGCTTTTTTTATATATTGTTTCATTTTCAGAATTCTCTCCCCTATTTCTGAGATCTTAATATCTTTCTTTTTCTAGGAGATCTTGATCTTGCTCATCCTACTCAGGGTTTTCTTCTTCCTTTGTTGTGTCTTCATTAGTTTTTTTTAGAATCTTCTTGGTCCTGTTCATAATTCATAAGCATGTCTTTATTTGTTTCATTCTGTAGGAACATGTTTTATTGTTGGTCTACAAGATCATAACTGAGAGTGCCTCAGGAAAGCTCTTCATCTTTCTCCTCCTCATAATCTACTTGGGATCTTATTTGATCTGCTTGGGCTACTATTCTGTTCAAATTTTTTTTCTCTAATGGACATATTGTTGCTACTTTCCATTACAAAACTGTCCTTTTCCATATCTGACTCCTTATTAATTTATATTACTGCTACATTATGAGCATAGAAAAGCATCAACTTGGGAGCAGGAGGCAAATAAAGAAATAGCAACTTGACTTTGCACAACAGTTTTGACTTTCTTTCCACAAACTTTTATGGTGGATTTGTGAAAGGTTTTCATATGGCAACATCCATTCCCACTATATATCACTGTATTTGATTTGGGTGTATATTGGCCTTAAAAGAAAATGCAAAGTGTTGATAAACACAAAAATAAATCTTTATATAACACATTATAATAATGCAGGAAGATAAGGTGAAAGTTGAAGTTCCAAGGGTTCAAGTGTGAACATCTTGGCACCTGAGAGAGAGTGAGAAAGAGAAAAAAAGTATGTATGTATGTATGTAAGTAAGTGTGTGTGTGTGTGTGTGTGTGTGTGTGTGTACAGGAGAAAGTAAACATATATGTATATATATATGTATGTATATATGTATTCAAATGTAATAGTCACCTGGTAACAATGTAGGTGAAAGATTGTATGTTTTCAAATTGAGCAGTGGGCTGCTTAAAAGTTGGTGAAAGAAAGTATGTACAGTGTAATCCGGATATAAGAGACCCGGATATAAGAGAAACCCGGATATAAGAGAAATTTTCTCTGGTCCCAAATTAGAGCCTGTGTTAATGTATATATAATAGACCAAACCCAGATATAAGAGACTTCTTCTCCGGTCCCGACAACTATCTTATATCCGGGTTACACTGTATATTTTTGTTTGTAGCAGAACTGTGTAGACATCTCATGTTGCCAGCTGGTCATGCAAGGATCGCATTTCAGTATTTCTGCTTATATTTTGATGACCACAGCATTGGAGAATAAACAAAATTTATCAATTCTGATTTAGGTTTATTTTCAATCTTGTTATATACAAATCCCAAAATCTGCTTCGAAAGTGCCACTCTGCTTCTCATTGGCTCACGGGCTTATATACTGGTTGAAAAAGCTTTCTGATTAGTTAGATGAAATATAGCTTTGTGGCCTGGCAATTATGAATATACATCTATTTTCATCTAATTGAGCTCTTATTAAAGGTGAGGATGAACAAGTTAGTGATGAACCAGATATGTATCATTAATATTGACATATCATTTACACATTATTCATTTGGTAATGTAGTTTATTAATAAAGTGTGATGTTGATGATTATAAATATTCCATAAGAATCCAATTTCTGTCTGTTCATAAGAAGCCAAGGTCTTGGTATGTATCTAAACAAATATTGATAGTAGCTTCACTACAATCTTGTTCTATGATTTGCAAATGCTTAGGAATATTATGGTATTAGACCAGCTGAATTTTATCAGTTCTTTATAGATTTAACTGATGTTAATATAATCACTTAGAATCCAATATATTACACAGAAGTATGTCACAATCTGAATATCATCTGGCACTAGTAAAACTCTACAACTTTGTTGAAATAATTGCATGACAAACAAGATGTTTCATTTATCCTTGCATTTTTATATAATTATAAAATTAATACATTGTAAACTACTTTGTCATATACTTAAAATAAGCTGCTCTTTGTATTGCTTGAAAAAAAAATGGATAATTGACCTCTGACTTAATTTAGTTAAGATGATTAAAAAATTTGCTATTTTAATGTAAACTAAAAAAATTATACTGTTCAGGTTAAAATAATTCTCAATGTTATCAATAGTCAAATTTACTAGGGAAATTTCCAAATCATAATTTAAAACAATATCACAAAAACTTCTGAGCTGGACATTTATTTTTTTTATTTTTTTATTTTAATCAGCCAATATGCTGACCTGTTAAACAATCCTGTGAGAAGGTTCCAAAATGTCATCTCATTTTATTTTACTTAGAATTTGAAATAAAATAGACCTTTCAGTTTTTTACATAAAAGTTATAGTCAGCCCAGTTTTATATTTGGATTTAGCAAATGCACCATTTTTTTTTTTTTCATTTCTTCTCAAAGAATGCTGTGTTACTTAATTGGAAAACAAGTTAAGAAGCTTTGACAGTTGCCCAATTTTGGGATTATATATATCATCCCAAAGGAGAATGGATGGATGAAGAAGAAAAAAAATGGATCACTGATGAAATTCTCAACATGATGCAAAGGAGACAGAAGACTCTGCCAAGATATGGAATACAGAAAACTACATAACAAATGCAAGCAGGCTAAAGAAGAGTGGCTAAACAAAAATGTGCAGAAATAGTGAGAATGAGTACCACAGACAATGAAGATGTGCATAAACAAATAAGGGAAGTAATAGGAAAGAAGGCTGGCTTGTCAAGAGGCTGCATAAAATCCAAGGATAGAATGCTCATATTAGAGAAGAAAAAATCCTGGAAGAAAAATCCTGGAAGAAATATACTGGAGAACTCATCCAAGACAAAAGAGACGAACTGGCAATATACAGAATTTTTTTTTTTTTTTTTTTTAAGCATTTCACCCCAAGCAAGGCGGGAAGCCACTAGGATGCAAGGGGTTACAGAAAATTTAGAGCAAGGTCAGATAGGAGTGATAGAAGAAAGGATGAGGGTAGTGGATAGATCAAGGCAACTGGAGATGTCGATTGACATTGCACTTGAATAGCTGGAGATTATAGCTCACAGGGAAACAGGAATGGGGAAGGGAGTTCCACAGGCGAGAGGTGCGAGACATGAAGCTATTAGAGTAGAAGAGACGGCTACATTTAGGAGTTTCGACAGTGAAGGGGTGAGAGCGTGATACCAGCCTCGTATGGCGCTTGAACTCATGACGTCTGGGAACCAGCGAATACAGCTCCTCGGAGCAATTTCCATGGAAGTATTTGTAGAACAGACAGAGGGAGGCGACGGCGCGTCTGTGAGAAAGTGACCACGAGCCTAAAATTCTAAAAATAGAAATAGAAGCAGCACTGGCCAAATTGAAGAGAAACAAGGCAGCAGGGCCAGACAGAATTGTAATAGAGATACTAACGGCCTTAGATGATTTTGGCATAGATAAAATGGAAATAATAAATGAAATCTACAACAGTGGTGATATACCGGAAGATCTAAGTAGATCTATTTTCATAGCACTGTCTAAGAAACCAGGCACAAACGAATGTGAACAATCAGCTTAATGAGCCACGTAACAAAACTCATCATCCGTATTCTGATGAATAGAACAGACAGCAGAATCAGGCCAGAGATAAGACAAGAACAGTA
The DNA here is from genome assembly GCA_963932145.1 of Acanthosepion lycidas. Taxonomy (NCBI): domain Eukaryota; kingdom Metazoa; phylum Mollusca; class Cephalopoda; order Sepiida; family Sepiidae; genus Acanthosepion; species Acanthosepion lycidas. The sequence goes on from OZ010582.1 coordinate 45,850,415, forward strand.
CGGGTTCATTAAAGACACCAAAACAAGGAACACGATATTCAAACTCAGAATGTTATCTGAAAGAGCAATACAAATGCAGAAGAACATGCACCTGTGTTTTATAGACTATGCAAAGTCGTCTGACATAGTACTCAACAAAGATCTGTTAGAGCTGCTCAGCAACCTTAACATATTTGGGAAAGACATCAGTATAATCAAAAATCTCTACTGGCAACAAACCACCTGTATAAAGATAAAAAATGAGTTCAGCAGATATACAAAAATAGAAAGGGGTGTAAGACAAGGACTTATTCAGCCTATACAGTGAGGCAATTCTGAGAGGACTGGGAATCCTACCAGGATTCATCATTGGTGGCCACAATCTTAACAACATAAGATACGCAGATGACACAGTGCTGATAGCAGACACGGAAAGGAAAATACAAAACCTCTTACAGAAGGTAGCAAAGGAGAGCGAGAAGAAGGAACTAAGCATAAACTACAAGAAGACAGACTGCATGGTCATCAGCAAATAGTTGGGCCTGTAAGGCAATTTACAGGTTGGGGACACTAAAATCAAGCAGGTGCAGAAATTTAAGTATCTGAGAAGTGTTCTGGCAGAGAACGGTAAGTGTGACACTGAAATCTGAAGATGTATTGGGATGGCCAAAGATGCATTCCAAAAGCTAGGCAGGTGGGTTTTATTGGTAACAAAGAAAAGAGTACTGAACTGCTACGTGATATCTGTCCTCCTTTATGGCAGCAAATGTTGGACAGTCTCCTCAAAGATGAAGAAGAGACTTGAGGCAACAGAGATATGGTTCTACAGAAGGATGCTAAGGATACCATGGACTGAACATGTAAGCAACAATGTGGTTTTGGAGAGGATGCAAACAAAGAGGAAACTTATACTTAACATCAGAAAGAGGCAGCTGAAATTTCTAGATGTAATGAGAAAGGTGGGCTTGGAAAATCTGATACTCACAGGGCAGATATAGAGAAAGAAGGACAAGGGAAAGCAATACGTGACATACTTAACATGCTTAAGAAAGTGGATGTCAGAACATGGTCTGGGATAAATAACAAAAAGACAAATCTTATTAAGAGTTACAAAGGACAGAAAAATGTGGAGGGCTATGATCATCTACATCCTGAAGGGACACGGCACATAAAAGAAGATATTTCACTCATGTTATCATTATTTGCCCTCATGTGAAATAGGCAGCTTATGGTCATATCATATTGAAATATTGGTTCTTGTACAATCACTTAAGTTAAGCAATATCAAGTTTTGTCAGTACCTTGCTGGATGACCACTTGGGAATACCAGGTACTGTAAGTTTGGATGTGTGGATGGTGTAATGGATAATGGCTTAGAGTTGGAAATTGGAGAGTCAAGTTCTTAATTCCAGTTGGATTCATTATATTCATCTACTCACAAATACCCTTGGGAAAGGTTTGACCTCCCCACTATGGGCTAATTAGTAGGATTTGTATCAGTAAATAATTATTATCTCCAAAAACGTTCTTACAATCTAAAATATTTTCTGGCTCTAAATGACTTGCAAAGCTATAAAAAGTAAATCAATCAATCAATCTTGTGAAACATGAAACACTGATTCTCATTTGATCAACAAAGTTAAGCAATATTCAGCCCAGTCAGTTCTGACATGGGTGGCCATTTGGGAACAGTGGGTACTGTTATCAACCTCCTCAACAATTTAAAATGTTTTGGCTTTAAATAACCTACAAAGAGTTAATAAACTGTAAAAATTAGAAATCAACCAATCAATATTGCAAAATATTAGGCAGAGTTATAAGTACTTTCCTAATCCTAATTCCTAATCCTAACTAATAATAATTCATAGCACTTAAAAATAAATTTGCATTATACTAACATAACTTACTTTTTACACAGTAGTCACAACATACCCAATGAATTAAAGGAAAAAGATTGGTTTCTTTGATGACAACACAAGGTTATATACAGCAAGAATAATGCACAAAATTTTGGGTACTTGATTGATCTGTTTTACTCCCGCCACCACACTCACCTAACATTACACCAACTGATTATTGCTTTTTTTGATCACTGCAAAACACTTTGATGGAGAAAACATTCCCTAATGAAAACCAGATTTAAGAGTATGTTGAAAATTTTTTCACATCAAAACCTGGGCAATTTTGCTCAAAAGCTACAAAAAGCTGTCTGATCAGTGGCTTCTCGTCATTGCAAATAATGGTGAATATATAATCATATATATATGTAATTGTACTTTATTTTTTGAAGAATCAAGTTGATAGATGAAAACTGAAATTATTTATGATTCAACCTAATATCAGGGAAATATTGCTTTAAAAGGAAATAAAATTCTCTGGATCCTGGAAAAAGGTGTCTGATTATAATTCTATCTTTAATGTTTATTTTATTATGCTGGATTTTTTTTGGATTGTTTTTTTGTTTTTTCATTGTGACAATAAAAATAAAAGTTAAATGCAAGTGGAACATTTTAACAGAATTTTTTTATTTAAATTTCTCTTCTTAATAACAATTGCTGAAGAAAAATTTTAAGATTTCTGATTGACATGATTAAACTGAAACTTCGGATTGACATGATTAAACTGAAACTTCGGATTGACATGATTAAACTGAAACTTTGGATTGACATGATTAAACTGAAACTTCGGATTGACATGATTAAACTGAAACTTTGGATTGACATGATTAAACTGAAACTTTGGATTGACATGATTAAACTGAATTTCAAAGTCTTAAAATAGTAAAATAAATGAGGAAATAGTTATATTTCTTAAAAACATTTATCATTTTTAGAGCAATATGGATTTGAACTGAAAACATTTATAAATTAAATATCTTTTAACACTAACAGTTTTAACATGAACAGATTTCCATGATAAAATTGTGTTTCTTTCTAGACTTATAATTACTGTTGGTGTTTCAAAAAACCAAAACATCTCACTTTTGAAGTGCTTTTTTTTTAATTTGTTTGTTTCTTTTATTTCTTCCTTTGAATAATGATCCAAAAGATTGTCATGACAAGAACAATGTTGATACAGAGTTCAACCATTTTGCCCTTTATCATCTTCCACTATATTTAATCTGAAACTCACATTGTCATTCCTAAGAGACTTCTAATTTTTATAATACATGTACAAGATCCTTCAATAGCATTTTCTACTTGATTCACATGGATTAATATAATCACATAGTTCTTTGTTTCATTGTTGCTCTAATAAGGGGATTTCTTTATCATCATCATCATAGTCATCATACTAGTAGATTTATAATAACTGAGAGAATTTAATATGAAGGGGACATATTATATTCTCTTTTATATATTTCTTCAGTATAAAATGTAATAAATCGTGACTTGACATCTTGACTTCAGTCACTTTCCCACTGCCCTACTATGGCTTCCCTCTGTCATTTCTATAAATATTTTCATGACAGTTGTTCTGACGAGCTTTCCTCTTTAGTGTCTTGACTGCATGAAATTAAATATACTACTAGATTGGTAACTAGGTTTCACCATTTTATTGTTGAACTAGCTAGATATAAGCATGAGTTGTATTCTATGTGCTGCTTTCCTCTGCTCCTCTTGTCTTCATTATGTCTTGTGCATATCGAATTTTCTAAGCCCTCTTTCCTCATTATGTGCCTTTGAAATTTCTACTATCTCTTCCTAATGTTAAGTATAAGTGTCATTTTTGTTTCCATTTTCCCTGTATGATACAACTATAAAAAACACTATTGTAAAAAATACATTTTGCAAATGAATTATGGGTTATTCATAAGTCAGAATTATGAGTATTGTTCTGTGATATTTGGGAAATCTACTTTGAATTAAGTAAAGAAATTCTTAAAGCAATGTTTTTTTTTCATTTGCACTACAGATAAACAGATTTTATTTTTAATGCAATGGAATGGATAGTTTTTTCTTACATAAATATTAAAAATCTGAATTATAAAAATGAAAAGAATAAGCAACCATGTTTAAATTTTCTATCTTTTTTTTTAATCATAAAAAAAACAACTGTTGTTTATATAGAATAAAGAGGTCAGGTAAACACCTATAAAAATAAATCCCAGTGAAATGAAAAAAATTGATCAATGGGAAATATAAAAGGAGATTGGTATTAAAACTTGAAAGTACATCAGACCTAAAAGTGTTTTTCTTTTTTTCTTTTTTTTTTTTTTTTGTGAAAGCATTTCAAGATATCAGAAATGAGAAGACATGCACAGACAAAAGTATATATGCATGCATGTGTTTGACACATGCACATGCAAACACAAACAAATGTATATGTATAATATACATCATTGTTTTGCCTTAAGAATAAAGTTTCAAGAGATAGCTCCATGACTGCCAGTCTCATCAGTAGTTATCAGGTCATCCCATAAGTTCTGTCCGAATTTTGAATAAAGAAAACAAGTGACCAAATGTTACATTTAATTACAGATTCAATCAACAATGTATTTTCCCTGATTATCTATGACTTCCTTCCATCTATTAACAAGCTTACTAATTCCATTACTGTAAAATTCATTTGGCTTTGATTCAAAGAACTCACAAATGTCAGTTTTAACCTCTTCCTGCATTACAAAAGCTGTTTCTTCCAAATGATTCTGTAAGCTACAAAACAAATGGTAGTCTGAAGGAGCAAGATCGGGAGAATAAGGTGGATGAGGAATTTTCTCCCAACCAAGTTCTTCGATCTTTTGTGACGTGATGCTTGCTGTGTGGGGTCGCGCATTGTCCTGATGAAACATCACCTCTTTTCGATTCACTAGAGCAGGTCTTTTTTTCCTCAAAGCTTGGTTCAAACGCTTTAATTGTTGACAGTATATTTGAGCATTAATTGTTGCATTAGGTGGTAAGAATTCAAAGTGGATTATTTCTTGGTGATCCCACCAGATTGAAAGAAGAACTTTTTGCCCATGAAGTTCCCTTCTTGGCTGTCTCTGGGGTCCTTCCCCTTTACCAAGCCACTGTCTACGATGCTTAACATTTTGATAAAAGATCCATTTTTGGTCGCCAGTCACAAGTCTATCCAAAAAAGGTGAAACAATTTGGCGAGAATGGAGAGAAGAGCAGATGTCAACTCGGGATTTGAGGTTGTTTTCAGACACTTCCTGAGGCACACATTTTCCAAGTTTAGGAACTTTTCCAAGTTGTTGAAGATTACAATGAACAGTTGTATGATTTGAACTGAGAACCACTGTCAATTCCTCAACTGATAAAGCAGGATTTTCTTCAAGGGCTGCTTCAAGAAGCTTTTCATCAAACTCAACCAGACGTCCGGTTCGATCTTCATCTTCAAGGATGAAATCTCCACCTCTGAATTTTGCAAACCATCTTCTGCAAGTTCTTTCATTCACACATTCCTCTCCATAAAGTGAGTGAATGTTTCTAGCCGCTTTGGCTGCTGAGTTTCCTTTCTTGAACTCATAAAGCATTATGGGCCTCAAATGAGTCGTGGGTACTTCCATGTTAGCAGGGTTTTAATCGAACATAATTTAATTTTATTGTTCTCTGAAATAAAATTTGATCAGTTTAAATGCATCTAAACATAAAAATAATATTCAGCCCCATTAGACATTATAAAATACTCTTTAAATTTTGTTCATTTTAAGAAAAAGTTAAAATTCAGACAGAACTTATGGGATGACCTGATATAATATCAGTAGTTATAATATAATATGTATAGAATCTCACTTTATATATTTCTTTTATGTTCAAGAAGAAAAGGCAAAAAAATTGTTTCTGCCAACGGAAAATATCTATTTCCGCGTGAGTGTATTGAAATAAGGACAAACACATACGTAGGGAAAAATACTGGTATATTCGAAGAGGTATTTACAACAGAGAGATTAGTAGTCAAACGAACGCAGGTTAGTCAGTAACAATCAGAAAGAGTATAAAGTCCAACAGTATCTTCCGGTAGAGAGACGGAAGTGTGATGGTCACCTGATCTCTCGAGAACTCTATAGAACTGTCCTATTAGTAGTAGAGAGATCAGTCCATTCTGATGAGAAGGTGGGTGCGCCCCAACACTATCAATTCTAAGAAGCCAGAATGTTTGGTCATTGGCAAGAGGCTAGCTCAAGATGCAAGCTACAAAATGGAAATGTCAGAATCAAGTAACTACAGAAATGTAACTATCTAGGAAGTGTTATAACAAAAGACAGAAAATGTGATACAGAAATCTGAAGCCGCATTGGAATAGATAAAGATGTCTACTAAAAGCTAAACAAAGTATTAAGAAAGAGGAAAATTTCATTAGCAACAAAGAAAAGAGTGCTAAACTGTAATGTAATATCAATCTTCTTGTATGTTAGTGAATCCTGAATAATTTCCTAATATATAAAGAGAAAACTTAAGGCAACAACGATGTGATTCAACAGAAGAATACCAAGAATACTATGAATGGAACATGTGAGTAATGAGGACATTTTTAAAGAAAATGACAACAAAAAGAACACTTGCACTTAGAATCAGAAAGAGGTAGTTTAAATTTCTGATTTTGGGAAGATTCAAAGAAACTTTAGAGACAATATACCAAGTATGTTAACCTGCTAGATGAATGTGTGGAATAGTGTATACAAACCAAAAACTTTGCATCACCCAAACATCATACTGATTTTAGGACATGGGTTAGGCAGAGAACTTTTCTGCAACTCCTCATAAGAAGTAAAGAAATAGAGTAATATGCAGTAAAGTACAATATAAAATTTCAATTTAAAGAACTAAATTTTGGTAAGGTAGTGTGTTGCTTAAATCTGATAATTCCTTAAATCCTAAAAGTTGAACAAATATCTATCAGAAGAGATTAAGCTGTAACTACGCACACATGCACTAGAATCGTCCTTCCAGAAATTATTTTTTCAGTGCACTCACCTGAGAATTGCTGAGAGCAGTTGTTTACAATAAGCAAGCGACCTTGGCTTCACATTAAACAACGCGAAATATTGAGATGGGTGGCACTTTCACTTTCTCTCTCTCTATCTCACACACACACACACACACACAGATGCACTCACTTTTGCTAAGTAGGTTTTGTTATTTATAGTGAAAACTCTTTAAAAATAGCTGAAATCTGCAAGTTTTTCATTATCAACTTCATAGCTATCGAAGTTGTCATATACTTAGTAACTTAACATGAACTCAATGAATGATTTGTTCTAGTAATTATTAAATTTCATTTAGTAAAAATAAAACATCAGTTTATTATGGTCTATGAGATGCGTGAGTGGTTCTTTAAATCTGATATTTCTTAAATTGAGGGACAGTAAATTGAAGTTTTATTGTACTAAGTAGGATTTTTCTCTTAGAGTTACTTTCATTCTTTCTAAAATTTATTATTATTTTCTTAGTTTCCTATGAAACTTAAGTATTTCAGTTTAGTGCATTCTTTTTCAGATCAGCTAGTCTATTGTTGGTTTAAGGGTGAGAAATAAATTTGTTCTATAATTTGCAACCTTTCATGAGATTTCATGATAAATGGCTTTTACAGGTAACCCTATTTAAAAACAAATCTTTTTCCATTTATGACTTTCATTTATTTATTTCTATATTGTATTTTTTAAGGTTTTCTCATTAAGACCACAGCAAAAGAATACAAAATTATCTCGTATGGTCTGTGGTCCAAACTGTGATTGCTTACAGCTAATAAAACATGTGAAATGTTTCATAGAAGCTTTTTAACATAGTAAGAATAAAACAAAAGATGGTGCTTATTATAGTGCAATGGTAAGCAATTAATTTATTTGACTATAGCTATATATATCCACACTGCTTCACTATTAAGATTCTGGACAAGACTAAGATTAGTAAATATCTTTGAAAGATTAAAAAGAAAAGTTAATATAGCATATAGCTTTTGTATATCTAGAAGGCATAACCTTCATTTTCTGCAAAAGAAAGAAAGATGCTGATATGAACAGAGTATTTTAATGTCTACAGTTAGAAACAAACATTGTTCCAATTTTACTTTATTAGATTAAGTATTCTTTAACATTTGTATATTCTCTATTAGTCCACCTTTATATACAATATTAAAAGTAGATATACTAAAATAAACTTACTCATCAAAGGGTAATGATGATCCAAAAAGTAACATATACAGAAAAAGGGCTTACTTTTTTTTTAACTCTTTCTAATATAAGTGTTTATTATACACTTATTTATTCAAGTTTGCTTATTAATTATTATCGCTGACAGTTTTTCATACTGTCATTTTTATTATATAAAAATTACTCTCAGAAAATTGCCACTTAATAATAAATATACTAAAAGTTGTTTTGATTGAAGCAACTGAGCCACAACTAAGTAAAAATTAGGGTTTCTCTAAAACTTTGTTGGGAGTGAAATGTGTTTTTAAAATGTAACAATCTGGGCTCAGTTTCAAACATACTCATAAACAAACCAGTATTGAATGAGGTGGAGCAGAATTTTGAATGAATGTCTATTTTACAGTTCTGTTTATTGGGCATTTGAGGATGAATATTTATTGTGTTTCTGATTTTAAACACCATGGACATTCAATTAATTTCAGAAATGTAAATAATAATTTTCTTAGTTTTCATTGTCCACCCTGTCCCTCATAAAATCAAACCTTTATGAAACTTAAACTAAAAAAAAAATTCCTCACAACCAATTTGCCTTTTCTTTTGTCTGGAATTTTTAAATGACACATTGTTATCACTGGGTGACATTTTTACACTAGCATCTCTATTGTGATATCTCAATAATTTTATTGGCATATGCTTGTGCATGCAAAGAAAGGAATTGTTAAAAAAAAGAGTGAAAAAAAAGCTACTTGTAAACCACCAGTGGTCCGCTGGCAGGCTGCTGATGACAACACCAGTGATCCTCTGGTGGCAGCCACCAGCTGGCCACCAGTGGGCCTCTAGGTAACATTGCCAAGACAAACATGCTGGCGGCCTGACAGTGAGCCACTAGTGGCAAATGCTGTGGCATGCCACTTAGTAGCAGATTGGAAGCTAATTTCTATGTTCAATCCCTACAAAGGATACAGGAAATAGCAAAAAAAAAAAAAAAAAATGGATGAGCACAATACATCTCCCTGATCAGACAAAGAAGAACTCAGGCCAGAACTATCTGCAGATTAATGCAGTATACACATGTTAAATATCAAACAATAAACATTCTGAAATGTTATGGTAAAGGTCAAAACAAATACAAATGCAAGTTAAAAGAACTACTGAATGATAAATTACCTTTATTTGTTTAACATTAAATTTGGTAGAAAATTCTGTCATTCATAGATAAGCCATATAATTGCATTGATACAAATTACCATCATCCACAGTTAATGGGCTAATATGTTAGGCAACATATCACATATATGGAAACAGATCAGTGAAAAAAAAAAGGACAGGGGCAAGTAATCAACCATGAAAGCACAAATTAGCTGACTAAACAAAATTAACAAGCTGAGTTATAAGTCTAGATAGATGAAATTATAAAAGTAAATTTTTGTTCACCATAGGAATGTTTTTTTTTTTATTTTTAGAGTATTGCATTACTTGTTAGAAATTACTATTATTCTTCTCTTCTATCAAAGCAGCGTGCTACTCAGAAAATAATTCATGTACTCCATTTGTGCATTATTTTTTTTCTGTATCAACAGAAATATAATGAATTTTGACAAGTAATTTCTGTTTGGAATTTGAAACTATTTTTCAGTTTACTGATTATATTCTATGATGTTATAGTGAAGAACTTTATCTTTAAAGAATTTTATAAGTGTTTTTGTCAGTATGTCTAGTGCTAACAAGATAAAAATAATTTAGATCAGATTTTCATAAAATTTGCCATTTAAAGTAAATTTTATGAAAATCTGATCTAAGATTAGAAATTTCTTCTTGCAAATACAAACCAGAAAATGACAACCAACAGGAAACAATATGGTAACAAATATATTGTTCAGAACAAATCATGAGACCAAACCTCATATATGTCTTACAGGCAATTCCATATTTTATGCACAGAGTTATCCGCCAAGTCTTTCCTTACCATTTAGAGAAATCTAGTGAAGTCCATGTTGGACAATCCTGAATTTATCTGCAAGGTACACAGATTCTTTCAATTTTCTAATGATACTTCTGATTATTTGGACTCTATCCTACAGAAGATAGTGTTTATGTGATAGTGTTTATATCTAGGCCTGTGGACATTAATTTCAATTTTTGATAGTCAATTATGTATCCATTAAAATAATGCTTCAGTAATAAAATTAATATTGATTAAAATCCATTAATTGTTTCATTTAATGTATAATCAGTAAATAATATGTGATTTGAAAGAATATCAATTAAAAATATATAATCATTTTTTAAAAGAAATAGTAAAAAAAATTTCAAGTTTTAAAACAAAAATTAGTCATTTCATGTTAAACAACATGTTAGATAGATAGATAGATAGATAGATAGATAGATAGATAGATAGATAGATAGATAGACTAAGATTGACATATGTATGGTTAGCTTATTTCAACAAAATTTCATAGACAACATCCAGTGAAAATCAAATTCATTACCAGTTATGAGAGAAAATCTTACTAATTCCAGACACTACCAATCTATTTGTTATGTACATATTTTATATATAAATATATATATATATATGAATAAAAAGAGACAAGAGGAAAAAAATATTCTTGACTAACATGTTTCATCCTCTGAGTGACTTTAATGTAGGATTTATTTTGCTGCACATGTTTATGTACAAAGGCAAGGATGTCATTGGTTTATCATTTGAGAACATTCATGAATGTTCATCAGGTGGTTGAAAGGTCAGTCAAAGTGTCATAATTCAGAGTCTGGCAAAAAGTAAAGCGAGTGAATAATATTCAGGATTTTTTTTATATAAATATTGTTTGGATTGGGATTAGATTGATGAGATGGATATATGTGCTGTATATCTTCAAAGGCATGAAGTGATGGATTTAACTGTTTTATTTTTATTTTTTTAACATATTTGTGGCTGTGTAGGTTAGCTTGGGAAAATGGTAATTCTTTCAGGAATGGTGAGATTGGGAAAAAACTGGGGCACAGATTTATATTTTAATAATATTCGATAGCAGTACTCTTGAAAATTTTCCTTATGAGTAAATTATTTTCTCTTTTGATGAGTCTGACATTTTTTTAGAACAAAATTGCAGTTGAATTTATTTCTGTGTATGACTAGTGTATTTGTTAAATTGTATAAGGTCCCTTTGTGTTCTTAGATCAACTTTTTTAAATTTCTGCATGTTTCCCTAATGTATTGTGAGGAACAGTTTTGGCAATTTATTAGGTTGGTGCAAAAATAATGACGTAATAATGTTGTTTTTTGACGTTAAAAAATACATCAAAAATCGACATTATTACATCATTATTTTTGCACCAACCTAATATTTGAGTAGATGTTTCATTTTACTTTAAACATTATTTCATCATCTGTCCTGTACACTCAAGTAAACTGATTAGAGAAAATTTACCCTCTAGCAGGATTTGAATCTGCATCCCCATTTGAAGCATTAAAAATATGTCAGAAATATATATATATATATATATATATATATATATATATATATATATATATATATAAATGTGCTGAAAATAGTTTTACAGTATGATATACTTATGGGTTAAATTAAGGTATGCTATATTTATGGTCTGACAATTGTGCTTAAGCCTGAAACAGATTGTTGCCTCTGGATGTTGACTTCAATATATATATATATATATATATATATATATATATATATATATATATATATATATATATATATATATGCCTTTAACCGATTTGGCCACAGAGGAGCATTCAATTAGCGAGGTCGAATTTACAGTATTTGAACTTCAATCTTCTATGAATCTCTCATGTGCATTCATATCTGCTCATGGTGTATCAAATGTAAACAAATGATGTCACACATTATGAAATGGACAAAGTCCAACAATTATTTTAAGACATTTTTATGTTTATACATTCTTTGTCTTTTTCTTTGTCCATTTCATAATGTGTGACGTCATTTGTTTACATTTGATACACCATGAGCAGTGGCCAAATTGGTTAAAGGTATGTCAAGCTAAATGATGGTTCTGTATATATATATATATATATATATATATATATATATATATATATATGGGCACTGAGAACAACAGCAAGCATTAAAAATATGTCTGGACACTGAGAACAACACCAATACAAATGACGTCACACCAAGAGCTGACAGTCTGTTTTGACTTTGCTTGATCATTCACACACTTCATGGCTGAGAGGTATAAAGCATGTTGGATATAACGATGGTTTCCCCCGCACAGGGGTAAGCAGGTCTGAATCCTGCTGGAGTGCACATATGTTTCTTTAATAAGATTTCTTGAATATTTGAGTTGGTAGATGAGAATAAATAAATACACTATTTATTAAATAAATGGAGTTTCTACTCAAATATAAGTATCCACTAAAAATGATTTTTAAGTAATAAAATTAGTCTGATTAATAAATAAAAATTCCTCACTTTTTTATCTATATATCAAAACTATGATGGAATTGAACCAAAAAAAATAGCGATAACAATAATAATTCTTAAGCAGGTATTTATAGATAGAAACTTTAATCTAAAGAATGCCACACTTATTAAAAGAGAAAGTAACTTAGATGGGAAATTCTCAAGAGTGCTGATATTGAATCTTCTCAAAATATAAATATGTGCCCCAGTTTTTTCAATATCTCCATTCCTGAAAAAATGGCTTAATTGTCCAATCCAAAATGCATGATTATAAAATTGTAAAAAATTCAAAACAAAAAACAGTTAAATTCATAACCTCCTGTTATTTAAAATATATAACACATAAATGAATCCTAAACTAAAATAATTTAAATATTAATTTGCATAAAAATTTCAAGAATATCTTTTAATGCCTTAGACATTAAATTATTTCACTTAGTATCCTTCAAAATTTACCGAGACTGTTCAGTTAACCTGATGAATATTTATGAGGTTTTCTTAAATTTAATAATCTTGAGAAACTAGCATTTTTGCTCTTGTCTATAAATACTTGTTACAAAATAAATCCTTTCATTTTCCTTGATAAAGTCTTTCAGAGGATGAAACATGCTAGCTAAGATAAGTTTTCCTTTTGTTAATATTTCCTTTATTAATATTGTCTTTTTACAGATATATTCTATCTGAAATTTTACATCTATCTATCTATCTATCTATATATATATATATATATATATATATATATAGATAGATATAGATATATTATCTATCAATCTATTGGTATGTATATATATATATATATATATATATATATATATATTATCGATCAATCTATCGGTATATATATATATATATATATATATATATATATATATATATATATATTATCTATCACTCTATTGGTATATATATATATATATATATATATATATATATATATATAGATAGATAGATAGATAGATAGATAGATAGATAGATAGATAGATAGATAGATAGATAGATAGATAGATGTGTATGTATATCCACATATACACACATATGAAATAATAAAATTAACAGTAGGGTAGCAAGGATTCTCAGTTTAGAGTTAACTTTATGAACTTATCTTGCTATTTTTATAACTGCATGGCATTTTTATATGCCAGGAAGCTGTGTTTATCTGTATCTAAAGACAATATTTATAGATAAGTGCTAAAGTTATTTTGGAGAGGAAAAGCAACTATCAGTGTTTAAAAAAAAAGACAATCTGAACCTCTCCAGAAACCCTATTGATTAAACCATGAAAGATAAAAAAAATAGTTGTTCATTGTAAAAGAAAGAAGTTGTAAAAGTTGTGGTTTTGGCAAATGCAATAATCAAAATTACAAGTCTAAATGAATATAAGTTTTTCTCATCAACAAAATATGTATATATTAATTTTTATGCACATCTCAATATGAAGCAATGTTTAGTAAGCTAGTGTTCAAACCCATCTTCTTTCTCCATCTTATTTTTAACCTTATGATATCTTGAATTTATTGATACAGATGATCAAATGAGAGGTGTTGCATGGATTAAAACAAGTGACATTCTACAGACAAGTGAGTTTTTCTTGTGTTGAATAATTTGTTTGATAGAAACTTTTAAATAAATTTGCTAAAATTATGTGTAATATTCCAAGTATTTTTAACTATCATTGGTCAACAGAATGATTAAAAAATGATAAAAAATTTGAAGGCCCTTCACATAAAAGGACATCAATCCACCATCAATGAAATTTGTTTCAATCTAGGCATGTTAAAAATTCCTTTAAACCATAAAGTGTGAAAAAAAATTCAACATCATTGAATTTTCGTTTATTAGGCATTAAATTATGTCACTTAACATCCTCCACAATTTACCTAGATTTTTCTATTAATTTGATGAATATTTATGAGTGTCTCTTAAATTTAAAAAGTTTTGAGAAACCAACAACATTTTTTACTTTTGTTTATAAATAGTTGTTGCAAGATAAAATTGTCACAATTGCCTTGATAAAGTCCATCAGAGGACAAAACACATCAGTTAAGGTAAGTTTCCTATTTGTCTTTATTCATATATATATATATATATATATATATATATATATATATATATTAAATATTAAATATTGTGTTAGTATATATTTGCCCATGTGTATGCATGCATTAGAAATCTGACAATTACCACTAACAGAGAATGGAAAGTGTGACACTGAATCTGTATTGAAACAAAGCAAAGATTACTGAACTATTATGTAATATAGTCCTTCTATAATGCAGTGAATGCTGGACAATCTGACAGCTGAAGAAGATGTAAAAGAAATGTGGTTCTACAGAAAGATGCTGAGGATACCATTGACCAAACATGTGACCAACAACAAAATTTAAGAGAAAATGGAAACAAAAAGGCTACTTGAAATTTCTATGGCACTTCATGAGGAAAGAGGATTTGGAAAATTTGATACTCACAGGACAGATTGAAAGCAAGAGGGACAGGGGAAAACAATGCATAACCTAACTAGCAAACTAGTAAATGAATGGAGGAACAAGGTTTAGGAGAGATAACAAAAAGACAAAATTTATTAAGCATTACAAAGGATAGGAAATTATGGAGTGCTATAATCGGCAACATCATGACAGGACATGCTACGGAAAAGAAGAACAACCATACACTTAAAAATTGTCAAAACATTTGGGGAAAAATTGTTAAAATTACAAAATCAGAATTGTTAAAATTGTGTGTGTGAGTGTGTGTCTGTGTGTGTATGTGTTTTTTATTTTGTTGACATCAACATCCGCTTTGCTCTACATTGGTTCTTACACGCATTGTTCTTAAGGTTAGTTGCTGCTGTGTCTGACTATTTGCTTAGTTTAAAACAATCCCTGTTTAACCTCTTAAAGCAGTCACAAAATGGAAATGAAAATATAAAAAGGAAAACAAAAAAAAAAAAAATCAAAAGGCAGTTAAGGATTTTCATAAGTCCCATCTATTTCCAAATGTGTCCTCTTTTCAGTTGCTGAGAGACTTAGAAAAACTTAACTTTTTTTTTGGTTACCAAATGGATACATTTCTACTATGACTTACACAAGTGGCATTAATGACTGAAAATAGAAAAAAAGAATCAACCTAGAAATGTTCTAGTAATCTGAAAGTTTCAAAACACTTAGTTATATGATCTCTATAAGCCTCTTTTTGTTCATCTTTTTCTGCTTCATCGTCATTTTTTTTTCCTGCCAGTTAGTTATATTTTGCCAAAGTAGCTAATTATACTAAATGAAAGGAGAAAATATAGGAAAAGCAGAAATATTTTATGATTGTTTTAATTATACAACCTGTAATGTCAGGGTCACCAATTCTAATGACATTTTGAAGAAAATTTTAAAAATTTCAAAATAAATGAATTCATTTACTTCATTTACAAAACATAAGCATGAAAATGATTATTCATATTAACAAAAATAATAATAAAGGCAAAAGGATATAATAAAATTAAGCAAAAATCTAATAGCCTTAAATTACCAGTGTGTTACAGGTGCTATCAATTTGAAACAGTATTGCCTTATTTGTTGAGCTGGGATATTTTCTCGTGTTGTAGAGAGAAATATATATATATATATATATATATATATATATATATATATATATATATATATATATTTATGCCATAGGTTGTAGTAGAGCTATTATTGTGATCATATGAGTTTTTTAATAGGAGGTAATATGGTGTGTTGCAATATGTGGTTCATCTGGGGATTAAGAAGTCCCACTGAAGGGGAAATGAGTTATGCTTTATCACTACAGCATCCTGTGGTTAAAAACTGAAAGAAGAGAAAGAATTTGTGCCCTTTCTTTTTATACTGTTTTATACAATGCCACCTAGTGTGTATTTAGAGAAGTACCCTGCCAGACAAGATAGGGTAATCCATCAAACCATGATAGGTCTTCTTCTGATATTGACCAAGCACAATTTTCTCAGATGTTTCCTGTTACATTACAGCACTTTTCTTTTATAATTTTCTTCTGGAATCATTTAATATATTTTATTGCTATTAATTCTTTCAAATAGTTCCATGTTTGCTCTCTGAAGGATCAAAACAGAAAAAGGACTAATGTCTTCATATCCCTTCATTTTTAAAAAATATTTCAATACAAATAATATTAAACTTAGAGGAACTGGATTATTACTTTTTAATGAACTTTGTGTTAGATCTTGAGTATTGTTATGAACATAAAAATCTGCATCTAAAAAACATAAAATTGACCAGTGTAGTTATTTTTATCAGTTGGTGAAAACTTTTCCTATTTAATATGATGATTACCAATGTGCATCTTGTTATCTATATGCATGAATTCATGCATCAATTAGGTGTGCAAAAATTCCAGCAAAAAATGTCTTCAACTATATATTCAGATTACTAAAGGTTGATCAATTTTTCTGTTTTATAAAATGTCATAAACTGAAGATGAGCCAAAGCTGTATAAATCATATAAGTTTTACACAGACAAACCACTGTCAAGTTTTTTCAGAAGTCTTATCTGTTATGGACAACATATGGTGTTTGCACTTCACACCATGTGAAGCTCTCATTGGAACCATAATTAGGGCTAAACATCAGCAGGTTATGATGAAAATGTACAAAAGACAAATAGAAATACCTTACCAGTATATGAAAGTGTTTAAAAACTGCTGATACAACACCACCAACAAACAGTTGTGGTATGTCAGTATGATGACCTAGGAAATCTAAAATTGCTCTCATAAAAATTAGTGCTTGATCACTGATTGAACAGGATTACTGATTGGGAATGGTGATGGCCAACCTGTAGATAAGCCTTTCTCTGTGCATGTGTGTGTACGCACACACGCTTTTTAACCATTATAGAATTCTGTATGACAATCAAATGCTATTCTTGCTACAAGCCATTAAAGATTTTAAAATATCAAGGACAAACAGCATCCAGTAAAATCAATTCATATTTTTTAAAATCAGTATCACCCCATGCAAGGCACTAACACACAAGGGGTTACAGGGTGTGGAAAAATTAAGAACAGAAACATTAATAATGAGCAGAAAGAGAAAAGAGTTAATCAAGAGGACAGTAGATAGCAATTGGCATTCTATTTAAATTTATATATAAATAATGAGCGAAAGTATTAAATAATGAGATGAAAGTATTAAATCCTATGCAGGCCCTAAAAAGTTATGAATACATTATATACATTGGGATATTTTTGTATGACATTATATTGATGAAATCTCTCATCAGCCACTCCAGGACATCCAATGCTTTCACTGCCTTCATCACTATGTATAAATTGGTGTGCCTCACTATGCAATTCACTGACAAAATAAGAAGACCCAGAACAAAGAAATTTATCAGGAACTATATTGTCAGCTACTCTCAAGTAATTAATGGTTAATTGAGATCCAAAAATAATCAGGTGATGAACTCTTGGTTGATATAAGGCTGTAGCCTTCATTGCATGTTATTTACTTTAGATTTAATACAAACTTAGAAACACTTGCAAAACTCCTTCAAGAATTTATTCATTGTACAAGTTTCATTAACATTGTGTTACATGATTTATTTTTTCAGGTCTTCTTTCCATAGACAAATTAATGATACTTAATAAAATAATCTTAATTGATTTTCAGGACAGATTAAAACAACTTACAAGGGTGAATTGAGTAGACTGTAATTAAAAATCTTGAATTCTTTTAAAACTAAATTGATTAGTCAAACTAAAGTATATAAAAATGAATCCAGAGTGAAAGAGAAAACCAGTCAAACATTTAAGTCTTCTAAATAAACTTAAAGAAATTCCTTTTTTAACTGTATTTATTAGTACAAACAAAACCTTTTAATTTACAGAATGATACATTTATTTTTTACAATAAGGCATATACTTAACACGATCTCAACTATTTTTTGGACTCAAGACTTTTCTGTATGAATAATTAAATATTTACTCATGCCAATCTCTGTATATATTCAACATTTTGGATATTGTCAGCCATAAAAGCATAACAAATGATTTTTTTTTAAATTTGCATTATCAAATAAGTATTTTTATTCAAAAATTGCTTGTTTGCATAAATCTGAGAAAATATTCTCAGGCTTAAGAAATAAATAAAAAGTAGATGAATCCAGTAGATGATGTCTGTGAACATCTCCCAGGAACTCTCTCTTGAATCTCCAGGCCATTCTTACATGTGTCTCTGTCTCTCTGTACTAAACTCAGTCAGCTATCTCTTCTTTCTCTACCATTCCCATTCTTCTCATGACTGTTGTGTGCTAGATAGTATTTCTGATAATATAAACAAGGTCATCTCCCTACACCCATTTGCAAATATATTTGTGTTCAGTGAATTTAATATCAATCATGCCAGGTAATTTAAACACTGTCACTGAATTCACTGGCATCAAAACCCTGAACTTCTCAATCATTCAGTTTCTCATGCAAGTGGTAGTGCTTTCCCAGTAATCCTGATGGAAACACTTTTCTTCTTTACCTCTAATCCTTGACTTATGTCATACTATGTAGCACTACCATCTTGGCAACTCTGATCATGCTGTAAACATCTCTTTCTACTCCCCACTAGCTAAGAACCACCTACAAACAGAATATCTTTCTGTTATCAATGAGCAGATTGGGACTCATTCTATGATTTCCTTTGTGATGTCCCTTGGAATTAAGTTTTTAATAATCCTGTTCAAAGATGCACATCTGACGTCTCCTCCTGGATGCAAGCCAGCATCGATGTTTTCATTCCAGTGAGGAAATACCAAGTTAAATCATGTTCATCTCATTGGTTCTAACCTACATGCTCAGCCACTATAGTCCACAGGAATCACTTCCTCCAGCTGTACCAGAGAGACATATCTGATTGCAACATATGTTTCTTTGTTTCTGCTCATAATGAGTGCAAGTGTGTCATCAAACAAGCAAAGTTACTGTTTGCTGATAGAATGAATATAGCATCTCACAAGTTCAGTTCTAGAGATTATTGGCAGCTCTATAAGAGTGTGTTGAACAACAGCAAATCCTCAGTCCCTCCTCTATTCAATCAATTTGAAGTTCTGACATCTACAGCAGATAAGGTTGAATGCTTTGTTTGGAAATTCTATGCTAACTCAACCCTCAATTCATTTGAAGTACCCACACCTGATTATTACAGGAAAATTGTTTGATTTAATCCAATCATTCCTATCAGAACAGGAAATGAAGGTTGTTTTGAAGTTGTTTTCCAGATCTTTTAACATGAATATAGGCGTCCCCCAAGGCTCTATCCTGAGTCCTACACTGTTTCTGATCTTCATTAATGATCTTCCTGATGTCATCAGTTGCCAAGTAGTTATTTATGCAGATAACACTACCATTTACTCCTGTCTCAGTAGTAAATCCGTCAGAGCTGACAAAGTTAACCTGGGGCAGGAAATGGCTTGTAAATTTTAATGCCTCCAAATGAAACTGCTCATTTAACAACCTGTTGTGGTAGGATCCACCTAATTTGCATAATGGAGTACTGACCATATAAATATGGTTGGTACCGGGAAGAGAGAGTAGGAATCGAGGAGATCCAACCAGAGACTCTGCCCGACTGCGACTCAGTCAACACACATTCCAGGAACGGTCTTCCCAGGAATATACTAAAGACTATATGTAAATATTGTGTACACTTTCTTGTTTCAATACATTTGTTCTAAGTACATTTTGTGTTGCATTATTATTCCATGCCTTAGTCAAGTTTCAACACAACCACAGAGAAAATTTCCTGCCTGCCATCAGCATAACTGATGCTAGACTTCTGAAGAGCAACTCTCTACACCTTTTTGGCCTCACATTTTCAACTGATATGAAGTGGAACGACTACATCAAAACAATAGCTGCATCTATTGCAAGGGATGTTGGGTCACTATGTTGTGCCAGAAAGTTTTTCTCGTCAGAGTCCATCATGCACATTTACAAATCTACCATTCATCTGTGCATTGAATACTGTTGTCATATCTGGTCTTGTGCTCCTGCTATTCATCCCTAGGTTCTTGAAAAAATCCAAAGAAAGATCTGCAATCTAATCGATCCTGACTTGGCATCTCAACTTCAGTCACTTTCCCACCAATGTGACATGGTTTCCCTCTATCTTTTTTACAAATATTTTCATGGCAACTACTCTGTTGAGCTTTTTTCTTTGGTGTCCTGACTACATGAATTTAAGCACGCTACTAGATTTGGCATCTGGGTGACACCCATTTACTGTTGAAATACTTAAATGTAACTGGCACTTCTACTCCAGCAGTTTCTTTCCTCTTACTTCCCAACTGTAGAGCTCCCTTCCATTTACTTGCTTCCCTGATAAATACAATCTTCAAAAATTTAAATGCAATGTCAATCACCATCTTCTATCTTGTTGAATCCCATTTATCTTTTACCTTTTCCTCAATCCCACCTGTACACAGTCTTTTCTCTCACTTTCAATCTCTGTAACCTGCTTTGTACTAGTGGCATTCCTAACTTGCTTGGAGTGAAATGATTATATATATATATATATATATATATATATATATATATATATATATATATATGTGTGTGTGTGTGTGCATAATACATTCACTTAAATGAAATTGGCTTGATTAAAAAGAAATGAAATTTTTAAAAAATTCCCAGCATCCCTCATTCATGTGCATGTGTAATCATATCAACATCACAAATTTAGTCTGATGAAGCTGTAAAGGACAAAAACTATTACACATTGTCATACATTTTTACCCATATATATATATATATATATATATATATATATATATATATATATATATATGTGTATATATATATATATATATATATATGGACTTTTTTGCTGTTTCACAACCCATCAGTGTGGCTAGATATCTAATTGCTTCTAGCCAGTATCAAAAACCAACTGATTTGGTATCAGTTGAAGAATCTACCCCTAAGATATTGGCGCATGACAGGGATATATCTTACATTCACTTTGGAAAGGTATGTCCATCTCTTCTTCTCCACCAGCTGTGGGTCAAATAGCAAGGCAGACCAGACTCTTTAGTCTTGGTTGGCAATCTAAGAGAAGGAAAACTCCGAATTCAAAACCTGAAGAGGTTTATTTGGATACTTTGTGGCCCACTGTGTGCCATCTCTCTGTTATCAGTTCTTCCAAGAAAGGGTTCTGCACAAGCCTTTCATCGGCCCGTTTTAGGGTCAAAGTGTAGTATCTGTGCTTTGTGATCATGCGGGCTGGCTTCTGTCGAACTCCCTAATGCAGGGAGGAACTCGGAGGAAGCTTTGCCGAAGGGCAAGGTTTCCTTCGGGGAGGTAGACAGGACCTGAACCCGTCCAGGCGGGTTCAAAGGTCATATTTTTGGCCGAGCCTACGGGCTCGCGGGCAACCCACATTAAACCGGCCTTGTGCCACATTTAATCCTCGTGGGTGGGTTAATAAATACTAGCCTTTCATCAATAAGTCAAAAAACATGATTCTGATGAAAACTAGTAAGTAGAATTTATAATGGATCCTCTTTTTTAAACAATATAAAGCCTTTTAAATCTGAGTATATGCTTTAATACTCAGCATTTGTTATTTTCATTATTTCATCAGTAAATTAATGAAGGTGAATAAAATATTCTGAGTTCTTAGGCAATCCTTTAAAAGACTGATAAAAAAGAATTGTCTTAAGATAGTTGGAGGATAATTAAAAATAAGGGTTTATTAAATTTTCTAAAGTATGAAGTGATAAAGTTAAATTAATATTAGAAGTGTGACAAAGTTCTTAACATACTAAACACTAAATACATGATAGTTAAATTAATTTTCTTGAGAACAAATACAGGAAACTTTTGCCTATGACCAATAAATAATCTTTAGACATAAAAGTCTCAGGACTGTCAAAGAATATTCAGCTTAATTTGACAATTGCAACTAGAATAGTTATTTTCCATTTGATATTAACTTTTTACAAATAAATATAAACATGGTTTAGTTGGAAGCTGGGTATTAGGATTTGTGCATGCATAAAAAATAGGTACACCAACAATGATGAAAAGTAACATTTATTTTACATTAAAAATATTTATTTTTAAATATAATTTAATTCATATTCATTGCACTTAACCAAATGCTTCTTTATGGGTCATATTGATTGTACATTATAGAGTGAAAATTTCAGATCAAGATGCTATGGCTAAATGTATCAACCTTTGATTTACTCCGATATATAAATTTTCTGAATAGGAAAAATTACATAAATTGCATAATTTTAAAAGGAAATTTGCAGCAAAGTCTCATCATTTAACAGTTGAAAGGGCTAGATGTAACCATAAGTTTTATGCCAAAAGTTTCTTCTATCACACTTCTTACTTGTGGAACTCTTTTCCAGCTTCTAGCTTTGACAATCAACTTTGATCTTCAAAAATTTAAATCTAATGTCAATCATTATTTTCTGTCTTCTTAATTGTTATTCTTATTTTATTCTCTCTCCTTAATAGTATTTTTCTTTTCTTCTCATAACACTCAGTAACCCCTTGTGGCTTAGTGGCTTTATTGCCTTGCTTGGGGTGAAATTATTATAAAATTTAGTTTATTTGAGGAAAAAAGGTGAAAGAAAAATGAAATAGAACAAACTTTACAATTACTTATTAATATTTTCATATTTTTTATATACACTGAAAATTTGTTGAATCTTCCTCTTCTATATGCCATGTCACTTCAGTATATGGGCGATCATTGTTCTCCACAATTTCCTATCCTTTGTAGCACTTAGTAAATTTTGTTTTTTCACTATCTTTCCTAATCCCTGTCTTGGCAACCATTTAAACAAGCTCATTAGGTATATTATGTGCTGCTTTCCCCCTGCCCCTCTTGCCTTCAATATGTCCTGTGACTGTCAAATTTTCTAAGCCTTCTTTCTTCATTATGTGCCCTAGATATTTCAATTGTCTCTTTCTTGTACTTTCTATTTTCTCTAAAACTTCACTGTTGCTCACATTTTCAGTATATGGTCAGCATCCTTCTATAGAACCACATTTCTGTTGCTTCAACTCTCTTTTTTTCATTTGTGAGGACATTGCCCAGTATTCATTACCATACAGAAGTACCAATATTATGTAACAGTTCAATACTCTTTTCTTTGTTTTTAACAAAATGTTCCTGTTTCTTAATATTTTGCTTAGCTTTTGGAAGGCATCTTTTTCTTTTAATGTCCTGTAATATTATCTCTTTCTGATGCAAATTGTAATTGTCCTTTTTGTTTCCATCTTCTCTAAAACTTTTGTCATTGCTCACATGTTCAGTCAATGGTCTTTTCATCATCCTTTTGTAGAACCACATTTCTGTTGCCTCAATGCTCTTCTTCATCTGTGATGAGATTGTCCAGCCTTAACTGCTTTGCCATTGCTAACAGCAAACATTAGAAACTTTCCTGTAACTCTATTTTCTGAAAGTATCTCTAAATTCAGTTTTCATAATAATATCTTCACAAATCTGAACCAAACTAAAGACACTTTTTTCTTTTTAATCATTTCACCCCAAGTAAGGTGGTAATGCCACTAGTACGCAGAGGGTTACAAGAAATTAAAGTGAAAGAGAAAACTGAGAATAGATATGACTGAGGAAAAGACAAAAGATGAATGAGATTCAGGAAGACAGAAGATGGCGATTAGCATTGCATTTAAATTTTTGAATGTTGTAGATATCAAGAAAGCAAGGAAACAGAAGAGAGTTTCACAGACAGGAAGTGTGAGAAATGAAACTGTTGGAGTAGCAGTGTAGGTTGCATGTCACTATTTCAGCAGTAAAAATGGTGGGACCTAGATGCCACTCTAGTAGCATGCTTAAATTCATGTATTTAAGGCACCATGGGAAAAAGCTTGTCAGAGCAGTTGCCATGAAAATATTTCTGGAAAAGACAGAAGGAAGGCATGTCATGTCAGTGAGAAAGTGACTGAAGTTGAAATGCCTGCTCAGGTTCAATTACATTACAGATATTTCCTTGGATTTTGTCAAGAAACTCGAGATGAATAGCAGGAGTACCAGTCCAGATATAACAACAGTATTCAATGCACAGATGGATGGTAGATTTGTAAATGTGAAAGATAGATTCTGACAAAAAAATGTTTGGCATGACAAAGTGACCTAACTTTCCTACCAGTGGATGCTTGCTCTACTGGAGTCTAGCATCAGCCATGCTGCTGGTGGGCAGAAAAGGTTCTCTATGGTGGTTAAGTGAGAGCAGTTTTATTTTGGAGGCATTAAAATTTGCAAGCTATTTCTTGCCCCAGTTAACCACTGATTGGAGGTCCTTTTCAAGAACAGCTACTAGGTTAACATTGACAGATCTGACAGATTTACTACAGAGACAGGAGTAAATGGTAGTATCATCTGCAGAAATACCTAATTGGGAACTGATGACATTGAGGAAATCATTGAAGATCACAAACAGTGTGGGACCCAAGATAGGGCCTTGGGGGGACCCCCACATTTGTATGAAAGGATCTGGAATTGATGCCATTCAACATGACCTTCATTTCACAATTTGATTGGAATGATTGGATTAAACCAAATATTTGTCCTGTGACACTGTAGCCCTGAAGCTTGTGTAGAAGGCCAGCATGCTAAACCCTGTCAAATGCTTTTGAGGTATCTAGAACCACAGCCCAAGCTTCTCCATTCTTATCTAGAGCTTGATATACAAATTCAGTGATGCCTGTTAACACATCAGTGGTAGACCTGGTGAAACAGATGCCATATTGTTTGTCTGAAAGGAGGTTGTGAGAAGTAAGATGCTTAATCACTTCAGCATTGATTAGAGTCTCAAATACTTTGCCAAAAAGCAGTAAAAGACTAGTAAGATGATAATTTTTAGGGTCAGAGTATTCACCAGAGTTCTTAAAAATATTATGTTGGTGTAAAAATAATGTCGTTTTCTCACATATGTTACTATGTGAGAAAACGACATTATTTTTGCACCAACCTAATAGAAACTACAGAGAAGAACTTCCAACAAGCTGTGACAACTATTTCATTGAAACCTTTTCATGGAAGAGAGATAAATCTTTTGAAATGGTCCAACATACAATGCTTACTGTTTTTGACTATTCTATTTTGACTAATAGAATTAGCATGTATCAGTTAATAATTGACAGACGAAAGACTATGAATAGTCAACACAAGAAGCTATGTTTTGATAACTCTTCTCTCTTGATAGTTCAAGGTTATTATTCTTCAGTTTCCCCTTTACACTCTTTTGGTTTTAGCTGAACTGACTTTCTTTTTCTTCTATGTCACATCCATTTTAAAATGCCAAGAGAGAAGGTTCCCTGTATTGGGTAATGGTTAGCAAGCAGGTCTGGTTGAACAACACCACATGAATGCTGAACAATTAGGACTGTAAGGAAGAAAATTTCATTAGAAACAAAGAAACCAGTACTAAACTGTTATGTAACATCAGTTCTCCCCTATGGCAGTGAATGTTGGACAATTTCCTCACATATGAAAGACTTGAAACAACAGAAATGCGGTTCTACATAAGGATGCTGAGAATACCATGGACTGAACATGTGAGTAACAAGGAAGTTTTAAGGAAAATGGCACTGAATGTTGGACAATTTTCTCACATATGAAAAGACTTGAAACAACAGAAATGTGGTTCTACATAAGGATGCTGAGAATACCATGGACTGAACATGTGAGTAACGAGGAAGTTTTAAGGAATTTTCTAGGAGATATAATGTGGACAGAGGGACAGAGGAAAGCAGCATATAACCTAACTATTGAACAGGCATTAGGAGAGATAGCAAAAAGACAAAATTTACTAAGGGCTACAAAAGACAAGATTATAAAAATATATGAACCAAGTACAATGCAATATTTATTCTTTATGTTTTATAAAGAAATAAATTTGAAAAGTGTTGTATTGTTTTGTTCCATGACACATGATCAGTAGTCAACTTCTTGTTTGTCTCTTAGTTTACTATACACTTTATATCTCTTCTACTTAATATATGTAAATAGGTACAATCCTATTTACCAATCCACTACAAAAAGAAATATTTTTATTAAAAAATTTATAAAATATTACAAAATTATCAAAATATGTAAACCACCTACAATGCAATATTTATCATTTATCATTTTATAAATAAATATGAAAACAAGTCTTTTATTCAATCTAATAAATAAATGGGGTTTAATATCTTTGTTGTCAATTCAAATAATAAAGAAAATGCATAAATCCACTTTCATATATTTGGGTTTTATTAAAATTCTTATCTCAAATATCCACATTGTGTATATATATTTGCATATTTGCTCTGTCACACTTTTACACACACTCATACTAATATATACACAAACACACATCACACACACACACACTCAAAGAACTAAAAGATTACATACACTTAACACACACACACACACACACCATTCCCAGCAACCAATAATATTGTCAAAATGACCAAAGACAGAATTCTTAAATCAAGAATCTCCCATCCTCTATCTTAAAAACAACTTGAAAGAGGACATTTGACCAACACAAGGACTGATCAAAATTAATGATAAAAAACAAATGAAAATTACAGATGAAGTTCACTTTCTTCAGAAAGAGTCATTCACTACTGTAGTTTACTGCTACTAACAAGCAGGGATTTTTTTTTCTCCAGATGATGGCCATGCTAGCCAAAACTAGTCAAGGAACCTAGTTGAAATAATAAAACAAAAAATATTAATATACATCCAGTGAGTCCCAAAATTTTATTTTTTTAATATTTTTTATTGTTCAAAATACACACACACACATATACATATACATACATACATACATACATACATACATACATACATATATATATATATATATATATATATATATATATATATATATATATATATATATATATATATATATATGGGGAGAGAGAGAGAATTTTTTTTTTATTCTATGTAGATGATTATAGAGGCATATTCAGGAATCATTTTTAGCCAAGCTGTGAAAGTTAAACATAGCTACTTTGAATGTTACACAGTTTTGGATGTACTAACCAACACTTTGCCATTCTGCCAAATGTCACAGCTGTTTTGTCAGTACTTCAGCAGCATCCACACACATGACTATATCTTTGATAACATTGCCAGTACTGTTTTGTACTTTTTGATAAAAGGATGTCAATATTGATGGTTAACTTTGTCATGTTTACCTTCAAGAATTAGGTTGTTTATTTATGGACGCATTACTCAGAGAATACAGTAGACATGTTTCTCTTTAAAAAGACATTAACTCATGTATAAGGAAACAAGAGTGATAGTTTAACAACAGAAGAATCACACAATGGGTTCATCAGTTTATATCTAATGCCTTATAAATGTCCTTTCTAAAATTTGTTATTGTAAAACTGCACTAGATTTCATTAGGCTAAGTGATGTTAAATAAATATTACAATATATTAAAAGTGAAAGATGCCTTCCAAAAGCTAAACAAAATATTAAGAAACAGGAATATTTTGTTAGAAATAAAGAAAAGAGTACTGACCTGCAATGTAATACCAGTTCATGTATATAGCAGTAAATGGTGGACAATCTCCTAAGAATGAAGAAGAAACTGAGGCAACAGAAATGTGGTTCTGCAGAAGGATTCTGAGAATGCCATGAACTCAATATGTGAGCAATGATGAAGTTTTAGAGAAGATGAAAACAAAAAGGACACTTACACTTAACATCAGAAAAAAGCAATTGAAACACACACACACACACACACACACTATTTGCCCATAGCTATTTGCCCATCATCTATGATACTTTAAACAACAATATATATATATATATATATATATATATATATATATATATATATATATATATAGTTGATGTCAGAATTATTCTCCTCTGCCATAATTATGAATAAAGCTGTAATCTCTCAAATATATATATATATATATATATATATATATATATATATATATATATATATAGTTGATGTCAGAATTATTCTCCTCTGCCATAATTATGAATAAAGCTGTAATCTCTCAAATATATATATATATATATATATATATATATATATATATATATATATATATATATATAGTTGATGTCAGAATTATTCTCCTCTGCCATAATTATGAATAAAGCTGTAATCTCTCAAATATATATATATATATATATATATATATATATATATAGTTGATGTCAGAATTATTCTCCTCTGCCATAATTATGAATAAAGCTGTAATCTCTCAAATATATATATATATATATATATACATATATATATATATATATATATATATATATATATATATATATATATATATATATATAGTTGATGTCAGAATTATTCTCCTCTGCCATAATTATGAATAAAGCTGTAATCTCTCAAATATATATATATATATATATATATATATATATATATAGTTGATGTCAGAATTATTCTCCTCTGCCATAATTATGAATAAAGCTGTAATCTCTCAAATTTTCAGGGAAATTTCATGTGCATTTTTTCTCAAATGATGACATAATGGATTTGAAAGAATGTGCAGTTATGCCCACAACAAAATTTTATTATAATGTCAAACAATAATATCAAAAACATCAAACATTTAACAAAGGACAAAATTATTTACCTTCTTTCCTTAATAATCAATTGTGTAAACTTTATTCTCAATTATTACCTTTAATCATTTTTGATAGTTCCTTACAAATTCACTACACAAACAGACATGTATTTTGCTCCATTCTTCCCAGGCAATAGCTTCTAGTTTCTCTAAATTCAAAAGATTTTTTGTCTCTTACCATTTTCTTCAAATAAGAACCTAAAAATTTTCAGTGATATTTAGATCAGGACTTTTTACAGAGTACATCAATACCTTAATTTCACTCTCATCTAAGTATTTCATAAAAATTTGTGTTGTCTATTTTGGGTAATTGCAGTGATGCCTCAAAGACAACTTTCATACACTTTGTTTTATATTATTTTTAAGAATACCTAAATACTGCCCCTTATCTATGATACTCAGTACTTTAACAAGTTTGCCTGTTCCAGAAGCATCAAAACATCCCCAAAACAAAATGTTTCCGTCGCCATACTTAAATATAGAGAGAGTATATTTGTGAATTTCATTCAATTTCCTCCATGCAAACTGTGAGTTCATGTGGACAAATAATTCTTGTTTGGTCTCATCTAATTAAAAATCAGAGTTCCAATTTTCACTCCCATGTTCTATATGGCTTCTAGCATAAGCTAATTGGCATTTTAGGTGTTTAGCAAGAGAGTTTCCTTGGATAGCAAATTCAGTCCTACTCAATGAAGGCATCTAGTCACTGTTTTCATCGCTATGAGTCATATATTCAACTTTGCTGTCTGGGCATCATTGACAATATCCCTTTGCCATTAAGTGAGGATTCTTCAGGGCAATTTTCAAGGGCAATTTTCCTTTCTATTTTCTCAGAAATTAACCATTTTCTGCTAGTCCTTAACTTATTCTCAGTACAATGTATTTTGTTATCCTTCTTGATAATGTTCTGAATTTTTGTGCTAGGAACATTAAAACACTTGGAAAGAGCTGTATATTCATCACCTTGCTTGTAGATATCAACTATCTTAATTCAGAAATTCTTATCAAGTTCAGTTTTTGCCATGGTTGCAGAATAAAAGAGTTATTGCAGTATGTAGCAGTCACATATTGCCTTCTTCAGAATCTAGAATTTTATTAGGTCAATACTATTTCATTTTCAAAAAGTGCTTGTATTAAATGTCAAATTAAGAAAAACATAAATTACACTTGCCATAGAACAATATTATTTCATAATTTCCATAAAGGTAGATGAATAATTTTGGATTACAGCAATTTTTAGGAAACTTTATAACTATGAATATAATATATTCAAAACTTCTAAAAAAATTCAGAAATTATTCAAAAATAAATATGGAATAAACTATCTATATCAAATTCAGTAAGTATTTGCAAATATAGAAAATATACAAATATTCAGTGATTGTGAATAATTCTGAAACCAACTATATATTAATAATTATATATATTAATAATTATATACATATATACAGGGTGCGATGGGTAAATTGTCGCCATTTTATATTTTTAATTTTGATTATGTGTATTTATTTTTTATTTTTTTTATCATCAAAATTACACAAAAATGAAAATAACACTGATATCTTATTTTAACAGATATATTTACCAAAATTACACAAAAATATCTTGAAATACTATAGAGTAAATGTATTCAATAAAATCGCCATTGGCTCTAATCACAGCATCCAGATGACTTTGGAATCTCCTGCAACTCTTCTGGACAGCCTCCTTGTTTAAGTTGGTGAATGGTGCCATAATCCTTGCCTTCAGTTCATTTTGATGTTACAAGGAGTTTTGTTGCTTTCTCGTTCAACTGTACTCCACACATATTAATTAAAGGGGTTTCAGTCTGGAGAGTTAGGTAGCCAGATGTAACCCTTTTGGAATTGTTCAGTCCACTCATTAGGAGGCTAAATATAAAAATAGACACAGTTGCCACTCAGTGTTGACCTCTGTGTCCACTTATATATTAATATTTGTATATGCTCTATACCTGATATTGGACACTTTTATCCATAAATAGAGCATTAATTAAACTATATTGTTATCATATATATATATATATATATATATATATATATATGAGGGTACTTCATAATAAAACATTGGTGGGAGGCTAATTCAGATGTTAAAAATGGGAAGGACTAAATCAGATGTTAAATTTTAAAGTATATGTATACTGAGTCTATATTCTTTATATGATCCTCTTATAAAATGAACACTTTTTTAAAACCTATTATCCACCTGAAAACAATATTTTTTTGCTTTTGAAATACATATATTTTTGCATTTTGCTTGTACATCTTTTCTGGAATGAGACCAACAGACTTTTTCTGTATATAAAGTCTATATAAAAATTTTAAAGAAAGAAGATGAAATTTTATTAGGTTGGTGCAAAAATAATGTCGTTTTCTCACATAGTAACATATGTGAGAAAACGACATTATTTTTGCACCAACCTAATATGATTTTTGGAAATTAATAGCGGCAATGTGAGACAGATCAGTTCAATAGCATTGTTACAGATTGAGGTCAAGAGGACAAATTTAGTACCCTGCTTAGTTCCTATAGCATCATGAATGTTATATATATATATATATGTATATATATATATATATATATATATATATATATATATATATATATATATATATAATTATCAGTGCTATTTAGCTGTACCTTTTGATATTATAATGGCAGATACAATTATTGAGATTGTGGCAATTTTGAGCCATTATTTTAAACTGGGCCCCAAAGGCATTGAACTTACTCACATAACTCAGGAAGTGGAAGGAAATGTAACAATGTCTGCCCATACTGCCTAAAAATGGTTTAAGCATTTTAAAGGTGATGTCTAGTTACTAAAAATAAAGAAAAGAACTGGATGACCCTCTTCTGATTGGGCTTCAACTTTCATTGTTTTTCTCAGTTATTCTTTCTTGCAACTGTCTATATAAAATTGTCTAATTTCTCACAGTCATTTTTTTCTGTAGAATTTTAATGATTTGTTCCATTCTTTGTGTCATATCCTTACCAGCTGATCAATATTGCATGTCATGTAAATTATATAGAGAGAGATACAGCAGTTTCATTTCTTATATCATTCCTACATCCAGTTGAATCAATCTGAAATGTTATATAATTTTTATATCCCAATTGAGAAGAAGGCAATAGTTAAAAACTATTACTATTGCTTGGATGATCTGGTAGTGATGGAAGACTGTTTTACTCAAGTGCTTAGTCACCCACAATTTTCAGTTAACAATTGTAGAATGCTAAAAACATTTTAAGATATCTATTGATGGAATAGAGAGAAGGTAGAAACAGTTGCATGTATTTCTCAAGGTCATTTTCATTAAGTGAACACAAGTTAAGCTAAAATTTAAACTCATTTTGTTTATTCCATTTTCCATAAATGAAACATTGCTGGGACTAAATAACATAAAATTAGGAGATCAACTAAAATCTCAGTGACCACCATGTAAATTAGCCTGGTAAGTTAAAAGAATTTCATGTTTCATATAAATTAGAGATTATCATTAGGTTCTGACAATTACAATTTTAATTCAGCCATAGTTTTTATTTTATTCTTTTTTTTTCATGATGTGCCTACTGTTTATTTGTAATAACTGAAATGCCTTCCTTTTTGAAACAGAAATAATATAAACTATTGCAACCTGTTACAGTGTGTGTCAGAATACTTTTTTAGAACAAAAAATAGACAATTATGGGTGGTGATCTGTTTGCAGAATAAATTTCCTATCATGTATAATTTTGTGAAATTTTTTCACTGCAAAAATAATAGCTAGCGCTTCTTTTTTTATTTAACTATATTTTTTCAGCCACTAGATGCATGAGCAATTGCTTTTATTTTACCATCCTTGAATTTATGACAAATAACTGCTTCAATGCCATAATTGCTAGCATCTGATGCTACTATTATTTCTGAATTAGGATTGAAATGCATTTACAATAAATTCAAATGTTAACAAGCAGATGTTGCTGGTAAAGTAATTGAGATTGAACCTTCTCACTAATAACTCATAATTGTTATGGCCTTGTTACAGATAGCAGTCTGGCAAAAGTATCTAAGACTTAATATTATATATTACAATTATTATATTATATATTATTTACAAGTATTTGTCTCTGCTGGTGATATATATTTATTGAGTTTTGGTAGATAACACTGTGAAGTGGCATGATAGAGTAGTGGTAGTATGTCTGATGTCTGCTCTCTTGTTAAGTAGTTAACTAGAAAAAACAAAATCAACACTTAGCTGTCATTTTTAATGAAATCTGTATCAGTGAAAACTCCTGCCTAAATATTATATATGTGTAAGCAAATATTCCAAGTGCTTACTTTCTGGAAAACTAGAGCCTGAATTTTTTTTTAATTAAAAGTTACCACATACACTTAGTCATATAAATTTCACATATTATAGAATGGTAAATATTATGTTAAGTTACAATTCTTAAATGACAAGTAAAAGATGTATTAAGCTTATGTATGTTTGTTATTTAAAAATTCTTGTGAAAATATTTGATAATGTTATTTCCATAAAGAGTAAATGTTAATATTTTCTGTTTCCCTACAAAGAAACATTTGGCATTTATTAACTGTGCAGCCAGTACTGCTTTCAGTTGAAATTTATAAAATCTTTCTTTTAAAACATTTTTTTAGAAAAATAGGTTTCTCCAGTAGCTGTTATCATTCTTTTCAGTATTAATGGGAGCTTCCTTTCTAACTTTTTTTTTAAGCAGTCAAAATCTTCATTGTCATTATTTTCTCTTTGAGTTATATATTCAATAAATTTCAGTTGTTGCTGCTGTTAGTAACCCTCAAATGATGTAAATAACATTCTGAATTAATATTATCTCAACAAACGACTTTAGCTTACATTCATAACATTTTGATGAGTAAAACTGTGTATTTTTTTTTAAATTTATTGTCTTTAAATATAAACTCTGTGGACACCAGTTTAAGTACTGGTATCAAAGAGATTCAAGAATTGGTAGAAATCATTATTGTAATACTTATTGTTAGGAGGCATGGTGTGAGTAATGGATAGTGGCTCGGACTGAGAAATCAGAGAGCCAAGTTCGAATTTCAGTCAGATCCATTACATTCACTTACATGCTAATACCCTTGGGAAAGGTATGAATCCTCTTCTTCTCCCCACCCCCAGGCTATGGGTAAATAGCAGGACAGACCAGGTTCTGTAGCCTTGGATGGCAACTGGTCTACGACAGAATAAAATGGCAACCTATTGCGGGAAAAAAATCTGCCTCATCAGTCATGTATCTTTCAATACATGACCACCTAAGCATGTATCATGCATGGCACATAACTGACTGACTGAATGCTTATGGTCACAGTAATATTAGCTGTTTTCTTATAAAGAAATATCTGGCATTCATTAACTGGGCAGGTGGTGTTGTTTTTGCTTGAAATTTATAAAATCGTTCTCTTAAAACAATTTTTCAGGAAAATAGGTTTTTCAAGTTAAATGGTTGTTATTATTTTTCCAATACTGATGTAGGCTTCCTTCCTAACATTTTATTTAAAGTAGTGGGCATCATTATTTTAGATGATTAGGATTATCCTATTTAATCAACTTTTTTATTTCAGATTATGACCATTCCTTCTTGTTCATTAATCAAATATTACTTATCTCCAACTATGTTTTTTTAGAATGACTTTCATTTGTGTCTTGGAATTGGTTTTCAATGGAATCTAAGGTATGTAAAATATATAAGTATGAGCGTAAAAGAAATAAAGGCAAGTGCTTCAGCAAGACAACTAGGACAGAAACAAGTAGAAATTTTTAAATGGAAAATATTCAGTGAAAAAAATTACTGAAGTTGTTCAGTTAATCATGTCTCTCTTCAGAATGTAGGTCACCATGGTTCTTTTATTTTATCCATGAATTGTCATATCTTGGGAAAGATAGAATAGTTTCCAACTGCCTTCTCCATAGTTTGGAATTCAGATTTTTCCTACTTTTAAATTGATTGACATCCAAGGCTAGAAAGCCTAGTCTACCTTGTTATTTAACCAATAGATTATAGGAAGTAGATATAGTATTCCCACTTTTCCCAAGGGCATTAGTGTGAAAATTAATGGAAAAAACTAATTTAGAATTTGAACTCAGCTTGTTGATTCTACTCTCAACACTAATAATTGTCACATTACTTGCACATCATTCATTTTACCAAATTGAAGGTTACTGGACATGCTATGCTAACTGATAAAAGCTAATTGTTCAGTTGATATAAAAGACATAAAGATATAAATAAAATAAAAGATACAGATGCAAATTATATAGATAAAAGTTATAAAGATATAGATGCATGCCAAAAATAGAGAGACAGGTTTGCTGGGTGGATATCAAAAGATAATGAGTAAAAGATTAAAAAATAGGTAAGCATGAAAAGATGTAAAAGGATACTTTACAGAAAGATAGAGCAAAAGAAAGATAAAAGAGAGGATGCAATAGAAATTATGTAGGCATTCCTTATTCTTATCTAACATATAAAACTAATCTAAGTTTTTTTAACATTTAGATAAAAACATGGATAAAAAAAGAAAATTGGATGGGATAAGGGAGAGAATAAGAAGATACGGACAAAGATGAGAGAAAAACAACAACAAAAGATAATGGCTAATCTTAGTTTTCAATACCACCTATAAAATTTACATGGATCCAACTACTTAAATCATTATAATGAGAAGCTCTGTCAAGCTACTTTTCTATGACATCAGCTATTGATTTCAACAATCGAGGTATTTTTTTCACATTTTTTTAATTAATCTTTATAATGTTTGACATTTTTCTTCTTATTCTAACTATTATTCTTTTCTAACTATGGCATCAATTGACAAATATCTTAAAGTAATGAGATTACCTTGAAGTTAATTGGATTTCTCACATACATGCACATGTAGACAATGTTTCCTCATTGTAGCATTCAGCTATCTTTTATTGTGAGATTAAATTTTTTGGAAAATTTCTAATTAAAATACAACAATGGTTGCATTAAACATCCAAGTACTTAAACTGTTGCCTGGAATTGGTGGAGATTTTTCACCACTATTCCTTGTATTTTAAATATTACAATTACCATTTTTTTCATTTATCAAAATTCAAACTTGCAGGAATAATTGAATTTGCAGAAATCTGACTAATTGAGCAAAAATATTTAATTTTCATGAAAAAAACATTAATTATTTTATCTAATCTCTTTGTTGCCTTCTTGTTTAAATGCTTGTATGTATAAAGTCTGATCAAAAATTGTCAGGTCTCTTGTAATGTCAGGTCTTTAGTAATGGAGCTAAAGTATATAGTATGAAGCCACTTGGCACAGATTGATCTTGAACTCTGTTGTGCATACACACTAAGTTATAATGTTCTCATTCACTTCTGTTGTTTGTAGCAGTGCTTGAAAGGAAAGTGTGTCAAGTGTCATTGTCTCATCACCACACTACAGAGGTTCCATCAGTGACCATAGCTTGTATTAAACACAACATTCCCCAGGTACAACAACCACCATATTCTCCAGATCTTGACACATGTAACTTTTTTCCTCTTCAAAAACCAGATACCACTTGAGAGGAACAAAATTTCAAGTCATCAAGGAAATCCAAGAGAATGCAACAAGGCAGTTACTGGCTATCCAAAAAAAAAAAGGAGTTCCAGGAATGCTTCTATCTGAAAATGATACTGTATAAAATCTGTGTCTTCAGAAGGGGACTACTTCAAAGGAGATTAAATGCCAAATTGATATATGTCATAGTGTTCATTTTATAGCACCAGCCCCAATTCTTTTTGATCAGACCATGTATATGTATTTCTATGTGCATATGTGAATATGTTTGTTTTGTACATGTGTATGGTGTATGTGCTTAGATGTCTATGTTTGAATGTGTGTGTGGTGTATATGATTGGATGTGTATGTTTGAATGTGTGCATGTGTATGTGTTACTTTAATTTGGTTGGAATAGATTTTTAAAGTTTCATCACATATTAAATACAGCAAGTATTTGATTTTTAAAAAATAAAATGAGGCATCAACACATGAAATTTTTATAATTCATTTTTAGAAATATGGTACATGCTATTTTAATTTAAATATCTATTTTGTAGTTAAATATTATATATATGAAATTAAAACTAATGCTATATTCCTTGAAATAATATATATATATATATATATATATATATATATATAACGTCATTCACAGACAGACTGTTTCGCTGTTTCACAGCTCATCAGTGTGGCTAGACATCCGGTTGTCTCTAGCTCGGATCGAAACCCGACTAAATTGGTATCAGCCGGAGATTCTACCACTAAGCCGTTGGCGCACGGCAGGGAAGCAAGTGGATTTTTAGCGTATTTATTTTTAGAAACACACCCAGTGACTTACAGTGACTCGATTTGCTATATATATATACATACATATATATATATATATATATATATATATATATATATATATATATATATATATATATATATTTATCTTATGCAGTGTTACATTATAACATGCACATATTCACTACAAAATTGTACATTTTTGTTTCAACGTCAAAAAAGGAGAAAACCTTTTTAGATATCTTATCAGGTGGAGAATCACTGTGTTGCTAAAAATTTTTATTCAGAAATACATTTATCAAAGCAAATATCCCCCCACTTTTGTTCTTTGGAAATTTTCATAAAATGTCTTCTAGAATTTACATGTAGAGATGGAAGGGAATCTAATGCATTAAGTAGTCGCAGGCAAATGAAAAGGAAGGGAAAAAGAAAAAAAAGGGGAAAGGAAAAGAAAGTAAGAGGTCATGGGATGAGCATG
Organism: Acanthosepion lycidas; assembly: GCA_963932145.1. Lineage (NCBI taxonomy): Eukaryota > Metazoa > Mollusca > Cephalopoda > Sepiida > Sepiidae > Acanthosepion > Acanthosepion lycidas. Next base: position 45,888,397 of record OZ010582.1, read on the forward strand.
AGGTGATAAATTTTTAGTAACACAGTGATTCCCCACCTGATAAGACATCTAAAAAAGGTTTTCCTCTTTTTTGACGTTGAAACAAAAATGTACAATTTTGTAGTGGATATGTGCATGTTCTAATGTAACACTGCATAAGATAAATAAATATTTACGGCTCTACTTTGTGTATTGAGCACTATTTTTAAATTAATGTTTTGAATGCTGTAATCCTACTGTTTGTTCTCTTAGACTTTGATATTTAAGGGATGCTGAAATTCCTTGAATCAATCAAGCAATTTTGGCCATTTTCAAGGTTGAAATATATTTAAATACTCATGTAGACCTACTGAACCCTGTTCATAACATACTTGTTGATAATACAAAGATAATATCATCATCTACATGTAAAAAAAGGTTAAAAATAATGGAAACCTTATTAATAAAAGCAAAAAAACAACACTCAATAATATCAACTATGAACATGGACACAATATGTTGACCATGTTTTGAAAATGAAACATGATATGAATACATACATACAACAATCTAGTTAACAGTTAATATATTTCAACCTTGAAAATGGCTAAATATATAGCTGAAAGCATTTGGAAAAAAACAACATTTGGACAGTTTTTATATAATTTATCTACTGAAAAGAAAAATTATAAGATCACATGAGAAATTATGTAAAAAATTTAATCAAAACACCTTGTCTGTCATATTTAATGAAACTTGCAGGAAAGAAGGATTGCTGCCTAAATACTCAATATATATATATATATATATATATATATATATATATATATATATATATATACCAGGTGTAACAGCAAAATTGTTCAATCCGTGCAACAGAAAAATTGTTCAAAATTGTTAGATTAAGCTTTGAACTGTTGTATCTTAAAAATGATTAAAGATATCTTACAGGAATTCTCTGATTTTTTATAACACTATTGGACTCTACTTTAAACAATAAGAATGTATTTAGCTCTAAGTTGAAATGATGATCCCTCTTGCTGTTGTGACATCCTGATTCAGATTTCCTCTCTACTGTTCCCTCTTTTTAAAACTTATTCACTGTTCTCTTGGTGGTTCTTGAATGGACTTTGAAGATGGAAGCCAGAGTATGAATGTTGGTACCATTACTGAAGGCCTGAATGATCTTTTTCCTCTCACCATTGCTCTGTTGGGAAGACATGTTGGGACTGACACAAAACAATTTTAACCTGTTCTCTTTCTAGCTGAATAACTCAAAGAGTTTTTCAGTGATTCGTATGACAAACAATGTCAAGATGGCTAAATGTCTTAGCAGAAAACCTGTAAAAAAGAAAAAGAATTAATTTAGTGGTTTTTAGATAAAATTTTGTGGGATGGACAATTATAGCATGATGTTACATGATTTGGACAATTTTGGTGTTATGCCCTATATATATATATATATATATATATATATATATATATATATGTGTGTGTGTGTGTGTATGTATATATATATATATATATATATATATATATATATATATATATATATATGTGTGTGTGTAAGTATTTGTTTTCCATGTCGACAAATATGAAAATTTCTCCGAATTAATCAGTAGAGAGACAATATTTATGAATATATGTGTGTGTAAGTATTTGTTTTCCATGTCGACAAATATGAAAATTTCTGATTAATTCGGAGAAATTTTCATATTTGTCGACATGGAAAACAAATACTTACACACACATATATTCATAAATATTGTCTCTCTACTGATTAATTCAGAGAAATTTTCATATTTGTCGACATGGAAAACAAATACTTACACACACATATATTCATAAATATTGTCTCTCTACTGATTAATTCGGAGAAATTTTCATATTTGTCGACATGGAAAACAAATACTTACACACACATATATTCATAAATATTGTCTCTCTACTGATTAATTCGGAGAAATTTTCATATTTGTCGACATGGAAAACAAATACTTACACACACATATATTCATAAATATTGTCTCTCTACTGATTAATTCGGAGAAATTTTCATATTTGTCGACATGGAAAACAAATACTTACACACACATATATTCATAAATATTGTCTCTCTACTGATTAATTCGGAGAAATTTTCATATTTGTCGACATGGAAAACAAATACTTACACACACATATATTCATAAATATTGTCTCTCTACTGATTAATTCGGAGAAATTTTCATATATATATATATATATATATATATATATATATATATATATATATATATATGAATGTTATATTTATTGGATACATGTGTTTGAGCAGACATATATGTTTTTTAAACAATGACTGACATCTACCAGAAAGGTTTTTTGAAGAGGCTTTAATAAAAAGAATGTACCCTTTGTGAAGGTTCAACACTGCATCCGCACTTATAAGGGAAACCAGTGCAGCCTAATATGCTTTTAGACAGCTCTGCAGTGAAGGACTTCTCAGTGAAAGCAACGCTTGATTACCCTTATGAAGAAAAGAACATCTTTCGAAACCCAGATTTTAGCTATTTTTGTAACTGAAATGTAAACAAATAATGAGAAATAATGTTGGATTAAAAGTTCATTAATACTTTAGAAATATACCAATATATAATTATTACTTAAACGCTACCACACTGGACACTACATATTTGAAACAGGTTCCCCATTTTTATTTATTAAACAGGGTGTATTACATCTATTGCTCTGTGCATTAAAGAAATCATCATAAAGAAAATATGTTCTCTAAAAGGAAATGAACCTCTGTGTGTGTGTGTGTGTGTGTGTGTGTGTGCATGTCTATGGTCTTTATCACAGATTGAAACACATTGGTAACAAATAGTTTCTCCTTCATTTATATCCTTTTTTACTAATATATTTTTATTTCCCAAGCCAACATAGATGACTACAAAAATTTTTTTAAATTTTGAGAAAACAATTAAATTCAAAACCTTCTATTATTTAAAATATATAACTCATACTTTAATTTCTCAAAATAAAATTATAAAGATAATAATTACATTATAAAAAACTCAACAACAATAACAACATTTACTCATTTTCACTTATTAGACATTAAATTACATCACTTAACATCCTCTATAATTTACCTTGACTTTCAGTTAGCTTGATGTATATTTATGAGCATTCTTAAATTTAAAAATTCTATCAAACTAACTACATTTTTACTTCTCTTTGTAAATACTTGTTGCAAAATAAAATCCTTATATTTACCTTGATAAAGCCTATCAGAGGAGAAAACATGTTGGCTAAGAAAAGTGTTACTATTGTCTTTATTCATATTCTCTTTTTGCAGATATAGTTTAAAATTATATCTGAATTTTTAAATATATATATGTGTCTGTGTGTGTGTGTGAGTGTGCATTAAAGTTATAGGGAACTCTGCTGCATTGATCAGCATAATGCATGCACACATGAATAAACTTCTGCATATATACCTCACATCATCCAAGAAGAAAAATATTATTAAATAGTTTACCTATTCAATCAAAAAATGATCGCAATTTTTAAGAAATTTTGCAATTGTATCTAGAAAATATATAAAAAAAAAAAATTCTTGCACTTTCTTATTCACAGTCAATATTTCTTGAGTAAACAAATAACATCCTCTTTAACATTAATTATGATTTCTCTATCTCCAGAAGAATACTATAAAAATGCCGGAAGGTTGCATAGTGCTTATCTCTCTAGTTAAGGTCAGTCTGTTTTTAAAATCTTGACCTCTACTGGACATAAATGTCCATTGCTGGTTGATTCCAGATGGTTGAGAGAAATATTCACGATCACTTCCACCACCAATCAAGCTAAAACATTGATATGTATGTATGTTTTACAAAATGCATATCTTGGGACATCATAAATGAAAATGTCTTTGGAAAGACAGCTCTTACTTCTTAACATATACAAGGTCAAGTGCATGATGCTAAGCTAAGTGGTTTGTAAAGTGATGTATCTTCTTTTTCATATCAAGAGGCAATTAGATGGCCTACTTTTAATTCTATGGGAATAAGAGTTATACAGATACAATGAAAAACAGCATGTAGCAAAATTGAGCATTTTTTAAAAAACAAATATAAGTCTTTGGGTTATCTAGAAATATATATATATATATATATATATATATATATATATATATATATATATATATATATATATATATATATTGTATATTTAGTTAGGAAATGTTCTTTATGGCAAATATTATTAAAAACGACAAACATTTTGTTTCGACTAATTTTAATGTTCAACTTTTCCAAATGTCAATAATCCTTCTCAAACAAAGAGAAAATTCAAAAATTTTTATCAAGTTGAAATAAAAATATTAATTCAAAATTAAGATGTGCAAAAGTGAACCCTTACATTTACACTCTGTATTTTTTTTTACATGATTGCTAATGCAAATAATTTTTTGTGCATACGTAAAAAGCAAAATGATGCATGTTCATATTTTTGGTAATCTGTATATACTGCAGTCAAACAATATAACCCATTGTGTATGCATAAGTGGGCAGTTAGAGACTAAATTAAAAAAAATATATATGCAAAGAGCAAAAGAACTTCCTGAAGCTTTAAAAAATTGCATAGTTGAAACCTATAATGATAAAGAAAGCTACAAAAAGCTATCAAAATGATTTGGAGTGGACTTCTCCACCATGCAACAAATTATTTATAAATGGATGGCATCATAATCAAGAAGTGGCCGCCCATGAAAAATAACAGCTAGAGCAAGTAGACATCTAGTTTGGCAAGCCCAGGCAAATCCTGCTATGACCTTTGCTGTTCTCCAATGCTCACTGGCCAATGTTAGAATCAATGTGCTTACATCTACAGTGTGACAAAACCTGAACAATGTCATTCTTCATGGCAGAATGCCTAGAAAAAGACACTACTTATGAAATAACACAAGCATGCTCACCTCAACTATGCCAAAGCTCATATTAATAAGCTAGAAACATTCTGGCAAAAAGTTTTATGCTCAGATGAAAATAAACTAATCCTAAATGGGAGGAACAATTGGTGATATATCTGGTAAGCTCTTAATATAGCTTTTGAAAAGAAGAATTTGATACCAACCATTAAACATAGCAGTGATAACATTATGAATTGGGGGTACTTTGCTGCTGCTGGAACAAGCAAAATAGTATGCATTGACAGCTCAATGGACTCTGCAAGATACCAAGCAATTTTGAATGAAAGTGCCTTGTCTTCAGTTCAGGAGTTGGGTTTTGGTCAGGGCTGGAACTTCCAACAGGACAATGATCTGAAGCATCAAATCAAATCCACAAAGGAATGTGTTTGCAAAAGTCCTGATCTAAACCCAATTGAGTATCTGTGATTCAAGAAGGTAGTGCATGCAAGAAACCCATGTAATATTGAGCAATTATTGGAGTTTTGCCAAGAAGAATGGTCAAAAATCAGCATTCACTACTACCAGAAACTTCTTAAAAATTATATAAAATAAAAGGTGTGACATTTTAACCTCAAAAGAAGCAGTCACCAAGTATTAAATGTAAGGGTTCATTTACATTTGGACATCTTAATCTTTAATTAATATTTTTATTGCAGCTTAATTAAAAAATTTTGAAAGTGGTTGCAATTGATTTAATAAAGGTTTTTCTTAATGAATTAAAAACAGTTTAATTAAGAGTTGTTGATCATCTGGAAAAAAAGAGACAATTTAGGAACAGAAACATTAGTAATGAGTAGAAAGGGAAAAGAGCAGTCAGGAGGACAGTAGATAGCAATTGACATTGTATTTAAATTTTTGCAGATTAAAATTGGCTGGAAAGCATGGAGCCAAAAGGGAGTTCCAAAAGCAAGAAGTGCGAGTAAAGAAACTGTTAGCATAAAAATTACGGATATATCTAGCTAGCTCAAATGTAAATTGATGCGATCTTGCTGCCAGTCTAGTATTGTGCATAAATTCATAATGTCTAGGTACGATAGCAAAGAGCTCATCTGAGCTATTACCATGTATTTACAGAAAAGACACAGCAAGACAACCTTACAGTAGTGGGAAAGTAACTGAAGCCAAGCCACCAGATCAGGACCAATAATATTGCCGATTCTTCTTTGGATTTCATCAAGGAGCTCTAGGTAAAGAGCAGGGGTACCAGACCATATATGACAGAAATATTCTAAGCATGGACAAATGGGAGACTTATAGATATGCAAGATAGATTTGGGAGAGAATAATTGTCTCACCAGACACCATGAACTGACTTTCCTAGCAGCTGACCTAGCAATGGATTCAATGTAATCTTTCCACTTCATTTCAGCTGAGAATGTTAGCTCAAGAAGGTGCAATGTGTCACTTTCCTGGAGGATAGCATCAGCCATGCTCACATAAGTTAGAGATGGGTTTCTCAAATGATTAATAGAGAGAAGTTTAGTTTCAGAGGTGCCAAAATTGACATGCCATCATTTGCCCCAATTAACGATGGTCTTGAGGTCATTTTGTACATCAGCTGCCATTTTGACCTTGTTAGACTGATCAGCCTTACTATCAAGGCAGGAGTAAATGATAGTGTCATCACCATATTTGCCAAGTTAAGAACTGATGTCATCAGGAAGGTTATGAAGATTAAAAACAGTGGAGGACGAAGGATGGAGCCTAGGTGACACCCCCATTAGTATGAAAGGATGTAGATGAGTGGCCATTCAGGGCAACTTTCAATTCAAAATTTGATAGCAACTACAGTGATCCCTCGGTAATTCACGGTTCTACTATAGCGAACTCACGACTTTGTGGATTTTTAAAATTTATATATGGAAAATATATCACGGAGTTTCTGGAAAATTCTAGAAAAATCGTGATATATAAACACCTAAAATTTTTTATCAAATCCATTAAAATATTAATAATAAATATTATTTCCTAGTCTAGGAACAACAAAACAAGCGTAAAATAGCAAAAAAAATATACATATAAAAAAAGTGGTATTTGAACTTTTAACTCATATGTCAAAAAAAAAAGAACTATCTAGAATCCGATGTGCATACAGTACCCGTGTATCCTGTTGTTGAGAAAGCGCAAAGCATACCATCTCGGTGACGAAGTACATTGTAAGACAAGCTGTGATTGATACAGAGACGACGAATCACAGCTTTCTATTTTGTAATCTAACCTGTGATTGCTGCTTTGACCGATGTGCAGATCCGCAGCATCTTCCCTTGTCTCTCCCTCACGGCCATTTCACTTCAAGCTTTCTTGACAAGCAGTTTACTGTACTACTTTACGCTATGCTGTGTGTGATTTTTTGTTTCTTTGCATTGAACTTTGCATTTTCATCCCCTGCAATGGCTCCCTAAACACAAAGGAATAATGATAACGATCGCTGAGAAGGTGAAATTTCTGGATAATGTTGAAGGAAAGGAGAACTTTCACTGCTGGGGCCTGCCATTTTAGTGTGAATGAATCCACTATTCACTACATCAAGAAGGACGAGACTAACATTAAGAAGACGCTGCCATCAACTTTAATAAGTCAGCAAAGAGAGTGGTTATGGCTCATAATAAAACTATCATCCATATGGAAGCTGCTTTGGCCATATGCATAGCCGAAAGAAGAACATAGTCTTGGATATGAACATCTTCCAAACAAAGGCTAGGAGCCTGTATGAGACTTTCACCACTAAGGAACCTGAGGACAACAATGGCAACCACAAAGAAGCGGAAGAAGACAAAGATGATGTAGAAGATCCATAACCAGGGACATCCAGTGATTCACAACCTAAAAAATGTCCTTTTTCTGCTAGTAAAAGGTGGTTTACTAAGTTTCAGAAACACTTCCACCTAAAAAGCGTTTCCCTGTATGGCGAGGCTGCTTCTGCTGACACGAGCGCTGCTGAAACATACGTGAATGAAACTTTCAATAAGATTATCGCCAAAGATGGATATATGCTTGAACAAGTTTTTAATATGGACGAGACAGGCTTGTTTTGGCAAAGAATGTTGTGAACTTTCCTGTACAAAGAGCAAGCAAAAGCCATTGGTTTTAATGCATACAAGGATCATGTGACCCTAGTGATGTGTGGCAATTCTGAGGGATTTTTGTTAATGCCAGGACTTATTTACAAGCCTAAAAACCCAAAGGCTTTAAAAAACAAAAAACAAGTATCTGCTACCCATACATTGGATGCACAATCCAAAGGCGTGGATAACGAAGATGCTGACCATCAACTGGTTCCACCAGTGTTTTATCCCAGAAGTCAAGGTGTATCTATTAGAGAAGGGCTTGTCACTCAAAATCCTTCTCATTATGGATCACGCTGGTGGCCACACTACTGATCTGTCACATGAGGTCATTCAGATTGAGTTCCTGCCGCCCAACACTACGTCACTTATTCAGCCAATGAACCAAGGAGTTATCAGGGCATTCAAGGCCCTATTCACGAGGAATATCCTGGTGAGCCTGGTTGCTTCTGTGGATTCCGCCCAAGAAAACAAAGACAAAAATTTTAACTTGCAGACACACTGGTGGGGGTACACAATTGCTACATGCCTCCAAAATATCCAGAAAGCATTGCAAGAAATGAAACCTGCCACCATTAATGCGAGCTGCAAGAATTTGTGGCTCGAGGTTATTTACGATGACAAGGGATTTACACTTGCCGAAATCCAACACTCTGCAGTACAGAAAGCTTTGCAGTTGGCTGTGATAATTGGAGGTGACAGCTTTTCAGACATGACCACCAGAGCCATCGATGAGTTATTAGACTGCCTCTCCCAGCCGATAACCAACGCAGACCTTGAAGACTTGACAAAGTCAGCCAGTGAAGAAGAAGAAGAAATGCAGCAAGAAACAGAAGTTGTCGACTAAACTGACTTGAATTTGGAACAGCTGGCCAAGCTCTGCAACCTGGCTCAAGAATTGAAAGAGGGGTCACAGGAATGGGACGACGATATGTTTCATTCTTTGCAATTTTGCAACAAGGTCGACAAAGTCATGAATCCCTCAAGATGCTCTTTGAACGGAAAAAGAAACAGTAGCAGCAACTTCCTATCACAATGTTTTTGCAGCCTTGCAAAAAAGAGCCAGTTCCTGCTGCTACTACTATGGTTACAACTTTCGGAAGAAGTGGAAGAAGTGTCCCAGGAAAGGGCATCCCCGTCTGAAGAGACATAAAATATAATCATCGGCTGCACAATAGAAGTCATCATCAGCTATATCAGCATCATTTCTACTGTACAGCAAATTCATCATCATCATCATTCAAGTTTTAATTCAACTTCTTTCGTGTTGAGTATAGTAACAATTTTTATTTTTTTTAATCTAAAGTGTTATTGCTTAAAAGTTGTCCTTGTTATTAATGTAATGGGTGGGTTGTTAACAGCACAAGGAGGGTTTTAAAAGTCCAAATACACATTAAATTAGTACTGTAAATATGGCATCCCTACTTCCTGGAAATTCAGTTATCGTGGCCGGTCTTGGAATCAATCTACCACGATAAATGAAGGATCACTGTACTGGATCAGCTCAAAAATGTGCCTGGAGATACTGTAACTTTTCAGTTTGTGGAGAAGACCTGAATGCCAGACCCCATCAAAGGCTTTTGAGATCTCCAATGCTACAACTCAGCTTCACCGTTTTTATCTAGAGCATGATATACTCTTTCCAAAATTATCAGCAGTTGACCTGGGAAAACAAAAGCCATATTGCTTGTCAGAAAAAAGGCCTTACAATGAGAGATGATGAACCAATTCAGCATTGATTAGGGCCACTAGGAGTTTCCCAAAAAGAGGTAGAATGATAATAGGACAATAGTTGGATGGGTCAGATAGTTCACCAGAGTTCTTAAAACTGGAACAACAGATGGCGACTTCCAACAGGCAGGAAAGCAGGAGGCAGCAAGGCATTCATTATATGGTTTAGAAAGAACAGGATCTAGTTCAGGAGCACACTTCAGGGATACCATCGAGTCCACATGTTTTGTGGGGATCATGGTTAGAGATGATAGCAGAGACCATGGAAGAGGTTATATGCATATCACTCAACAGAGAATCAGTTCTAAGTGGGAAGTTGGGCAAGGAAACATCAGATAAGTCAAGAGTATTGAGGAGAATTTACAGGTAAATCATTCAGCTTTATTAGTAGAGGATGATAAACACCTCAAATTGATTGAAGAGCGGGGAATAAAGACCTTGCACTTATTTAGTACCCGATTATAGAGATGCCAGTAATCCCAAGAGCCAAAGATTTTAGAAATTATGCAATGCCTCATTCTCTATGCAAACAAAGATTTAGCTCCTTTGAGGAATTGCTTACATTTGTTACAAGCAGTAGCAAATAGGCACCTGTTATGATGAGAGCTGTCATGCTGGTATAGCTGGAATAGTGGTTTCTGTGTGCTATGGCAACCGAGTATTTTGGTGTGAACCATGGAGAGGATTGTTTTCTCACCTAGTATTTCCAAGAAGGGGCAGGATAGGATAATAAACAGACTAGGGAACGTTCTATACACGATCTAAGGTGAAAAATTCACTCACAGGAGACACATGAATCAGATACAGAAAAGACAGGTAGAAGAACCAAACTCATTACCTTCCAAAAATGAAGACGTGATGGAGGTGATTTTCAAAGCCTTCGAAACTCAAAAACTATAAGTAGCCATAGAGATCAGAAGAACAAGCTGAAAAAGAAAATTCACGGAACCACTAATAATAGACCATAAGTGAAAAAAATATTAACTCCCCATAAAAAAGAAGATTAGGAGGGGGGTGTTGTGGAGTTCTCCCCCTTTTTACATAAGATGGACTCATCCAAAGTATACTTATACTGACAGATAGAATACCTGCTGGTTGAGATACATTGAGATACATTGAGACAGGTTGAGAGATACGGAGACAGACACAGGGTGTTCTCAGAGAATTATATAAGAGTCCAGAGAGAGAGATGATTACAGCTTTACTTACAGAGACTTGTACATATACTTTCTACTAACCTGCATTCCTGGACTACTAATCTTCACTTCAAGTCTGTATTCTTACGTTTAATACACTTATTTTTCTATCTCAATTACTGGCGTTGTTTATTTATTTGTGCAGGATTCCATTCATGGAATCCACAACAGAGGTTGAAGATGTCAGTCCAAGGGGCATCACAAAGAAAGTCCCAGAATCAGCATGCTGCTAAGGGAAAGAGGTTTTATGGATAAGGGTTCCTATTTAATGGATGCTTGGAAGGAGATATCAATAACTACCACAGTGGTCTAAGTTACCAAGAAGGCAGTACTGTGAAACTCAGCAAGAGCAAGGAGAGGTGGGAAGAAATAGATCCAGTGGAGAAACCTGTTGCTTGGTTTGGCTAGGGAAACAAGTAGGGAAGTCCATGATTTGAGTGAGGGATTGGGCAATGTCTGTATACCGGCAACATCAGTACTTTTAGAATGTTTCAGCTGTGTTGTGGTGAGCATCAAAGTCACTGAAAACAAAGATGTTCACAGATGGATCAAGAGAAGGTGCATTTTCTACACTGTCAGCTGTTGTGTCTAATATACTTCAGTCTTGGGAAGAAAGAGGAGGTGATAAAGGAAAAAAGATAGCTGACAGAGTTTAGAAGCAAAAGACAGAAGCACATGAAAGAATAGTTAGTGGCCTTGAGAGACAATTCCCTGGCCATCAGGAGATTATAAACACCAAGGCAATGCATGTGAATGCTGGAATCTTTGGCAAAGGGGAAGATATCCTGGAACCAATAATTCCTTGGTAGCAATGGAAGAATTCAAATTGATTTCACAAACAGCAAAGATATCTGGCAACCATTCCAGGAGAAAAGATTCTATGCTGCAGAAGTTGGAATGGATACCACAAATATTAGAAAAAGAAAGATTTAGGCAGGTAGGTGGTTTTTTGTTAGCTGGTTTAGTTTTATTTCTTTTTTGTTGTGATTTTCATGATGTGTTTTGTGGAGAGAGAAAAATGACCACCATAATTGTCACTATCTGTTGTCAACAGCAATACAGACCAGCCAGTGCATAGCTGAGAGCAGAGCATAACATGGCTACATATATATATATATATATATATATATATATATATATATATATATATATATGTAGCCATGTATATGTAGCATATATATGTAAATAAATCTCCGTAGACGCTCAAGCCAAACTATGCGAAAACTTCCTCCGTCGTAAATTTAGCCACCCCCACCTTACCGGGACCCGACATCTATGAAAGTAACTCTATACTGATACAAATTATTAACACCCCACCCCTGCCGATTCTAAACAATCCGCCCTTGATGATACCATGGAAATTTTTGATTTCAATTCTGACCATACTATTAAAACTCGTAAATTTCAGAAATAAGTCATTCCCAAAAAATTTCGCTTGAAGATGGAACAGAGCCTACTTTAACTCAAGTTAATTCAAATATTATTTTGAAGTTTTCGGCTCTTGTTTTGAAACATGAGACCTCTCATGTAGCGTGTTGGAATCATATTTTTAAATAAATAATTATATATATATATATATATATATATATATATATATACACATCCTGCACATACTCATATGATGTGGAATCTCGTGTATCATGCAACCCCCAAATTTTCACTGAGTTCCTTTTTTGAGAGACTAAATTACAATAGTAAGAACCTCTTTTCCTCTATCTCTTTACCCATCTTTTCATTAAATAAGTTAAAAAATAAAAGAGAATGATAAAAGTATCTTTAGTAATGCTATACTCATCACATAAATGTGTACAGCCATAAGTAACTGAATGAGGAACAGCTAAATATCTTATAAATGTAAACATTAGAAAAGATGCACATTTGCTATGTTTCTATTTTATACAATACTAATATGTGAATATTATATGTATTATTGGATACAGTTAAGTAAAACAGTTTTATCAAAGTCTTGTTTATTTTAAATACAGCTGTACTTTTTGACTACAGTAAATGAATATATTGCTTGGTCAACAGTGTAGCCAGGGCCAGCAGTACATATGCTAATTTTTTATCTCCTGTATGATGTGACTCCCTTAAAATTAGCTTCAAAATTAGGTCTTCAAAATTCACATGATGCACGAGCATATATATATATATATATATATATATATATATGCATTAGTGTATATTTATGAATGTGTTCATGTAAACAGTTTCTATCACATACACTTATATAATGAAATATATTATATGTATAATATATATTATATATATATATTATATATATATGCGTGTTATATTCATTCTCAATTTCTCTTAAGTTTGAAGTGATGAAAAAAATCCTGTTTTCTTTTCCTTCTCTCTCTCTCCTTCCCTATCTATCTATCTATCTATGATGAAAATATAATTATATGGTATGCTATACTTATAGATAAAAGTGCTCAAGATGACATATAGAGGATATATAAATATAAAAGTGGATACTGATGTCAACATCAATCTCCAGGCTTGTAAATTGCATTCGAGCATGAAGCAAACTATTGCTGCTTGATGTTGACTTTAGTGCCCACTTTTATATTTATATATGTTTATACGAGTCTAACAATGCCATCAAAATTGACAATAGTTTTTAGAAAGTTTTAATAGTGAAATGCAATGAAACAAAAGTCTTGAGACAATGTATTGTGATTCACAACTAAAATAGAGGCTAATGAACCTATTAATTAATGCATTCCCTTTATATGTTTTAGACATTCAATAATTACTCTTGGTATTAATTAATCATTTTTGCTCAATATCTTTTCATGTCACAAATTTATGTGTTTAATATTGCAATGAAATTGAAATATCTCTCAGAAGATAAATATTAGCAACAGAACAACAAAGACAGTGTCAATAAAGCTTATTTCAAGACCAAAATTGAAGCAAGATAATTTTTTCATAGACAAAGATATCTAAGTGCCTTACATGAAAGGCTTGGACAAATAAGACTGCATTCTAAGAAACATAGGCATAAAGGAACTGATTAATTAAACAGTTCATTTTTCTTGGGAAGTAATTTTGCCTAAATGCAGATAAATATTTTATTTGTATCTCTATCTATAAAAGGCAGGTTGTGTGTGTAACGAATGCATGGCTGCAATTTTCAACGGATTTGCCCCAAAATTTACATGCACATGCTCCAAGTTAGAGGGAAGGCCAAGATCAAATTTGCATTTCCCAACTCACATCAATAGTGGAAATAATCAATTTTTTCATGCTTCTGCGGCACTTTTCATGTAGTTTGCGGCCATTTTCTACTGGCCAGAGTGAGAGCCTATAGCTGGCTGCCATGAATAGGCAGGAAGATTCTATTGGCCAGCATGAGAGCCAACAGCTGACTGACACGAATGTTAACTAGCATGCTAGCATGCAAAAACAATCGATAACTGCATTCATCACAACTGGGACAAATTTAAATCTGCATGGCACTTTACTCCAATTGGCTCATTTGCTTGCTTAAACTCAACATTGATTCTGATTCTGCAGAACTGGGTTGGGTGTGAAAAAGTATTTGTTGTTAACATTCTTTTTTCATTCGGTTTTTCCAGTTACGAGTCCTTTTTTAAAGCTGATCGTTTTGTGTTCATTTTGTTTAGTTCTTTTTTCGTAACAGATTTAATGTTTAGTATAGAGCTTAGAAACAAATCACAGTGTGAGATAGGTAAGAAGTAAGACATGTAGCAACATCAGTATGGCAAAGGGCACTCGTTTAACGGCAAGGAAGGGCAAAAATATTTTAAGTCAAGTGATAGCGATTGCTGTATGTATTTTTGAATCAAGCACGAGCAATGCCAGGCTATGCTGCTAGTAGATTATAAAAATGACAAAAGGAAGTAATCATTCATAATTTGCTACCTCCACCGCATACAAATGATTTTTCATTTTAAACAATGTTCTTCTATTGGTCAGTTTGTCAGAAATAAAAAAAAATCTTGTGGATGAAGCAGAACTACTCCATGCTAATCCATCCTACATTACCATTAAATATAAGACATGAATCAACTGTTTCCCTCAGTATCATGTTCAAAGTCTTCAACTAGAAATAGTGAGGATGAGCAACATGAGATCCCCACTACATCCATGAGAATCTACACTGATAAACCATTCAAGTGAAGAATTTGTCATCAATAAATAACTCTCATCTCTCTTAAAAGAATTTGATAAATCAGCTATGACACCAAACAAGACCTTGGGTCACCAAACACTTTGAAAATCATCCAGAATCAGAAAACCCCCTCAACATCTTGACTTGTAAAAAGTCCAAGGTGAGAATAACACATTATCACCCTTTTATGATATTCTTCTATATATGAGAAGACACAGACTGGGTTTGCCATGTAACTATAAATAATTATCTATGGCTAACTATGGTTTAATAGTATATTAAAGCTTATTAACCCAAGAAGTGTTACTTAGTTTTATTACAGATAGTCAAGAGGCAACATGTTGAGCAGTGGACAACATACTGGTTTATGAATAAACAACTCTTCCAAAAACAATTTTGCATTAACTTATTTTGAAAAGTGTCAAATGTGTTCCTGAAAAACTTGTCAGAAGAACCATGTCTATATATGTAAGAGCAGAAATGGAATAGATAAAAATTATAACCTAGGAATAATCCAAGGTGTTCAGCCTAAAAGACATGAGTTTAAAAATGTGCAAATGTGAAGGTTTGTTCTAATAAAATATAACAATACTAGTTTATATGTCTTGTCAAAAAAATGAAAACAATATTTGCATCATTCTGCTATTGTATTGTATTTGTAAAATATCAAATTTTTTATGCTGTTCCGAATTTTATTATTTATATTCAATACTTGCTAAATGTTAAACTAAACAAGATTCTGTTCATCACTGAATTATGGAGTTTTATTCCCCAGAAATGTCATAACATAAAGTTCTCTTTCTCCTACATCAGGTTGCAAAATCCACTATATAGAGAAAGGATAACTGTAATGGATTCTTCTGTTGATGTAATAAAAGTGTCATGCACAAACTGTCAATCTAATATTTTTAATAAGATTTTTCTTGTTAGTGAATTAGTTTTTTCTATTTTGGTTTTGAAGATGTAAAGGAATAATTTCATAATTTGTGTTAGTTCTTTTTAAAGTTCTGAACTTTTGACTGTTTCAGCCATTATCAGAAAAGAAGGAAAGTAGATAAAATTCAAAGTCTGTGAGATAGTTTGCATGTTTGGAGTGATTCATGTCAGCGTGATGTTATTTTTAAGTTTTGAAACTCTGTGATGTCACATGACTGTGATGTAGTGTGGATTCTTACCAATGTTGTTTACAAATATGTTTGCCATACTGGAGATTGTATTTCTGAAAATAACACAGAAACAACTTATATTTCTTAGATTCCCATGTCACCATTTTAACCAAAGTGTTATACAGCAACACATGACACAGAAACATGAATATTAGAAAAGTATAAAACTGCTCTTTTTGAGTAACACAGTATTACGCAATAAAACATTACAAAATAAAAATTACAAATCTTAGACATTATCTCTTATTATTTTGGATCAACATTCTAAAATATATTTAAACTCTCAATATAGTGAGTTAACAGACATACACTCATATGCTTCAACACACAATGACATGCTGTTCAAAACACAGATAAAAGCAGTAGGGTTTAAGGCTCTGCCAAACCCTACTAGTATGGGAGTTCCAAATTGGTTACAAAACCCTGTTGTCATTGACAAAACTTTTTGAATGAACATTCACCATATATATATATATATATATATATATGATAAAAGTATAGTTTTAAGGTATGCTATATTTCTGGGTGAAAGTGCTCAATATCAGAAATAGTGTGTTTGTAAATATGAAAGTGGACACTGAAGTCAAAAGTCATGAAGATTGCATTAAAAAAAAAAGCAGACTATTGCCACTTGGTGTTGACCTCAGTGTCCACTTTTATATTTATATATTTTAGGGGAAAGTTATATGACAATGGGTTAAAATTTTTTGTGTGATGTATTTCATCCTTTAGGACATCATCAGACTAAGTTTATGTTTACGTTGATATGACTACACACAAATAAGCAATGCTGGGAATTTTAAATTTAAATATGTTTTTTTATGTGTTTTGGGTGTATAATCCGGCCAATTTCCGTTCTATTCTTTTTTTGATTATGTTTCTATCATTTTTGTTATTAAATATCACATGTTGTGAAAGTAGAAGATCTGCCAAGAAAGGTAAAACATTGAAAGAACCTGGATGCAAATATACTGCAGATGATCTATCAATTAAATCACTTTCTAAACATTTTTGTCTTAGTAAATTGTTTTTTCTTTTAATTAGGATAACATTTTTTAAATCAGAACTGTGGCCAGTTTTGCTACAGTGAGCAACTAATACATTTAAAATGTTGTTTTGTAAAAGATCCCTTTTGTGTTCATATAATCTTTTATTTAAATTCCTTGAGGTTTCACCTATGTATTCTTTGCAACAATTATTACAGGTAATAGAGTAAATTCCTCCTTCCAAAAGTTGAGCAAAGTATTAAGAAACTGAAAAACATCATTAGAAGCAAAGAAAAGTGTACTAACTGTTATGTACTATAAGTCATCTTATATGGTAGTGAATGTTGGACAATCTCCTCACAGATGAAAAAACATGAAGCAACAGAAATGTGGTTTACAGAAGGATGCTGAGAATACTATGGACCAAGCATGTGAGCAACAATGAACTTCTAGAGATAATGGCAACAAAAAGGACACTTATACTTAATATCAGGAAGAGATAGTTGAAATTTCTAGGGTACATAATGTGGAAAGAGGGCTTGGAAAATTTGATACTCACAGAATATATTGAACATAAGAGAGATAGAGAGAAGCAATGCCCAACCAAGTGAATGGATGGTGAATTAGAGTTTGGGAGAGATAACAAAAAGACAAGTTATTAAGAGCTACAAAGAACAGGAAATTGTGGAGAGCCATGATCATCAACGTCCTGAAGGGACACAACACAATGAAGAAGAAGCATTGTATCTGCACAGAAAACTGATAGAATATTATTTATATTCTATATAGACATGTAATTAACTTAATGAACTCTTCTGTGTCCTATTTCCAAACAAATGTTGCAGAAATTCAACACCAATGTTACTGTTTAGTCATGTACAAATTCTAATATAATGAATTATATGATAAATCAGATTGTGTCTGAAGGATTTTGGTGACAGGAAGTGACAAAAATGTAGAGGTCAAGGTGACATTGGTTTTTCTGCTATAATGTTTTACAAGACGATTTTCTCTCTTCTTTTGATAAAAAATGATTTTAATATTAAAGTTATCACTAGAATGGTTTCAGTGTCAGTGCATCCAGAAAAATACTTTCCCTAGCAACTAGATTCCAACATCTTGAGAAGCAACTTCAGCTTGTCCTTCATAATTGCTTTCTTTAGGGTCTCTTTTGAATATTGAATGCCCAATTGTTGATCAGCTGTGATTTGAAATGAAAATCGAGATGCTAACTTATAACTAAAACTGCTCATATAACTCTGCACTATCCATGTCTAGAATGATTTCAGATTGTGCTATGGTAAGTCCAGTTTGTTATTGAAAATACTTGCGTACTTCCCAACTTGTGACTATAGTTAATTATTAAGGCTTTAAAAAACAGACATTTTTAAAAAGTGCATGTTCACATAATATCTAAAGATCTCTTAAAACAAATCAGGTGATGAACGAAGATAAGAAAAAAAAAAAAAATTAAACACCATAAAGTGGTAAATAAAAAAATATACCAAAATAAAAAAGACAACAATAACAAAAAGAAGTTAACAGTTTTTTTTTTTGGGGGGGGGGTTATTGTTTCGTTTTTATATTTTTCAGTTAACCAGTTTAGGATGAGTAATATTTTTTTCTTAACCCTACTCTTCCCCTACTTTGATTTAATATATTTGTGCATATGTGAATATATATTCTTTTAAAATGTTAATTTCTAAATGGTATAATAAAATTTTGTACCTTCCAAATATTATTTAAATAAAGTAAATTACTAAGATTAGCCTAATTTGGCCCCAAACCCTAAGTATAGGGTGCTCAGTAAGGATCAAAGTCTTTATTCATAATTTGTAAAACAAGATTAGTAGCTATTACCTCATGGCAAGGCACTCCTATACAATAACTTTAATGATAAATAAAAGTGGTAATTTAAAATTTTATATTAATACCATGACAAGAAATTTAGTTTTTTTTTTTTTACATTGCATTTGTGTAAAGTAAAACCTTGCTGTAAATTATAATATTGAAGCACAAAAGACATATAAAAGAATTTGCTTAATTAAATCTAATGGATTCCATGTCAAACCAACAAGCAAATTAAATCCAAAAATAGATCAGACAAATTATCCAGAAGCAACTGCTAATCAAATATTAGATGTTGATTATTAATCACATGGTATTTTAAAAATGTTTAAATTTCTATTCTAGTTGATTTAAAGAAATATGCTATAAAAGTAAAATCAATTTCAGCAAGCTTAAACCTTCATAATTTATTCATTGAAATAAGAATTAATGATGACTGATCTACACTGTTAAACAGAAACAAAGAAAGTGCTACTTTTGTTTTAAATATTACATTTCACTATATGTTTTTAAAAGAAATTCCTCTATTTAAGTAAAATCCTGGTTCCTGGAACGAATCACATACCAATCACGTGTTTGCATATAGATTTTTCAAAGGTAGAATTGCAAAACCCACCTACTACATTTTACTAAATTTAACCCATAACTTGGAAAAGGAAGGTATTTTATTTCTGTTTTGGTTTCAGAGTTCTTTTTCTCCTTATTCTTTCCTTAGAACTTAAAAAAAGTGATATCTGTTTACTTTGTTTCTTAAACTATAAATCACACTCTGATTGTATCTGTTAAAAACAGTTGTTCCCTTAGAGCAGTGTTTCTCAACGGGTGCACTGAGGTTACACTAATGCACCCTCAAAGGTAGCCATGTACACCCCAAGTTAACAGAAGAGCAATTTATTAATTATGTTTATATTTTTAAAAACATCTTTATTTGTAAAAAGCTTGAGACACTGTGGTGTGATGGTATTTGGTTTTTCAGCTGGTATCAGGAGATGGTAATGTCATTACATCACAGTAAGTAACACAAAAACTTGGTTGGAAAATTAAGGGTCAATTTTTATTGATGCACATATATGTAGTAAACTCGGAGGTAAGAAAGTGGTCAACCCCAAGTCAACATTGAGAGAGGGTGATTCAACTTCCTTTCCTTAGGACTGCTGCAAAACACATCCGAAACTAATGATTTGAAAGTATCCAGAGAAACATGATCTTTCTAGAAGATCTTTGCCTGTGACCAGAAACCCTTTCTTTGGTTTCCATTTGCATTATGGGAAAATGGCATTTTTTTTTTAATTATTATGTTTACTATTTATTTTATTTATTATTTAATTTTTATTCTCCCACAACACCTAGCACATATTCCATGTCTATGTCTTTGTCATTTGATATTTTAAACTGGATGGTAAATTCTTTAACTTTTAAGAAGGAGTAGATAATCCTTTCTCTTTACCTTCCTTGACAGATTTAAATCAGTCATTATCAGTCTCTCTAAAAAGAAAAATAACAGATTCTTCATAAATCCATTTAAATGAAAACTCTACCACTTAAATAGACAATGTAATGTCTCAAAAATAAACGCTTATTTCAGGAGACAGTTTTATTATTTTCCTATTTCATGATTTATTTTTTTCTTATTAAAATTTAAAGTGTGCCCCAGAGTTTTAGTTATTCTTTAATTGCACCCTTAATTAAAACTGATTGAGAAATACTGCATAAGAGCTTCAGAAAGAGATGTCTACTTGTTTTACTTTCTTAGACCCTAGTCTAAATCACACTGAGTTTATTAATTAAAAATTTGTTTTTTTTTTTTAATATTAAACAGAAATATTGTAGGGGAGTTATAACTCTGAGTAAATAATTATAAACCACCTAACATTTATATTTGCAAAAATACTTGTAAAAATGAGAAACATTGAAGCATGGAAATAACAAAACTAGTATTATTTATTAACTGGTTTTTATGTGGTTTTGGAGACATGAGAGATAATAATACTGAGTAAAATTGTGAATTTGAGGTCAAATGCAGATGGAATATGGATTGGAATATGACAGAAGAATAAAATAAAGAATAAGCAAAGTGTATAGAATCTTTCTCGTATAGCTTTTATAGATGTGTGTAATGAATGTCCAGATAATTTATTTTGAAAAATACAAGTGTCTGAGATTTTCTTACCTCAAATTTTTTAAAAGATAAATGTTGCTTTTATGGCCTGAAAAGAAAAAAGAGACAAAATTTTTGTTGGCACGCATGTTGATGACCTGTCCATGTGAACTGTTTGTCCAATAGAGAGAATGTCACGTGTTTGTGTGTGTAGAGGAGAAAAGTGGGATCATTTCTCATTGGTTTACAATGAGGGAATTAATTATAATTATTTTAGACACTATAATTAATTTTTATTTATTTTTTATGGATATGACAAAGTGACAGTATAATTAATATTTTTATTTATATTTTTCTTTATGGACATGACAATATGTTGGCTTTGTCCTCATAGACCAAAATCTAAGAATGTTGCAGTCCCTCTGGTGGCTTATGAGGCAAATACAGGATAAGCATGTCTTGTTTCAGTAACTTCAAGGAAAGGTCTTCAGTGTATGAAAATAAACTAAACAAAATCTATGGCAGACTGTACAAACATGTCTGATGAAATAAGGCCCTTCAATGGTAACATCATTGAAGATCTAAGACCACACTTGGTGCCTACTTGAAAACACTTCCATTGGTGCTAGTTTCAGTGTGTACTGAGACAATTTTATTACTAATAACAAACTCTTTAAGACTGAAAATTTTACTTGTATAAAAGTCACAGTACAGAAGATACATCCATACTGGGCAGGAAAAGGATGAAAAATTTTACTGTTTGGTAAACTAGTAACCAACAAAGTAGAAGAACAATTCAGAAAGGACACAAGGACTAAAGAAACCCTTAACTTTTTTGAGTTGTATGTTTATCTTAAGGCCATTTAGGTATTAGTTCAACATGATGAGTCTTTATCATCAGCTATCAGCAGAAAAAATACCAGAAAATATGGAAAATGTTCATGAATTCATTCATGAGGACTACTGTTGAATAATCCAGCAGCTCTCAGCAACATGACAAAAATCAGTTATGTAGTCTATCAGGGAAAAAATTTAGTCCTGGAATTTTCTGATATTAACTCATAGTTAATATTTTTTTTAATTTTATGTTTTATATTTTTGCATTATTATTTGTCTATTATTCATTATTTTATTTAGGTATTATTTATGGATATTTTATTTTTGTAACATGTCGATGCTTTGTTTCAATTACATTTTATTTAACTTCTTATTTAAGTATTTTATACGACTAATAAACATATGTTCTGGGGAAAAAATTGAATTGTCAAATTAAACAAAACAGGAAATAACTTTTGATTGATTAACATCTCAAAAACTACAAAAGATATAAATGAAAAAGTATATAATTTATATAATCTTGCACAATATTTTTAGCATATTGTGTTTTCAGATGAACTAAAATAGATCAAACATGCCTTCACTATAAAAACAATAATAATGGTGTTGAAATGCTGTGTGTTACCAACAACCATTCAAGCAAATTACATTTATCATTCCTATGCATTCTAGACCAAGGGTGGCTAAACTTACTTAATCTAAGAGCCACACATATTATAAAGTTCAGATGTTTGAGTGCCGCAAGACATGAACAAAATTTACACATACGTTTTTGCTACATGCACATTAACATTAAACTTACGTTTTAATCCAATGGAGTCTCAATTCATACTCTGCAAATAATTATAAAGCTTGAAATTTTTCTTATTTACCTTTTATATTACCTGTGATGAACAAAGGAGCTCAGCCAACATATTTCCACAAGCTGCATATTAAAGGTCAAAGATCTGTGTGTGGCTTGTGAGCTGCAGTTTGGCCACCCCTGTACTAGACTATTGTTTATCTTATGCCCGTGTTTTAATGTTGGAAATATATTTTTGTCATTATGAGTAATAATAAGTTTTGTTAATTTCTTGCCATTCCTACTTCAATTGTCAGAAATTTAAGCAAACTTTAATCCCTAAGGTAAAGAAAAGCTGACTCAGTACCCACTTGACTTTTTTAACTGAGTTGTCAGAGAACAGATGTTCATTGGAAACAAATATATTTTTCATTTATGTGAAAAGTAATAATTTTTACACATTTCAGTTAATTATTCATTAAATTAACTAATTTTCAGAAAATCATATATTTCTTATAATGGCTACATTATTTTTCAAAGTTTTTTTAATTGCAAAGTTTTAATAATCATCTCAAAAGGCATCGATCACAGCATAATAAAAGTTAATTTCTCATGATAAAAAGTGATATTAAAAACAGTCTAAAATCTACATTAAGTACATAAAAGTAATTTTGGTATTTTTTATGACTGACTATATTCTTGCAATTAAAAACAATTAAAACTTGAAAAAAGATATTCAAATCACTTTATCTCTATCTATAAAAGTTAGGATGTGTGTGTATGTGTGTAACAAATGCACAGCCACAATTTTCAATGGATTTGCACCAAAATTTACATGCACATTCTCCAAGTTAGCAGAAAGGCCAAGATTGACTTTGCATTTCCCAACTCCCATCGATAGTGGAAATAATCAATTTTTTCATGCTTCTGCAGCAGTTTTCATGTAGTTTGCAGCCATTTTCTACTGGCCAGAGTGAGAGCCTATAGCTGGCTGCCACAAATAGGCAGGAAGATTCTATTGGCCAGCGTGAGAGCCAACAGCTGATTGACATGAATGTTAACTAGCATGCTAACATGCAAAAACAATCGATAACTGCATTCATCACAACTGGGACAAATTTAAATCTGCATGGCACTTTACTCCAATTGGCTCATTCACTTGCTTAAACTCAACGTTGATTCTGATTCCACAGAACTGGGTTGGGTGTGAAAAAGTATTTGTTGTTAACATTCTTTTTTCATTTGGTTTTTACAGTTATGAGTCCTTTTTTTAAAGCTGATCATTTTGTGTTCATTTTGTTTAGTTCTTTTTTCATAACAGATTTAATGTTTAGTATAGAGCTTAGAAAAAATTTGCAGTGTGAGATAGGCAATAAGTAAGGCATGTAGCAACATCAGCACAGCAAAGAGCAGCCCTTTAAAGGCAAGGAAGGGCAAAAATATTTTAAGTCAAGTGATAGCAATTGCTGTATGAGTCGTACGATTTTTGAATCAATGCCAGGCCATGCTGCTAGTTGTTCATATTTTTAAAAATAAGTCCATATTCTTTACATAATAACAATGAAAAAATGATGCTCTCAGGACTTTATTGATCCCACACTTTATATATAAAAAATTCTAAAAACAGCCTAATACCTGTTTTAAATGTGTAAAATTATTCTTTTTATACCATTTTATTTGGGTATATTCTGGTGTTATATAGGCAAAATATGAAAGGTTTATGTGGTTTACACTCTTAGATATGAACAAAACCTAATAGAGAAGATATATTTAATGTTCTGAATGCAGCCTGGTTGTATATTCCAAAAAATATAATAGCAGTTCTGACAAGTTTATATATACATACATATGAATGCAATGAAATCTTCACTTATCTTGTCCCTACACCTGATTTTGCGGATATTATATTCACTCAACAGGGGGCTTAATTGTAAAATTTTTCAGTCATGTCCCTTGAAGATTGGCGGTAATCTCTGCAAAATTCTGAGTAGGGACAAAATAAGTGAATATTTAATTTTATTTAATACTATTAATGATCTAACTCTTGACATCAAACACATTAATTACAAAACCTGTTTAAAAGTCCCTTAAATGACTTTTTAAGAATTCCTTAAAAATGTAATCTTCATTGGTCAAACATTTCTTTCAAAAAATATTTATATAAATACATATATATATATATATATATATATATATATATATATATATATATATGTGTGTGTATTTAAATATAAAAATATGAAAATGGACATTGAAGTAAACACTCAGCAGTGACAGTCTGTTTTATGCTTAAATGCAATTGTTAGGCCATGGGCATTTTGTTTTGGCTCAACTATTTATATATTCTGAATAGTGGTGCATTATGGGTAGGTCTGTTGTATTATTCTAAGAGTTATTTGGGTGTGTGGTAATGGTTATGTTTCAAATTATTCCTTGGGTTATTGAATGGAAATAAATTTGGATCCAAATGCAGATTTGTGACTATTTAATAGTTTTGTTTGCTAACTTTTTTAATCATTATTTATTATTATTTTATCATTTGTCGTTGTTTCTTATTATTAAGTTCACTTGTGTTTATGTGTGCATTTGTAGTTTGTTTATTTGTTTATTTAGCTAATTTATTTACTTATTTGTTTATTTGGGTTAATTTATTTTACTTATTTATTTTATTATTTATTAATTTATTTTTGTTTGTCCTTAGTTTTCGATTTTTAAGTAACGTAGTAAAATTTGTTTTCGTGTCTGCATTTTAAGATGAGTACTGATCATTTATTTATTAATTTGTGTTGGTCTGTCAATGCTGGATATTGACTTCAATATCAACTTTTATATTTACATATACTCTATCCCTGATATCAAGCACTTTAACCCATAAATATAGCATGCCGTACAACTTTATTTTTATCATATACATGTATTTATATATGTGTGTCTGAGTGTTTCATTGAATGTGAAAGTCAAAGAAAATTTTACAAGTTTTTTATTCAGTTTTTCTAGTGTCTTTACAGCTTTTCTTTTATAAGGACTAAAAATAACATTGAGTCTCTATACGCTCTTGGTCCTCATAAAAGAAAAACTATAAGGATACTAAAAATTGAATATATATATATATATATATATATATATATATATATATATATATATATATTACGAAATGAACTAAATCTGAAAATTATTTTAATATATTTTCTGTTTATACATTATTTTTATAGATAAATTATTTAAGTAAATGCTCTGTTTATAATAAACAGTATTAATTACATTTACCAGCCTTAATGTCTAAGAAATTTCATAGAAAATATGTGTCCTTCAACAGGAATCAAACCTGTATCCTACATAGAACCATCATTTAGCCTGATGTGCTATACCATTTAGCTACAGAGAAAGTGTCTGGTTTAAAATAGTAATTTGACTTTACTTTGTCAAATAATTTTTGCAGTCACCTGCCCTTTACATAAAAGCACCAAACAACATATTATCAATAAATTTGTGAACACTCCTAAAAATACTCACCTCCATGTTAAAAAAAGCTTTTCTGTGATACTTTAAACTAAAAGAAGTAATATTTGTTTTAATTTAGATTAATTAAACTTTATCTTCCTCAAATAATATTTCATTAAAGTATATTTTATTTTTGAAAAATTTCTTAATAAAGAGAATTTTGTTGTGTTGACAGATTTGTCAATATGGGAAATTTTAATGATTTTAGGGATTTTAGCAATTTTAAAAAATCATTCCTATCTATTTAAATTTGGTTTGAAATACAGCAAACATTTTTACTTATTGGAAATATTAAATTTAATCTATTAGGTTGGAATTAAAACTAAAATAAAAGCTTCATTTTTTAATTTTTAAAAATGCATTTTTTAAACCTTATGTATTGCTGTTTTTGGAGGTACCTATATATATATTCATTTAGTGTCTATAAATTATATGTGTACATTTTCATATGCAGCTCTCTTTATATTTACTAACTTCAATTCCTCTGCTTACAAATTGGTAATAGGAAGAAACTTAGTGAAGATCAAACTCACTATATTATTAACTGCTTACAAAAACTTTTAATGAAAACATACAAGCAACTTAAAACCCAAAAGTGAACGTTTCCTGTTCCCCTAACACACAAGTGTTGTCACCACCATGTTTAAGAAAAAAGAATTTGCATATGACAAAACAAGTTGTAGCCCCAGGCTTGAAGGATACCAAGAACTGACCTTATTAAATGAGATTAAGGGAAATAACCTCAGTTGCCAGGCTTCTAAGCCAACAGAACAGGATTGCCATTGCCTTACTTGTAGTTTGGGATTTCTACTTTATTATATTTTATTATTATCTGTGTATAATTATATTTAGATTTAATACTTTCTTTCATTAAAATTTATAAAATCTTTTCTTTAAATTGTCATGTCCTTTCATGACTTGTTTGATCATGGCACTCCAAAACTTCCTCTCCCTTGTAGTTCTTAAAGTTTGACACTTTAATATCGCTCTTTATCCCTACTCTACCATTCATTGCAGTGTTTTCCAACCTTTTTTTTCAATGCGTGCCCTCTTTCAACACAAACATTTTTGTCAATGCCCACCCCTGTCAAATTAAATCTGATATATTTTATTGAATTCATCTTTTGTAGCAAGATAAAACTTAGGTATTAGTGCAAAAATAATTTTAATATTGTTTTTATTTCTATTATAAATTCCAATGTTTAAAATGCTAAAAAAAAACTTTTATTTGATAGCTTATCTCATGTTTTCAATGCAGTGGTTGACTTTGGTGTTTACTGGCTAAAGCTCTTACTCTAGGTCCCATGCTGCTTAGAAGTAATTGTAGATCTCCTCATTTTGTAATTATCAGGTATTTTCTTTGTTTAGTAAGAAGCTGTTAACTGTGTTGAAACCACATTCAGCTATATAGGAAGTTGGAAAAAGAATGAAAAAGTTTGATGGCTTCCCACATCTTTAGATACCATTCAGAAATTACTTTTGTAGACAATATTGAATAATTTTTGAAAATTAAAAATAAAATGGATAAATGCTCACTGTCATCCTGAGTATGTTCATCACCACTCCCAAATGAAATAAAAACTCCCATCTCCCTCTTTCAACATAACATAGTCCACAAGGGGGGTGGGGCAATAGCACCCATGTTGGGAAATACTGATCTCTTGTCTTATTATGAATTTCAGAATTTCAATTGTCTTTTTCTGATTGTAACTATAAGTTTCCTTGTAGTTCCCATTTTTCTTAAAACTTCCTCTTTTTTTACTTTACATTTTTTTTTTAAAGCAATTCACCCCAAGCAAGGTGGGAGTGCCACTAGCATGCAAGGGGGTTACAGAGGATTGAGAACAAGAGTAAAGAGGTATGTTTGAGGAAAGGATACAGAAAAGTATGGGGAACAAGCTCAGGATGTCAGATGTCGATTGACATTACACTTGAATATTTGAAGATTATAGTTATTGGAGAAGCAAGTAAGTGAAGGGAGTTCCACAGATGGGAAGTGCGAGAAAAGAAGCTGTTTGAGTAGAAGAGATGGTTACATTTAACCATTTGACAGTGTAAGGATGGGACCAAGATGCCACCCTGGTAGCTTGCTTAAATTCATGCAGTCTGGGAACCAGCAAAATAGCCTGTCGGAACAGTTGTCATGAAAATACTTGTAGAAGAGACAAAGGGAAGCCATGGCTCATCTGTGGGAAAGTAATTGTAGATGAGATGCAAGATTAGGATCTATCATATTGCATATTCATCTCTGGATTTATAATTTGAAGGATGGACTCAGACAAGAAAAACTTTCTAGCATGACACAGAGAACCAACTTTCCTTGCAGTAGATGAAGCAATTGATTCAATGTATTTATTTCATCTCATGTCAGTGGACAGCGTGAGACCAAGCAGGTGTAACGAGGTGCTCTTGAGGAGTTGGGAATCAACCATTCTGATAGGAGACAGGGAGATTTCTCTGTGGTGGGTAAAGGAGAGCAGTTTTGCTTTGGAGGCATTAAAGTTTACAAACCATTTCCTGCCCCAGTCAACCAGAGATTGGAGGTCCTTTTCGAGATCAGCAGCCAGGTTAGTTTTGTCAATGATACCAGATTTACTATTGAGGCAGAGTAAATAGTAGTGTTATCCGCATAGATGCCTACTTGGGAACTGATGACATTGGGAAGGTCATTAAACAGAAACAGGGTAGGACCCAAAATAGAGCCTTGGGGAATACCAGCGTTTGTGATAAAGGAGCCAGAGGAGAACCCATTTAAAATGGCCTTCATTTTACGGTTTGACAGGAATGATTGTATTAAGTCAAATAATTGTCCTGTAATACTATATAGATTTATTGTATTTGCAGCATCCGTCTGTAGGGCCACATCTCTATCACTTCAAGTATCTTCTTTATCTGTAAGAAAAGTGTCCATTATTCATTACCATACAAGAGGATAAATATGACATAATACTTCAGTACACTTTTCTTTGTTTCTAATTAAATATTGCTATGTCTTAATACTTTATTTAGTTTCTGGAAGGTATCTTTTGCTAATAAAGTCAAGAAAGACTGGGAACAGCAAAATACAAAATGTAGATGAGTCAGAGTTGGAATCATTAAATATGTGATAAATGTATGCAAAAAAGTGGTACAAAAGAAAAACTAAAAGAAGCATAACTAGGTTGTAGAGATGATCCACTAGGAATTGTGCAAATAACTATAACTTGATCATGCAAAATATTAGCATATATGATGTAATGAATATGCATACACCTGGGTTCTTCATCACAGTAATATGATTGGCTGGTGTCAGCCATAAATACAGACTGATGTGGAGGTACAAGGACAACGCCTATTGACGACGCCTATTGCCTACCACTACGATGAGGACCAGTCCATTATGGTTACCTGCTAGATTGTCCTACCTGGTTGCAGTAGACAACAACCACTTTGCTACTTTGAACAAATATATCCCTTTCCAGGACATATCAATATGTATCAACAAGAATAATCTGTCTTGGGGAAAGAAAAGTAATGATAATCTCTTCAGCACTTTGAAATTGAAACACACCCCAAGACAGAAGACCAGATTTGCTTATCATAAACAAGAAAAAATTTGTCAGATAGAGGATGTTGCAGTGTCAGCAGATTATAGATTCAAACTAAATGAAAAAGAAAAAAATCAAACATAAAAACCTTGCAAGAGAAGTGAAACTGTTGTGGAATATGAAAATGACAGTTGTACCCAGTGTTAGATTTACATATGGGCTAGTGTGAGCTGCAACCCAGGGGCTCCAAAAGTAGAGGGGCCCCCAAGAGCCCTCTAGTTTTGGGCTCTTGATAAAACTAAAAAGCAAAATAAAGATATAAAAACAAAGGAGATTTGTTTATTTTCAAATTTAATGGGGCTCCTTAGGACATAAAGTTTGGATAAAAAATATAAAGTTGCCAATGAAATAAATTGGATGAGTTCCAAAATCATTAAAACTTTAGTAAAAGTGTTTCATGTTTTACACCAAAAAGCATCATCTTTTTTTTTATAGAAAAGGGGGTGGGGGCAAACATATTTAATGAAGGGGCCCTCAAATTCTATTAGCCAGGGTCCTCTTAAGGCCTAAGTCCAACCCTGGTTGTACCCATCATTATTATCAGTGCATAAGGAACAGTCCTAAAGAGCCTTAGGAATAAGTTGTTGTTGTGTCGGAAACCTACCACCCCCCTTGAAGATGAACTTATCTGCGTCTGTGAACAAAGACTTTAAATAGTGGCATGTCAATTGACATGAGAGAGACTGAGAGACAGACTCTCGGCGACTGTCGAACTCTCTGCATTAGCAGAGGGGAACCCGGACGAGGCTTTGCCGAAGGGCAAGGTTTCGTCCGGGGAGGTTGACAGGGCCTGAACCCGTCTAGGCGGGTTCAGAAAGGCCATATTTTTGGCCGAGCCCACGGGCTCAGGGATACCCACTTTAAAATGGCCTTGTGCCACATTCAATCCTCGTGAGTGGATTGATAAATACCAAGACCGAGAGACAGAGAAGTTCTTAGCTGAGCTAGTTATTGACTACTCAGGCGATTTCTGTACCTTTTTACCAACCTATTAAAACCCTTTTTATTGTTACGTGTTATTTGGCGTTTGTCTCTACTAACCCCAAATCAACATCATAACAGTTGGAAGAACTAAAAATCTAAGGAAACATAGAAATTATGTTGGTGATAGCATTGTTAAAATCATCCAGATTACCAAGCAGAATGCTGGAGTATTAAGCAAGATTATTGTCACTTGAACTGCAATGGAAACCACCAGGCACTACTGCTATGAAAACTTTATTATTATTATTATTATTATTATTATTATTATTTCCATTGTATACACATTTCCTTCCAGAAACCTAAGGTCAGAAATGGCTTCATGACATTTTCCACTGATCATTTTTGTAAAAAAAAACTATGATTACACACATTTTCTATAGATAAAGCTCTTTGTATGAGCTGTACTTATAAGTACAATTTTTTGTATTTGTTTAAGACATGTGCTATCAGGGACATGGGCTCTTTAAGGCATGGGCTTCAATGAGTCTATCAGAACCTTTTCCAATCAATCTGAGGGCTCCAACTACAACTGGAATTATTGATGTCCTCATGTGACATATTTTTTAGATTTCCACTTGAAGATCCTTGTATTTTGAAAGGTTTTTGAAGATATTCAAAGATACATTATAATCCTCAGGGACTGCCACGTCAATAAGAAAGCACATTCTGTTTTTGTGGTTTTTTGATCACAGCAGCAGCAGCAGCAATAGTAGTAGTAGTAGTAGTAGAAGAAGAAGAAGATGAAGAAGAAGATTACTTATTTCTAAATAATGTGTGATGAAAGCCTTTCAAGGATCTAGTACAATGACTAAAATAACAAACCCTGTAACACTGTTTTATCTTTCCTTATCCGTATGTGATGAAATTTATAAGCATGTCATGGAAAAGCTGAAGTAGGGATGATGAAAATGCAAAAAAATCTTATATTATCCTCAGTAGCAAAGTATATTCCAACATATGATAATCAGTACTCTAGTAATATAAAATAATGAACATATGTTACATAAAATCTTAAAAATATTAGTAGACTAGTGCAGAGGTTGATAAGAGTTCCTTTTCATTCCTATTTTCCTTAAAAATCCTTGACCTTAACATGCTCAGTCTCTAGTTTAATATAATTAACATAGAAATGGCACAATCATTATATCATTATATCATGTACAGATATATTTATATAAGAGTGCAAATAAGGAATCATGATATTAAGTAACTAATTATAAATAATATTAAATATGAAAATAATAATAATGAATATAATATATATATATATATATATATATATATATATATATATATATATATATATATATATGTATGTATGTATGTATGCATTGTCATCCATAGACAGACTGTTTCACTGCATCATCGATTGCTTCAGGCCGGGAACGAAACCTGACTGATAGCAAATCAGTTGGAGGTTCTAACCCCCAGGTCATCATTTACCTGGCAGAGAGAAATGCGAATTTTTGCATATCCATTTTTTCATAAACACACCAGTCACTTGGAGAACTCAATCACTAGGAGAGTCTTGCATTATCAGCAGTAATAGTGACTGTTTACGATTTTGTTCCTGACTCCCCACAGTGCTTGACTGATTAAATTATTATATATATATATATATATATATATATATATATATATATATATATATATATATATATATATAAACTAATGTCTGTTTCTTTGTAATACACAGAATGTGTCATACTTTTTTTTTAGCTTTTTTACCAACATAGGATGAAAGTCTGCTTCAGCAATCTCATGGAACAATGACCTAAAATAACAAAACATATCACACTGATTTGGGCTTTCCTTATCCATACGTGATAAAATATACAAGTGTTATGGAACAGCCAAATGATCAAAAATGCCAAAACCTAATATTACACAAAATGACAAAAGTACATTTTCAACATTAATGATGACCAACACTCTCTAATATAATAAATTGTACCTTTCTGATTTTAAGTATAACTAGCTGTTTTGTCTCCATCCCCTATTCAAATTTAGAGACATGAATTTATTGTAAAAAATTTTAAATTAATTGATACATTGATTCATTTTCAACAGCTTATCAACCATTTGCAGGTTATTTAAAGCCAGAAAACATTTTTAGATTGTAACAATTTTTGTTGGGGGAGATAACAGTTATTTAGTGATACAAGTCTTACTAATCTGATTAACAATTTTGTGCCATTATCTATTACAACACCTGCACATTCAAGGTTACATCAGCTGGTACAATAAAGAAGTCACTTGTCTAGGTACTGACTTGACTTTGGTGATCATATCGGAATTGGTATTTCAATGTGATGTGGCCATAAGTAAATTTAAAAATGTCAGGTGGTAGATGTAGCTGTGAGACAGAGTGAAATGAATGAGGGTGACAAATGCAGAAATGTAGATGTGGTTGGACCAATTAATCATTTGATAATTGGTAATTTAATTGCTTTAAAAGAAATTAATGAAAAACTATCAGAATATTATTTAAATTCATTCCATATCTAAGATTTATTTTTCTTTTATTACACTTCTCACTTGTGGAACTCTCTTCTGCTGCTTCTTGCTTCCCAGTCAACTTTGATTTTCAAAAGTTTAAATGCAATGTCAGTCGTTATCTTCTGTTTCCTTAATTCTTGTTCTTTTATTGTTCTCTCACATTAATAGTGTTTTTTCTCTTGTATTCTGTAACACTCAGTAACCCTTTACATCTTAGTGGTTTTATTGCCTTGCTTGGGGTGAAACAAATGATCTTTGACTGATGCCAAATCAGTTAGGTTTCAAGCCTGGCTTGAAACAATCAGATGTCTAGCCACACTGAAGAGCTGTGATACAGCGAATCAGTCTGTCTGTGGATGACAATGCATACAGATATATATATATATATATATATATATATATATATATATATATATATATATATATATATGTATATAGGGTGGTCAATGAAATACTGAATGATATAAAACAAAAATAACTTTTTTCAAAATTGTTTTTTCAATTTTTTTTATTTTATTTGGAAATATAATTAATGGATTTTTTCCATATTATGTGTAAAATAATCTCTCTCAAATGACCACAATTTTCTTGCTCACAAATACAAGCTCTTTCCACAGCATTTTCGATGACCGTGCACAAGGTTTCAGGTCCTAAACATCAAATTTCAACTCAAATATTCTTAAGTTCTTGAATTGTTTGAGGTTTATTTACGTAAACCCACTCTTTCAAGTAGCCATACTAAACAAAGCCTGGTGCTGTCAAATCAGTTAAACATGGAAGCCAAACAAATTCAGCATTTTTTGAAATTATTCATTCAATGAAAATTTCTTGAAGAAGGTCCATTGTTATTTTGGCAGTTTGCACCGTACCTCTGTCCTGTTGGAACAATACTTTCTGATTATCTTCAACCACTAGGCATAAAAAATTTTCAAGCATTATCCTATATAGGGACCCATTGATTTTTTTCTGACTGGCCTTCCTCATTTTCAAAGAAATAGGAGCTAATAACTCTTTCAATTATAACACCACATCAAACAATGCATTTTTGTGGATGCAACTGATACTGATATAATTCCCTGGGATTCTCACTATGCCAAAATCTGTTTTGTTTGTTGATGTACCCAATTAAATGAAAATGGGCCTCATCGCTTATTATAAATTTGTTCACAAAGTTGGTGTTATCTCTGGCTAGGTGTTGAAATTGAAAGGCATACTGCAAGCACTGCTGAATATTTTGGAGTAGAAAAGTTTGGACCATTTGAATCTTGTATGGAAACATTTTTAAATCTAGTTTCGGAATCTTCTCAAGCAGTGTTCTTGCGATGCCTAGTTGAGCAGAACAATGACAGGTAAGAGCTGACAGATCCTCAAGGACACTCTGCTGTACAGCTTTGACTGCTGTGTCAGTGTGTATAATGTGCTTAGGACCTCTTCTCAGAAGATTGCCAACTGATCCAGTTCTTTTAAACTGGGCAATTAGGTTCCAAATCATGTTGTTGCTAGGAGATACTCTGACATTAAAATTTTGCTGGTATTTTCTCTGTTTGAATAATAGAAAAACTCAATGAGTTTTACTCATTGCTGGACTTCATACAGAGCCATTTTAATCTCCAAGGGGTGCTCTATAACCTGCAAAAGAAAAGAAAAGAAGAATATTGAAAACAAAAGGTTTTTTTGAAAAGTTCTTAGCATGACCCACTCCACAAAATCAAACCAAATGACTAAACATCAAAATTTTGTGGGAAAGGGCTTTCTGGTTAGGCCAAGGACTTTTTAGTATTCTTCATTCTAACAAATAACCATATTATTCTTTTTAGAAAGATTCTACAAAAGTGCTATTAATTACAAAAAAATCATTAGATATAAAGAATTATGATAGAAGAAACTGTTAGTATTGGACTTACCATTATATCTAGCCATTTAAACTGTAAAATGATGAGACGTTGCCATCAATCTTAAATTCATAAAGTCTCGGTACCATAGAGGAAAGTTCATCAGAACAATTACCATGAAAGCAATGGTGACACAAGGTCATCAATATTTGTTGGGCTCTTTACAATTTTTAACAAAATATGCTATTGGTATAACTTAGATGCTAAAATGATTCCTTTACTTTAACAAAAAATGTATTCATTTATAAAAATCTTTGTGCATGAAATTAAAAAAAAACAGATTTTGGTATTTTAATATTAATTGTAATAATTCTATAAAAATAAACATTTATTTAAAAAAATTTTCCACACATGTAAGAAAAAAGAGTGAGGAAAAAGTCTTTGATATGTTTGCTTGTTTATTGCCCCCTTTCCATTTTCTATTGTTTTATAGCCTGGTTATCAAGTTATTAATAGTAGAGACAGGAAGACCGATATCATATTTCATCAACACTACCCCAGTCACACTCCTCATCCCAACCCTTCAGTCAATGCGGTAAGGCTCTCATTTTCTTTGATTTTTGCAGACTTTAAATCAGGCTAAATTTAATTTCCCCTTTTTCAATTGATAAATTCAGCTAAAAAACATTATACTGTATGGAATAAACCATTTAAAATGGACATTTAAAAATAAGTTGAAATAAAAATGTGTTCTTTGAAAAACAGGGCATACAAGTCATTAGTGATTTTTAAAAGTTTATCTATAAAATTAGAGCAAGAAATACATTGCATATTAAGTATGTCTTCAGCCTATAGGGCTCAGATTAATGAAGCCAGGCCTAGCCATGTTAATTTTCTTTCTTTCTTTTTTTACTTACTTTCTTCCTTTGTTTTTTTTTTCTTTCTTTCTTCAATGAAATGTATAGTGGTCAATATTTTGAAACATTAAAACAATAAATTTTGGATCCAGCTGAAGTCAAGAATGAAAATAATGCACTATGAAAGAATGTTGACTCACTCTGGCTAAGCTCGACAAGTCCAAACCCTGGAGTCACCACTGCATGAAAGGATTTATAGAAAAGGCACAGGGAAGCTATGTTACAGTGGTGGGAAAGTGACTGTTCATTTTGGTGAAGCTTGAAAAAATCATCAATTTGTGAAGAATAATCAATGCTGTTCAAAATTGAGGGTAGCCAACAATTAACAACAGAAAAAACAGCTAACACTCTAGACATTCTACTTAGTTCAGCCTACATAATTTAATCTGAAAAATTCAAGTTGAGCAAACTTTCTGCTCATTGAGGACCATATTTGTTGCACTCAGATCAGCAATAGACAAGATCAGAGCATTCAATAGAAAATTTAAAGAAATTGAATCAAAATCCTTAAGGATTTCTGTGAATTGGAACTGGAGATGAAACTGAACCAATAGTTTCCTGAAGACAAAGCTCGACTAAAGTAATGTTTACCTAAAATTGGAAATTGTTCAGTCAGAGTGAAAGTTAGCCAGTCAGGAGGAAAGGTTTTGGAAATAGTTTTCTGGGCTGTTTGACTTTTTAAAGAAAAAAAAGACAGAATTTTCAGATAATTAGCTAAAAATTAGAAAAAATATTACTGTGGAAGGTTTAATCAGAGAACCCTTTACCACCACACTAATGTCCCTGTTCATTCCTCTCATGAAACAAAAAGGGAAATTTTGTGAGAATTTTGATGGGAAATCATTAGGCTTTGACCATTTTTCTTCTATGTGTCATGTCTTTCTAGGATGTAGGCAATCATGGTGATGATTTAATTGTGGGTGAGCAAAAATTAACAGCAGATATAACAGCTGACATGCAAGACATCTTGGTTGATTCAGCCAACACACCTTTATCTGAAAAATTCAAATTCAGCAAACTTTCTGATCATCGGGTAACAAAACCTTTGTGTCCAGATCAGCAACAAACAAGAGCAGAGTTTCAATAGAAATTTTAAACAAATAAGATCAAAATCTTGAAGACTATCTGAGGTGAATTGTAACTGGAGATGAAATATAACCAATATGATCCTGAAAACAAAACTCAGCCATGGTAATGATCACTTAAAAGGTGGAAAAAGTCCAGTCAGAACAAAAGTGAGCACAATCAGGTGAAAATGTTATGGCAACAGTTTTCTGGAATGCTGAGGGCAGACAGTAGCATGTACTTATTAAGAAAATATTTAGTGAAAATTGGCTAAAGATTTAGCAAAAAAGAATTGTGGAACTCTTCATCAAAGAATCCTTTTCCATCATAACAGTGTTCCTCCCCATTCCTCTCATCAAACAAGTGGGAATTTTGTTAGAATTTTGATGGGAAATTATTAAACTTAATGGTCCTGATTTAGCACTTGACTGTATTTCCTGACCATAAAAAACTATAAAAAGGTACCCATTTTGAAGCCATTAATCATGTTAAGAGCTATTTTGGCATGGTTAAAACCTCAGTTCTTTATGGATTGTAGAAACAGATATTACTATCACTTACAGAAATGCCTTTATGTTGATGAAGCTTATATGTAGAAATAAAACTTATACTTAAAAATATTTGCCTTGAAGTTCATTTTTCCACAAACTTTTTGAATGGTTCTCATATGTTACACAGTTTATGAATAAGAAATCCTGATTTCATTAATATTTTACATAGAAAATCATTTTTGTAGAAGTATACTCATTTTTTTGTACTCTCACACACTTTCAAATAGCATTGACACTACTGAGGAGTATAGAGACACAGCTGTCAACATGCTAGATGTTGATGCTGTGGGTTCCATGGGATGGAGTTGCTAGCCCCATGCCCAACCAATTTTGAATTCAGAGTTGTCTTTCAAGACTTGTTGCCAACTATGGCTGAAGAGCTCAATCTGCTCTATTATTTCACCCATAGATGGTGAGAAGAAGAAAAAAATTCAGATCTTTTCCAAGGTTATTTACACAAAAGCAAATGTAATCAACTCTATTTTTGATCTCTTGGCACATATTTTTAGAATGAACTTGTGGGAAACAGAAATTTTATATATTTATTTGGATATTAAGTCAGTCCATTTAGGTAAAAAAAATTTAGATATAACTCTGAGAAAACACAGATAGTGAAAACAGTCCTTTGTTCAATTAAAATGAGACAAAAATAACCTTTGTTTCAGGCATTGCCAACCCTAACATTATTTTAATGGTTGCCTGTATATTTGTCTATAATCTTCTACCTACTGATTATCTGTCTGTGCACACTTAATTGTATATACAATTTGAATTAAGTGCATGTTTTTGTATGAGCAAAAGCTTGTTTTTCTTATTTGCATCTAAAAATCCAATTGTCTAGACTCACATGCTTGAAATGGTATTTTACTCTTTATTGTCAACATTTATGAAGTTTAGTGCAGTACAAGATAATAAATGTGGATTTTTCACAAAGAATTGAACTCACAACAATACTATATATAACAATAATAACTCTGAAGTAGATATATACAAAATAAATAGCCAGAACTGTTCCTCACAATACATTGGAGAAACATACAGAAATTTTTTAAAATGTATCTATAATCATAAAAGAGACATTATACACAACAATTTATTAAATGCATTAGTCCTAAATAGAAATAAATTTGACAATTTTTGACTTATTGAATGCCATACTTATTAAAAAAGAAAGTAACTTACTTAGAAGGTGTTATAGTGGAACACATCTATTCTATAGTCAACAGACTCTCCCACCTATAATAAGTAGTAGTAGTAGTAAGAGTCGCTCAGGGAGTCAGTCAGTCGGTCAGTCAGTGAGTCGATGTCGGACGACCATTAGTCGAATACTAAAGTATCAGCGACCACAACTAGATTACTCTGCGTTACACTTATTATATCAATTTCCTAATGTTAATATTTTAGGACCGACTTAGTACAAATACAAGCCTCCACTGTGAAATCACTCCACAACAGAAGGATAATTCTTGAATGTGCCACGATTGAATCTTATAAAAATATAAATCTGCACCTGAATTCTTTCCAATATCTCCTTTCCTGAAAGAATTGCTACTATTCCAGGCAAAGATACATTACTAAAAAACATACAAAAAAAATTAAAAGAAAATGGTTAAATCCATAATCTCATGTTATTCTAAAGATATAACACTTAAATCAATCCCAATCCAAAATATTTTAAATAATATATATATATATATATATATATATATATATATATATATATATATATATTATAAATTAACTGATTTAAAATATGTTTTTTTTCTCTACACAGTAATAACCATGTTTCAAAAATGGAAGCTAAAACTTTAAATTTAATTTTGTAATTAAAATTTGCTTGAGGATGAAATGGAACTAATGTTTTTAATGTTTTTAATTTAATTACAAAATCAAATTTAAAGTTTTAGCTTCCATTTTTAAAACATGGTTATTACTGTGTAGCGAAAAAAAACATATTTTAAATCAGTTAATTTGTAATATTAATGCTCTGTAATTTTACATTGAGCACGATTTTTAAAAAAATAAAAATATCAATAAGAACACTAGATTACATATCTTACTGTTCTTTCTTTTTATTTATATATATATATATATATATATATATATACACAAACACACACACACACACATATATATATATATATATATATATATAAATACCTTCTACTCAATTTTGTTTATTTGGAATTGAACTGTATCACCTCACATCCATGAACTTGCCTGACTTTTCCACCAACCTGGTGAATATTTATGCACACTCCTATACCAAAAATTTTGGAAAACCAATAACAGTTTGCTCTTGAATATAAATAATTCTCACAAAATAAAATCCTTACATTTGCTTTGATAAATTCCCTCAAAGGATGAAACATGTTGGCTAAAATAAGTTTTCCTTTTCTCTTTTTTCATATATATATATATATTATGAGTATAGTTTTAAGGTATGCTCTCTCTCTCTCTCTCTCTCTCTCTCTCTCTCTCTCTATATATATATATATATATATATATATATATATATATATATATATATATATATATATAGCATACCTTAAAACTATACTTTTATCATGTTATATATATATATATATATATATATATATATATATATATATATATATATATATATATAAAAGTGAACATTGAGGTCAACACCCAGTGGCAACAGTCTTTTTCATGATTTAATGTAATCTTTTGGCCTGAAGATTGCATTTAAGCATGACACAGATTGTTGCTACTGGTTGTTGATCTCAGCGTTGACTTTTATATTTGCATATGCTTTATCCCTGATAATGACCACTTTAACTCATAAATAGAGCATACCTTAAAACAATATTTTTATCATATATATATATATATATATATATATATATATATTTTCACCATATATATATATATATATATATATATATACATAGTGTATCAAAAATGCTTTTACAAACTTTAAGGGTAGGTTCCTCACAGCAACACAAGGACTAAATCGATGTCAACATATATCCGCACATCCTCCATTTTTGTGTTATTAAGTTTAAAGAGAGTTTACAGTAGATGGCACTGTGTTGCAATGTAGACTAGATTATATTTGTCATTTATGTACATTTGTGGCTAAACTGTCTTCAATGTTTAATGTGTGTAGCAGTGAGATAACTGTTCTTTTTAATAATGGCAGAATATTCATATCATAAGCAGGCAGATATGATTTTACATACAGTCGTGCAATTGGTAATGGATACGAGGCTGTACAACTGTATCATAATGCATTTCCAGATCAAATGTAGTCAGGTCATCCAACCTTTGCTATTGTTTATCATCACTATGCTGAGACAGGACCTGTGGCACCACAAAATATGGATCAAGGGCGACCAAGATCCACTGGTGCACCTAACCACAAAGAACATATTCTACACACTGTTGGAGACAAGGTATCACCTCATGTCAAGTGGCCCTAGCATGTTGTACATCTCATAGTACTGCATGGAGGGTACTTCAAGAGCATCTCCAGTATCCATATAATTTGCATTGTGTGCAGTGTCTTTTGCCTTCTGATCAGTCACCACAGGAGAACCTTTTCTGATTGTTTATTGCACAAAATGTTGATACATTGTTTGTCTCTTCACTCTTGTTTGTGGATGAGGCAACATTTGGAAGAGATGGAATAACAAATTTACACAGCCAACATTTGTGAGCAGATCAGAATCCCCATAGTACAATACAGTTTAAACACCAGCATCAGTTTACAATTAATGTGTGGGCTGAAATTC
The DNA here is from genome assembly GCA_963932145.1 of Acanthosepion lycidas. Lineage (NCBI taxonomy): Eukaryota > Metazoa > Mollusca > Cephalopoda > Sepiida > Sepiidae > Acanthosepion > Acanthosepion lycidas. The sequence continues at coordinate 45,929,855 of OZ010582.1, forward strand.
TAGGTGACTATCTAGTAGGTCCATATGTTCTCTCAGCACATTTTACAGCACCTGTCTACAGAAACTTTATTTCATATACACTTCCAGACCTGCTAGAGGATGTACTCCTGCTAATACAAAGATGCATGTGGTTCATGCATGATAGGGCTCCATCACATTTTAGTCACATTGTTCACGATGCACTGGCTGACATCTACCATGAAAGATGGATAGGTGGGGGAGGACCAGTTCTATGGCCTGCACATTCCACCAACCTCAACCCATTAGATTTTTATCTGTGGGCCCACCTAAAACAATTGGTTTATACAGCAGACATTAATAATGCAGAGATGCTTCATGAACATGTCATGGGGGCCTTCAAAACCATTCAACACCATGTGGGAGTATTTCAAAGGGACCACCAGTCAGTGATCCAGTTGGTGCATGCATGTGTAGAAGAAAGTGGAGGATATTTTAAATATTTGTTATGAGTTGCTGTGTTGTGGTACAATGGTGGCCTTTTGGACATATGTTTATATGGACATTTTACCTTGTTTTGGTGTCAGGAACCCACCCACAAAGTTTGTAAAATTATTTTTGATACACCTTGCATATATATGCTGTTTTTTAGATGTGTTCATATACAGCATTAACAACAAGGTTTCTACATCACTTTTCATCAAACCTACAGACAGTCACTGTTATTCAAATTTTCATAGCTACCACCCAAACAATCTAAAGAAAGACATAATCTATAGCCAATGCTTACACATTAAAAAAAATTGTCCAACTTTTAAGGAATACAATATACAAAGAGACTCACTAATTAATCACTTCCTCAATAAAAACTACTCACTATAAATAATAAAAAAGAATCTCTCTCTCTCTCTCTCCATCTATCTGTCTATCTGTCTGTCAGACCTCCTGATGAGTGGACCGAATGATTACAAAAAGGTTTGTCTACAAAACTCTGGAGTCAGGGTGCTGAATATAACAATCAACTAAATAACAAATTTCATGTTTTTGTTAAACCTATATATATATATATATATATATATGCTCCTGAAAAATTATTTTAGTTGAGCTCTCTGGGGAAGAAGTGTGAGTTTGTAAACAGTGACTATTACTGCTACTAATGCAATACTCTTCAACAAAACAAATCAAGTTCTTTTAGTCATAGGCATGTTTATCTAAAAATAAATACACTTAAATTCACCTTCATCCCTTCCATGTGCCAATGGCTTAAGGGTAGATTCTCCGACTGAAGCCAATTCACCTGGGTTTCAATCCTAGCTAGAGGCAACTGGACATCTAGCCACACTGATGAACTGTGATACAGTGAAACAGACTGTCTGTGGATGACAATATATATATATAGATATAGATATAGATATAGAGAGAGAGATCCATACTGATAATTTATCATTTATCAGTATGGATCTATTAAAAGAGTAAAATTTACAAACTGCATCTAACTAATTCATGTTTTATTAATATATGAAGTAAATACTTATTAGAATTTAGAAGTATATTTAATGAATGAGGGCAACATATATTTGTGCAGTTAGTATGAAAGCCAGTTTGTACTGCACAGTTGTAAACAATTGGTAGGCATTTACCTGAAATAACTTCAATTGATATGTCTTGATTGATATGTAGCGATAAGTTAATCACTACATTACATGTTTGTTGATTAAAATACGTCATAAGTTTGATTTGACTGATAAAGAAAAATGTTTAATAACTTTGTAGTTTTCAAAAGGAAAAAACAAGTCTGGAAATTGCAAAAAATGATCGGCAGGTTTGAAAAAGCTTATTGAAAATCTTTGGTGACTCCAATTCAAGTCAAAAATGGTTGTGTGCTTTATCTTGTTGGTTCATGTCCCCTAACAAGAGAGAGGTTATACAAAATCCATCTTTGTCAAGCTCTGAAATTTTTAGGTGCTTAAAAAGTTGAGAAACACTGGTCTAGAAGACTGGGTGGCTACTGACAGAAACTGCCCTTATGAGTTGTGACACCAGCAAGGTGGAGGTGGTGTGAACTTTTGGGATAAGCTTGCAGATAGTGAAGTGGTTGGCCCATGGTGAGTTTCAGATGGTGTTAATATGATAGCTCAGACATTCATTGTATTTTTGAAGACAAACATAGAAGCATGAATTTTTTAAGGCACATATAGAAGCATGAATTTTTGAAAACACACATAGAAGCATGAATTTTTGAAGACACATATAAAAGCATGAATTTTTGAAGACACATAAAAGCATGAATTTTTGAAAACACAGATAGAAGCATGAATTTTTGAAGACACACATTGAAGCATGAATCAAGAAGCCAAATACTTTTTAAAAAGATAAGGGTTTTTATGCACAACAATACTTCATCTCATTCAATAAAGAAAACTAATGAACATCTAAATAAAATGGATTTCAAAGATACTTGCTACATGAAGTCACCACATTTGCTTGATCATAACCAAACTGGAAATTTGTGTCATACTTTGAAGAGAAATATTTACATTAGTGGACAGTAATTTACCAACAAAGATGAACTTTGAAACACTATTCTGAATGCTGTCTGCTTCATATGAAATAATATAAGAGCTCATAAAATCAATTGATGAATAACTTCTAAAACTAGTTTCTGAATATAGACATGCATTTCACATTAATTTTCAATACTTTTTCCAAACTTTGTTTTTGTAAACCTTTGTTAATTCTTTTTTTTAATAATGATGAAGGCCCTGTAGAAACCCCAAGAGCCATGCAAGATAGAGCATTATGAAGTAAGAGTTACAGTTTATATGTGGGGGAAGGTAATAGTTGTACAAATTAAGATCATGGTGATCAGGAATTTACTAATTATAATATTATATTTCTCTGAGTTTCAGTAACCTGGTTAATGATGAAACTTGAAAAAGCTGATAAAAATTCATAAATCTATTGCCTAATCATAAAACAGACATGTAGTCCATTATAATTTATAGATATTATGGGAAATAGCCTGTACATTAATATTACAGAGATTTCTGTGACTCCTTTCATTAGTTTTCTAAAATTTAGAAAAAAATTAAATGTGGCTAATTATGTGGAACACAGTTTCCGTTTTTATACACACATATTTGGTACATATCTTACTCTGTGTAAGTGTGTGTGTGTGTGTGCGTGTGTGCCTTTCTGCATACATGTGTATCTATGTTAGCAGTGTATGTAGCATGGGAAGAGTATTTGTAACAGCCAGTACCTCAAAAACCAAACCAGAAATATTACATCTTCACCAAACACACCCTGAATTTTTGTCAGTTAAGATAAGTGGGTGTACTCTCAATGAGGCTCCTTGTCTTGAACACCAGACCTCAAGTAGAACTAATATATATATGATCCATCATTAATGATAATGGAAAAATGATCAGTTCCTTGTACTAATCCAGAAAGTACCTGGCTTTTCAGTTTTTGTATTGCTCTATTTTTACAAGAGTTAGATCAGACAAAAAAGTATTTCAGCCATATCTAGGCTGGAGCTACCCAATCTTCCCTTTCCAGCTTTGACAGAATTCAACAATGTTCACGTGGCTTTGTGGGAAGTTAATTATTTTCAACCCTACAGATCATTTCAAACTGATGAAATGTTGCAAGGCTATCACTACGCTATCACTATTTCCATGGCAAATTTTCAGAGAAACTATATTCCTTAGATCAGTTAAATCAGACCTTTATATGCAGGGTTGAATCAATCTCATTTCCTTTGTATTCCAATTGTAAGAAGGAAGTTCCAGTTTCTTCCTGATAACTACTACTTGATAAAACAGAGAGGATGCTTCCCTGGTCACTATAATCCTAACCCATCCAAGTCTAGGATCAACTGTTATCTATCCTACATGTCCTCATAATCTGAACTTACTTCCTCCATTGTGTCCATATGATACACCTTAACATTAATCTTCCACCTTGAGTGGCTCTTGAGCCTAGTATTGAACATTTAGTTAAAAATATTCTGAGAGTAGACAGCATGTATTTTATTTTGACACAGAACATATAAAATAAATGTAATCAGAATTTGTTGAAAGTTTTGAAGAATCGACTAAGGAGCCTAATTTTAAGTACACATGCTACACAAACTGTACCTTGACCCTTGGAGGTCAAATATAAGCAACACATTACCATCATAAGGACATATTGTTCATTTATATAATACAGTGTACATAGGTCTACATAGATACATATTCTTATTTGCTAGTGTATATATATTCTATTTATCTGTACATTTACAAGCACAGATATGAAGAGATGGGCACTGATCATTTAAGTATCCCATACCACATCCCAAATAAATCTATTAATTGAAGACAACTATCCTGCTTTCCTTCCACAAGCCAATGTACTGATGGGGGACATAGGTATTTGTATTTGGAATTAGAATCATCTTGAATAAAAGATCAACATTCTCTACTAAGTATTCCAAGAAAATAGGACTCAAGATAAAGCTTTCCAAAACTGAAACTATGATCTGGGATTAGAATGAAAGTAGTGATGGCACATACCCTGAATCCATCATAAAAATTTAAGATGTAGATTTAATAAATACCACTTCAAATACCTCATTGTATAGATTAGTTATAACAAATTTAGCATAAGAGATAAGGAAAGTGAACATAGAAAAGGCTTCACTAGATGTAGTTTTTCCTAACACTGCAAATTGCTACAGAACCTAAAAACTTGAGTCAGTTCTTAAATAGCTTTGTCAAATCAAGACTTTCATATGGATTTCATGCATGGCACCAAACCTGTTCAGAAACTGTCAACTGTATAGAATTACTTTTCTCAGATAAATGCCTAAAAATGACTATGAGTGAATTAAACCTGTAGGTCTTAGTGAGGACCATACCTCTTTGAATGCTGTGTACTGGTACTACAAAATCACAAACAAAGAATTGTACCAAATAAGGGAAACTACATCACATGATGACTCTCAGCAGCAGCAACAACTAAAATGGATAGCACATGTAACTTGAAGAGAAAATAATGACATAATCAAGATAATAACTGTTATAAACCAAAATATTAGGAACAACAAAATATAACAAAATACTGTTAAATATATTTTAAAACACAACAATATTTGTTTTTATTCTCACTGACCAGGATACAGCAGGATTGGGTTGGATAAACAATTCACTGTCTACAGGTGGTGTATTGTTCAGCAGCCATGTTGATACCTCATCCTACTCCTTTTTCTGTAAAAAGTCAGTGATTCATTAAGGGAAAGAGTTGTCTTCCCTAACAATAACATTTCTCATTACTTCAAATAAACAGTTAGAAAGGAAGTCTCCATCAATACTGGAAAGAGTGATGCCAGCTACTGGACTTAGAATTGTTCTAAAAGAACAATTTTATAAATTCCAACTGAAAGTAGCACTGGCTGATTGGTCAATGAATGCCAAATGTTTTCTTATAAGGAAATGGTTAATATTACCATTAGCATTATTCATGCATAATCAATGAAAATTTGTATTAGAATCATGGCAAAATTGTTGGTGACATTATACAAGATTGTAATATTCTGATTATTTGTATTAATGAAATAGTGGCTCTTTTATTAATTGTCAAACTGTATAATAGCTGCTTGTACTTAACAAAAGCATTATATTAAGTTTTCTATAAAAGAAACTTTTCTTTTTGCCTATGGGTTGTCCCCCTGAAGAAAGCTGTAAACTGGATTAATGAAAACATAGCAACAACAAAAGCATCCAAACAATATTCAGTTGCACAAACAATTCTTGAAATGATAATGACACTTTTCAAAAGTATATATGGATATTTGTAATTTTGAGAAGAGCCAACATTTTGCCCACTCTTTCCTTCTTCAGTTAGACAGTTCATAAGGAAAGAGGATATCTTTTTTTTAACAAAATGGTAGCCAACAGAAAAAAATGTCAACAAATAGTAAATCAGTACAGTCGAGATTTTGTAATGTGCACCACACAGATAATTCCAGTTTTAGCAATTTATCTAACATAGATTTCATATTTTTTATACACAGACATGCTTTACTGTTAAACAATCTATTGGACTTTATACTGGCCTCATTTATATATTTACCCATTTGTCTGCAGTTTTATTCAACTTTTTGATAAACTATTTTTTTTTTAGTTCTTGCTAAGTTCATTTTAAAATCATATCTTAGTTTCACATATTTCCTGCTCAAAGTAAACAATGATTATATCTATCTGGATTTAAAAATCACATAGAACAATCATGGAAGCATGTGTCAAATAAAAAATGGGCTCAGAAAACAGAACTGTTAAAGAGTAAAGAGCAATAAAGCAACATTTTTTTTTAATATTCTGTGATGCTTTTTTTCCAATAAACTTTGCCAATTGCAAAGTCAGGGATTTGCAACATGTGAAGGTCAAATTGAATCAGACTGGCTATCGCAGCATACTGCAGCATCACACAATCCCATCTGGAATGTGGCTTGTGGGTCAAAGATTTGTACTCATGCAAGATAATGACCCAAAGCATACTAGTAAACTCTGCCAGAGGTACATTAAAAGCAAAGAGAAGCAGGACGTCCTTCAACTGATGTCTTGGCCGGCACAATCAGCTGACTTAAATCCCATTGAACTGGTGTGAGATGAACTTGACTGAAAAGTCAGAGCTAAACAACTTACAAGAGCAGCTCACCTCTGGCAACTCTTGCAGGAAAGCTGGACAGAACTATCTTCAGTCTACCTCCAGTCTTTGGTGGAAGAATACCAAGAATCTGGGAAGCAGTGATAGTGGCCAAAATGGGGTCATTTTGATGAATCAAAATTTTAAAACATTTTTTGTGTTTTTTTGGTTTAATTTGTATTTAATGTGGCTCAGTAAGACTTGTATTTAGTATAATAAATAAAACTATTGGGGTGCTTAACTTGTTCCATTGAAAATTACACTTTTAGGATGAGAAATAAAATATTTTAGGTTTGGTTTGGTTTGTTTTATGGCATACCAATCTCAATAGGTTATCTAATGCCAACAAAATTTTCATTGTTGGTAATATTTTTTTCAAAAAATCTATTTCTGGTAATATTTTTTCTTTCAAAAAAATCTATTTCTGGTAATAATTTTCCTTCACTGGTAATATTTTTTTTTCAAAAAATGTATAGTTGGTAAGGTTTTTTTTTTTTTTCAAAAATGTATTGCTGGTAATATCTTTTTTTTAAATTTATTGCTGCTAATATTTTTCAAAAATGTATTGCTGGTAATAATTTTTTAAAATGTATTTATGGTATTAAAACCTATTTTTACACCTTCCTAGTGCTTTGAGCCAGGGACACCAGCAACTAAGAGGCAGTTCCATGCTCTCCAAAACCTCTTGATCAGAGTGCCCACTGTTGGATGCAGATTATTTTCTTACCCAGGACACAGATGTAGTTTATCATCTTACCCAATATGTGAAAATTTTTAGGGTTACCAAATGCTTTTGACTGGTAGTGTATCTAATTATTTATCTATCTATCTATCTATATATATATATATATAGATATAGATATGAAACAATTATTGGTCAGAGTCAAATTAGACCAGGAAATAGTTGTATTAAAAAGTGCATCAACACATGTAAAGAAAATAATAAATAAATCAACACAATCACACAACTTTGGTTTCAACCTTTTGGTATCCTTTATTGCCTGAGGATACTGAAAGGTTCAAATTAAGGTAATGTGACTGGCTGATCTCCTAATTTTTTAAATATATATATATATATATTTATATATATTGGTCTAGAGCAAAATTTCTAATGATTTTCAATAGGTGGCATTTGAAGACATGACTTTGTTTTGTACATGAATGATTACATTTCAACATGTCTTTCTATACAATTTATGTGTAGAGTGTGAATTCAAAATGCTTTTATGTTAAAAGTGAAAATAAAGTAAAGTAAGATGCATTTTCATCATTTGATTCTCTTTAATTCCAGATAGAAAAAATACATTATAAATAGCAAAAAAGATATGTGCCATTTATAGAGTTGGTGCCATAGCTGAGTGTAATGTTCATAAGTGATTCAAAGTTTAGAAGTGGTATTTTTTTATCTGGATGATTGAAAACATACAAGCCAGGCCTACAGTCATTGAAGATGACCAAATTGAATTGCTGATTAAAAATAATCCAGAAATATACCATATATATCATATGAGCATTGTAAGACATTTAAAAATAACAAAAGAGTTGCCCATTTCTATGTAGGAAACTCTTCTGATAAAGTAGTAAAGATAGAATTTTATGTGAGATTATAAGAAATAAATAAGACATCATGATTTATACTTTGTGAATACAATGTAATTTGCTTTGTTTAATATTGAAGAAGTATTAGAACATAAGAAAATGCAGAGCAACATAAATCTTTTGAGATTTTGAAAATACAATTATAAATTTAAATAAAAATTTTTTGATGATATGAGTATACTAGTAAATATATATAATGTATTTTTATGCTAGAAGAAAAAGTAAAACATTTCTTTAGCAATGTGTTTTGTCATCTAATGTATTTTATCAAGGCACATGTAAGGATTTTATTTGGCAGCATGTATTTATAAACAGAAATAAAAAATATCATTTGGTTTTCAAAACTTTTAAATTTAAAAACACTCATAAATATTCTTTAGGCTAAGAGTGAAAGTTATGGTAAACAAACTGAAATTTAATGTAAATTATGGAGGATGCTAAGTGATGTAAATTAATGCCTGATAAACGAAAATGAGTACATATAAGAGAACTTATATAACACAAATTATGATTCACAAGAATGAATTTGGAGCCACCCACTAATTCTTAAATAGGACAGTTCTCATCTGTTCAATTAGTTAATAGACATTAATAGACATTCTTTACAAATGATTTCTAAGAAGTAATTATTTATGGAAATTCCAGTTGATTATCAAATTGCAATAAAAATGATGGCCACCTCTGCTGCTTTTTGTGCAACTTAATAGAAGTACCCTCTAAGACCAGAAGTTTTAAATAATTTACACACAAACTAGGTGTTCAAAAAGTCACAACAAGGTTTTGGTATTTAATAAGTATTCAGGGAATTGATATTTTCTCTTACTTTTTCAGATTTAGATAAAATTTCATTATAGATAAGTTCACAACTCATCCGTACAATTGTAGTCAGGATCATCAAGTCAATGTGAACAATACTTTCCTTAGCTGCATAGTATGTGCTTCACCAAGGCTACATACAGTTTTGAATTTTTTCCTTCTCTTAGACCAATTGCCAACCAAGGCTATAAAAGCCAGTCCTACTATTTATCCATAGCTGAGTGGTGAAGCATTAGTTGGATTCATATCTTTCCCAAGGGTATTAGCACATAAGTGAATATCATAAATTCAACTGGAAGTCAAACTCAGCTCACTGATTATTCAATCCATGCTGCAATCCATTACTTTACGGTGCCTTCTACTAATGATGACAACTCAACAACAAACAAAAATTGTACCACTTTATTTTGATAACCAACATTCAATTGTGTTGACATAGAGGGCATACCAACATGAATTCAATGTGAGAAATCTGCCTTTTGAATCAATGATTCACTGTTTGATAGGGTGTTTTCAGCAAACAGACTCTGTACATAACTTGTCAATATCTTGGAGACCACATTCAGCTCACAGAGAAGAAAATATTGAATTTGCATTGAACAGCATAGAAGAACAGCTGTATTATTATTTTTTTTTAATCAGTTTCTCCCCAATCAAGGCAGTACAGCCACTAGCATGCAAGTGGTTAAAGGGCGTGGAGGAATTAGGAACAGAAATATTAATAATGAGGAGAAAGAGAAAAGAGCAATCAGGAGGACAATAGATAGCAGTTGACATTGCATTTAAATTTTTGCAGATTAAAGTGGGCTGGAAAGCATGGAGCTGGGAAGGAGATCCACAAGCAAAAAGTGTGAGATAAGAAACTGTTAGCATAGAAGATATGGCTACATCTAGCTAGCTCAACTGTAAATTGATGAAATCTTGCTGCCAGTCTAGTATTGCACTTAAATTCATATAGTCTAGGTCCCCTAGCGAAGAGATCATCTGAACAATTACCATGAATGTATTTATAAAAAATTGACAGTGAGGCAAACTTACTTACAGTGGTGGGAATATCATTATACTGCATTATGAAGAGAGATTTACACCAGGATCGCTACAGAATCCATTTGGTACAGGAAATAAAGTCAATAGATTATGAACAGTGGCTTGACTAAGCTTGCGAAATTCAAGAACTAACAATTGAAAAAAAAGCTAACAATGAAAATTTTAGTCATTATCTGAAGCCTGTGAATGTGAGGCCCAAAATGGTGGTTATTTATTATATACTATTTCCCATAGTTAATTGAATTAAATTTGCATTTAATGATCTTCATTATTAAATTATGATAAATTAATAGTATTGTCTACTTAAGGAGTAATGCCACTTTTAAATACCATCACAACCTTTTGCGACACCCTGTATTATACATTTATCATAGGGTGAAGGTTAAGAAACTATTCCCACATAATATTGTGTCATGAGCCCAGTACTTATTACTATGACCAGGCTAAGCTTATTTATATATATATATATATATATATATATATATATATATATATATATATATATATATATATATATTATGTATATGTGTTTTTGTATATGTGTATATATATGTCTATATTATTTTTATATTATTTTATTTATATATACATATATATATATATATATATATATATATATATATATATATATATATATATATATTTATATTGTTTATTTACTTCTTTATTTATTTTATTATTTGTTTATTATTATTATTTCTTCCCTTCCCCATAAATAAAATGGACTGCTTCACTATTATTATAGTATGGTATTTATACCAATATTTAAATTATGCAACACTCAGTTTTCAATCAGCACCTGATGATTGTGTTGTGCATGAAGTTGTGCTACTAGTGAGGAAAAAATATATTAATATATATATATATATATATATATATATATATATATATATGTAGTTAAAAAGTTTCTATTTTGCTTAATACTGATAGAGAATTTAGACAGTATGGCCATAGAAATCAATACTGCATAGTAAATGTCAGTTTCATGCTTTAATGTTATCTTCAGACCAAGTGCTAGTAGTGGGCTATATATATATAGTTGCTATTATCATCACTAATACACAATTTCCAGTATGTTGATGATTGTGATTTTGTCATTCATTCCCAGAGTGATATGCAACATTCCTTCTTGATGACATGCAATGCATTGGGCCTAATAATTAACTTGAAAAAAATTATGTAATGTACAAACTTGGTCCAGATAAGGCCTACTCTGAGTTAAGCATTGGTGTGTATGACTAGAAATTGCAGTTTGTGGAAAGGTTTGTGTCTTTAGGCAGTACTGTAAATATGACAAATACTCTGGATGATGAAATCTCCCTCTGAATCAAAAAGTAATGCTTTCAGAAAACTAGATGGATATCTATGATGTCAGCATGGAATTTTGATTGAGAAACATGAAGCTGACTGTCACCATATCATGTTGATTTCTATGTCAACATTGTCTATATTTATAAATACTCTATCAGTATTAAGCAAATTTGAACAATATATATCTTTTTCCTTCAGCTAATTTAACCATGTAGAAGCTGCTTAAGGGCTTTGTCATCCTTCATCCTGACTACATGACCACCCTATTACAACTGATACTGAAGTACCAGAAACTCTATACAGGTAGACTGACTGTTTTCGAGAATATCAATGTTACCCATGTACATTTGCCACCAGAAACCCAATATACAGTGGACACACTGTTGGTGAATCACTCCAGTCTTTTCATGTCTCTGGTAAGTGACCTAAGTTTCACATGCATACAAGAATGTAGACAAAATACAACTATTGTAAACTTTAAATATATGAAAGCTTACAATACTTGTGTTTTCTCTTTTGGCTAAGCAACTTCTACATGAAGAATTATCTGAATGAAAAAGACTAGTACGCAAGCCAAAATTGAAGTATTGAGATTGAGACAATGATTGAGATAATGATTATATATTTGTATATATCAAAAACAGTATTGGGGAAAAATATCTGACCAAATGGAATCATGTCACAAGAAAACTTTTTCCATTTTATCATACATTTTTCAAAAATAAGATATAAAGATTGCATTAAGAATACACCAAAGGAAGCAGGATCATACAAAATCACTGGGCAAAGATCATTCATTCTGGAGAAAGGCAGTGCATAATGCTAAGAAAAACTTTAAACAGAATTATGTTATGCATGTAAATCTCAAGCAAGGTATTTGTAAGGGTCTTGATGTTAATTTCTCTGAAAATGTTGCCACAGAATTTGATCTAACATAGAATGAATATGGTCACATCCCTCTAAATAGGGTACCCTTCAAAAATCATTAAAGATGCCACAAACACACACACAGAAGTCATTTATTGGAATTTAATTTAAGAACCACAAATACAATATTTTACAAGTTCATATTCTAGCCTATTTTCTAATCCTCACCCAAACCTTTTTCTTTGCTTTCAAAACTGGCTCCCAAAGCCTAGATTCTTATCAGAGATAAAAAATATATTTTCTGACTATAAAGAGAGCTGGAAAATATAAAAAGGAATTCCACCACTATTATCCTTTCCATGTTGCTATAAAGTCTGGGGAAAACACTCACAGCTTGTTGCAGCTCCCAAAACCTTGATTCTTATCAGAGATAAGAATATATTTTCTAACCAATGAAGGGGCCAGGAAATTTATATAACAATTTTGGAGGGAAAAGTCCCCGATATTTCTGAGCCTCCTAATCTCTATAAATTTGGAGAATCTTTGCCTATATGGCAGTGAGTAACTTCGACTACCATCTGAGATAACAATGGATCAACAAGAAAAAGGCATTCATCTTCAAGAAAGAACTACCTGCTAGACGGAAAAGACAGAAGGTCAGCCCACTACTAAAAACTAATTGATATCTGCTTCCTTGCAACTGAAGATTTCTGTCATCAACCTATGAACTCACTCAACTACAGAATTTTACTGACATTTTCCTGCTCTGCAAGAACTCTGAAGAAAACTGTGAGTGTTTTGACCCTTAAAAAAAATCTACTCACTTAAAGAACTTTTAGACCCTCAGAGAAATATTTTGAGCAACCCTTTTTTCTTTTATGAACATTTTTTCTTCCTTTAAAGTTAAAGGACTTTTTCTTCTCCCTTTCCTTCTCTTGTAATTGTGTTTATCCCTTTACCCTTTTTTTGTACATGTAAATAAACATCTTCTTTTATTGTTAGACACCAAGCAGGAGTTTTGAGTCTCTTGTTATTCATCTACCTAAAAGAGAGAGTTTGTCCACTAATCTTTCAAGCCATAGTTGCTTGCTGTTTTGATTTGATTTTTGTTGCATTTTTTAACCTCAACCCTTTCATATGGGAAAACCGGGGCAAATTTCCCATACATTTCTTATGTGTTATGTGGCACTTATGTAACAACTACTGCAAAAGATACCCAATATGGCCACATCTGCACAAGAGAAAGAACATGATCAAACAAACACAGATAATTATATATGCAACTTCAAGCATTGTTTGTTCTATGTAGTAATCATTGTATTTCTGCATGACCTTGGTGGATGTACAAAATTTAGGTTTAATGTAAATTTCTTATGATTAAGTTTGAGCAAAATTTCCCAGCAGTTTTTTTTAACTTTTTTCAAGCAAGAGACTACACATTAAAAAGCAACATCTTATGTTGAATATAAAATACTGGAAAGTTTTGCAGATATAACTCAAAATAACTATCAAAATGATATCTATTGCAAATAACCTAACTGAATTTTGATAAATTTTAAAAATAAAACCCCATATTTCGTCATCAGAAAAATCAAATACGGTGGTTTTAAGAGAATACAAAGCAACAGAATATACAAAGAATAGAAGAAAAAATAATAATAAATAAGTAAATGTAAAACTCAAATGTATTATGAGTCAAATTAACTTTATAATGATTTATAAGAAATAATTTCCTCATCTTTTTGTTGCTTTTTATCATAATGTTTTAATAACTATTCTTCCTGGACCTTCTTTTGATGCTTTTTGTATTTTGAAATTCCCTAATTTATTAAGTTGGTCATTATTTTTCTCCAAGAATTTGAGACTGTCTCTCAGTGTTGTTGTATAAGGGGATTCTGAAAAATCCCAAGCTTAGCCCACTTCCCAAAATTTGACCAAATGACCAAACATCAGATTTTTCTTTTAGAAGGACATTTTGGTCTGCTTGAATTCAGTACTACATTGTATCTGTGTCATCTGCAGTCAAACAGCAGGAAGTCTGTGTGACTTAAGATCTGATAACTAAACATTATAACTATATTTGACACACTAATTTAGATTGAATATGATATGATACATTTTTTTCAATTTGAAATAACTTCTTCTCTAAGATGTATTATATTCTTTATAACGTAAATGCTATCAAATCAAACAGCTATGAATCCTTTTTGTTTTCTGCATATTTCTTTGCTTGCAAAACTGTTCCTAGGTTCCATGTTATTCTTTTTACGTTTCATACATACATTTATATATTTATATATATATATATGATAAATGAAAAACTTTTTCATTGTAATTAGATTACATTACACGTTTTACCCTTTTTAAGCTTCACCAAATCAAAAATGAAAGAAAGAAATATTTGTGTGCATGCTTAAATAATAAATCATTAGTACTTGTTCCACTAAGCTGAAATTTATACACGTGTGGTGTGTGTGTGTGTGTTTGTGTGTTATGAGAATAACCATGTAAACACTACTCAACAATAAGGTGTAAACATGCATTGAAAATGACATGAGCAAATCTTATCACCTCAGAAAAGTTGCAGGAACAAAAAATGCTCAGCTGAATTATGATGTAATGATGTAGTTGAATTATGATAGTTGTTTACTAATTACTACAGTTTTGCCCATTTGACTCATCAGACAGTAAATGTTTAGAAACAATTTTACTTTATAAACCAACTCAAATGTCTCTTATAACATGGAAGAACTTAAGTTGGTCAAGTCATTAACCTAGAGCTAAGGTAAGTTAAAAGCTATATTTTTTATGTTTACAATTCATCAAAATTTCATTTATTTTATTTAATGAATTCTTCTGGTCAGGAAATGCTACTGTGGCCAATTTTATTTCTTCATATAACCTGCAGTATACCCGACCTGTGTTATAGCACATGGCTTTTTTAATGTTCCATTTTATTGTAGGCTGTATGTTTTCTTTTTCTTTAACTTCCCCTATATATCTTGACATGGCACTGCTATTTTTATATGTTCCTGATTTTAATGATGCTTTATGATTGCAGAACCTCTCCTTTGAACTGATCGAATGTAGGTTTTTTTGGTTGTTCTCAAACTTAACAGTTGCTCTATAGATTATATTTTTTATTTGACCATTGTTATCTAAGACAAAATATAAAACTTCTGCATAAAAGAATTTTTGTTATATTTTATGACATCCTGCTGATAGAATACAGGGTACGATGGATAAACTGTCATCTAATTTATGCAAAAGTGAAAATAATACTGACATCTCATTTTAACAGAAATGTTTACCAAAATTACACAAAAATATCTTGAAGTACTAAAGAGTAAATTTATTCAATAAAATTGCTATTGGCTTCAACCATGGCCTCCAGATAACTTTGGAATCTTCTGAAACTATTCTTGACTATCTCCTTGTTTAAGTTGGTTAATGCTGCCATAATCCTTGCCTTCAGTACATCTTTGGTGTTACAAGGAGTTTTTTGATCTCTCACTCAACTGTGCCCCACACAATAATCAAGGGGTTTGCAATCTGGGGAGTTAGGTAGCCAGATGTAAGGGGTGATGTGGTTGCAGAAATTGTCTGACAGTCCTGAATGGGCTATTCTGCTTATGTGGCATGGCATTACCCCACTTGAAATCATCAACTCTGCTATAAAATGACAGAATTTCCTGCTTCACTCTCTTTCTCCTTTTTACTCCAAGATTTAGAACCACATGGTAATTACATTCCAACTAGGGAGCGTTTGTTTCTCCAGTCTACTGATGCCTGAACTCTCTTCCCACTTCTCAACAACATTGTTCAGACGTGCTTTGCAGCCTTACTCATGAAGTAATTTGGTTGTTCAAACTCAGCTCAAATCTGACAAGCAGAATCATTTTAACTATTGCTATCATTAATTAACCCAACTTACTTCTGAACCAGAAAAGAGAATGGACATACCCAATAGACAATGATATCTTTATTTCACTACAGTCACCATAAAAAGAATAAACTATCAGTAGTAGAAACCCAAGTTTTTGTATGCTTCTTTGTTTATACATATGTGAATACATAAACATCTAAAATACACACAGAGGGTTTACAGCCACATCATACTGAAATACCAGTTCCTGTATTATCACCAAAGTTAAGCAACGTTGAGCCAGATCTAGATGGGTGACCACTTGGGAAGACCAGGTGCTGTATGCTTGGATGTGCAATGTATAATGGCTTGGAATTGTTAATCAGAGAGCTGAGTTCCAATTTCAGTTGGGTTCATTATATTAACTTATGTGCAAATACCCTTGGGAAAGGTATGAATCCACCTTTTCTCATCCCCAGCTATGGATTAATTAGTAAGAATTGTATAACTAAACAATTATTATATCTAAAAATAAAATAAAAATTGCATACAAAATATTTACATTTTGGCATTAAATAACCCATATATGTGTTGATATGCTGTTAAAGAAAAACTAACCAACTAAAATACACACAAACATGCAACTTTTATAAATTCCATAAACTTCCTTAACTTTATACATAAGGTTAAAATTTATAAGTAAGGCAGTAATGTTTCTAGATTCTTAGATCATATATTACAAAATATAATAATATTAAAAATTGTAGTAATGATGTTCTTAAAGTCAATTTTCACATATATAATCTAAACTTAGTGAAAAAGTGTGTTTTCAGTTATATAAAATGGAATTGAAGCAGTGTGAAAAGAAATTGTTTAAAACCAGACTAGCACACAAGGATATCTGTTAGTTGCTAGTCAAAACATTGCATTATTATTATTTGTGACAAGAGAGTAAAACTAAAGGAGTAAACAAATGCTCCATTCATAAAATTTTCAAAAAGGACATTAAACCACAGAAATAATCTTCCTCAATTACTTTGCAGAAAAAAAGTAGGCCAACCATTAAAATAAATTGTATGAAACATGAACAAATTGAATTTCTCTCAAGTAAAAAAAAACCTCCTCTCACACACAAATCCAGGTAAATCAGTAATATATTTATTTTAAAAGATAAATATTTATTTTCAAAGATAATCTCTTTCTTTGTCAGTGCATTTTCTTTAATGTTAAACATTAATCACTAAGATCAAACATTCATTACACAGTGAAAGTGTAATGGTGACCGTACTGCTAACAAAAAATGGAAGAACAAATGGAGATAATACGTGGTCAAGATAAATCAAAGAGTTTTTATTTCCTGTGATCTACAAAGTTTGATTGTTTGTTCATTCATATGTCAGTCATGGGAGACTGAGAGTTCATTTGGGATATAACACAAGGTAATAGTTGAGATAGACACATAGAGAAAATCAACATGCATATGTAGTCAAGTGAGATAGATTCATGGGAGAAATATTCCATGAATTATCGTATCATAATAATCAAGAGATAATCTCTACCACTCCAGACTGTTGATGTCACTACTGATGGCCTGGTTAAGCTTGCCTGCTATGGGGTCCATTACTGGTTGACCTGAATATTAATTGTACCAAAAAGCACAAATGTGGCACACATCAGATATACCTTCATGGGAGAAATCAGAATTAGCCTTATAGTGAGTTAGTGGCTCATAAACAGTTGCTGCAAAAGCACAAGCTTTTTCTGATTAGTTAGAAAGGACGTTTTATAACCATGGTATTTTTAGACAGCATTCTGGAAGTTGGTCTATGAAGCTGAACAAGATTAAAGTCTGTTTTTGTCATATGAGCTGTGAACATCGAAGTAAGCACTTTCATTTGAGTTAAAGACAAAAAGTTTCATATTATAAATTTAGCTAATAACATATCAAACTATGTATTGATCCACATACCCAGTGATCTTTTGGATTATATGCGTATATTAGGGTAATGATATTTTTGTCATCCTATGTTCCTGTGTCATAAATTGATGAACTTTTGTTCAAAAGTAATGAAAAAGGTATTAATTTGTTTTACTTCTTGAAAAAGATCAACCCCAAAGCAAAAAAATTGATTTTATCATATATGCAATAAGGTTAAAAAATCAAAATATTTCAGAAGCTTTATTTTACAAATTGCTGATGACATAAATACTATCCAATTACATATTGGATAGTATTTATGTAGTTTTAAAGCATTTAAAAGTTTATAGCTATAGTATAACATATAACCTTACAAATAAACAAAAACAAGTTCTAGAAGGCTCCAGGAAATTCAAAAAGGTTCCAAAAGTCTAGAAAGTTCCAGGAAATGGAAACAAAAAGGACCCTTATACTCAACATCAGAGTGAGATAATTTAAAATTTCTAGGGCACATAATAAGGAAAGAGAACTTGGAAAATTTGATACTCACAGGATGGCCTGAAAGCAAGAGATAGAGGAAAACAACACATAACCTATCTACCAAGCTTGAGGAAATGGATGGCAGAACAGGGATAACAAAAAGATAAAATTCATTAAGAGCTACAAAGGACAGGAAATTGTGGAGAGCCATGATTGCCAATGTCCTGAAGGGATATAGAAAAAAGAAGATCTTCATGTTTATCCAGATTTTTATTCTCCTTCAGTTTTACTCAGTCGTCTGCTGAAATAGCAAATTCCACTATGTTTACAATAAGATTTGGCTTTCTATTAGGTTGGTGCAAAAATAATTTCGTTTTCTCACTAATAGATTACATAGGATAATCTACTTGAAAGTCCTAAAGATTCTTGCTTTTCTTTCTGTTCTCAATTACGAGTTCTGTTTTGCACTTATAACATATGATGAAACTCAAGTCATTTGCACAGTTTTCAGGCAAGAGCCATTGCTAACCAGTCCGTTTCTACTTTTCTTCTAAGCTAATTGGTTACATTCATCTCAGAGATAACTGACAGTTTTGTCTCCAGTCTTCTATTTTGTTGTTTTTTTTTTAGTTTGCTTTCTTGGTTACAGTCAGCCTTGAAAACCAGCATTCAAAATCCTTAAACTATATTTGATAAAGTCTATTACTGTTATCAGTAAGGCACACTCACAATTATTAATAAGTTCTTTTTTAAAAGCTATCAAATTTTTTATGTATCCTTTAATTAAGAATATGTTTATATCAATAGAAAATTTAATTTAACCTAACCATGTTCAAATAAAACTACCTGAAGAACTATATTATATTATATAAACAGAATGCTTCACCTATTTTAATCCTGAAAGACAAAACCAGTTTAATGATATTCAAAACATTTATGAAATATTTAATGAACCTCCCAACACCCATGAATAACTTACAACTTGTAATGTAAACAACTTGACTTAAATATGCAAAAAAAAAAAGAAAAATAATCTAAGACTCACTCTTTATTTATATTGTTGCAGAGCCGATAAGGATGTCACCCACCCCCCTTGCAAGCTTTATGAAGAAAAGTGTGAACAGCTAAGACAATGAGGGGACAAAGGCAAAGGTTTAAGAAACAATAACGTTGATTTTATTTATCCAAAATGTACAAGAGTGTACTCTGGAGAAATATGTTTGTATCGGTGTCAGGTCCGGTATGACTGGTTTTGTTTAGGGGTAGTTGATTTTGGTCTTATCGGTGAAATGAATGTAGAGTTGGTCGGTGGCAGTAGCTGGTCGACTGCCAGATGGGAGAATTGTCAGGAACAGCAGCAGGTTGATCGATGTCGCATGAAGATTCGTTGTATCGGTTAGGATGAGTCCCTAAAATATTGAATAAAATCACAGCACGAAATGCAAGGTATATATTTTCAAAAGCTTTTCAAAAGCAGCACAAGTTATTCAGGTTCTCACAGGAATGTGGAAATAAAAAAGAAAGGATCATAGATTCATTATAAACATCATGATATTTTCCTTAACTGCATAGTATATGCTTTACCAGGCTACATACAGTTTTAATTCAGAGATATCCTTCTGCTAGATGAGTTGCCACCAAGACAGAAGAGCCTAGTCTGCCCTACACATCTCTAGCTGAGGGAAGGAGCTTTCCCAAGGGGATTTTCACAAAAGTGAATGTAATGAAACTCAACTGAAATGCAAACTCAGCTTTCTGATTTCTCATTTGGAGCCACAATCTATTACACCACTCGCACATTTAAAGAAATTAAAATTATTTTTATTTTTTTGACTTTTAGATGAAGCATTGTTATCCCTGACTGGCATGTTTGGTAACCAGTATAGGAGAAGGAAAATTCTGAATTCAAAACTATGTTTGCTCTTGGTAGAGCATATACTTGAACTGAAACTAATTCACACTCAACATAATTGTATTGAGTTGGTGCATAACTATCAGGCGTTTTGTAGGTGTAATATTTTATTTTCTGGTTATAAAAATGTGTCTTGCTAATCATACACTTGGGAATAATCATTTAAAAATGTTATTGTTGAATTGTTGTTTCTTTTTTCATAATAAATATTGTTTAAAATGCCTGATAATTATGCACCAACCCAATAGTATAAACAAATCAGTCTGGATAGAGATGAGCATGCTCAGAAAGGAGCAGCCATGTTGAAGATGAGAAATCACATTGAATTGCATTGTGCCTTCAAATCAAAACAGCCCTGATGATAATTATGATTGTTTTTCAAATTAGTATCTTAATTTTTGTTGCTTATGTCACAATGTTACAGTTGGTGAATTTGCCAGCTTTTTCTATGATAAAATTATTAATGTAAATATATAAATAAAACCATAAGTATATAAATAAAATAAATTAATATCTTTGAAAGATAATTAGAATTTTAAAAATGAAAAAGCAAAAGTGTGTAAGAATTTAAAAGAGTAGTAAAATAAAAGTAAGGGAAGTGAAATTAGTTTTAACACAACTGGGTTAAACAAATATTTATGTCATTAGAGGTAAACAAAAATACAAGATTTAGAAAAAGCCTCCATTTAAGTTAATGTGGTTTTCCAGTTCTAGGTCTTTTTAAAAGATTAAATATTTCTACTCCTTGAAAACAAAAAGAAATCCTGAATCAGGTAGCCAGAGGAAGTAGATACAGCTAAAAAGTAGATTTATACTAAATCAAATTTTATGATGCAAGTTTTACAGTAAGCTTATTAACTTGTAGGGACATTATTATTATTATAAATAAATAAACATAAAATATAAAATAATAATAATAATAATAATAATAATAATAATAATAATAATAATAATAATGAAAATTATAATAATAATAATAATAATAATAATGAAAATTATAAATAAAATAAAATAATATTAAAAACTTTGTTTAAAATAACTTAAATAAAAAAATAAATATTAATAAAAACTCTCCCAGCATGCAACAAAAACTGTTCCTGCCAGCAATAGGGACATCTCACCAAAAGATGTTAAATCCAATCTTTTAACTACAAACTTTGGTACAAGCAACACATGTCCAATTTCTCTCTGTGATATGGCTTGTAATACTATGGAGTAACTTCTCCCTTTTATCACATGTACCATAAAACAATTGTAACCTAAAAAATATACACACCAATATACACAAAAAATATAAATTGTATGAAATTAACATACAATTTACCATGCTTTCCTGTTATTCGTGTATTTTTTATTTCCTGTCAAGTATGCTTTTATCTCTGTGAATACAAGGTTAATTTCTGCTGCTATGATTTGAATGACCACTCACACCATTTTGGTCACCACTAACATGTACAAAACACATACTGCCACCCACAAACCAATTTTGATCAAATTTTCAAGATCAATATATTATGAAAATTTCACTTCATTATATGTATCCTTCTTAAGAATATAAATAATAATTTATCACGGGAATGTCAGCTTTTATTATGAAATAAACTAAATGCAAAATAAATTTTTATTCATAAATAAATTAAAAAATATAATGGCCATAGAAACATATATTTCATAGGTACAGTATACCAGAAGAAATGATTATTTTATTATTCTGCATCTTAATCTGGTTTCCATCACATTCTATAATCTTCATCAATCTTTCATCTTTTGACTTTGTTAATTTTTCTAGTTTTGACTTTAGCATTACAGATTTTATTGCTTCCCAGAGATTTTTGTTTGAATAATATTTTCCATCTTTCTATTCATCTCTTTTAATAATGGACCGCAAGCTTTCTATTAGATTAATATCTAGTGAAGCTGGGTAGACATTCCATTAATTTGATTTTGCTGAAAATTGTTTTTTGATAAGGTGGTTAATAACAAGCCTTGCACAATGCAAAGAAACATTAACTTACATGAAGCTTAAATTTTCTTGGTTGTGGCTTGTGCCACCACAAAAATGTCTTGTTCAAGAACTGACAATAATTCTCTGCATTCATCTGAAGACCATCATTAATTTATAAGCGACCTATAATTTTACTGCCTATAATACTAGCTCAAAATTATTGAACTATCTAAACTGTTGATGAGTAGATAACATCTGTGAAACCTTGAATTGGGAAAATAAGTTTTGAACATTTTATTTTTGTTTATTTACTATTTATGCTCTATTTCATAATAGTCACTTCTACTTACATTAAAAGCCTTATCCTCCAGTAATTATTATTATTATTATTGTTATATCCTAAAAATTTAACTAACATTAGTTGGTCAATAGCAGTTTTATTGGGAAAAAACTGACTAACCTAATAGCTTCATATGATGGATAAATATAATAGATATACAGATATATTGATATGTATATGTGCATTTGCATTTGCACAAATTTTCCTACTGAATTTTTATCACCCTCTTCATTTCTCAAATTTATATTCTTTCAGGTTACAGCAACAATGCAGGGATTATAAAATCAAATGCATTTTATTTGTAGCAGAAAAACACAATTTATACATAGAAATAACAAATTAAGTCCAAATTTATACAATTATTAGAAAACATATATCTACACCAATTTTTGTCTTCTCTACTCAAAACAAATTTTAAAACAAACACAAATATACCAAAGTGCTGGCCATTATCAATGCAGCTCTCACTTGCCACAGATATCTATAACAACAGCTGTGTGTTTCCCTTATAT
The DNA here is from genome assembly GCA_963932145.1 of Acanthosepion lycidas. Taxonomy (NCBI): domain Eukaryota; kingdom Metazoa; phylum Mollusca; class Cephalopoda; order Sepiida; family Sepiidae; genus Acanthosepion; species Acanthosepion lycidas. The sequence goes on from OZ010582.1 coordinate 45,953,115, forward strand.
AGGCTACTAGCAGTAGAGCCCAGCGTTGCCCAGGGATGTAACAGTAAGAGATAGATCAAGTATTGACCATCATAAAGACAGAAAAATAAAATTGACAAAGATTATTGTTTAAAGTTGACGGACACACATGTCTTAATTAGTTTTATGTTTTTGTTTTTGTTTTTTTACAAATTGGTCAAACCCAAACTCAAACAAAAACATTGTTTTCAATTGTTATGAGTCTACCGATTGAATAGAATTTTATTATAAACAATTGTCTTGTAAATGGAATTTTTAAAACATTCTGAATGTAAAAATAAAGAAAAAAGTGTGCAAGACAATAAGAAACACTACCTGCCAAAAAAAGCGAAGTTTTGTTGAAATCGGTTGAAAAATGTAGGAAATCCGATCCCATATATAAACGAACACACACACACACAAACAACCAACCTGGGTTTTATAATAAGTATAACTCGATATTAATAAGTATAACACGATATGAGTTTGTCATTAATTCCTCTTAATCGTGTTTTCAAATTGATTTCGTGCAAAAACAATTGCGTTTTTCCAATTTTTGGTGCTGTCAGAACCACCGCAAGGTAATTTTATGTAGTCCTGTGAAGTTTTGTTGAAATCGGTTGAAAAATTTAGGAAATCCAATCCAATATATAAACGTACAGACACACACACAATCTGCGTTTTATAATAAGTAAGATAAGAGAAGCTGGACAAGGCAGAGAGAGCAGAGAGAGAGAGAGACTTCACACATACACATGCTAACCATAGAGGCTACCCAAGAGCACAGTTGACTGTCTGTCTGACCATTAGGCTGTAAAAACGACTTCCTGTGAACACAGAAAGAGAACAGACTCTACTATTAATGCAACAAGCCCAAACTGATAGCCAACAAGCAGTCAACTGTGTTGAGCATGCTCCTTTTTCATGCTCTCATTTCACACCTTGTGCACCTTACATTGGAACGCTACACTCTGCAACTTACCAGAGACATTTTCATATCTTGTAAATGAAAATAAATCTTTGGTCATTTCTTCAAACCAGTGTCTAATTTGTTTCTTTATTCTAACTCAACTAGTGACCGTATAAATGAACATGACTGTTAAAAATGGAAGATGTCTCATTGTCAGTTTCAGACATGTCTACAGAACAACATGAAAAAAGACTTAACATTATATATTTACCTTTATTTTAACAGAAGAAACCCTCAGACCTGATTCAACCAAGTACAAGCTTCATTGCAGATCCAAAAGATAACTTCACAGTAAATGAGGTTTGTTTATGTAGTAGAAGCCCTACCAGAGTATATAGCAACAGAGGTTAATGACATCATCAAGCACATCCTGACCACAAATGTGTATGACATTGTAAAAACCACCATTCTAAAAAAGAATTGGAAAATCAGATGAAGCTCAAATATAGGATCTTTTAAAGGACATAGAGATCAATGACAGATCACCATCACAGCTGCTAAAACATATTAAGAACCTTTAGGTAGCAACTCTATGGATGAAAACCATCTATAATGATTGTGGCTAGATAAACTAACCATAGACACAGTCAAAATTCACGCACCACTGACTAAAAATCAGAGCTCAACATATTAGCTGAAATGGCAGATAATATGCATAATATCCACATCACACCTACCATAAACACTTCAACAATGCCTGAAAAATCAAAGGTGGGCAGGTTGGAAGAAATGATTTTAAAAAAAAGACACTTAACCAAATCATTCAAGAGAAGTATGCATCATGACACTAACACAAGCAAGACAACTGCAGAGAGAGATGGTCCAATAGCAGACATCAGAGTTTAACCTCTGATTAAAAACATTTTTAGTATCACTGTTGCAGGCTCTCAGGCAGAGAGGTATGATTTTCTACATGACTGCAAATGTCCTGCTGGCCATAGTGAACTTTTTGCACCCTTTGAATGAAATCATTTAAAGAGTACAAAACATTTGGATTATATTATATTGTATTACATACAATGAGCCACACAAATGTTTGGGCTATTTAGCCATGAAGGATTTAACTTAATTGCATAATTTCAACCATCTCCTTCAAAATGGTATTTCAAAGGAAATTATAATCATATATAAATATATATATTTGTCTTTTCTCTTCAGTATACATATTAGATTGGTGCAAAAATAATGTCGTTTTCTCATATAGTAACATATGTGAGAAAACGACATTATTTTTGCACCAACCTAATACGTATACATATACATATTAGGTTGGTGCAAAAATAATGACGCAATAATGTCGTTTTCTGACTATTTTCTAACGTCAAAAAACGACATTATTACGTCATTATTTTTGCACCAACCTAATATATATATATATATATATATATATATTCAGTGTGTGATGGATAAATTGTCACCATTTTATAGTTTTAATTTTCTGCATGAGCATTGTTTGTTTTTGATTTTGTCAACTGCACAGTATAGTAGGGTCAGTTGGGTACCATCTGTGCACTCAAGAGTCTTAATAAATTAGTGTTTGAACCAGCACACCCCCCCCCTTGTAAAGAGTCCACTGTATAGTCTGGTGTGCATTAGGCTACTCAGCTACAGAGTGCTTTACAGCCTAGCAAGGTTCAATTACCTTTTTTTTTAAGTAATTTCCATCTTCCCATTCAGATCTTCTCAAAAGCCCATATCTGCTAACTTTATTTTCACATTTACAAGCAAAAGTTAACATATGAATCATATGTACAATGTTATGAAATAGCAGGACAAAAATATTCTCTTCACTTCTTGTAATTTCCTCAATTCTCTTCACTAAAGTTTTCTCATTCTCTTTCACTTTTTGTAACTCCCTATATCCTAATGTCATTATTGCCTTGCTTAGGGTGAAATTATTTAAAAAAAGATGTATATGTAAAAGTTTTCTGTTAAAGTTGAAGCAATAAAAATGTTTTTAAAAATCAAGGTGTGAAAGGCTGAGGAAGGAAATAGAATCTCAAAGTGCCCATATTAATACATAAAATAATGAAAGGATTTATTGAAATATATTGGATATTATGTTAATCAAATAATATATTTCTATGACCATTATCATTTTTGGATTTATTTATAGATAAAATCTTACGTTACATTTAAATTGTTTGTTAATAAAACCTGACACCCACCAAATGGTTTATTTTCAGTATTTTTAATTAGGGTAAATATTATAAGGTGAAATTTACATGAAGTATTTCTTATATAAATAGGTAATAAATTCTGTAAATTTAACCAACTTTAATTGGTTAATACCACTTTTATTGTGAAAACATTTACTTGCATAATAAAATCAGAGATAGTCTATATCTTAATAACATAAATAAAATGAAACCATGTTATTTACTGTTTTGGTACTGAATTTAGAAATGTGTCCTTCCCAGTTCTGAATATGGAAACAAAAGAACACTTGAGACTAGACTAACTTATACAATTAAGATTTTATCTGCTTCATTAATTAAGATAATGAGTTTTCTCTATCTCTGACAATTCTAGGTCATTCTACCCTTCACCTCTCTTAATCTGGTCAGCCGATGGCCGCAAGTATGATCATGTTTTATATATGTGCAATGGATATATTATATTTAAAAGAATACACTTAATGCATGAATACCAAGTTTTGCAAATAAATATAGATTTCTATTTCTGTATCCTTGAAACATCGTAGTTTCATATATACAACTATATATATTGTTGTAGTTATATAATAGTTATATATAAATATGCGTAAATATGTTATGGCTTGTCTTTATCAATGAAGATTTAAGGTGGTTTTCCGCATGCTTTGCAGGATCTTATTGTTGAGGGGTTCTCCCCTTTTTATACAAATGGACTCACCCAGTATATACATATACTACGGCTATGTGAAGACCCGGGAGAACAAGACCGAGGAGTCGAGTCCAGAGTGACAGAGTAAAAGGTTGTAGGTAACCGGAAGAGTGAGGGTGAGGTAACAGTGCTGTAGGAGTCACAGTGAGCGAGCAAATAGACTCAGTAAGAAGCCATGCGGTGATACTTCAATATCAAAGACTGTATATATATTTTGCTACTAACACGTATTCCTGGAACTACTAACCTGCTTTAGCCGTTTGTATTATTACGTTAATACATTATTTTCCTATATTTCATTCTTGGCATTTGTTATTTATTGGTACCGAATTTCAACCCGGAATCCACAACACTTATACTGACTGCAGAAGTTTCGGTAATCCGACAGAGCTACCTCGTATATTTTGCTCTTTTTCTGTAACTTGATTTGGTAAGGGAGGTTTCTGCATATGACCCTAACAACTACCTCTGTGTCACTGATAGTATTTGAATCCACAAGATATGAAGTTCCTTTTCAAAAAGTCCTTCCTATCTCTTCAGTGGTGCCCCACTTCTCAACTGATCAGAAACTATTTCTTCAAATAAGAGGGTCTATGGAAGGTGATCACCTACTGCAACTGAGTCTTTTAAATACTGGTAGATTGGCTGTGGCTAAAATCTGAGTGTTAGTGATAAAACCCCTCCAATATACTCTTAGAATCATAATAGACAATGCTAATGGAATCAAGTGAGTAAGCATACATGGCACTGGTATATGACCTAATATTTGGCACCATATGAATAGCATGACTGCTTTGTAGACTCCAGATTTTGTTTCTTTCACAAGGTTTTTGCTGCCCCAAATATATAGTTTCCCAAAAGCTTAATTATCCTTGACCGGACCTTTTCCCTATTTCTCTGTCCAGATCAAATGATGTCATGCTGCCAAGGTAGGTAATGTCTTGGACAATTTCCAGACTTGTCCAGTCAATGAAGACGAAAGATGGGTGGTATGGTTGAGTTGGTTAAAAAAAAATAAGGAAAAATAACTGTCTTTTTAAAGCTGACTTCTAGGCTGAAAATTTCTGTAGCCTTTTTGAGACAGGATGTTACTTACTGGAAGGTCACTTCTGAGTAAACATTTGCAAACAGAAATTCTTTGACTGCACAAAAGTTTTAATGTAGGCCAGAAGACAAATTAGGTTGTACAAGTAGTTATATAGATAATAGTATATATTCTTGAAATATGAAAGTTATATATAGTTTTACATATAAGTGCTCAATTATAAAAAATTGCAATGACTATTTTATGTCCATTTAACTTTTAATGAGTTATTAATATTTCAGTATTGAAATCTAATAAAAATCTAATAACAAATGGTCTTGTGATCCTGCTATTTACCTCAAGTTCTTTGTTAAATTCCAAAGAAGCAATATTACTGGTTCTGAGTTCAGCTTCAGTCACTTTCCCACTGCCATAAGGTTGCCTTCTTGGGCTTTTTCTATAAATATTTTTATTTTAACTGTTCAGATGAGCTCTTTGCTATGGTACCTAGATTTTTTAAATTTAAGCACTGTACTAGACTGACATTGAGATCTCATCAATTTACAGTTGAGCTGGCTAAATGAAATCAAATTCTATGCTAACAGTTTCTTTTCTCGCACTTCTCACTTGTGGAACTCTCTTCCAGCTCCATGTTTTACAACCAACTTTAATCTCCAAAAATTTAAATGCAATGTCAATCACTATCTACTATCCTCCTATTTACTCTTTTCTCTTCCTACATATTAGTAATGTTTCTGTTTTTAATTCTTCCACACCCTGTAACCCTTTGTGTCTTAGTGGATTTACTGCTTTGCTTGGGGTGAGATCGATTAAAAAAAAGACAAAAATCTTCAAGCAATTCTTAACACAGAATTAAATGTTTTTCTCTCATGGTTAAGAATGTGATAAAATAATTTTCAATTTTATATTTTATTATTTTCATTTTCTTTTATGTGCTGTATCCCTTCAGGATGTAAACATTCATGGCTCTCTATGACTTCCCAACTTTTGATGTACTAAGTACCTTTTCACCCTATACGAACCCTTTTTGTCCTTGTTTGCACAAATTCATTCAGTAGGTTTCTTGCTACTTGTTTTCAGTATGTCCTGTGGGTGTTGGATTCTCTTTTGTGGGATTGAAATGAAAAAGTAGGAAGGAAACAAGATAGTAAAATGGCTGGTATGGATTCAGTTTAATAATGAGAACCGAGAAAAATGGGTTCAATGGTGCACAGTTAATACTTGGTCTGAAAAAAATCCAAGATGTTTGTGAACATAGAAATACTTAGTGGAAGACATTAGAAAACAACTGTTGTGGATTCCGGGTTGAAATCTGGTACCAATAAATAACAAACACCAGGAATGAATATATGGAAATAATGTATTAACATAATAATACAAACTGGTAAAGCAGGTTAGTAGTTCCATGAATACGCGTTAGTAGCAAAATATATATATACAGTCTTTGATATTGAATTATCGCTGTATGACTTCTTACTGAGTCTACGTGCTTGCTCATTGTGACTCCTATAACGCTGTTACCTCACCCTCACTCTTTCGGTTACCTACAACCTTTTACTCTGTCACTCTGAACTTGACTTGAATCCTCGGTCTTGCTCTCTCGGGTCTTCACGTAGCTGTAGTATATGTATATACTGGGTGAGTCCATTTGTGTAAAAAGGGGTGGACCCCTCAACAACAACCAAACTACTTAAGCATCAACAAATGATTTAGCAATGAAGTTTTGTGGTAAAACATATTCAAGTGATGTGAGAGTGATCACTTCTCAGTTATATGCAAACTATGGGTAAAACCAGAAAATTAAAGAAGCCCAAAACAATGCCTGAATTGCAATATTAAATTTGAAACAGCAGATTGCAAGCAAACATATGCAGTTATAATTAAGAATAAATAAAGAAAGACTAGTGGCAACAGAATTTTTAAGAAAGAAAGACAAGAAAAAAGAACTCCTCCTTCTCCTCCTCCTCCTTCTCCTCTGTCCCTTCAGGATTTTGGCAATCATGGCACTCAAAAATTTCCTGTCCTTTGTAGCTTATAATAAATTTTGTCTCCTTGTTATCTCTCCTAAACCATGTTCAGCCATCCATGTACTTAAGCTTGTTAGGTAGGTTACGCATTTTTTCCCCTTTATTTCTCTTGCCTTCAATCTGTCCTGTGAGTATCAAATTTTCCAAGCCCTATTTCCTCATTATGTTCCCTAGAAATTTCAACTGCTCCATTTTGATGTTAAGTATAAGTGTACTATTTGTTTCCATTTTCTCTAAAATTTTGTTATTGCTCATGTTTAGTCCATGGTATTTTCAGCATCCTTCTATAGAACCACATTTCTGTTGCTTCAAGTTTCTTCTTCATCTGTGAGCAAGATTGTCCAGCATTCACTGCCATATAGGAACACTGATATTACATTTCAGTACACTTTTCTTTGTTTCTAATGAAATTTTTAACAGGTAAAATTCTCAACTTAATGAAAGAGTGATGTCTGTTAATGCCAAAAAATAGCACAGAATAGATTAGGTTTAACAAAAACACATAAGGAATTAATGTGAGCAAGTAAAAGAGGAATGGTTCTAGGAGACTAATTATTGAGCTAATTACATTGGCAATTTGTGCTGACTATTCAAGGACACTACACTCATAGTTAAAACGTTTTTAAATACAATTTAAAATAATACAAAACAAAAAAGATTAAAGATTGCACAGTAACATTTTAACTAATAAATGTAAGAAAACAGAATGAATAAAGAAATGGCCCAAAGTGTGAGTTATGTATCAGGAGTGTAAAAAATAAGCAGGTACAGAAATTCAATTATTTAGGTACAGTGTAACCCGGATATAAGAGACCCGGATATAAGAGAAACCCGAATATAAGATAGATTTTCTCTGGTCCCAAATTAGAGCCTGTGTTAATGTATATATAATAGACCAAACCCTGATATAAGAGAAACACGGATATAAGAGACTTCTTCTCCAGTCCCGACAACTCTCTTATATCTGGGTAACACTGTATTTTTCTTCTGACAATAATGTTCACCCTGTACAAAGTTCAAGAGCTACTCAAGGTTGGGGGTTATAGAGTAAGAGGCACACTTTATGAGGATACATGGGAATGATAATGGTTAACCCTTGACTTGAACAGGTTAAGATTGCAGTGATCAGGGAAGCATCTACTTGGGAGTTGGTTCCACAAAGTAATTGTTCGTGGGAAGATGCTGTTTGAGTGGAACTTACATCTCACCAATGGAATACAAAAAGAATAAAGGTGGTTCACTACAATGTGTATGGCATGGCAGGTTTTAGCTGTGAATGTTAGAACAGGTAAAACTAAGGAATGTAGATCGTCGGAATACTTTCCATGGAAATAATGATAGATCAGCGAGAAACTTGCAAAGTTTCATCTTTGGGAAAGAGGTTGTAAGGAGGAAACAAGTTATCACCCACAAGGACACCTAGATGCTTTTTTAACTCTATTGACACTGGAAAGTGAAGACTGGACAGCTCCTACCCATATATAATAGCAGTACTCTTTGTGCAGTAACAGATGTCAGAAAACTGAAGGGGCATAGGAACAATGATAGATATGTTCCAGAAACTAAGTATAAAGATATAGGAAAATTTCTGTTGGTTTAGTTTGGTTTGTTTGTTTAATGGCATATCAACTTATGGGTCATTTAATGCAAAAATTTTATTTTCTTGTGAAATTTGGTAATTATCTTTCTCCATAAATTTATTGCTGGTAATTTTAGTTTATATTTTACTATGAAAATATATTACTGGTAATCTCTAATGTATTTTTATATTTTCCTGTTTTGACCGCAGTTTGGGGGTTCACTATTTGCCCTTAGCTGGGACCCTAAAAAGTGCTACCATCCTGGGTCAGGGTGTACCCGAGAAACACAGCAATTAAGAGGCTGTCCCATGCTCTTCAAAACCTCTCGCTCAGAGGCCTTGTTACCGGATGTAGTTTATCATACTCAGGATAAAGAAGTTGTTTAATTCCAATAGAAGTAAATCTAACAGACATAGAAAATGTATAGATTTAAGAATTCAGTCAGTCATGTGTCATGTGTGATATACACTTAGGTGATCATGTATCTTTCGATACATGACTGACAAGGTAGATTTTTCCCACAGTAGGTTAGTGTTTCTTTCTGCAGTAGACCAGTTGCCATCCAAAGCTATAGAACCCAGTCTGTCCTATTATTTACCCATAGCTGAGGGGGGGGGGAGAAAAAGAGGATTCATACCTTTCCCAAAGGTATTAGCACATAAATGAATGTAATGGATTTAACTGGAATTCGAACTCGACTCTCTGATTCCTCAATCCAAGCTGCTATACTTAAATCTAAAGATTTACAGTCTATTGTTGTTGTCTTTACTGGTGCTATACAAACGAGGTCTTGTGTCTTATGATTCATACAAAAAATATCTCCACCCCGTTAAATCCAGAATACATATCAACCAGAATATTAATCAAATTATAAATATTCATTATTTTAAAATAAGAACATATTTTCCTTTCTTAAATAGACATGAAAAATATACATCTACTAAAACTTTATTGGTTCAACCCATTTCCCAAAATCTGATCAAATAACTAAACAGCAGAATTTATTTTCTTTGAATCTCATCTTGCTCAAACTGAAAACTTTTCAGCATTCCCCTCATCTTGTTCATCTTTTATCCTTTCCTCAATCCTCCCTAATCTCAGTCTTCTCTTACACCTTCACTCCTTATAACCTCCTGCACACTAGTGGTATTCCCACCTTTCCTTGTGGTGAAATAATTTTTTAAAAAATAAAATATGAAATTATCCTAAACAAGCATAGCAAGACCAGAGTTCAAATATTTTGCATTATAATTATTCCTGAAATAATTGAATCAGCCAACCTTGAAAATAATATAATTTTTTAAATAATGGCAGTTAAAAAAGACAAGTCTTGTGACTGCATATACCATGTGACTAGCAAAACTGATTATAGGCCTTGCAAAACAAATCAATAACACTAATTGTGATATCTCTACTGGGTACTATAAAACATTTTTTAGTGTAGCTCGTAATTCCATCATGTGTTCTCTTAATGTACCAAATACCTCAGAAGGTCAGAAAATCTTTTTACAAAATATATAAATTAAAAATCCAAGGGATTTGATGTTATTACATCATAAAACATACTTTAATTAAGTACATGTGACTATTTGAAAAATGAAAAATATGTAACACAGTTGATAATTATATCTAAAGTAATATTTTTGATCTGAGAAAAAAATGTTGCTAATATTCAGTGTTTTTTGGATGATTCTCATCTTTGCTAAGTCCTATTTCCTTTTCTCGCATGAAAATTAAATTGAGCTGACATTGAACAAGGCTATGGTAAAAATGTTTACAGTCAAATCATACCAAAATTTATGCAACATCAAGCCTGAACACTACTTGGAATTCAGAATTTTCTTCTCTTAGACTAGTTGCCATAGCTAGAGAACTCAGTCTACTCTGCTATTTAACCCTAATTTAGGAGAGAAAAGAAATATTTCCAAGGTCATTTGAGGGAAAGTGAATACAACAGACTAGCCTGGATTTAAACTCAGCTTACCAATTCCACTTTCCATTCTGTTACACCAGCTGAAAATACTTTTTTGCAGTTTTTTTAATATTCCTAATGAATATAATGAGTCAATTGAAGTAAAGTGCCATGCAGATTTAAATTTTTCCCACTTTTGATGACTGCAGCTATCGATTATTTTTGCATGCTAGTTAACATTCATGTCAGTCAGCTGTTGGCTCTCATGCTAGCCAATAGAATATTCCTGCCTATTTGTGGCAGCCAGCTATAGGCTCTCACTCTGGCCAGTAAAAAATGGCCACAAACTACATGAAAACTGCCATAGAAGCCTGAAAAAATTAATTATTTCAACTATCGATGGGAGTTGGAAAATGCAAAGTCAGTCTAGGCCTTACCGCTAACTTGAAGCATGTGCATGTAAATTTTGGTGCAAATCCATCAAAAATTATATTTTTCAGTGTTTGATGCAAAATAAATGTCTATTTTTAAGAGTATATAAACTTATTTTTATGATGACATTTAAGTATAATTTCATTTCTCTGGTTCAATAACTGGCTTGTATTTTTGTACTTAATTATTTTAATTTTTTCTTCTAGGCATAGTTTGCATCTGTTTATATATATATATATATATATATATATATATATATATATGAATTAAGATCAAATATAGATAGGAATGCAAGAGAATTATAGGATAAGGGACAAATAGGAAATCTTTATAAATCTGACATGCTTTGCTTTTATTAACACTTGAGATGTGGAGGTTTATTTTCCACAAGTGTCGGCCAGGTGAAGATGAGAGGGGGAGCCAAGTTGCTTGGTGGAAGAAATCGCCTGTGTTTATGTCGGCTCCAGTTAGCATCATAGTCAGTTGGCAATATCTTTTGGTTGATGACTAAAAATTAACGTCCGCATTTTGACTGTACACATGGATTTCATTTGGACACCATGCGTATTTAAAGTAGTTTCCGGTTATTATTTTTAGTTAGGAGGACTTGTGTATGTTTAGGTTTCATCATTTGTTTTACTTTTTGTGTATCGTTTTCTGAAAAAAAAGTGCTGAGTCACCGGAAGTTAACAGCATTCGTTCTGTTTTCGGACGTTTGAGTAGCCGGCAGTAACTTCCGGACGGATGCAATACCCTTACCCGTGCTTTCAAATTGATTTTTTTTGCAATTTTTGGTGCTGTCAGAACCACAGCCAGGTAATTTTACATAGTCCTGTGAAGTTTCATTGAAATCAGTTGAAAAATATAGGAAATACGATCCCATAAATAAACGAACAGACACACACACACAATCTGCGTTTTATAATAAGTAATATATATATATATATATATATATATATATATATATATATATATATAATATTAATAATATTGTACACTTATGATCTTTAGGAGTAGAATGCAATAAACTTTGGAGTAAATGTTTGTAAAAAAAATTGAAATACTTTTGATACATCCTAATAGCATAACAAATAATTATCTTTCTAATGAATTATTGCAATAAGTACAATTTTCATTTGAAAATAATGTTTGAATACTTCCCTGGATAAATTTATGAAATGCTAATTCTTAGCAACAGCTTTTTCCTGCTATTAATTGGATAGGAAAAGTATTTAAAGAAAAATGGTTTGCTCAAATACTCACTCACTAACTCATTCACTCACTCACTTACTCCCCTGTCAACTACAGTATTATGCTAATGGTAAGACATTTTTGCTGAGATATTTGCCAATGAGACAGAGTTAAAGAGAAATATTGAATTCAGGACTTTGACGACCATGGCTCTTCTTTGTAGTTCTTAATAAAGCTTGTCTTTTTGTTATCTCTCCTAAACCTTGTTCTACCATCCATTTACTCAAGCATGTTTGGTATGTCATGCATTGTTTTCCTCTATCCCTCTTGCCTTCAATCTGTCCTGTGAGTATCAAATTTTCCAAGTCCTCTTTCTAATGTTAAGTGTAAATGTCCTTTTTGTTTCCATTTTCTCTAAAACTTTCTTGTTGCTCACATGTTTAATCCATGGTATTCTCAGCATCTTTCTGTAGAACTACATTTTTGTTACTTCATCTTTATTCTTCATCTATGAGATTGTCCAGAACTCACTGCCATATAGGAGGACTGATATTACATAACAGTTCAGTACTTTTTTCTTTGTTTCTAAAACCAGGGAGCTGAATTTGAATTCCAGCTGAGTTCATTATGTTCACAAATACCCTTGAGAAAAGTATGAGTCCATTTTTTCATCTCCCAACTATGCGTTAAATAGCATAGTTGATTAAGTTGTCTTACCTTAAAGTACATACCAGTCTAGAAGAAGTACAACTGAATTTAAAAACCAGCCTGAAAATATATAAATTCTGTTAGGTCACCACTGATGTTATGGCTGCAGTACAGGTGGTGTCACTAAAACTTTAATGGATTATGAAACATGTGATGTAACATATAATTTGATTTGTTTTTTTATGGCTTACCAACCGTTTTTGTGTTATTTAAACATAGTTTTGATTGTAAGAAAAAATTTTCTTTTTGTGAGTAAGTATTGCATTAACATTTTTATAAATAACTATGATTTTAGCAGATAAAAGTCTTACTATTTAACACATAGCTGGTGAGAGGTGATATGACATAACATACACACATACATTTATACATATACACACATACATATGCACCCACATGTAAGTATTTGGAGTTATATTTTGTTTTACAGTTTAACTTTTCACAAGGATTTGAAAATTGTGTTTGTTTAGATAAATTCAAACTTAGTTCCTGAATTCCCTGATAATAACTCAACTGCAATATGATCTTTTCAGATAAATAATAAACCATTCAATACTAAAGAATTAACAATAAATATTAGGAAAAAAAAATTGCATACATATTTAAAGAATTCAATTGGTTTTTATTCTGAAATCAGAAATTTCCCTTTATTTTACAAGTATTTATCAATGATTCTTACTAACACACAGCTGAAGATTTCAGAACCAGTGCTCTAAGTAAACAAGCTATAATTTATCAGGTTCCTTATCAGGCCAATGAAATTACATATGTGATTTTCTTTTTCATGTAGTTAAATTCAAAGTGTTCTTTAATCATAATTTGAATTGAAATATTTAATTCAGCTGGCAATAACCAGTTCAAAAACTCCAATTATCAAAGATGATAAAATATACCAGTTGTCAAAGTCACTTAATTAAAGTGAAATTTTTTTTCTGGACACCAATTTAATATAAACACTTTAATAACTAACCTCTTTAACAATCATCAATGCCATCATTGTTCTGAATTACTTGAATATTTTAATTAATAAAACCCCCAAATCAGTTTTAATTAATATATGATAAGTTGCATGTAGATTTAATCAACATTAATTTCATCAAGAGAATAATTGATTTCTCAAGGAAAGAAAATCTGTCAGCAAGTTAATCAATAACATTTTATGTTATTGATATTTACATGGTTAGAGCATTAGTGTTCTGTTCATGGGACTCTGGTTCAAATCTCACTATGGTCAATTAGTCAAAGAAGTGAATTTTTGTGAAGTTAGAAAATGTCTAAAACCCATGCCATGGATTGACCCAAGCCTTGTGAGTAAAAGGGGGTAGACAAAACTGATTGGAAGGCATCAATTGTTGTGATAGCATGTCCTCAACTAAGGAACAGATAGAATCTCTTTAGAATTGTTTGGTAATCTATCTAGAGATGGTCACTTGATAATTCTTATCCCCAAGCAGTGTAGCCACTTTTGGGATTGTTTGACCTGAAAAATGTACAAGGATTGAAATTCTTAAAAAAGCAAAACAAAAAGAAACATAAGTTATATGAGTTTGCAATCTGCTGCAAGAAGAAATAGTATTTTTTTTTTTTTTAGCTTGCTCCTTACTTGCAAGGATCAGAAGAGGAGGCTCTATCCATCATTTGTAGACTCCTCCTCCTACCTGTGCTATTTGTTTAAAGTGGAAATCAGCTCTCTCTCATTAGAATTTACTTTAGGCCTTAGGCTCCAGGTTAGAAGTTCAAGAAACAAAGTTACCAAAGGATTTTTGTCAGAGTAGCTTTCTCTTAGGAAGACTGTCTTATGGCTATTTACCTGTAAGCAGTCAGAAGTTATAAATTGATGGACAAAATAAATAAGGCTTTATGTCACCACATTATCAGCATTGGCTTAGAAAGAATGAAAACTTTGATTACAAGCTTTCTACTTATTTTCTGCACACAGCATGATTTATAAGTATGGATGCCTTTACTAGGGTAGTAAAGAAAGAGTATAGATTTATATCATCTTGGTAGTATGTAAGTATGGTTGTTTATGGAAAAAATACTCAGGTGTGTGTGTGTGTGTATGTGGGGTGTGGGGGCATGAGTTCATTGTTCATTGTAGGGGAAAAGTAATAAACCTACCATGAATGAAATTACTGCTGATTGAAGTTCATGCAACAATTTTCATTTAGAAAGGCAAATTGTGTTTTGAATTGAATTTTAGGAAAAAATAGACTGAATGAGAAGACTTTTGTTGGATAAAATTTTTTTTTAACATGTCTTTTTTGTGATGTCAACGAACACTCGTTGCCACTTTTGTGATGCCAACAAATACTCATTGTCACTTTCGTAATGCTCATTGTAGTAGAGACTTTGTAATCATAGATACAACTATAGTAACGCCGTTGAACAATACTGGTGTCAGATGCCTTCAAATATCACTCACACTAATAGTACTTACTTGACAATACTCACTTGAATAGTAATCTGTGTAGTGATCCAAATAGAGAATAGAGTAGAGAAGAGAATAGCAGTCTATATAGTTAGTAACAGAGGATAGACTAGAAATAACAATCCAAATAGTAACAGAGGATAGACTAGAAATAACGATCCCAATAGTAACAGAGGATAGACTAGAAATGTTAGTCATCAGCTACTTCTTACATATATGCCTTTCCTCTATGGTCACATGGTCTACTTAATTCAATAATGGGATCGCCTGTGTTTTCTCACTGGTGATCTATGTTCAAACTCAAGTGTCGACAGTGATACTTTATTCCTATATCACAGTCTTCTTACTGATTAAGTAGATGATGAATCAAAATTAAGTAGTTAAATTTAACTTGCTGTGATCAGCTTCAACATGGTCCAGTTATGTTTTTGCAGGGATACCAACTATTTTAAAAAAGAAAATAGACTTATGTATCAATAGTGTGTGTATATTCTCTCCTGGTAAATACAAAACTGTATTTTAAATAAGCCATATTGATTTGCATCAGTAGTAAATATTAAACATTTAGCTTTTCATGATTTATTAAGTTTCTCACTGCCCATAAAATTTTCCTTTTGTGTCTGAACAACAAAGCAACTAAAATCAATTAAATACTTACTCAGAATTGAAAAATTGCTTTCAAAGTCAAAATTATTAAAACGTCAGAACATTTTGATAGGAAATTTAGATTTCATGACTTAGAATCATAAAAAAACAATCATAGATGTACTTGGTAAGTTAGTATTTTTTTTACTATTGCTAGATATTGCGGTTTATGCTCAGATAAAAGCCAAGATTTTAGAAGCTGATTTTCAAAAGTACCAGGAACAAGATAGTATTCTCATGCTCTTTTAATTCCATTTGACATTGTACTGTATTAAGTTTTAAAAAAAAAATGGCCGATTTAATGGATGAGACAGTTGTACATGTCTTACTGGTACTGGTGATTGGAGTCTGAATCTGAGAAAAAGTTAAGATATCAAATGGTGATTTTCAAAACAGGTAAACCTCTACATTGGGTTGGAGGAGAGGCCTGATACAACAAATATCCCTACTCACATCTGACTTCATGTTATACCAAATTGAGTTTTGTAAATATCAGTAAATCAAAAATTAAACTTCACATTAATGGTTCAGATATTGAAATTTCACTTTTGAAATTTCAGTGCTGATCAGATATGTAAATCTTATGGATTTAAAAAAAAAGTGATTTTTTAATGTCATATCTCTTCAGAATATAGGCAGTCATGGTTCTTCATTTCCTTTTTCTTAATATCTATGAATTGTCATGACATGAGATAGTAGAATGGTTTCCCATTGCTTTCTCCAGTTTCAAATTCAGAATGGCCACCACCCAATGCTAGAGAGCTCAATACAAATGCCTTTTAAGTATTTAACCAATAGTTAAAAGGGATTTGGATAAAGGCGAACATAACTGACTAGGCTAGAATTTGAACTCAGCTATCCAATTCCATTTTACATGTCAGTAACAGTTTTGCTACCCCCACACATTCATTATTATAAGTATTCTTGTATTGAAATTATTAGGTAGAATAAAAGGAAAGGACAACATCTGGTTAGTGTATTAATAAAGGATTGACAGAGTGACATGGAAATCCGAAGGCACATTGAAAGATGCCTTCCAAAAGCCGAGCAAAGTATTAAGAAACAGAAAAATATTATTAGAAACAAAGAACAAAGTATTGAACTGTTATGTAGTATCTGTCCATATGGCAGTGAATGCTGAACAATCTCACAAATGAAGAAGAGAACTGAAGCAACAGAAATGTAGTTCTACAGAAGGATGCTGAGAATACCATGAACTAAACATGTGAGCAGCAATGAAGTTTTAGAGACAACGACAACAAAAAGGGACACTTATACTTAACATCTGGAAGAGATAGTTGAGATTTCTGAGACACGTAATGAGGAAGGGGGTTTGAAAAATTTGATACTCACAGGAAAACAATGCATAACCTACCTGATGAGATTGAGTGAATGGATGGCGGAGGAGGGTATGGAAGAGATGGACAAAAGACAAAAGTTACTAAAAACTACAAGGGGCAGAAAATTGTGGAGAGCTATGATCACCATTGTCCCAAAGTGACATGGCACATAGAAGAAGAAGAATATTTGAATAACTGTAATTGCAATATCTTTTTGTTATAAAAATTATTTGAAAATTCCATAAATAAAAGTTAAGTTTGTATAAAGGTTGCTGATATTATTCATAATTTTCAAAGATTTTTAAGTAACTTCCATTTCAGGAAATAGCTTACAAATGTAATGTAATTTTTTTTTTTTTTTTTTTTTTTTTTTTTTAATCGATTCACCCCAAGCAAGGCAGGAAGCCACTAGTATGCTAGGGGTTACAGAAGATTTGTAGCGAGAGCAGATATGAGCGATAGAGGAAAGGATGAGGAGAAGGATAGTGGATAGATCAAGGCAACTGGAGATGTCGATTGACATTACATTTGAATAGTTGGAGATTATAGCTGTCAGGGAAACAGGAACAGGGAACGGAGTTCCACAGGTGAGAGGTGCGAGATATGAAGCTATTGGAGTAGAAGAGATGGCTACATTTAACAGTTTCAACAGTGAAAGGGTGAGAGTGGGATGCCAGCCTTGTAGGACACTTGAATTCATGAAGTCTGGGAACCAGCGTAAGCAGCTCATCGGAGTAGTTACCATGAAAGTATTTGTAAAAAAGACAGAGAGAGGTGATGGCAAGTCTGTGAGAGAGCGACTGCAGATGAGATGCCAGATCAGGGCCAATTACATTGCATATCCATCTCTGGATCTTATCAAGAACACTGAGGCAAACAGAAGGGACTCCAGACCATATATGGCAGCAATATAGAAATATTAAGTGCATAAATACTACTTAGTACCAATCCAAAAGATAGTTAAACTGTTGAAAAGTTGAACCATTTTCTCTGTGTATAAGCAATGCAATAAGTAAAACTGATTATTCAAAGAGCATTTGTAGCTATATATTGTTTCATTTACTCATCAAACAATCTCCTGAGAGTGAGTAGAACTTTGTTGAGAACTCAAATAAAAGCACTTTTGTTCCAAATTTGGATTTTTCCATTTGCAATTAATCCAAATATTTAACAGTAATTGTGGTTTTTCTTTTCTTTTTTAATCTTTTACTGGCCCATTGGCTATTCCTCCATGAATCTAGAGATAGATTGCTACTCCCTCCCTTATCTTAAATCTCCCCCCCAAAACTAGAATGTGTGTTAAACATTGCACAGTTAAAAATGTTCTGTGGACCAATGCTAAGTTAGCTGAATGTACAGTTTGAGAATTAACTTAACTGGAATGTCAAACCTAGGACTGTTTTGAAAGATCTTTCAAGCGTACTACTAGATTTGCATCTAGGTCCCACCCATTTACTGTTGAAATAGTTAAACGCAACTGCCACTTCTACTCTAACAGTTTCTTTTCTCACACTTCTCAACTTTAGAACTCCCTTTTGTTTAATTACTTACCTGATAACTAAAATCATCAAAAATTTAAATGCAACATCAATCATCAGTTTTCTGTCATCTTGAATCATGTCTATCTTATATCCTTTCCTCAATCCTCCCTATACTAAATCTTTTCTATCATGTTCACTTCCTGTAACACTCTGCATACTTGTGGCATTCCTGCCTTGCTTGGAGTGCAATGATTAAAAAAAATTACTGATCCAGAAGATAAAATATAAAATTTCCATAATTTTAAAATGGCATGTCACTTCAGGACATATACAGTCTTAGCTCTCCACTGATTCCTTCATTTTTTTTTTCTTGGAAAAGATAATGGTTTACTTTTGCCTTATCAACAGTTTTTAATTCAGTTTTTCTTGTTTATACTGGCTGGCACCTGAGTCTATTAAGTTCAGTCTATTATTCAACCCATAGTTTAGGGAACTTCAGTATTGTCAATGATTTTAAAAAGTTATGAAAAATAGAACCTAGAGAACAGAATTGAGTAAAGCTGGAATGGTGAATCATGGAGATTATTGAATTAATATTTACCTGACCTCGGGTATTTCAACAAGAATATTAATTCAATCAACTTTGGAACTATAAGTGCTGAAAATTTGACCATGTATTGTACATAGCTATCAACCATCTCCAACTGAACATTTGCCAAAAATTGCTAATTGTTATGATTTATAACCCCAAGGTTTAAGATAACCAATTCAGCATGTCTATTTTCTTTGACCCTCAGAGAATAGAAAGTAATTTCTAAGGCTAAAGATGTAGACAAAGGCTAGAATCAGCGGAATGAGTGTTTATAAGAGCAGAATTCAAATATTCTACTTACTATAGCACTTCACCATAAAGAGTTGTAAAGAACAGAAATGGTTTGGCAATTTGAACAAATTCTAATATAGAATTTTTTGTTATTTTTTATTTGGGACAATAGTTTACTTGTGCTGTCAAAAAATGACAGAAGTAGTTAAGTTTTGGATATTTTATAAGTATAATGCCATTTCAAAATCACTATCCACTTATCTTTGAGCTAAAATTAATCTAGAAGCTAAAATAATTTAAGATATAAATAAATTATATATTAAGTTTAAAATAATTAAAATTCGATTTCTACTACATCATCAAAAGAGTCCAATGCAAAGAAATTAATGAATTCTCTTGAACTAAGAATGATACCTATGACTCTGTAGTGGACTCTTCTAATGACTTCATAAGTGTTTTACATGCAAAGTCCAAAATCCAGGTGCTGGTCACCGACTGACAATGTGCAAAAATGGCAAAAATATTTTAATGTTTCTTTTCAGCATAGGATTTTTTTTATAATAGGTTGAAAAAATATATAATTTCAATTTTTAATACTCAATTTCACTAAGTATGTTATGTGTTGTTTCTCTTGCCATCAATCATTCCTGCGAGTATCAGATTTTACAAACCCTCTTTCCTCATTAAAAATGTGACCTGTCTCTTACTGATGTTAAGTATAAGTTTCTATTTTGTTTCCATTTTCTCTAAAACTTCATCATTGCTCACATGTCCGGTCCTTGGTATCCTCAGCATTCTTCTGTAAAACCACATTTCTGTTGCTTCAAGTCTCTTCTTCAACTTTGAGGAGTTTTGTATCTGTATTTTTGAATTCTGGGTGTTCATCATCATCATCATCATCAGCAGCAGCAGCATTTTTTTTTTTTTGTTGAGGCAGAATCAGGATTAATCTTGCACATAGCAAGGTGGGTACAACCTGATAAAGGATCTCTGTCATAATGATTTGAGACAAATTTTTACAAGACCAGATGCCCTTCCTGACACCCAATCACAGTAGTCCAAGCACATTTGTCTTTTGTAAACTTTTTTGTAATAGTTGAATGTTTTTATGCTTGTGAAGTTATCATAAAAATGTCTGTAACATCAAAATGCAAAATACTCATCAATATATATATATATATATATATATATATATATATAACAAATTTTACATTTTGTGAAAACAAAAAAGAAACATTAATCAGTGTATTACTGGAGGATAACACTTATAAGGCAAGCAGTCTTTGTAAGTAAAGTGCTTAATAAAACAAAACTAGAAATTTATATAAACTAAGCCCCAAAACACAACAAACTACTCAAGGTCAGCATATATTTAAAACATACAAAAAAACAAAAAAAACTTGAGAATACAATATCAATATAGAAGCTAGACCTAGATGACTGAATAAACTAAAAGACCACAAAGAAAATTTCAGAACAAACCCAACATGCAGATTCATAAAGCCAACCAAAAGTAAATTAGGTAAAATAAGTAAAATAATACTCAAAAGAATTAATTCAAAACTAAAGGAGAGGCCATGAAGAAATAAAAATAAACACAAGCAAAATAAAAATCATTAAACATTTCCAACAATCTCTTTTATCTGACGAAGAAGACACATGGATAAAGAAAGAAGGAACCTTTGATATTACAATGAGAAGCTTTAATGGTGTAGAGACCTGTGAGCTTATAGTTATACATTTGCTACACAAAGTAAAATAACCTATCAAAATGATATAGATTATTTTACTCCATGTAGCAAATGTGTTTCATTAGATAATATAGATATATTATGACTATTTATTTTTATTATAATATCTACAGAAGGATGGTGAGAATACCATGGATCATACATGTGATCAACAACAAAGCTTTTAGAAAAAACGGAAACAAAAAGGACACTTATACTTAACATCAGGAAGAGATAGTTGAAATTTCTAAGGCACATAATGAAGAAAGAGGGCATGGAAAATTTTACACAGGACATATTGAAGACAGGAGAGACAGAGGAAAACAATACATAACCAACCTAGCAAGCTTGTGTAATTGGATGTAAATGGATGGCAGAATAGGGTTTAAGGGAGATAACAAAAAGACAACATTTATTGAACTACAAAGGACAAGAAATTGTGGAGAGTCATTATCACCAACATCCTGAAGTGACACAGCACATATTTTCTGATAACTTGGTATCAGAACAATGCTGTTGCTGAATCAACAGAGGTTATGTAACAAACCTCAAAGCCATTAAGTAAGCACATCTCATATTTCTAAAGCTTTAGGACTGTTAGAAATTTGAATTAAATAATAAATATGAATTGAATGGTTAAATGTAAGAGTAGTAAAAGCTTCAAATGCCTGCTTGTAATGTGAGGGCAGTGAGAAATACTGGTGTCTAATCATAAAAGATACTGATATAGCAACCCAGATTACCAAACCCGCCCTCCCCCCCCCCACACACACACACACCAAATATACCCAGGTATTCTTTAGCTTAATCCAGAATAAGACTGGGGTATGATTAAGGCTAACTTACTTTATACCCCAGGGTATAAAATAACCAAGTCTAAGTTATATAAGTACTTTACCTCCCTAGACCAGTTTATACTATTTGTATAAACGACTGTTTTTCTTAATTGGAATGT
The DNA here is from genome assembly GCA_963932145.1 of Acanthosepion lycidas. NCBI lineage: Eukaryota > Metazoa > Mollusca > Cephalopoda > Sepiida > Sepiidae > Acanthosepion > Acanthosepion lycidas. The sequence continues at coordinate 45,975,247 of OZ010582.1, forward strand.
TATGTAATGACACCAGTAATAATGGTCAATATGAACACATTCAAAAGTAATCAGGTACTCATATTCATAAAAATGAATTAATCTTTTACTTTTATTTTTTTAATCATTTCACCCCAAACAAAGCAACAAGGCCACTAAGACACAAGGGGTTACTGAGTGTGAAAGAATATGATAAAAAAAGAGAAAAACATTATTAAGGAGAAAGAATAATAAAAGATCAGGAATTAAGAAGACAAAAGATAACAATTGACATTGCAGCAGTGGGAAAATAGCTGAAGCTGAGATGCCAGGTCAGGACTGATAACATTGCAGATTCTTCTTGGGATTCTTGTTCAATTAATACCACTGTGGGGTAAAAGTAAACAGTTTGCTCAAGACTTGTTGATAATAAAAGGTTATGTTTGAATTGCTATAAATTATGACTGCTAATATGTAGACCAAAGAAATCAGTATAAAACTGAGGGTTGGAGAATGTGCACAAGAAATCCCTGCTGATGTGTGACATTTTATAATCCAAAGTATCCCTAAACTATCATCTGATGATACAATAATGTACACTTTATTATATGAGACAAGGAGGGGATATATTTTGTCCTGGGCAGTGTATATTCTAGCTTAGCCTATTTTATAGCTGGTGAACATAAACTTGCCTATCTTAACTCATATCCAAAGTATAAAATAGCCTAACTTACTATAATTCTGGGATGGGGTATACTCTGGGATAGGGCTCTTATACCATTCCATTGATTGCTACAAAAGCAATTGTTTAACTATAATAGATTTTATACTAATATTAAATATTATATTTTTAGACATGAAACATATTTATAAACCTTTTATATTAAAAATATGTTTGTATTATATATTGTATTCATTTTATTTATATTAAGATATTATATTTACTGAAGTAAATTGAAATTAAGTTTCTTTATAAATAGATTTTCTAAAAATGATAAATTAACTAAATGTTTGAAAATTAATTAAAAGAATATCTTTTAGCAGGAATAACATCACCAATATAATTAAAAATGTGTCAATTCAGTAAAGGTAATTGATATGATAATCAACTGGCATTAATTAAGTTCATATTATTTATCAATAATACATAACAATGAATGTAATAAGGATTTTATTGATTATATCTATTGAAAGAACAGAGTCAAAATAAAAGTTGAAAACATGAACAGATTTAATATTTTTTTACTTAAACAAAATGATTCACAATCTTATTGTTGGGTTAAACCTTCTTTTTTTTCAGTAGATGACAAACATTTAAAATCAGATCAAAGGATAGATAAAAGCCTTTAGAATTGTTTTGCTAATGTCCCAAATGTTTTATGATGTAGCTGAAAATAAAAATAATAATAAAAACTTCTTATCTCTCAAGGACATTTTTTTTCACAAATATTTTTCTATTCAATATTTAGTAATACATTCATTTAATTCAATATAAATCATGTTAACTCTTAAATCTTTCAAGTTGCTACTTATATCCTCCAAGAAGTTTGAAAAGGAAACATAAATGGTTAGGTTAAAATGTGAGACATGTCCTTTTTGTTTTTTTAGTAGAAAACGAACTTGAAATATCATTAGTTCTGTGATTTATTTACAAAATAAATATGCTGCAAACTTCAGTATCCTCTAAATTAAAGAAATAAGATTTATAAAGCAAATATATTTACTAATCTTTTTGGTATTGTTGTGATGTGTTAAATTATATCAATAGTATTCACAAGTCTTTAAGTATATGTGTTACTGTGATGTCCTTTACAACTGTTTTTATAATCTCTTTCTTTGGATATGCAAATCAGGCAAAGCAAATATATGACTACAAACAGAGAAACATAGGGGTTTCATACCCCTTGTATATCTTCTGTTTCTTCTATACATTGTTTCCTTTTTTTGGTAATTTCTTTGCTTTCCTTTTCTCCCCCTTTCCTGAGATCATGATGTGTTTTTTTTTTTTTTCTCTTGGAGATCTCAATCTTGCTCCTTCTATATTGTACTCAGGGTATACTTCTTACATCATTTGATCTTTGTCAGACATTTTAGAAAACTCTTGGCCTTGTTGATCCAAATTACATTTAAGCTCACCAACCAATCATTCCTTCTGCTTTAAGAGAGGTGGTTGGTAGGACTTAATATAAACAGATTCCAACACCGTAAATATAATTTGCCTACAAAGTGTTATATATTTATCTAACATTTAGTCTTGGATATTCATTTTAACTAGTGAACATTTTTTCATCCTCAATTGAGCTCTGATAGGAAAGGACTGATAAACCAGTTTAGCTGTCTTTTTTGTTAATCATCTATTTATATATTACACTTTCCAGCTTTGTTATTTTTTTAACCCGCTTGTTTGTTAATAATTTTTCCACTTGTTTTAACATGTTTGATTTTATTTCTTTAATTAAATGAATGTTTAGATTTAATTGTAAACATATCTAGAGTCATACATATTTGACATAAATACAAATATTTGTTGTTACATCTGAAATGTACCAAAAGCCTCTTAAATTATTATCTCAGTGGAAAACGTTAACCTGAGAAGGTGCAATGAATAACTTTCTTAGAGGTTAGCATCAGCCTTTCTGATAGAAGGCAAAAAAGGTTCTCTAAAGCAATTAAAAGAGAGCAGTTGTGTTAAAATTATCAAGCCATTTCTTACCCCAGTTGACAACAGATTGAAAATCATTTTCGAGATCAGCTGCCAATTTAACCTTATCAAACCTGTCAGACATACCATTAGACAGGAGTAAATAGTTTTTAATTAGCATAGATACCAAGTCAAGATGTCCTAAGCTGCATAAAAATACTGTTTATTCAAAAACACATTTACAAATTATACAAACCACAGGAAGAGCTGCTTTAAATACAAACCTTATGGTAAATATATGGCCTTAATATAATTGAAATTAGTTTCCCACAGTTGGAAAATGATTCATAATATTGAATAAGAAAATTGGATGAGCAAACCAACTTTTGGTTTACATTGACTAATCTAAACCAACTTAACTGTATCAAACAAATTTTTCAGTAACTGTTTAGATGTCCAAAGGTTTGTTTAATAAGAATTTTCTCTATTGTCTATGAATCTTAGTAGCCATGTTTAACATTTACTTTTGTTTTCAGATTGTTATTTGTATTCCTGCAAATTAGAGTTACTGTAAATATGGCTTTTAAATAAACATAAATATATTTAATATAACTCTTAATGGATTTATAAATTAAATATTGAATTAAAAAATAAGCATGTATCATTTCTAATAAGATAATTGTTTTTGAATGCAAATTCCAATAAGTATATCAAAACCATAAGGGTTTTGTGAAAAAGCATCTTGTCATTTTAGTATATAAGATAAAGAAGTTGAACACAGGTTAGGTTGTGATTGGTGTACTTTTGTCTAGTACTATAAGATGCTACAAAAGCAAAATATAAAACTGAAAACTCAAGCCATGTTCGTAAATAGCCTCATCTGATCCAGACTTTCATATGAGCATTATACATGGTGTTCAACTAATTCAGAGTTAAAGTTATCAGCAGTATACAACCGTTTTCTCAGATCAATGGTTAAAAATAGCTTCAGATGAATAAATCCTATAAATCTCAAGATGTTCTTTGATCAGGCCCTATAGACTGGCATTACATAATCACAAAGAATTTTACCAGCTAACAAAAGATTACTTCCAAGAGCAGCAACAACAAAAATGAACAGCACATGTAACGAGAAGAGAAAATAATGATTTAATTATGCTATTCACTTTCCACCCTACCAAAAACAAAAAGTTTGGAAGGAAACTCCAATCATTATTAGAAAGAGCTATAAAACTTAGAGGACTTGTGAAGTTTAATTTCCTGAAAAAATGTTTTATTAAAAAAACTTTTCTAAACTTTAAGCCAACAGTAACACTAACTGTATGGTTAATGAATGCCAAATTTTTCTTGTATGAAAACAATTAGTTTGCATGATTTTGAAGTAACTAGGCAACCAATTAAAAGTGACTTTAATGCACAGCATATATTGACTGACATTGTTCTGTGGAGTTACGCAGTCAGCAGTGAATTTTGGTCCACCTTTTGTTTTGTGTGTGTGTAACTTTTGGCATTCTTAATTATATTATTAAGGGATTTAGTTTTATCTGGATGACAAAGGTAAAAATAATAAAAAAAATTTCAGAGGTAAAGGATGCAGATTCTGGTTTGTTAACCAAATTTTAATTGCTATACAAGCATGTTTCTCAAAATTAATTTCCTCCATCACATAAATGTAAATTTAACAAAACAAAATGCATATTAATAATGCATCTCTCTCTGTTTATGAAATGACTGATAAGTCTATTGTTGCTGGCAAAAAAACTCTGCAGACAGTGAAGCACTTAGTGGAAGATTGCATCATCATTTTTTCCCCAATTGTTTTGTTGGTGGAACATCAACAGCCTTTATAATCACTTCATGATAAAACAAAACATAAAAAAATGACAGAGATCTCATCAGGTCAAGTACAAACCAAACAAAACTTTGGCTTAAAGCAATGCAAAGTTTTAGAATGATGTCATCTTGTTTATAAAGAAAAGAGACAATATAAAGAAAGACAGTTTGCAAATGAAACTACAGCAAATATCATATGATAGCTTAGTAGTAAGCATATCAAATCAGGGAACATAGAAGCAGCACAAATGAAACAATTAGAAGTACTTTTGAATTTACATAATATAAAATTTCAAGGTAAATTTTTGGCATAAACCTATATTCTCTTAGTGTCAGTTTAAACTGATTCTTTTTTCCATATATTCTGACCATTCTCTTGATCTCAAATATAAAATTGGAAGATTCACAATATATTTCAGTAAAATTTTCAATTTCCAAAATTTTTGTTAATAATTATAGTCTAGATATATGGGGAAAAGTATGTATAAATTTAAACTAACACCAAAAAGAAATGTGTTGATAACAGCAATATGCAGTTGTATAATTCTTAAATAACTTTAATTAAGAATATAACTTTGGAATTAGTTTGTTAAATTTGTTGGGGAATAAAAATTCCCCAACAAATTTAACAAACTAATTCCAAAGTTATATAGGTCTTTTAAAGAATGATTCCTGCTTATGAATTCCACAAAAGCTGCAACAGATCTTTGCTTAAACATACAAAAAACCCAAAAATGCAAACAGAAAGAAAGTTAAGGCACATTTGTGAATTACAAAGTAAAATACTGAGTGTGTGCAACAGTGGCCAACATTCTTTTTTTAGAAAATTACAGATAGTTGAATTTTTTCCACTGAAAATATGAGTACAGAATTAATACTCTGCTTTCAAAATGAAAATGTTATCAAATGAAAATCTTTAAAAAATACTCTTTTTCTCTATCACACACACACACATACATACACACACACATATATATGTGTTTATATATTCTTACACAAGTACTATATAAATTTATCTTTATATATACATGTAAAATACATTACCTCTTAGATACATGCACACTATATAGCAGCGAATGCAGGACAATCTCCTCACAGATAAAGAAGAGACTTGAAGCAACAGAAATGTGGTTCTACTGCTGAGGATACCATCTGAGCAACAACAAAGTTTTAGAGTAAATGGAAACAAAAAGGACACTTATACTTAACACCAAGAGATAGTTGTAATTTCTAGGGTACATAATGAGGAAAGAGAGCTTGGAAAATCTGATACTCATAGGAATGATTGAAGGCAAGATGGACAGAGGAAAACAATGCATAACCTACTTAGTGAGTTTGAAAAAATAGATGGCAGAACAAGGTTTAGGAGAGATATCAAAAAGACACAAAAATTATTAAGAGCTACAAAGGGCAGGAAATTGTGGAGAGCCATGATGGGACACAGCACATAGAAGATGTGTGTGTGAGTGTACATTTAACATATTTTCTGGTGTATAAGATACATTTATTTTTCTCAAAAAAAGAATATCTAAATATTATCCTGCATTTAATATATTTGTTTTATTGATAGAAGACTGAACACTGACAGCTTCAGCTGTAGAACTAAGACCTCAAGTTGATTTATAGTAAACTGTTGCCTAAAACATACCTTGTAAAATATGACTATCTTCAGCTGACAAATATGATTTATAATAATCATTCTTTTAGGAATTAATCAGTTGGAAATTCAATGCTGGAGTGATAACTCCTACTGGACTTAAGAAACTTATTTTTCTGAGAAATCTTTTTAATAAAATTATTTTATAAGTTTCAATTGAAAGTATCACTGGCTTATAAGGAAATGGCTAATATCATTATTACTATATAGGTACATCATTGATGAAAAAGAAATATTAATTTTAAACAACAAATATTCATTTTTAAATGTAATTTATTTCCTTGTCAATATACTCAACACAATACTTCTCTATTAATGACATAGAATGAACATTTTGTAGATCAAAATTGTTAGATTAAAATTTTGTCAGATCAAAATTTACTTAACAACTGTGTCAGATAACAGACTGATTAATCCACTTTTGTAGTTGTATCAGTTTTCATATCTTCCTATTACAAGTATCTGATGGCAATCACTTTAGACCAAATAACAAAGTCTCATCAATTATTTGGCACTCACTTCTGCTATGATCTACATCAGTTGTTCTCAAACCTTTTTGCTTAATGCACCCTTTTCATATACAGAAGGTTATTTCCCCTTTCAAGATTTTTGACTCAAAAGGTGCATTCCAAATAATATGCATATATTATTGAAAATCTTAATTCTTTTCCATATTTGTACATATACATTTACATAGGTTATTTTTATAGTTTTACAAATTTAATAGCAATAAAATAATGTTCATGGATTTAAAAATATGTTCAATAAAAGTCTGAGTATTTAAATTGGTTTTATTTTGATGAAGTTTACAGTTAATGAGAAACTTGTGAAAAAGTAAAAGATCTTCCCCAAACATTGAAATCCACCTCTCCTCACAGTTAAGAACCCCTTGTCTACATCATCTCAATTCTTTTCCAGATCTAAAAGTTCTTGCATTATTATTGTTTATTATATCTTATTTTTATCTAATTGTCATTTTAATTGAAGCCAAAATGCCATTCTAGCATTTGATTTATTTGTTTCTCCTTCATTTATATTTCAATTAGTCACATTAGCAACCATAAATTCTTTATATCTCATCCACAAATGACATCCAAAGAGAAAAATATTGCTCTTTCTTTCATGCTTTCAAGAGAAAGTTTCACCATAAAGACGCTATTGAAAGCTGAATATTTATATTATCATGGAATGTGTTGTTTTTCTTTTTAGTCAGTCTTGGTGAAAAAATGTTAACTGTAAGTGTATAAGTAGAAATGTAGTGTACTTGAAGGGCCATATTTCAATGTGACTTAAAATGAAGAAATGTCATCAAAGAGTACAATAATTATCTAACATGTCAAAAAAGAATATATTTAGTAATCCTTTTTCTGTTTTAAAAATCATTTCAGGCTAAGAAATGAGAATATATAAAATTATTGTGTAATTAGCCTATAGAAGTAAATAAAACCTGCATTTGTAGTCATATACAGTTGTGATCAAAATTGTACATACATCCCAATAATTCTCAAGTTTACTTAGATTTTAAAACACTGAAATCTACAAAGCAAGCAAATTGAAAAGATATACAATATCAAAAAGAAGGCAATTCAAGTAAGATTTGCTCAATTTGCAAACAATATAAAAAATAACAAAAAATTAAGTAAGGGGTGGAATCTAAACTATTTTTGGTTGCATGTTCTTTTGCTCAGTGTCTGTTTTTGTAATTCACCATAAATGTTTTGCAATATTCAGCAAGAATTTATAACATTTTTTTTTCTTTTCTAAATTTTATCAAATCAGTCATATTTGTTGCTTCTCTATCATGCCACCTTGTACTTCAATTCTTTTCACATATAATCTACAGATTTGAGGTCAGGATATTGTGATGACTTCTTAAGAATTTTAATTTTATATCGCCAACTTGACATTAATTTCAAAGTATGCTTAAGATCATTGTTTTTATTGAAAGATCCAATTTTAATACATTTCTAACATTTTGTTTAAAGCTTCAGATTTTACACAGGGTTTTTCTTTTTTCATTATTCTCTTGATAAGAGTTAATACTATTAGAAACAAAGAAAAGAGTGCTGAACTATTATGTAATATCAATTCTATTAAATAGTAGTGAATGCCAGACAATTTCCTCATAAAAGAAGAGAAGCTGAGGTACCAAAGATTTGGTTCTATAGGAGGATGCTGAGAATACTATGGGTGTAACATGTAATTAATGAGGAATTTTTAAAGAATTTGGAAACTAAAAGGAGATTTATACTTAGAATCAAAAAGAGTCAATTGGAATTACTAGGAAGCATCATGTAGAAATAAAGGTTAGAAAAGTTGATGCTCACAGCATATACTGAAGAAAAGAGGGACAGAAGATAAACTTTGAGTAACCTACTTAACAAGATTGTGTAAATACATGGCAGAACAGGGAAATGGTAGGGATAGTAAAAAGATAAACATTGCTAAGAAATACAAAGGATAAGAAATTGTGGGGAGCCATGATCACCCACATCCTGAAGGAACATGGCACATAGAAGAAAAAAACAATTAGCAGCAACGTTTAAGTCTCCTAAAACAGATACACACTACGTGATGCTGCAACCACAATGTTTTGCTGCAGGAATAGCATACTCTGGAGTAAAGGTTTATAGGATATATGCTTTTGGTCATTATACTAAAATAGTTTTAATTTACTTTCATCCCATTGAAGACATTCTCAAAAGCCGCCGCTGTCGCCACCTTCTTCTTCTTCTTCTTCGTGCCTTCAGAATGTTGGTAATCATGACTCTACACAATGTCCTGTCCTTTGTAGCTCTTAATTAATTGACATCTTGCTATCTCTCCTAAACCTTGCTCTGCCATCCATTTACTCAAGCACTACAGGTAGGTTATGCATTGTTTTCTTCTATCCATCTTGTCTTCAATATATCCTGTTAGTATCAAATTTTCCAAGCCCTCTTTCCTCATTATGTGCCCTAGAAATTTCAACTATCTTCTGATGTTAAATATAAGTGTCCTTTTTGTTTCCATTTTTTTAAACTTTTTTGTTGGCCACATGCTCAGTCCTTGGTATTTTCAGCATCCTTCTCTAGAACTACAATTCTATCACTTCAAGGTTCTTCTTCATCTGTGATGAGATTGTCCAGTATTCACTGTCATATAGGAAGACTGACATTATATAAGTTCAGTAGTCTTTTTTGTTTCTAATGAAGTTTTCCTGTTTCTTAATATTTTGCTTAGCTTTTGGAAGGCATTTTTCACTATACCAATGTACCTTTTGATTTTGATGCTAGACTTTCTCTCCTCTATTAAAAAATTCCCAGATATTTAAATTGTTGTGCTTTCTTGATTTGTAATTTGCATGTTAGGCTGTTCCTTTTGTTAACAACCATACATTATCTTCTTGTGATTGATATTTAGTCCTTTCTTCTTGCTTTCCTTCACTACCTTCTGTAGGAATTATTTTATTTTCCTTTCTGTGTTTGCTATCAACACTTTGAAAGTCATCATTTGCAAACTTTCATCAGGATTTTCCATGTCTAGTTTACATCAGTGATGTTTTCTTGTATTGTAAACCTTTAGGTCATTTTCATGTTGTAGTCTTTTGATTGTAAACACTGATATCTTCATGATTATGAGATCTTTTTCTCTGTTTTTTGCTATCTTTGCATTCTTTTTAACAATTCTGACCAATTTCAACTCCACTATCCTAGATATTCTTCACTTTCTTCTTGACAAAATACTTACAATCCCACTAGACTTGGATTTTTTAACTACATATTGCACAGATGGTCTGAGAATTTGTCATTGTCTGGAAATAGCTTTAAGTAACAATTTAAACTTCCATAAAGGAATAACTCAAAATATATCCTCACTGCATTCTTTAGATTTCCCTATGGTTGTTTTTACACATATGCTTTTGATGAAATTTTAATGCCATTAACTGGAGACATGTTAGCAGCTTGTAACTAAATGAGGATTATCATGGAAAGAAAAGTAGTGTTAGGCTGAAAAGTTCTTGGTACAACCTACATCCCAAAATCAGTATTTTAATAACCAAACATCAGAATTTTTTGAAAAATTAAATAAATTTGAGAAACAGTGTGCCAATGGTGAATATGTGGAATAGCATGTACATTCCATGGCTATTGGTCATTCTTCTTGGTTTGTCTTCAGGTCCCTTCACAAAGTGAGCAATCATGACTCTCCACAACTTTCTATCTTTTGTATCTCTAAGCAATGTTCCTCTTCTTACAATACCTCATAAGGTGGGTTTCTCAATATTTCCCTCTGCCCCTTTTGCCTTCAATATATCTGTGAGTGTTAAATTCTCCAAACCCTCTTTTCTCATTATATGTACCAGAAATTTCAACTGCTTCTTTTTAATTCTAGCACCACTGTTTGTCTCAAGGTCCTCGACAAAATCCAGAGACGGATATGCAATGTGGTCGGTCTTGGTCTGGCATCTTGCCTCCAGTCACTTTCTCACAGATGTGCTGTTGCTTCCCTCTGTCTTTTCTACAAGTACTTTTACAGTAACTGCTCCGACAAACTATTTTTGCTGGTTCCCAAATTGCATGAATTTAAGCGTGTTACTAGGTTAGCATCTCATCCTTTCACTGTCAAAACGGTTAAATGTAGATGTCTCTTCTAATCCGATAGCTTCACATTTTGTACTTCCAATCTGTGGAACTCCCTTCCTCTTACTTGCTTCAAATATTCAAATGTAATGTCAAGCAACATCTTCTGATGCCTTGCTCTAATTCTCCATCCTTCAATCACGTCTCTTTACTCTTGCTCCCACTCTTTGTAATCCTTTACATGCTAATGGCACTCTCACCTTTTTTTGGAGTTAAATGCTTTAAAAAAAAGTGTACATTTTCTTTCCATTTTCCTTAAAACTTCATTGTTAATCATATGTTCCATCTATGATATTTCCACCATCCTTCTGTAGAACCATATCTCAGTTTCCTCAAGTATCCTCTTCATCTGTGAAGAAATTGTCTAGTATTCCCTACCATATAGGAGTACTGACCTTTGTACAATACCTTCATACAATTGTTATTATACCTAAACTTTGAAAAGACACACTGATGACAGTGTATGAATTCTATGTTCTATTTAAATTATGTCATTTTAATATTGATTTTATAAACCTTAAGAAAATAGTTGAATTGCTTTCCATTTTCCCTTTGTATAGCTGTCTAACCTGTTTAAGTTGTATTGTTCATAAAAGTATTTCAAAATGTACATAAAATTGAAAATTAAATATTTTACATCTGTTATACATAAATATTCATACTAACCTACATATGGAGTGGATCAGTATGCCCTTAGCCTCAAATATACTTATTAGCTTAATCTTAATCTAAAATTTTCACTATATAATGTTCAGTCTGATTAATATTTACCAATGAATTAAGTGTACTGATAAGAAAGAAGACTATGTTCAAAAATAAATATTTTTGCATAAAATAAATGCTTTTTTTCATAATTACACAGCAATACCTTTATATATATATATATATATATATATATATATATATATATATATATATATATATATATATCAGATTAGGAAAAATCAATGCACAATGTACTGCCCAGGTTTTGACCTTATGGTCTCATCAGGGCACTCACTTGTGGATGGTTAATCTGTAACATTATTCATGCCCACTTAAATAAATTAACAAAGCACCACAAGTCATCATGACTGAGGGTTTGAGTGCATTGGCCTTGTCCAACTGTAGATCATACCAGATTATACACTCTCTCTCCCAGAAACTGTAATTAAGGTCTGTTCAATATAGTTGCAGGGGGCCTAAAACTTTGGTTCATGTTGGGAAGAAAAGCTGGCCATAATGATGTCCACAGACAAGACCACCCTGTTAAACCAATGGTGTGAGGTAATGTCAAATATAGACATACCAATAAATATACTCTGAGCCAGTATGAGTCCAGATAAACAAATTTTTTTTATTTTGTTTCCAGTTCCTCCAAATCTCCCACTTCTAATATATCGGATTTGTGGCACTTTGTTAATTTATTTAAGCAGGCATGAATAGTGTTACAGATTAACTATTCGCACATAACTGCCCTGACGAGATTGTAAAGTCGAAACCCAGGTAGTATGTTGTGCATATATTTTTCCTAAGCTTATATTTTATTACCAGCTCTACAAATTTAGTTTTTCTGAATTGGTATTGAACACTTTTAAAAAAATATCCAAGCACTGGCCTGACTTTAGTCTTTCCTACTATTTTCCTTTTTAATATCATATATATATATATATGTATGTGTGTGTGTCCATTTACACACAAGTATGTATAGATATATATAGACAGTGTGGACATAAGCATCAACACTATTTACAAATGGCAAATTCTCTAACATTGTTACTGAGAACTATAAATACACACACACATACATATATATATATATATATATATATATATATATATATATATATATATATATTCATGAATCTTTCATACAAAAAACAAATATAGAGGTTAATGATTTAAATGGCGAGAATAAAAATCATTAACCTCTATATTTTTTTTTGTATGAATGATTCATGAATTTATAAATTATAATTGCACCTTTTAATTGAAATATATATATATATATATATATATATATATATATATATATATATATATATATATATATATATATGATGTCTACTTATATATATATATATATGATGTCTATTTATTTATTAGAATGTTCCTTAGGCAGGGTTGCTAACCTGTTTAGGCACCTGCAACTATATTGAATAGACCTTAAATACAGTTTCTGGAAGAGAGTGTGCATAATCTGGTATTATCTAAAATTGAACAAGGTCAATGCACTCAAACAATCAGTCATGATATAATGACTTGTAACTTCATGATAATACAACTATCAATGGCTCTGAACAGCTTCAGCTATCCAATTTCACTCACAAGGTTTGGGTTAATACATATTAATCTTTTCAGGTACTTCTCAATTATGTCATATGCATGGATCATCTCTCTATACAGATATTATCAAAAAAGTCACTTCCTTAAATCAAACATGATGAGACTTAGACTTATTTCCATATTTTATGGATGGAATGCTAAGACTCTAACTTATCAGTCATGTGCCAAGATATATATATATATATATATATATATATATATATATATATATATATATTTGAATAAAAACAGACCACTTTAAGGTGCCATGTAATAAGTTATTTCACCACAACCCCTTTAACAGGGCTCTGGATCATTAGACTTTACTTCCAAAGGTTGAAATGAAAAATGAAAAGAAATTCACATGTTTTTGATGGACCTCATATATATATATATATATATATATATATGTGTGTGTGTGTGTGTGTGTGTGTGTGTGTTATAAAAAACTTTGCTGGATGAATTTCATCTTAACATCAAGAAACTGATTACAGAACTGGAAAGGATCAGTATAAAAATAAATAGACACAATATATTACTCAATGAAACATGGTTGAATGAAGATATGCTGCCTAAATATATATATATATATATATATATATATATATATATATATATATATATATATATATATATATATATATATATTGTTTAAAATTTGCTATATTAATAATGGAAGAGTGCTCAATATTAGGGATAGAACATTTATAGATATAGACATTCTGGACATTGTCACTTTCATGCTTCAATACAATCTTCAGATCAAGATCACATTGAAGTGTAAAACTGACAGTCACCATGTAGTGTTGATACCTATGTGTACACTGTCTCTATCTGTCTATCTATCTGTTTGTTTAAATGATTTATTTGTTATGCTATTCATATCTCACTACAAACATACCCAACTCAAGTCAAAAAAGCACTATTCAAGAACTGTTAATCTTCTAAACAGATTGACATGATCATGAAATATTAATAAGCTTCTAGAAAAAAGTTGTGCCAACTCTGAGCCTGATTTTAGAATGACCATTTTTAAATGAATGCTGTTTTTATTTGTTCCACAGGAAAACAACATCTATAATATGGTGGATGGGTAGTGGGTTAACTGACGCACATTGATAAACAAGCGACTCGACAAAAGACAAATCCTCATGATAAAAGGATCCTTGTTATTAAGCAGTGTCTGACAATTTTTTAAAAATTTTCCGGGATTGCCTTTTTGTTTCTTTTAATATTTCATATTATTCTTTTATTTACAAGTGCTTAAAAAAAAATTATTTATCAGTTGTAACAGCTGAGTTCCATTTATCTCTATTTGTAAATGACATCTTCAGCTGTTTCCCTTGACAAGTATGTATATGCCTAACAGGAAGTATTATTATTTCTATCATTTATATGTGTCTTTTTGTATATGTGCATGTAACAGAATATATGTGTGTGTGTATATATATATATATATATATATATATATATATATATATATATATATATATGTATGTATGTATGTATGTATGTGTGTATGTATGTATGTGTGTGTGTATATATATATAGAGAGAGAAAGAGAGAGAGGAAGCACGGTGGAGTAGTGAATAGTGACTTGGATTGAGGAATCAGAGAGCCAAGTTCAAATTCCAGTTAAATCCATTACATTCACTTATGTACTAATACCCTTGGGAAAAGTATTAATCCACTTCTTCTCCCTCCAGTTATGGGTAAATAACAGAACAGACTGGGTTCTATAGTCTTGGATGGCAACTGGTCTTGGAGAAGGACAACTCTGAATTAAAAAACCTGTGTAGGGTCATTTGGGGCCTTCATCACTAAAATGAAATCATATGTGCTGGTGTCTGGCTGTTGGTTCCTAGGAACTTAGCTGTTTGATCCTTGAATATGTTGGGAGAGTCCACCATATATATATATACCACCACACACACACACACACATATATATATATATATATATATATATATATATATATGTATGTATGTATGTACATGTATGTATATATATATATATATCTATATATATATATATATATATATATATATATATATATATATATAGGCACTTTCTGACCATGAGACCTAGGTAAAAATCTAAACTTGGTCAATTTGTTAGGAAAGTGCCTGAAAACTATACTATGGATTGACCCAAGTCTTGTGAGTGAAAATGAGCAGATGATACCCTTGAGGGCAGTCAATATCTGTGTTAGCACAAAATCACAAGTCATTGTGACTGAGGGTTTGAGTGTGGTGGGCTTGATCAGATTGTTAATCACACTAGATAACACACTTTTTCCCAGAAACTGTAACTAAAGTCTGGGGTTTGTGGGTGTTGAACAAATACAAATGTACCTAAGCAAGCATCTGCAATAGGGATTGGCTAACCACCCTAGTAAACAGGTATCCTCAAATACAAGTGGCTAGCTATATATATATATATATATATATATATATATATATATATATATATGTATATATATATATATATATAAATTTTGATTCACATATGCAACATCTCATTTGAAAATTTGAACAGGCAAGTTTTGTTGGTTAAATTTAACAAAACCTTGTTTAAATAAATTCTTAATGCCTAAATATACCTAATATATAATGGCCGGCTACTGATTTCCAAGCATACCCATCCGCCAGGGTGGCTAGCAAATCCCTATTAGAGATGCCCAATCGATCCACAGAGTTCACTGTGGATTATGCAGCAACTATTCTAAGCAAACCTTAGTTACAGTTTCTGGGAGAAAAAGTCTAGCGTGATCAATTTTCGAACAACTCCAGTATGTTCAATCCCTCAGTCATGATGACTTGTGACTTTGTGCTAGCATCATCATCAACAGTTTTCCATCTACCCAATTTCACTCACAAGGCTTGACTTAAGCCGTGGTATAGTTTTCAAACATTTTCCAAAGGTGTTGCATGCTGGAATCAATTCCCCAGATCGATATAATCAAGAAGTCATCTCCTTGACACATGATAAGATTTGAAACCATGTCTCATGGCCAAGAAGTGAACAAGAAGTGAACATCCTAACCATTTGACCATATGCTCATTTGCGGGCAAAGAAATTTTAACTGCCACACAGATACCACGATGATAATGACTGCAAAAGTTGAAAGTAATTGAACAAATATAACAAAATATGAACTTCAGACACTTTATTCACAATTTTGTATACAATACTGAACACCTTATCCAAAAATCAGAAAAATACAATAAAAAATTAGCAGACTGACCTTGTTGATGCTTTTTTATCAAACTTGTTTGGATACATACATACATACATATATATATATATATATATATATATATAATTGAGGTCAACATCCAGTGGCAACAGGATGTTTCATGTTTGAACACAATCTTCAGACCATTGTATATATATATATGGTGGGCTCAGTAAAATAAAGAGGTGCTCAATTTTTAGGGACACACATGTATCTCCGAAGGCCTGCAGGTGTTTTGCAAACCTTTAGAGAGATGGAACATGTCGTTGAGCCATATATATATATACATATATATGTATTTGTGTGTGTGTGTGTGTTTAAAAATTTTCAGATAGAATACATCTGTAAAAGGACAATATATATATATATATATATATATATATATATATATATATATATATATATATATATATATATATAAGAGATTTTTCTTATCCTACCTCTGTAGGATAAGAAAAATATCCAGCACTGAGTTGGTATGTTGTTGCTCTGATAACCTTCACTATCAACCAGAAAATGTGGTCATGATGTTTTTTGTATATTTCTTGGGTGGGGACTAATTTGAGTGATTGTCTGCTGAGGCATAAAAAACTATGATATGCATGAAATAGCATTGTTCCATATCTCATATCATTGATAGTCAGTACCTAAATCTGCTGTCCAATAAACCTTTTTTTTTTTTGCAACTCATTCATATGCTAATACCATCTTATAGCTGATATAACAGAGGATACTTACACTCTGTCACATTTTATCAAGCAAATCAGTGTTTTCATAATAGAATTGGTATTAACCAACAAATATTAGTAAAATTTTCAGGGTATATTTATTTTTATATGAGTAATACATCATATGAGTTTCAACTCTATTCTTATTTTTAAAATATTGATAATAATTAGTTTGGGGGTACTATGTTTTATTATGCAAATTAAATATAAAATAGTTTTTTATTTATATATCGATAAAAAAAATAGCCCAGGAAATATGTATTTGATTTTTACAATATATCTAAATTATTATTTTACATGTTAATATTGGTTCCTTGATATTCTATAAACTTCATTTGTTTTTCATTTATGGATTTTATTAACCTTACAAATTTAACATTACTTTACAGTAATTTTTATTATTTCCCAGACATCTCATTTGAAAAATACAATAAAATTTAAACATACTTGAATATTGTTTTCAATTCCAATATGCATGATGGGCCACAAGTTTTCTATTGGGTTAATATCTGGAGAAGATATAAAGCATTCCATTAATTTGATGTCTTTGAAACTACTTTTTGATAAGGTGGTCAGCAGTTTGTTTTGCAGAATATGAAGGAGCATGAAGCTTAAAGATTCTTGATTGCAATGTGTACTAATTAAAAAACATCTTGTCTGAGAACAAAGAATAAACCTCTGCATTTAATAGGATTGGCTGAAAAGTTCATAGGCTGACCAAGATATAAATGTAAGTAGACACACCAGTTGGTAGACTAAAAGACATGCAAGTCAGCCAGAATACAGCAGTTCTGAACCTTGTATCTTGACATTATCATTCACTTTGAACAAACGTAAAATTTTACTGCCTACTCTTGAGAACCAGATAAAATGACAGCACAATTAAATTATTTCCTCCAATTCCTCTCCCAATATGGTACTTATTTGGCATGGCACACTATCATTTTTCAGATAATTTTCTTTAAGGCATGATTATTTTTTTCCAAGTATTAAAAATTCCCTACTTATTTTAGAAGTTGAAAAATTTTCACTGGCATGAATATTCCAAATATCAAATGTATTTACCACAAAAGAGTACAATACTATGTCAAAACATGTTTTCTACATCATGTTGATTAACTGTTTCTATAAAGAAGCCAACTTCTAGCCTAGCCATCAGATCCATCCAATGTAGCTCTACATTCATCACTAAAAATGATTGTTCAGAAATCAGTTTTCATGTATTTTTGGTCAAACTTAAGCATTTCTCTTTGCAGTATTCACTTATAGGTAATAGTTTAGCTTCTTTCATGTCTGTAGCTGATGTTCTTACTATTTGGAATCTTTTCTCTCTGTTTACTTTTAGCTTACAACCACATCACATTGAAACATCATTTCCCATACAGTCACCAAAGTTAAGCAACATCAAGCCTGCTCAGTACCTAGATGGGTGACAGGTGCTGTAAGTTTGAATGTGCAGATGGCGTAATGGATAATAGCAAAGAATTGTTAATCTGAGAGCCGAGTTTCAATTCCCATTGGGTTCATTATATTCACTTATGAGCAAATACCCTTGGGAAAGGTATGAATCCACCTTCTGTCCACCTTCCAGCTATGAGTTAATTAGTAAGATTTGTATCACTAAATCATTATTATCTCAAAAAAATTCTTACAATCTAAAAATATTTTCTGGCTTTAAATAATCTTCAAAGTGCTGATAAGCTATAGAAAACAAATCTATCATTGTTTACATTCACAACTCCAGCTTCAAATATTTTCTTACTGGTACATTCAAATTTCTTGCTTTTAAAATCCTTTTAATCTTTCTCTGATGTCTTTTTAGGACATACTTAAAGTCATTTTTTCTTGTTCTTGCCAATGTTATCCATTTCTTTTTTTATTGTTTTGATCTCTGTTCAACTTTCCACAATCTCCAACATTGCACTTACATTACTCAATAACTATATTGTCTCACTTTTAAGGCCATCTTTCAAATGACCCAGGGAAATTTATATCTCTCTGAAATTAAAAAATAAATATCAATAAATATACTATAACTATGTATCCATTTCCAATATTTTGAACAAACTAAAAACTACATAATAAAATATCACACCACCAAATAAGTTATTGTAAATAATTTTCTAATAAAAAAGTTATTATAAACTTAAATTCACATGATATTTTTACCTTGTAAATATATCTTGAAATTTACACCATTAATCAATTGGTTAATAGTACTTATATCATGAAAACATTGACTTGTATAATAAAATTTGATATAATGTCAGCATATACAAAGCCCTCAGATAAGTCCAAGTTGTCCGTTTTCAAATGTTTCATATGATTCACCATTTTGTTTTCATAGTTAAAGATAAATATTTCTGTCTTTCTGAATCCTGTTTTTTATTGAAATTTCTCCTCATTACCATCTTTTCATTCTCTTTCACTCTCCTTGCATTTTAGTGGCATTATTGCCTTGCTTGAGGTGAAATGATTTTTTTAAAGTTTACTATACACAAAAAATCATATTTAACTATTTAATTAGATGATATTTCCATTATTTTGTCAAATTTTTTTCTTGTTATTGTTGTTTTGTTTTTAAACACAGCTTTCTGCATGAGTGACATTTCTAATCTCTAATCTGGCACACATTAGTGAAACATGCCTGAACCCTGGTGCATGTATCAATGTGTTTTTCTATTCTTTATGCAAAAACATTGATAAAGCATTTTTAAAAGATGAAGAAGCAATTTCTAGGAAAATGAGATTTTTTTCAGTAGGAATCTGTTTCTTTAATATGCAACAATTCTAAGCCAAGAGGATGAATTAAGTGCAAGAGAATAGTCAAAGGTAAAAGGAGAAAGCTAGTAGCTTTAGCAAAAGTTCTACATTAACAATCCCTCTACTTCAATATCATTCTATGTTGAATATTTATTAAGTTCCTGGAACTAGTTTCAAAACAGGAATGTGGAGGATGGGCTTTCTTGTGTATTACAAACATTGTTCATAAAAGGAATCCTACCAAACTAGAACTGAATGCTTGCTAATCTATTTATTCTTCCATCTTTGATGTGCTTCAGTAAATATTAAAGAAATTATACACAATAATTTTAAACAAAATAGAGGAAAAAGACATGCTAACCCAAAAATTGAAATTGCTTTTTTATGTAACACAAATACTTAAAATGAGGTCAAAATAACTGGCATTTGACAGTAAGAGTACATATTGGCTTCCTTTTCTTTTAAAAATAAACATGTTTTTTTTTTGTTTTTTTTTTACTAAATGCTCAGTCCTTTCACATGTGAAAATAGAAAATAATGTGTAACCATGTGACTAAAAAATATATTTCAATATTTAATTCATTAATTAAAAAAAAGGAATTCTCTAGAATGTAAACTCTACATGATTATATATTCCCACTACTAAGTCCTAATGAATGTTATAGAAGTGTATCACACAGAATATGTATGACAATAAAGTGTGAGAGGTGAGAGTAAAAAAGTTAAATTGTTAATTATATATACATATATATATATATATATATATATATATATATTCAAACATGTTTCATGAAATAATATAGACATATATGTCTTTTTTAATAATAATCCTTTCTAGTTCTCTAATTATCTTCTTAATCTTAAGTTGAAATTCATCAAAGAAAGCACCATACTTTTTGTTTTTACAATGTTTCACAATTTACCCCTGAGTATGATCTCAGAGAAGATCAAATGTACTTGGGTTAAAAAAATATGGTGCCTTCCTTGATGAATTCCAGCTTAACATCAAGAAGACAAATGAAAAGGATTATTATAAAAATAAATATACATATGTCTATATTATTTAATAAAGCATGCTTGTATGAAGATATGCTGCCTAAGTATACATATATGTACCAGAACTGCTGATGGCTGCTGTTGATAGACTGTTGTGGAAAAAAGTTAGTGTGGTTTCTGCATTTGGATCCGCCCTACAATTTCAAAAATCAAGGGGATGATGATTAAGATGATATATATATATATATATATATATATATATATATATATATATATATATATATATATATATATATATATCATTATCATCATTCATTACAAGTTCACTGTTGGACAAAAACTTTTTCCAATTTCTTCCGTGACTAACATGACTGTGCTATTCTCTGTTATGTCTTAATAGCAAGCCCCTTTATCTCATTTTTTCATTTACTCTGTGGTTATATCTGACTGTATTTGTTGCTCAATGAGTATGCATCAACCAACCTTTTGCTCCGTCTATTATCCTTCCTTCTGGCTATGTGCCACACCAACCTCCATTTTTATCATTTAATAACTTCTTGGTCTGTTCTCTGATCCATGTTGACCACTTTATTTTGCATATCTTTTTAAAAGAAAGAAAAAATAAAAAGACTATTAGAAAAATTACAAAAAAGTCTTTATATATTAATATAGAAAAACATAAATATCTTTTTCATTTTAAATATCATGTTATCAATTGATCAATGTATATCTGATCTGCTTGACAAAAAAAAATAATATCATTATCCTTAATTTCCAAGAATATTCCTTGCAAAGCATTATTTTTCTTCTTTAGCTTTTTATCATCATTTCCAGTTCTTTTTTATTGCTTCAACTTTACATTTTGTGATCACATGATTATGAATAAACAAAATAAAGTTGTTTCTTGCTAAAAAATAGGAATATACAAATGCATTCAAGCCTTGTAATAAGTTGGACTTTATTTATTGTCATTAAGTGGTAAGTAATTTTTCTCATAGAATAACTGAATCTTTAGATTGCAAAGTAACTTGTGACAGTAGAATCATATGTTAGAAAAGTGTAAGGATGTTTAAAGGATTTTTTTTTTTTCGCTCTAGATGTAAAGGTAGGATTGAACCATCTATAGAGAGACTTAGTTTTGCTTTCTGAATCAGATTCGATAGATTGCAAATTTCACTAAAATTTTGCAGCAAAAATGGTGTGTCAAAATAATGGCTATTACCTTGACACTGCTTTTACAGTATATGCTTTTGACTCCCTTGGCAGTGTTTATTTACGAGATTTTAAAAATATGTGAACCAAGTACGATATAATATTTATTACTGACCTTTTATTAAGAAATAAATTTTTATGTTATTTTACATTCAAAAACTTATAAAAAATTACAAAATTAGCAACAAATATAAATCAATTACAATGCAATATTTATTATTTACTATTTTATATATTAGTACAAAAACAATTTTTTATTCAATTTAATAAATAAATAATGTTTAATATCATTGTTGTCAACTCTCAAGAAAATGTAAGTCCACTTTTATATGTTTGGGTTTATTAAAATTCCAATCATTGCTTTTTAAAACAAGAAATATTGCTGAGGAAGTCAAAAGTGTATACAGTAATAGCCATTTCAAGGGAATAACAATCCTTTCAATTATAAATTCAAATCTGTTCTTGATGACTGTTTATTTTTCTTTTACAATGATGTTCACTCTGTACAATGCCCAAGGGTTACTCAAGGTAGAGGTTTACAGAATAAGGGACACAGTTTATGTGGATATATGTGGAAGATAATGATTATCTCTAGACTTGAACAGATTAAGATTGTAATGATCAGGGAAGCATCCTCTAGAGAGTTGGTTCCACAAGGCAGTGGTTCATGCAAAGAAGCTGCTCAAGTGGAATTTACATTTCACCAAAGAAATACAAAGAGAATGAGGGTGGTCTTAGCCCTGTGAAGGTTCGGACTGGTGGAAATAAGGAATGTAGTTCATCTGAACACTTTCCATGGAAATAGCAATAGAGCAGTGAGAGGCTTGTGAAGTTTCGCCTGTGAGAAAAGAGTTGTAGGGTGGAAACTTGTTGAATGAATTATCTGTATTCAAGAGTTAATATTTGTAATTTGTGTGTGTTGAGAGAATTGTTGGTAAGAAATGTTAATGAAAGCAATGGAGATGATATAGGAACATCTTGTAGGGAAAGATCTCAATGACTGTTACAACTGCAACTGATTCAGGCAAGGTCTTTTTTTACATGCCATGTCCCTTCTACCATCCATTTACACTGTCTTGTTAGCTAGCTTACTCAATGTTTCTCTCTGCCTCTCTTGCCTTCAGTACATCCTGTGAGTATCAAATTCTCCAAACTCTCTTACCTCATTATCTGTCACAAAAATTCCAACTGTATCTTTCTCATTTTTAACACAAATGACCTTTTTGTTCATATTTTTCTTAATACTTCCTTGTTGCTCATATGTTCCATCTATGGTATTCTCAACATTCTTCTGTACAACCAGATCTTTGTTGTAAGATAGATGTGTTATTCATAGAGGAAAGATTGGCTTGAAAAATAGAGTTCTCAAAATGGTCTTTACTTGACATTAAAATGAATAATTGGATTTTAGTAGTCAATTTTAGGCTGTTGACAACAGATACCATTTAAGTCTCATCCCAATAATAAAATTATTTTTATCACTTCACTTTCAGTTTCCGTAGTATTAAGATATTCATCACAAATCATTTTAATATAAAGATTAGAAATGTACCATCTGCATTTACATAAAAACTGCGTCAATAGTGGAAAGAGCAATAACAGTTACTGGACATGAGAAACCTATTTTCTTGAAAAATTGTTTTAAGAGAAAGAGTTTATAAATTTCAGCCAAAAGTAGCACTGGGTGCTTGGTCAATGAATGCAAAAGGATTCCTTATAAGGAAATGATTAATATTACTATTACCATGACCATAATTGCATTTATATTAAAAATTCATGAGAAAAAAGTAATATTTAAAAAATTACAAATTTGTATGGGAATTCACGCCTATGTTATGGTAAGTAATTTGATGTGATTGTTGTCTGATTCAACCAATTAACTTAAATACAAGGTTCAAGTCTTTATACTAGTGTATAATTGATTCTTGGTTTTGTTTTAAACAAATCAAAAATAAATTTTAATATATACAGTGCAAAGAGATTTATATAGGTTAGTGCCTGACTCACAGAAAATTATATTCACATTTATTTTCATAAATAAAAGAGCTTTCAGAAATTTACCTTCAGTTTTAAGCATGAATTAAATTGGGAAAATATAAAACCTAAACTGTACATTAAAATTTCAAACTTGTAAAAGATGGTACAACAAATATAAATTTTAAATGCAGATGAAAACATAAAATAGGGGAAAATTAGTATTCAATACATATCACTAGAAATCAGTTTATTGTATAAGGATAGGAAAAAAACTTTCATCAAAACCTATAGACTGACACTACAAAATTACAAACATAGAGCTTTACCAAATAATAAAATTCACATTACCTGAAGACTTCCAACAGCAGCAACAACAAAATTTGAACAGCACATGTTACTTGATGAGAATATAATGATATTGAGGATAAGTGTGTTTACGTTGAGAGGTCACCAGTGTTGTTACAGTGCTGGCAGGATTTTCTTTATTGGAAACTTTGGGATAAAATGAACTGACTCAAGGGTATAACATAAACAATATATTTTTATTTATTTTCTTTAGAGTGCTGAGTGAGTCCTTTGATATTCAGTGTCACAAAAATGTTTGTTAATAAGACAGATATTGTTAGCATGATTAGAGAAAGTCCAGAGGTGGTAGTTTTTAAAGTAAAACCATGACAGGGGGAAGTAGTAATATTAGAAATGTCATGGTGCCTACCTAGATCGACAGAATGAACTCTTCTTAACGCTATATATACTACGCCTCTCAAGAGAGATGAACGGTATTGAAACGGTATTGAATCTAGTCGAGCTGATAGTAGTTCATGCCAAACCAGTCAGACAGTCTTACTAACACCTTTCACTTCTTGTATTATTTTTCATGTAATATATTCTTTGTTATTTCTACTGTAGTGTTCATAACCTTGGACCATAACAAGAAATTAGGTCAATGTCAATCTACTGTTTTTTTTTTCTTGGTCCTAAGCAAGACAGAAATATCATTAGCACATGACCTCTTAACTAGTTCTTCACTCATCACACATGGCTGGTTTTGCTGCAGTAGCATTCTTTTGTTCCATTCTCTCCTGCCATCCATTCTTTCTTCTCAGTGGTGTCAGCTATATCCATTTCGACCAGGTTCTGAGATTCTGATGTGAATATAGGTTTCAGCTAACATCAAAAGTCTCTTTGTGTCAATTTTTCTTGAATGGCTAAAATTATTTTATTTTCCATCATTCCTTTCTTTTTTTCTTTTTTTTTTTATAATGAAAGTTAGGTATGGAGCTTCCCTGATTTTGATATTCTTCAGTCACAAATAAGTAGGCCATGATCCTGAAAACTTCTGGCATTTTTAAGTTGGGTTCAGTCTTTTCTTCTTCTTCCTTTTCTTATTTGAGGTTTGCCTTCTCATTAATTGGGAGAAGTAGAGAAAGAGAAGTTTAGAGAGAGAGAGAGGGAGAAAGAAAGAGATAAGAGTTTTAAAGGAAAGCACAAATGCCTAATTTTAATTTTAGTCTTTTTATTATTTTTTTAATATATTTCATTTTTATATTTTATTTGTTTTTTTATTGGGAATCACTAAAATATAATCAAGTTGTTAAATTTCCACACAGAAACAAAGTTTGAAAGGAAACTTCCATCTGTACTAGAAAAAGTTATAAAAGTGAACTTGAAAAGTCCAATTTCCTGAAAAATTGTTTTAAGAAAAAGATTTTATACATTTCAACCAACTATAACACTATTTGGTTAATGAATACAAGGTATTTCCTGTATAAAAATGGCTAATTTCCCTATTACCATTTACCTCAAAATTATACTACATATATGTTCCATACAAAACTTATGATCCAAATTCTGATGAATAGAGTGCACTGCAGAATTAGACCAGAAATAGAACAAGAATAATGTTATTTTGCTAAAGACACTGGAACAAGAAATGCAATATGCTCAGAATTATATCAAAAAGAGTAATACAAATGCTAAAGGATATATACCTATGCTTTATAGATTATGCAAAAGCATTTGATAAATACATCACAAAGAACTGTTGTAACTGCTAGGTAACATTGACATACTTGGGAGGGATATTAGAATAATCCAGAACCTATACTGGAAGCAGACCCCCCTGCATACAGACAAAAAATGAATTTAGTAAATATACAAACATAGAACGGATATAAGACAAGGATGTGTCTTCTCACCAGACTTATTCAACTTATACAATGAGATGATTCTGAGAGAATTAAAAGTCCTATCAGGATTGGTGGCCACAATCTTAACAACATTAGATATGCAGATGATACAGTGTTTATAGCAGACACAGAAAGAAAACTACAATAGCTCCAACATGAGATAATGAAGAAAACAAGAAGAAAGGACTAAACATCAAGTGCAAGAAGATACAATGTATGGTTAGCCAAAGGAACAGACCAACATACAAATTACAAATTGGAGATACCAAAATTAAGCAAGTACAACAATTTAAATATCTAGGAAATGTTTTAAGAGAAGACAGAAAGTACATCACTGAAATCCGAATGTGCATTGGGACAGTGAAAAGATGTCTTCCAAAAGCTAAGCAAAGTATTAAGAAACAGGAAAATTTCATTATAAACAAAGAAAAGAGTACTGAACTGCTATGTAATATTGGTCATCCTATATGGCAGTTAATACCAGACAATCTCCTCACAAATTAAGAGAAAACTTGATACAACAGAAATGTGATTCTACAGAAGGATGTTGAGAATACCACAGACTGAACATGACAAACTTTTAGAAAAAATGAAAACAAAAATGACATTTATACTTAGTATCAGAAAGAGGCAAATGAAATTTCTAGAGTACATAATGAGAAAAGAGTGCTTGGAAAATTTGATGTTCACTGGACATATTGAAAGCAAGAGGAACAGAGGAAAATAATCTACAATGCATGAATTCACAAAAAGAGTTAACTAATAGAAATGTGAATTTTGAGCTGGTTGGTTTTCAATGGTTGTTGCTTATTTTAAAATGTTAACATTATTTATATGATGGTATAGTGTATCAGTTGATTGGTGACCATCATTGTTATAGTAACTGTAATGTCAAAATTCAGGAACATTCCACAGATCTCAAAAATATCTGTGTAAGCCTTTAGCATAAAGTGAAAGGTTATAGAGTGATTGGTAAAGAGCTACAACTTTATACACAGTTGGTTTGAAAATCTAAAGTGAAAGCACTCATAAGCTGTAGTTGATGTGGTACACTTCAAAAGATTTCCAGCCATGTAGGATTGTAAAAATGCTAAAGAAACAGGCAAGGTTTACTTTCAAAGAGTTTACAGATTTCTGAGCATCACAGACAAGGATTACATTCTACCAACATGACCTGCAATATCATATGAATGAAAAATTATCATTTCTGAAAAATTGCATGTAGAGATGTGAAACTAACTATAGAGTATTTATACAGGCCAGATTATCTATTGGAATATTCTTTGGCCTGATGTGACCAAAACAGAGTTATTTGGTTTCAGTTTATATCAACAAGTTTGGATGAAGAATTTAAGCTTGAAAACACTGTCCCAGCTGTGAAGCATGGAGGTATGTGTCTGTTTTTCATCCAGGATTACCTTATGATCCAGAATTACTTCATATAAAAAGGAAGAATAAATAGAATTATATACAAAGATATATTGAATAAGAACCACCTTACAATGATGATTGTTTTAAAAATCAAATTCAGTTAGTTTTTTTTGTGCAAGACAATGAACCTAAACATACCACCAAAACAGCTAAACACTGGTTTGAAAATAAGAAAATCAACCAACAGAACTAACCCAGTATTTCTTCTGACCTGATATTGGCTAAAAATTTGTGTCCATGCTTGTCAGTCACATAATTTAAATGAACTGAAGAAGATCTTCTGAAATAGTCCAAAATAAGATCAGTGTTCTAAGCTAACAATTACTTATAGGAAACAATTAGAAGCTATCATGACAAACAAAGACAATTCCACAAAGTATTAGACTCTGTTTGATACAAATTTGGAGAGGGTATTAAATATTTTTTGCTTCATCTTTTTTAAATATATATTTTATAATTTTATATAAATGTGCTTGCAGATATCTTTACTCATATTCAATATTGTAAAGATAAACCAATACATGGTGTAATTTTGATATAAAAACTTACTTTATATACAAGAAAGTAACACAATAAATTATTTGTTATGATGTGTATTGAATACTTATTCTCCTCCAGCATATTAGATCATTGCAATGCAGGTAATATAATGTTTATTGATTCAGATAGTGGAATCTGTGACCTGCATTCAAGTTCCATTCTCATCTGTTGCATTCATTTTGCACTAATATCCTTGGGAAAAGCATGACTATTTCCTCTCATCTGAGTTATGGATTAAATAACAAAGTAAATTGAGCTCTTTCACCTTAGATAGCAGAAAGTTTACAAGAGCAACATTGAATTAAAAATGACAGAGCAACAATGGGAACCTACTCCAGTATCTTTCCCAGGAAGTCATGGCAATTTACAGATGCTAAAAATCAAATCTTTGGAGAACCATGACTAATATCACCTGGCATTTAAAACAAAAAAAATAGATCATAATTTTTTTTTATTTGATAACATTATGAAAAATAAAAATATAATCTGTATATTTTGAGACTTTGTTCTTTAATGTAAAACCTACTAGCAGGAGAATACAGTCTCAATTCTCTAAAGAAACTTAATCTCTGCAAGTAGCATGTTTTAATAAAAAATAATTTGTTATCATTCTAATCATAACAAAGGATAATCCTCCCTACAAGAATGTAATAATACTTCTTAAGCTCAATCAAATGAGTTACAATAATTTCATTTAGGACAGAAAAACAAAATTATGTTAAGGATTAAGGTAAATTTCCTTCATGTTATGCAGGTAACAAGTCAGTACTCTTGAGATTAAGGTGAAGGTCAGCATTATCCAGCCACAGATGACAAAACTGGATATTCTTGCTGTATCAGGTTGTGTATTTACTTTTCATTAAAATAGTTGTTTGTCTCTTTGAACAAGATTTGCTCAATGTTAATAGAATTCTATTCTACTATTTGTTGATGGATTAATATACCCACATGTTATGTCCATTTTCATTTAGATAGGGAGAAAATAAAACTCTGTTAGTTTTTATAGATATTTGGCAAGTAAGCCATCTTTGGTATATAGCCACATTCATGGGAACCAAAAGATAGGCAGGTTTACTAGCAGTGGTTTACAATGGACATGTAGTTGTGTGGTTAGATGTTTATCATTCCGGCCAAGGTACCCAGGTTCAAATCTCACCACAGTCAATTTGTCAAGGAGATAAATTCTTAATAATACTAGCCTGGTCTGGTCTGGTCTGGTCTGGTCTGGTCTGGTCTGGGGAGATAAGACCAGCATTCAGCCCTATTGGCAAGTACCTGAAAACGACACCAAAAGTTGATCCAAGCTTTGTGAGTGAATCTGGATAGGCACAACTGTTTCAAAGCTGTCAATGATTGTGCTAGCACACAGTCACAAGTCATCATGACAGAGGGTTTAAGTGTATTGGCTTTGTTTAGCTACTAATCATGCAAGATTATGACTTCTCTTCCAAAAAATGTAAGAGACATCCACTCAGCATGTTTGCAGTGGATGATGAAATTCAAATGTGCATAAGCAGGTATCTACAACAGGGATTAGCTAGTTAACTAGTAGACTCCATAGTTTCCCAAGAATGAAGGATGCCTACCACTAGTTTACAAGTATTCACTGCCATTTTTCAATGTGGTGCAAGCTATTACTTTTCCAGGGAAGAAGTGACAAAAGATATATTCAGAATATAATTCACTAGCAACCTTTTCACACAAGCAGGTAAATAATAATACAATGTTTTTATATGGGAACATAAAATTTGGATTACATAAAGCAATTGTACTTCACCATTATCCTTTACTGAGTATAAGTGTAAATGAATATAAGTGTAAATGACTTGTTGATCCAGTGGGGAGAAATTATTTCTTTTTCCCCACCCCCTCCACTGGATGCCATGACTTTATAGGATGTATTTATGTTTAGTAAATATGCTCCATTCTGTACAATAATCCCAGTTATGTTAACATAGAGAAGGCAACCTAATCTTATTTAATCTGTATAACTCTTTATACTTGAATCACATACAAATTTGCAACATCTTTTATGACAGGGAAAATAAACTTTAGTAAATAAGATGGAATTAATAATAGCATTAGATATTTACATCTAGAGCCAGTGTTTTTCTATTGAGCTTTAGTGATGCATTGAAACATTAATAAACTTTCTAAGATAAGGAACCTTAGGATAGGTATAATTTAATTACATATTTATTATAATCTAGCTCAGAAGATTAATGCAGTTAACAGAATTATAATCTGATTAATACCTATTAACTGGAGATTTAACCCAACTGTCTATTGCTTTTCAAAGGGAAGTAGCTGTGAAATAAAACATCTCAATTCAGTCTGAAATCATTTATCAAGACCAAAAACTATAAGATAAGTAGTTATGTAAATTTTGACAGTTGAATCTTATTACAGAAAATCTATATATTCTTTAAGGCTCTTTGAAATACTTGAGGCAAATGGAAATGCACCTCCTAAAGAAACCTCATAAATTTCGCAAACTTACATGAATTTCAGAAATTCACATCTCTGACCACATAGAACCGCATCATGAATTTACAACCTGCATCTGCTATTCCATGACCATTATCATCATGCAGCAATATTCTATGTCAAAAGAATATCATCTTTGATGGTGAATATCTTTGTTTAAATGTCCGTATAACCACTCTGAAGATGGCTCATGTGAGCTGAAAGCTTAGATCAAGGAACAGCTTAATAAAAAAAATATCCAAATGTTGGACAATTTTTATGTTTATTTTCACCCAAAATTAAAGTAACTATACAAAGTTTAGAATGGCTCATTGTCCCTGGAAACCAGGAAAATTGTCCAAAGAAAATGAAATAAAAGCATGAACACATATGACAAACAATTATAAAACAAAGGGTGAAAATCACAATAAAATTTCACAAGGTTTATCCAAAATTGATTCAAAATCTTAAGGCATAGTTAATTTGTGTAATAATTTAGTATTTATTTACACCATTCTTCTTAAAAGATTCATATTCTGAAGGTGATATGAATTATCATAAATTATTCATTATTGTCAAGTATATTTTTGGGAGTAACTATTTGTCCTTTGAATTCTAAATGAGTCTGTTGTATTCCCTTTCTGACTAAAGCCCTTGGGAAAGGCATGAATTCATCTTTTCATTTCATAGCTATGGGCTATATAGCAGGATAGCCTTGGATGGCAGCCTGTCTAAGTGAAGGACAATTTTGAGTTTAAAACATATGGAGAAAACAACGGGAAAGCACTCTACTATCTTCCCCAAAAAGTAATGTCAATTAACAGATAATAAAGAAAAGGAATCTGTGGAGGGCCATGAACATTTAAACTCTATAGTGATATGGCATTTAAAAGAAACTACAAGATAGTAAACAATAAGATATGGAAAAATCAAAGGATGTAGTTATATGAGTAGTTTTAATTTCCCCTAAATAAATACCATTCAAAAGGTCATGTGATTAAGAAGTGTCACTTTATGGTCAAATTCAAAAGCATGGTTTATGTCACATAGACTCTCAAGAATATGAGATGCAAGTTAAATCTTCTCCAAAGCTGCTTCTTTATTTCCAATTTATGCTGCTTATTTTACAATCATAGAATGTAAAAACAGTTTGAGTGTTGCAATAAAAAGCAACAGTAATAAAATTAAAGAAAAACCAATAAAACAACTGAACTGAAAATGCTTCATTTAAGACAATCATATAAACAAAAGATTAAATGCTTTACAAAATATTTCTTTCTTTCTCCAATAACTACTCACTGTTTGATGAAATTCATGACTTAATACTTACTATAAATTATGATGGTAAACTTTTGTCATACAAATAACTAAATTAGTAACAGCAGTTATCAGTAAGATAATCTTTTCATGGCAAGAGGAGGCTTACAGCCATATCATGTTGAAACACAGGTTCTTGTACAATCACAGAAGTTAAGCAACATCTAGCCTGGTCAGTATCTAGATGGGTGATCACTTGAGACTACCAGGTGTCATAAGTTTGGATGTATGACTGGTGTAATGGATAAGAGTTCAGAATTGTAAATCAGAAAGCAAAATTTCAATTTCAGTTGGGTTCATTATATTCACTTATGTGCAAATACCCTTAGGAAAGATATGAATCCACCTCTTCTCCCCACAGCTATGGGTTAATTATTAGAACTTGTTTCAGTAAATTATTATTATCTCAAAAACAACTTAGAATCTAAAAATATTTTCTAACTTTAAATAACCTGCAAAAGGTTGATAAGCCATAAAAAACAAATCAATCAATCAACCATGCCAAAAGAGGTTTGAGTCTTGATGAAAGATGATTTTTCATTTCCTATCTGCATTATTTGCTAATAGCTGCAGAATGACAATCTGAGTAGTTGCAATAAAAGACAAGTAAAATTGAGATGAAGGCAATATAATCAAACACTAATAATGACTATCAAAGAACCAGTTTAACAAATAACTTGAAATTTATTCAAAACATAAAATGTCTTGTTACAGTGTAAATGTACATATTGAAGGTGTGATAAAAACTCATAAAAGTGCAGTGGTAATACTATTCTTGCTACAAGTATATATGAACAGTGTGTATGTTTTTATCATTTAAGCTTTATGTGTAAAATCATAGTAGCAGTAAGAGAAACTAACCTTGTATGAAATAAACATCTATACAGTAAGATTTATATGGCATATAAATTTTTATTTTTTTACAGTAAGCTGTTAAAACATTTCAAATTTATATGACATATTTCAATGACATTTTTATTTCATAAAAGGTTAGTTATTCCTACTGCTATTGGTAGCTACTATTGAACTAAAAATATACAAAATTTTAATATAGAAAATGGATAAGCTTTCATCTCAGCAATAAAGAAGGTAAAAGAGAACACAAGGTGAAATATGGTGAGTTATATATTCTGAATTTACACTCATGAAGAAAATTTACCCCTGAGGGATGATGCCATTGTGAGCGAACTGAATGTTGTAAATTGTCTGATAACAATTGAAATACTAACAATTTTTATATGGAATTACACTCATATATCTTATTGATTTGGCTCCAGAAAATTAATTGAATTATTTGTTTATTGGTTAGTTATGATCATTTCTTGATTGATTATCCTTCTATATGCTGCGTCCCTACAGGAGATAGGCAATCATGTCTATTTATACTTTTTTTATACTTTTTATCCCATGTAGCTCTTAGCCGGTTTTCTTCCTTTGCTAAGGCACATGCCTGTTCCACTATCCTTTCACACAAATTCATCTGGCAAGTGACTTACTGCCTTTCTCTTTCTTACCTTCAATATGCCTTGTGAGGGTTAAGTTTTTCAAGCCTCTTTTTCTGATTATGTGAATATCAGTCATCTTTTCCTGATTCTGAGTAGTTTTTTCCCTGTTGCCATTTTCTTTAAGACATCCTTGTTGTTTACTCGCTCTATCCATAGAATTTTCAGTATCCTTCTATAGAACCACATTTCTGCTACCTCTACTTTTTTCCTCATCCATGGGGATATTGTCCAACATTCACTGCCATATAAGAGAATGGATATCATATACCAATCGAACATTCTTTTCTCTGTTTCTGTTGAGATGTTGAGTGTTTCCGCGTGAGTGTATTGAAATAAGGACAAACACATACGTAGGGAAAAATACTGGTATATCCGAAGAGGTATTTACAACAGAGAGATTAGGAGTCAAACGAACGCAGGTTAGTCAGTAACAATCAGAAAGAGTATAAAGTCCAACTGTATCTTCCGGTAGAGAAACGGAAATATGATAGTCACCTGATCTCCCCAGAACTCTATAGAACTGTCCTATTAGTAGTAGAGAGATCAGTCCATTCTGATGAGAATGTGGGTGTGCCCCAACAGTTTCTAACAAATTGAAATTTTCTTTAGCTGTGATCTACTTTTGCCCAACTAAAGTAATATAAATCTGCCCTTTACACCTTCCATTATATTCTGAGGATATTTAGGCTTGAACAATTAACCACACATTCGGTTGCTAATGAAATATTGATTAGCTACAAGCATGTTCTTTAAAATCACTTTCATTTTATTCTTTATGTTATGAAAGAAGCTATGTTTTTTCTTCTTTTCTTTTCTTTCTTATTCATAAGAAAGTGAGTAATTCAAGAACAACTATCAGACTGCAACACCTACAATCTAGTTCTTGTTTTACAGTCAATAGTTTCTGTGTGACTTTCTTTGGCAATTTTAACAAGTAAATCAATAAATCTTGTTTTAGAAACAATAAAAATAAATAGCAGACCTCATAGGTGTCTATTGGATCTTTCATTTATCAAGCTGATCCCTTTATATTTCAAACTTAAAGACAGCCATATTTTTGTCTATGTTTCTGAAATGAGTTATCGTAAGTATTTACACTACTTACATTCTTCAAACTATTGTCTTCATCTTTATTGTCTCATTCTCGACATTTCACCTGTTGTACACTCCGGCCTTCTTAAGGTTATATACGTTGGAATTTCAAACCAAGCCCTTTATCTAGTCCACTGGAGTAGATTGTTCTACTTCCGCATGCCATGCCTCTTCTGGATATTTCAGTTTCAGTTATTTCCCTTTAGCAATTCAACTCTCTAAGTTTTTTTTTCACCTCTGCTGTGGCCAGTTATTGAACTCACAACTCTTTGGATCTTGTTACTGGATTACTTCAACCAATGCTATTAGTCACTGGACCAACACATATCATCTGAAGAAGACCAGAGAAATGGCCAAAACATTGTGAATATGACAATAAAGATGAGGACAACAGTCTGAATAATGTAAATAGTGTAAATATCCATATTTTTATTTAAATGCTAAATGTCTTATAACAGACAATACATTCAGATATTGGTAAAATCTGTTATACTCCAGTTATAGATGTTTTATCTGTATCTGCACATGCTATCAGATATGATTTTTTTAAACATAAATGCTTCCAGAAAATCTTTACAGTATCTCCATATTAGCCATATGAAGTGGTAAATGCCTCTGCCATCAAAAATGTTTTCAACAAAACAATATAGAACAAAAGCAAATACATGACATGTTGAAATTATATGAAATAGCTGTTCCTTAAAATAGGATAAAAAGTAATAGAAATTTGGCTGTGGAAAAGCTCTGCTTTTCATTAACAACGTAGTCCAAGTCCAAATGTCTACATTTTTTAATAAAAGAAAGTCCTAGTTACTGACTGGCTAGGGAGGAGCACTTCCTCATTAGGTGCTGTGACCCTATGCAAAGACAAAGGAAATGAGAAGTGAGGGTACCTTTTTTAAAATATGGGTTTTAAAGACACCAGTGAGCTGCTTCTGCTATGTATATTGACTACAGCCAATTGTCTGTGTTTCCTGCTGCTTTTGTGGCATAAACTCACTCTACATATATTTCTGTCCAGTTTACTAACCCTCTGATTATAATGGAGAGGAACTGTCTTGACAATGTATCCTACATGTCCAAACAAATCTCTTTGGATATTTTACCTCCAAATAAGGGATAAAATTAATAACAACTGACACCATTTCAATAAAAATTGAAAGAAGGTAGAGTTAGTTAATGCAAATACCATTCAAAAAGTCAAGAACTGAAGAAGTGTCACTCATAAAAAATATGTAAAGAAAAAAATGCTGAGGCTAAAATTTATTAGAAAACAGTTTTAAATAATTTTTGTATCATTATCAGATAAGTTAATTACAGAAGATTACCAAGTACATGATGGGAAATTAAAATCCTTATTAGATTCCTTTGATATCATTTTGAGGTCTAATTCACTATTATTAATCCTTTTAGTTACTAAATACACTAGAACTGTAAATCGAAAATTTTCTAGTGCCATTTGCTTTTATCCATTAATTGATAGGCTCATTCATCATGATACATAACAATTTATAATTAATCAATAAATATATTTGCATTTGACTGTCACTGAAAAAAATATGACCTCAATTACAAAATCAATGCATAAATATGGAAAAAAGATTTTAGATATATTCTGAATGCATATAAATTACTTGTTCATATTAATTAACACATTTTGCTTTTTTTCTAGCCTTGATAGATTTAGTAGGTGAGCTTTAAAACAGTTTTATAGATTCATTTTTGAAAAGATAAATTTTTCAGTGACCATTTCAAGAGCTAAAGTCATGAAGAAAAATGTCTTCACACTCATTATTCTGAATCTATAAAAAACAGAGTCTGTTGATTCATAATGAACAAAACATACAGCAGGTGTCTGTTACCTGTCAACTCAGTTCAAAGGTCAAATAAGAATTGAACCAGCTTTCATTTTCCTCTGCATTATTATTTATAGGACAATTGAGATATGAAAGACCAACAATGATAAAATTTGGTATTACCTTGTAATGGCAAAATAATATTCCCAACAGTAAAATACAATCATGTGAAGGTCAACACTCCAGTTTATTTTATAAAATGGTGTTTGCAATTGAATCAGCTTCAGTGCCACTTTTTGCAAGTCTTTGATAATTTTTTCTGATTCATAAAATCTCAATAATAATCATGATTTTCTCAAAAATGTATTGTTTTTAATACAGAAATACATGTAAAAGAATTATTTTTATTATTTTATTATATTCAATGTATTACAGCCATATCAAGTTGAAACACTGATTCCCATATGATAACCAAAGTTAAGCAATGTAGAGCCTGGTCAGTACCTAGATGGGTGACCACTTTAGGAATACCACATGCAGTAAGTTTGGATGTATGGGTGGTGTGATTGAAATGAGAAATCAGAGCTAAGTTCAAATTCCAGTTAGTTCATTACATTCACTACCCTCAGGAACAGGTATGAACACATCTCTTTTACCCCCAGCTATGTGTTAAATAGTGGAACAGAGTGGGTTCTATAATCTTGGTTGGCAACTGCTCAACCACAGAAAATAATCACAGCCTACTGTGGGAATTCTTCTACCAAGTAAATCAGGAATTGTAAAGCAACATGATCGCCCAAGTTTGCATCATTCATGGCACCCAAGGAAGGAAGGAATATTTACTTTATCTTACATTATTTAGGGAGGCACAGTGGAGTGAGGATAGTGGCTCAGATTGAGGAATCGGAGAGTTGAGTTTGAATTCCAGCCAAATCCATTACATTCACTTATGTGCTAATACCCTTGGGAAAGGTATGAATCCTCTTTTTCTCCCCTCCAGACCAGGTTCTATAGCCTTGGATGTCAACTGGTTTATCACAGAAAGAAATGGCAACCTACTGTGGGAAAAAAAATATGCCTCATCAATCATGTATCAAAAGATACATGATCGCCTAAGTGTGTATCATGTATGGAACATAACTGGCTGATATTACTTATAGACAATATCATTTTGTTTACTCAAAAAAAATTCTGTGCAGGGATTAATCAAATAATTATAATTTTCAAATATTTTACTTTTTCTGTTCTAAAAGGTAATGATGATCATCAATATGTATTGGGAAAGAGAAACTTTAGCATTCAGCAAAATTTAAAGGGCATCTATAATCAATGAAACCTCCTATCAATTGCTTTTGAGCAGAGCTTACTAAATATATTTTTATAAAATTGTTTCGATTTCAGACATTCAGAAGAAAATTTTATGCAGAAATATCTTTCAATCTTAAGAGAACTCACTATTTATATCTGATTTGCATAAGTTTGGATTTATTCTGGTAAAATCATGGATGACAAAATTTGCATATGTGCATTTCTCCCTCTAGTTCTACTTCTCCTGTCAGCCATGTTTCTAAGTGCTTAAGCAAATTTGGTTTGCAAGATGAAAATCTGCTTAACAGAACCAAAATGATTTGTAAGTAAAATTCACACCATAGAATGTTTTCTTTAGTAAAAGAAATATATAATTTATATCCAGAGTAAAAAAAATGATTATTTAAGTGTGTAGTTTCTGTTGAAATAATATTTTGTGTACAGTTTTAATTACTTCTTTGTGTTGTAAATCTTATGGATGTTTCTGCAGTTCGTTTTTATAATTATTTTGTTTTTATTTTAATGTTTATAGTTAATACTTGGTTTTATTGTGGAGATTAATAGGTTAAATTATTTCAAATAATTCCTGTAAGAATGATGCTAGAATTATTAGATAAATCAGATCCTTTTTACCAATTTGCTTTGAGTGTATGGATTATTAAATCTCCTTCATTTTGAATCCTAAAACCTCAAAAGAAACATTATTTGATAAAATAACTTTTATTAAGAATAACTGAAGATTCATATTTTTGTGGTTTCCTTGAATTTCTATGTTTTAAATGCAAATGAGGTAAAAAAAATGTTCATTCTTTGAATTGTTATCAAATAATTGTAGACTCATATTAGTGCATAAAAAGAAAAAACATTTAAACAACAGATATAGCACATTCTACTTTGCACTGTCAGTTTTAATTAAACCCAGTTTTGATTTGTGTTTATTGTTTTATTGTTCAGGTCATCAACTTTCTGGAAAGCAACAGGCTTTTTCTATATTCAACTTCCATTTCAAAGTCTTGTAAATCTAACTGGTTATTAATTAAAAATTTGGTAATTACTTCATTAAATAAATATCATTTTTTTACCCCCTCCCAAAATTTTCTCCAATTACTAAAGTGGATATTTCAAACAGCATTCTTTTTTTTTTCTTTATGTTTGTATGTTACAAAGGAAAGAGAATTATCTTTTAATTAGAAAAAAACATTGACAAGCATTTGAACTAAAAATCAATAAATGCAATGAGATACCAGATTCAATCAAACAATAAAAATCTTAAAAGAATCACTTTTGTTTAAATGCTGTTAAGCATCAAATGAGAAAATATAAGATTGTTAAAAAAACAGCATTGTAATTTTTAGTGCTTATACTCAAGGTAAGTGAAAAATTTGTAGCAACTTGTTTAATAATAAATTCAGTCAATAAGCATTTATTATCTCTCTCTATTTCTGACATGAGGTATTGACATTATTTACATTGTTCGGACTTATTCTCATCTTTATGGTCATATTCAAGATATTTCAGCTGTTGTACATTCCAGCCTTCTTCAAGTGATATACGTTGGAATTTCAAATGAAACCCTTTATTTCATCCACTGGGGTAGATTGTTCTAGTTCTACGTGCCATGCCTTTTCTGAATATCTCCGTTTCAGTTATTTCCCTTTAGTAAATCAACTTTTTAAGTTTTTGTTTCCCCTCTGGCATGGCCAGGTCACATAGCCCAGTGGATAAAAACATTGGTTGAAGTAACCCAGTGACTTGACCCAAAGAACTCATAACTCTTTGGGTTAAGTCACTGGATTACTTCATGATGAGGACAATAATCCAAACAATGTAAATAGTGTCAGCATTTATTACTTTTTATGGTTTCATTTCTTTAAGTTTAAGCCTTTCAAAAATGTGTCTCTTGTTAAGAAAAATGTTTTATTTAAGAAAAAAAATGTTTGTGTTTCATTTTTATTATTTAGTTATTTTATTTTATTTTTGTTTTAATCTAAATTCTAGCCCTGGAGTGATCCACAAAAATAGTTTTTATTTAAGTATTTTGAAAAAAATCAATTGTGAAATCAAAAACAAATGACAATAATTTTGTCGTCTATAATGAAGACAGAGGGTCAGGAGAATTTAACACTCTTCTTCTTCTGTGTCATGTCCCTTAAGGGTTTGAGAGATCATAATTCTTCACAACTTCTTATCCTTTGTAGCTCTTAGCAATGTTTCTTTTATTATTCCTCCCACTCCTTGTTCTGCCATCCATTTATGCAAGCTTATTAGGCAGGTTATTCACTGTTTTCCTCTGTCTTTTTTGCCTTCAATATGTTCTGTGAGTGTCAAACTTTCCTACCCTGTTTTCCTCATTGCATATCCTAGAAATTTCAACTGTTTCATTCTGATCCTATGTGTCAAATTGAAACTATAACATTGTTATAAAATTATTTCCATCCCATAATTTGTAATATCATTTAAGCAAAGCTTATTGCAATAAACTGTAGTGAATGACTTTATTTACATTATTCGGACTATTGTCCTCGTCTTTGTTGCCATATTTATCACAACGTTTCGGCCGTTGTACGCTCTGGCCTTCTTCAGGTGGTTGGAATTTTGAACTGAACCCTTTATTTTGCTCACTGGGGTAGACTGTTCTAGTTCCACGTGCCATGTTTGATGGATGTCAGTTATCAGTTATCTCCTGCTAATTTTCCCTCTGAAAGTTCTCCACTGCCTTAACCGGGTATTGAACTCACACTCTTTGGGTCCTGTCACTGGATCTAACCAACTCCACTGTGCCATGTGTCCTTGAGAACATCTGGGTATGAATTTCTGGGTATTATAAACCTAATGTCTTCAGCAACCATTTTTACCAGTGCTCATATTGTAAACATGGCACGTGGAACTAGAACAGTCTACCCCAGTGAGCAAAATAAAGAGTTCAGTTCAAAATTCCAACCACCTGAAGAAGGCCAGAGTGTACAATGGCCGAAACGTTGTGATAAATATGGCAACAGAGATGAGGACAATAGTCCAAATAATGTAAATAATGTACATAGTACCTCATCTCAGAAATATAGACACTCTGTAGTGAATGAGTGAATATTCATCCTTCTGTTGGCATTTAAAGCTGCTAGTGTAATTTCAATTCCAAACAGTTTGCTAGAATTATTTTACACAAAGGCAATAAGAAAAGTTATGTAATTCAAAATACCAATTTGATCAAGAAGTAAGATTTATTTTAAATCAAGCAGGAGGCTAAATTAAAATAAATTTCTT
Source organism: Acanthosepion lycidas (assembly GCA_963932145.1). Lineage (NCBI taxonomy): Eukaryota > Metazoa > Mollusca > Cephalopoda > Sepiida > Sepiidae > Acanthosepion > Acanthosepion lycidas. Next base: position 46,016,081 of record OZ010582.1, read on the forward strand.
TTATAAAAAAGCCTGAATGCTCTCTGAAACACTACAGAAATACAATGAACTAATGAGCTGATCTTTTATGCAAGACAGTTAAGCCATTTCAGTTACAAATTTTATCATTCTCAGCTGAAGATATGATCAAATAACACACGATTTTTATAGATTTTTTAAGGTCTCATATATTTTAAGCCAACATGATTTTGCAAATTCTAACAGGTCAGCTCAGGTGTTGAGTTTCTTTGATGTGCATATAAACATTAGAAAATAGGTAGAGAAGGATTGGCTTTTAATGCTTGGTGGGTGTTCTGTTAGCCAGAATCAATGTGTGAGAGAGAGAGGAAGTAGGTCTTTTTTTTTACTTTAGAGATTATGTTGCAGGTGCTAATGTTAAAGGAAGATTATGAATTATTCCTTCATCCTCGGGGTTGTCATGAAGGTGATCATTAAAGAAAAAAGGCATTTTTCTATGATGGGGTCAACTGTCAGCATAGTGATGAATATGTGGGTAATATAACAATTAGCAGTACATAAAGTAGAATTGTTAAGTAAAGTCCAAATTCCAGCTTTGTCTGTTGCATTTACTTTCACACTAATGATGCTGGAAAAGCATGAATCCATCTTTTCTCATCTTCTCTCATGGGTTAAAATAGCAGGGTAGACTGAGTTCTCTAGCATTGGATGGCAACTCATCTAAAAAAAAAAAAAGAAAGCTCTGAATTCCAAACTATGAAAAAGACAACAGTAAGCTACTTCACTATCTTTCCTAAGAATGCATGACAATTCAGTCATAGATTTCAATAGATTCCTTTTCTTTATTAAGAAAAGTAATCTATTGAAATCTATGACTACCTACATCCTGGTGGTCATTGCTGTAATAAGTCAGATTTAAATAAGTAATAACAGAGGTTTAAATTAATTTAGTTAATCTTGTATATAATTAATTCTCATTTTAAACCATTCCGACCACAGATTTTGCCATGTTATCTGTAACATTGAGCAATTTCTAATTCTGTTTATCTGCATCTTTCTTTCTAACTCAAAAGCTAAAACATATCATTTTTCAAAAATTTAATTTTTGGGGGAGCTTGAAATTAACGTTGCCAAAAAAGTTTTAAAGAAACATCTGTAAAAAAAAAAAAATCTATTTGCAATATTTACATTGTTCAGACTGATGTCCTCATCTTTGTTGCTATATTCACAACATTTCATGTGGTTCAGTGGATAAAATTATTGATTGAAATAATCGAGTGACTTGACCCAAAGAGTTGGGAGTTCAACAACAGAAGTGAACAAAAACTAAAGGAAAGATAACTGAAACTGAGATATCCAGAAAAGGCATGGCATGTGGAACTAGAACAATCTACCCCAGTGGACTAAATAAAGATTTCAGTTCAAAATTTCAATATATATCACCTGAAGAAGGTTGGAGGATACAACAGTCAAAATGTCGTAAATATGACAACAAAGATGAGGACATCAATCCAAACAATGTAAACAGTGTAAACAGTTACAATACCTCATCTCAGAAATATAGAAAAAAAAAACGTGTACACAACAGTATAAACAGTATAAAACAAAGATTAACTCAAGATTTGTTTCTGTCTCATTTTCTGGAATGAAGAGTTGTCATTATTTACATTTATTTACTTTTGAACTAATGTTCACATCTTTGTTGTTTTTATCACATTTCAGCCATCTTCAGGTGTCTATCAATCCAAGTAATTTTGAACTGAACCCTTTATTTAATCAACAGAGTACATTGTTCTTATTACATTGTCCATGTCTAAGGATATTTCATCGTTGTTCTGTTTTAGTACTGCTCTATTGTTACCAGTCCCATTTGAACAGAAGATTATTAAATGAAAAACTAATTCTATAACAAAAACAAGGGCAGATTGGTATAGGCAATGAGAAATAGAAATAGATGTTATCAGAGATCAAACAAATGGTGTCTAATTTTAATTATTAATTGTCTTTGGCTTTTAACAAACTTTATTTGCAATTTACCTACAAAAAATCATTAAAAGAATACAACTGTTAAATGACCAACAGAGTTGACAAGCTCAGTACAACAATTAACAGCAACTGGTGTTGAGGATGGTCTGATTAATGAAAAATTTATGAATTTTCATAGAAATTATGTTTGTGGACATTTGCTTAGCATGGTCTAATACAACAGGCCAAGTGAGGATCAAACAAGACAAACTTGCTAAACATTAAAATAGGAAACAACATATAACTTTGGGTGTTTTTCATAAATCTGTGTTACCACATACAAGACCTTTAAAAAAAAGGTTGTAATATATGATTCATTATTTGCAAATCTACATCTATGTACATACATATTTAGGTAAATGTGAACATACATGAAGTTTGTCCAGTCCTAATCAGAGGGGACTTCATTTCATATACATGAACTGAACCTCTTACTTAGTTGACAGCAAGATGTCATTGAGTACACTTATATACTGTGTAACTACTACATTCTCACTGACCCAATGAGTATATTCTTTACATTTTGTGTAAGATTTGGGGGCAAAACATGGTATAACCCAAGTCTGTTAGCCTCTGACCCAAAATCCATATTTGGCTAAATGTGATTTCTGGTTTTTTCATCAGCTAAAATCACTACTCAAGATAAAGGGGAATGTGATGAAGCAGATGTCAAAGTGAATTTTGCAGATTATTTTAAAAAATTGGAAGGATTCAGATTCAGGGAAAAGCATGTGAAAAGGGAGTGCTTTGAAGTGAACTAAGATGTGATTACCTTACATAGGCCATTTTTATTAATATTAAATGGCAGGATTCATTCCTGGTGGAATTCATACATGTACACACACACACACACACACAATGTTTTGGGATACATTCCTACTTGTGGCATCAGCATATATAATATATATATGTGTGTGTATACATATGTAATTTTCCATATGATATAAATTTAAACAAAACCCTATTAAAACTAAAATGAAACTCTTTGACAATGGCTTATGAAAGCCAAAAGTGCTCAGAAGATATTAACAAATTTATGGTCAAATTCTCACCGGAAAGTAGTCTGAAGCAAAGAAAAATTTTATATAGAGTCTTAAACAGACCTTTTATTGATCTTCAACCAAAATTTATATATATAACTGAAAGACAAAATAAATGAAACTTCCATGTGTTTCATCCTCAGACTAATAATGATAGTCTTTATAGGATAGGGGATAGAAATGTAAAAGCCTCCCCCCTATATATATATATATATATATATATATGATAAAAAATATAATTTTACAGTATGCTAAATTTATGGGTTAAAGTGCTCAATATAATGGATAGAGCATATGTAAATATGAATATAAAAGTCAACACTCAGTGTTGACAGTCTATTTCATGCTCAAGTGCAATCAATTTGTGACCGAATTTATATATACTGGTCAGTGATGCATTAATGGTAGGCCTATCGTATTATTCTAACAGTTATTTGGGTGGGCGGTAATGGTTGGGTTTCAAATTATTCTAGGGGCTATTGAGCATAAATAATTCTGAACCTGGATAAGTTCTGTAGCTATTTTATAGTGTGATGTTAACTTTTTTATTTATTATAGATTATTTAATTGTTGGTTGTTATTATTATGCTTACTTTTGTTTATGTGTATGTTTGTAGTTTGTTAATTTCTTTATTATTTACTTTAATTATTTATTTATTGGTTTGGTCTAATTTATTTACTTATTTATTTATTTTATCACCCAAATAACCATTAGAATAATAGGCCTACCCATAATGCATCACCAACCAGTATATATGAATAGTCAAGCAAAAACAAAATGGACATAGCTTAACAATTGCACTTAAGTATGAAACACTGTCGCAGCTGGGTACTTCAATGTACACTCATATATATATATATCTAAATACACACACAAAAGTCTACATAGACCAAAAGTGGGCAATCAAATGACAAAATGTAAAAAAGCTATAACTTCTTCAGATAAATAATAGTCAGTCTTATATATATATATATATAAAGAATGACTCTATCAAAAAAAAATCATTATTCATTTGCTGTTTTTTTTTGTTTGTTTTTTATTTTGTCATTTCATTACCCACTATTGGTCTGTGTAAACTTTTGTGTGTGTGTGTGTATATATATATATATATATATATATATATATATATATATATATATATATAAGAGATAGAGAAAATGATGTACTAGGATAGGTGAAATAAAAACAATAATTTAAATCTGTAGGATTTACCAATCTTAACCTAGTCTGGTACAAGGCCATATTTTCATAGAGTGCATAGTCATATCAAAGTATCATCTTATTAGTAAAGCTTGTAAGCTACTATTTAACATATACATGCGGTGGAGAGAGGTATAGAGAGTATTTTGTGCTTTGATATACTCATGAAAGTTTGTAACCTATTACGCTAAAATGGGTGGGGCTACGCGTTATTCCTGGGTTGATGGGCTGAAAGAAATCTTTATTCATTCTCCCATTAACTATCAATTCCAGTGATATGAACATATAACCAGTCTCCAGGGCTGGTATTCTCAATGAAATCTGCACTTATTTCAGACACACCCAGCTTTTGATTCAAGGAAGTCTCAGCGTGTAATACACCCCTGTAATTATACAATTTATTCACAGAGCTAAAATCAGCAATAAAATTAAGAGACCATTTAAATTGTATATGAAAGAGGTTTAAAACAATCATAATTCTTGTTTTTTTTTATTTGATGCATCCATAACAGAATAATGAATAAGTGATTATTTCCATATTTACTGTATCATTTTCCCCAAAAATGACTCAGAAGATATCTCTCATATAATGCAAATTTGAGATATCTGATCAGCTAATATTTACTCATACACCATAGACTACCAGTAACTGCATCTAACTCTAAAATACTATATTAAAAGGAAATGAGGTGGTCATATATACTATTGCATTTCAGAGTTGTTTTTAATAACCCTGAATCTCCTGAGTTGCTAATGCATTGTTTCAATTAATTTTTCCATCAATCCAACTTTAAAATTAATAGACTTGTAGAATATTCAAAGCACTTCTGGCTATTTCATAATCCAAACATAAAAATGTCTATTTTGTTGGGTTTTTTTTTTTTTTAAATTCCATCATCAGTTCTTTTTTTCTGCATGTTTTTAAATCATACACTCATAAAGAGAGCTTTTTTTAAAAGCAAACTTTAATTTAAATATCATTTATATTTTAATTTTTTTTTCTTTTCATCTTCATTATTCTTCATTGCAACAATTTGGTATTTTTTTTAAATATTTTAGCAGTTTAGCAAGCAAATATCAGACGCTGATAAAAAATTTTAATTTACATTCCCTATTCTGGTGAAATTGTTGGACATAAACAGTGCCTTATACATGAGGCCATAAAAGCTTATCAGTAAATGTCATTTAAATTCATATCTATAGTTTTCCCACTTTATATATATCTATAGCTATTTTTTCTTTTTTAACATCATCTTCCCTCAGGATGGATGCAATCATGATTTTTCAGATTCCTTTTCTTTATTCTCTCAATTATTATGACTTCTTGGGAAAGATAATGGCATGACTTCCATGGTTTTCAATTCAGATTAGTCCTTTATTGGCTGCCACCCTAGACTAGATATGCCCTGTTGACATCCCTAGCCTGGGGTGCTAATTTTGTCCTCTGCAGATGGATAAGACTCTCCCAAAAGGATGGATATTTACAGGCTCAAGTCTACCTCGTTATTAATTCATTGCAATTTTGTCTTATAAGATTTATATTCAACATTAAATAACCCAAAATTTTATGTTGTTAAATAAGCCAATTTAAGTAAACCAACATAATCAAGACTATAAATCCCAGTCTATTCTGTAAATGCATAGCTGTTGTCTGAAGAGCGGTGTTCATGTCTTACTCAAGGCCACCTGTGTAAAAATGAACACCACAGACTTGGCTGGAATTTAAATCCCAGTCTATCCTGTAAATGCATAGCTGTTGTCTGAAGAGCGGTGTTCATGCCTTACTCAAGGCCACCTGTGTAAAAATGAACACCACAGACTTGGCTGGAATTTAAATCCCAGTCTATCCTGTAAATGCATAGCTGTTGTCTGAAGAGCTGTATTCATGCCTTACTCAAGGCCACCTGTGTAAAAATGAACGCTACAGACTTGGCTGGAATTTAAATCCCAGTCTATCCTGTAAATGCATAGCTATTGTCTGAAGAGCTGTGTTCATGCCTTACTCAAGGCTTTTGGCCAGCCCAATACTGTCCATGCCAATAATGGTTACACTTACTGCAAATCTAAACTCATCACTATATTCTTTATTATCTGATTTTAATTCTTACTAGCTTATTTATTAACACATAGTATTAGTTGCAAAAGTTGTCATCTAAGAAATTCTGACATTTGATGACTATTATATCTACTATTTGGTTTGATTAGTTATTTAATTTCTAATCTTGTAACATTTTACAGTTTTACTTAGCAACATAAGAGAACATTTTTTGTTACTTTTTTTTTTTACTATACATCACCTAATTTTTTATTATACATCACCTAGTCAAGAGACACTCAAGGGTTACTGAACAAGGTGTGTGATATGAATATAAAATGAAGCATATGGCAAATAGATAACAATTAACCTTAGACTTTAAGAGGTTAAGATTATAGTGTTTGAGGAAGCATCCATGCAGGAGTCTGTCCCACAAAATAGTGGTACTTGATAAGAAGCCTTCAGAGTGGGACACCCTTCTTACCAAAGGAATATATAGGGGATAAGGATGATCTGTAACATTTTGAACTGGTAATTCTAAAGAATGGAGTTTGTCTAATCATTTGCTATGGAATTAACAATAGACTTATGATGTTGTATCTACAGAATAGGAAAAGCAAAACAATGAATGATTATAGATAAAAAAATAGGCAACAAATTATGCAGCACTTATGAACCACATTAATTAGAATGATTACTTATTTTATAATTTATTTAGAACAAGTAAATTGATTAGTATGTTACTTAAATGGGAGTTTTTCAAACTTTATAAAAGTAGATTAAAAGCATTAAATCAAATATCAAAAATTTGAAATTATGCAAATTTATTATTAGTTATGAACTTAAATTTAATTTAAATTAGTATCCCAACATTTCAGCACTGCATGGATTTTACATGTTTTTCCTTTTATGCATACCTAACTTTTTGTCTTTCCCCTGTGTTTTGTTCATTTCCAATCCTCCAGTCCGTCACAATGTCCTGCAACACTTCCAATTAAATTTTTCCCTTAAGATGCATTGGGTTTTGCAGCCTTCATGCACATTTCTTTTTTATTGGCAAATGTTCCTCTGAAGATGACATTGAATAATTCAGTTAAGAAAAATTTGCTGCCATTTCTGTCTAAAATGTAATTACAAGGTGAAATGATTTTATTAAAGTCATTTTCAATTGATAAAAGGTTAAAAATGTAAAAATCTTAGTAAGCAATAATATAAGTGACAAATAGCTATAAAAAGGCACTGTTGATTATTTACAGCTAATTTGTTTAAATAATTCACTGACTGTTGTGATGTAATGGAATAACCTATCACACCCATGAGTGACTACACTATAGGTAGTAACTACCTATAAGTATCTGTAAGTCAATGGACTACAGAGACTAGCTGAAATCTTTTCGGCTAAACAGTCGAACTCTCGGGCTTCGGGCAGAGAGGAACCCAGACGAGGCTCTGCCAAAGGGCAGAGTCTTGTTCGGGGAGGTAGACTGCCCCTGAACCCATTTATGCAGGTTCAAAAAAGGGAATATTTTTGGCCGAACCTACAGGCTCGGAGAACCCACGGGTTTGGAGAACCCACGTTAAACTGGCCTTGTGCCACATGCAACCCTCGTGGGGGTTAGTTAAATATACTAGCTGAAATCTTTTTCAGCTGTGCTGGTTGAACTCTCTGCCTTCAGGCAGAGAGGAACCCAGATGAGGCTATGTCAAAGGCCAGTCTCATTCAGGGAGGTACACCGACCCAATCCAGTTTATGCAGGTTCTACAGACAGGGATTATTTGGCTGAACCTACAGGCTCGGGAAGTCCATATTAAATTCGGCTTTGTGCCACATGTGACTGTGTTGGGCAGTTGCTAGATACTCTAGCTGGAATCTGTTCTTGCTGTTCTGTTCGACTCTCTACCTTTGAGCAGAAAGGAACCCAAATAAGGCTATGCTGAAGGGCAGAGCCTTGTCTGGGGAGATAGACAGACCCGAACCCATTTATGTGGGTTCTACAGGGAATTTTTGGTCAAGCCTACGGGCTCAAATGACCCACGTTAAACTCGGCCTTGTGCCACGTCTACCCCTGTCAAGGGGTTTAGTAAATATTGACTAGCTGGGATCTGTTGAGTTCAACTCAGACTTACGCAAGAACTACCAACCTTCCAATAGTAGCACTCAATACTGGATTGACTTGTGACAATTTTGTGCATAACTGTTACCTTTATTCTTATTGTACTGGTTTGTACAATAAACCTCTACTTATTTTATCTACCTTGTTTTTCAAGTATATATCCTATTAGCACAGAATATAACATATTGTTTGCGCCATGTGGCAATAATTGTAAGTAAAATGATGCACAGGAATAAGTAACCAAGTAATCATTTTAAGTTTTCTGAATATTTGTGCCCAAGAATATATATTTTTTGGCACATAATATAGTACACTGGTTTGTAAGCTTGTCTCAAATTGCAAATTGCTGTTTTCCCTTGGAATTCCACTGTTGTGTTCATTTAGTACAACTAGTGACTATTCTTGGTGGTACCTAATTGGTTTACTCATTTAGTGTAAAGAACAATCTCAATATTGGAGTGAAAGATTAATGATACTAAGTATTCAGACACTGACAATACTCATCAACCACATTGACATTTATTGCTGTTACTTGTTGATATATTTGCAGAGACAGCCAGCAACCATCATCAGACATGACCATAGCAAGCCAAATTCATTTAAGCTGGAACCAAATCATGACTGAATGTACATTTGCACCAGAAAGACAGAAAAATGGTTTGTTTTTATCTTTCTTTCTGTCTGTCCCATTCATATATATATATATATATATAGTCTTAAGGTGCACTATATTTATGGGATAAAATGCTCAATATCAGAGATAGAGCATGTGTAAATATAAAAGTGAATATTGAAGTCAACACTTAGGGGCAACAGGCCACGAGTGCTGTTATTTTTTTCAGCAATTTATATACACAGGTCAGTGGTGCATTGTGGGTAGTCTATTTTAGTGGTCATTTTACCGGAAGTCGTTTATTTTTTTTATTTATTTATTTGGGTTAAATTATTTTGCTTGTCATTATTTATTTTTTATTTTTTTCTTGTATATTTTTTTTTTCTTATATATTTATTTTTTTATTTTAATTTTAATCGGTGTTTTTATTAACAAAGTAAAATTTGTTTTTAGCACTTATTTAATAGTTTTGGTTTGGAAGATAATTAAAGCTATTTATTCAATTTTGGGGTTGATTGTTGTAGTTTATTCTATTATTTTGGCAGGAGCAGTTTTTAGTTTTTTTATTACTTCATTTATTTATTTGGACTGATTATCCTTATTTTTTTTCTAACGGTTAATTTATCAGGATCGGTTTGTTAGTTTGTTTATTTATTTGGGTGAATTTAGATTAATTTATTTTACTTGTTTTTTATTATTTATTTATTATTTGTATATTTTTATTTACTCTTTTCGGTTTTCGATTTTTAAATAACATAGTACTTTTTTTATTGTTATATAACAGTTATAGCTATGTTTTTCATTTGATTTTTGGTTTGATTTTTATAGCCTAACTAATATTTTGGTCATAATGGTTTGTTAATTTGTTTATTATTTACTTTATTTATTTAGATTCATTGATTTTTTTTTTTTTTTTTTTTTTTTTTATTTATTTATTCTTTTTCGTCTATTCTAATGGATGTGATTTGGTAAGTGTTGACTTCAATGTTCACTTTTATACTTATATATATATATATATATATATATATATAGAGAGAGAGAGAGAGAGATGTGAAATGTGTGTGCAAATTGTAATTGTTAAGTTCAAATTCTGGTTCATGCAAACTAGTTAGTAACAATAATAGCCATATCTTTACTCTTGTGAGGATTGACATAGTTATTATTCCTGCGACAGCTCACTTCATGTTAATGCTCTTGGAAAAGGCTAGAATTCATCTTAAATAGAAAAGGAAGACTAAGTGCTCTTGTTTTGGGTAGCATCTAGTCAGAATGAAAACTTGGAATTCAAAACCTGCAGAGGGTATTTGGGAGACATTGTGGCATAATACACACTATTTTTCTGTTATCAGTTCTTTCCAAGTGTGGCGAGTTCTACATAAGCCTTCAACATTTTAATCAAATCATCTGTGTAGGTAGTCTAGAAACTCAGTTGTAAATGTAACTGTTAGGCTCTCATAAGTCAAAGTTGATAGTGGGACTACGTGTGTATGTATGTATGTATGTATGTATATATATATATATAATATATATATATATATATATATATTTATATATATACATACAGAGAAAGAACAGACAGATTAAGAATACACCATTCTTAGAAATAATAAAAATATTTTATATATATATATATGTATGTATTGTTTTGCAATGCTAAAATACACATGGGTTGTAAATTTAAAAGTCATGTGTGTTTGTAGTTATTTTCCTTATTCATATGTTATTAAATTAACAATTGACTTACCAGCTAGTTGTTAAGGACACCTGAAGTATAAATGACCAAAATAACAAAACTTGACATGGAAAAAGTATATTCACAAAACTGGACATTTTTTTTTTTTTTTAACTATCTTACTTCCGTTTGTTATTTCCACTACAAACTTGATTTATCAGTTTGAGAAAATCTGATACAAAATTAAGATTTGTAAATTTTGTAGCTACAAACTATAAAAGAAATATTTCTAAGAGACTGATCAAGTGGCTCTGATATGATGAATTTGGGGTAGAGCTCAGTAGGGAGTTCCACAATGTCACTCCATTAAATCTTTCTACGTCCATGCTGTGTTGAAAGACCTATGGAAAGGGTCACCGATGGATTTATTATGAGCACCAATGCAATAGTATCAGATGAAGTAATTTAAAAGTTTTTGGTTGAAATCTTATCTGATTAGTCTGTTCTGGTTACTTTTTTATTGGTGACTTGTGAAATACAAGAACTGGTGAGGCATTTGGTAACAATTATAAAAGTGTTTATTTACAAATCATATAAACAACATTAAAATCAAATAAAACAAAAAATATGTCAAACCGAAAATGAGTATATTATTTACATTATTCGGACTATTGTCCTCATCTTTTACACCATATTTATCACAGCGTTTCGGCCATTGTACACTCCAGCCTTCTTCAGGTGGTTGGAATGTTGAACTGAACCCTTTATTTTGCTCACTGGGGTAGACTGTTCTAGTTCCATGTGCCATGTTTCATGGATATCAGTTATCTCCTGTTAATTTCCCTCTGAAAGTTCTCCACTGCCTTAACCTCAAGGACACATGGCACAGTGGATAAAGGCATTGGTTAGCTCCAGTGACAGGACCCAAAGAGTGTGAGTTCAATACTCGGTTAAGGCAGTGGAGAACTTTCAGAGGGAAATTAACAGGAGATAACTGATAACTGACATCCATCAAACATGGCACATGGAACTAGAACAGTCTACCCCAGTGAGCGAAATAAAGGGTTCAGTTCGACATTCCAACCACCTGAAGAAGGCTGGAGTGTACAACGGCCAAAACGTTGTGATAAATATGGCGAAAAAGATGAGGACAATAGTCCGAATAAGGTAAATAATGTACATAATCCCTCATCTCAGAAATATAGACAGACTCAAAAATGAGTGCTGAGTGGATGAGATGGATAGGTAATTGTATTCATGGCCAACTGGACCAAAGTCAGGTAAGCACGGCAGAGATAAATTCAGGATAATTTTATCAGGGAAGAATGATCTCAGGACTTTGGATGACCACAATCTTCCCCAGCTGTGAAGGAGACTTTGTCTTCTTTCTAGCAGCAACTGGCACACAGATAACCACCTTTGCAACAATTTCAGCAATTCTCCTCCCAATCCTTTTCTTCACATCATTTCTATAGGAAAGAGATACAAGCTTCTTTTGATTGGTCAATGATTACATGCTTTTCCACTGCCTAGTGAATTGCATGCAGATTAATTAAAATTGCAGATTAAAATAAAAAATAAAAATAATTGATAGCATGAGTGACAGTTCTCTTTAAATTACACTTTTCAATGTGACTTCATTCATGTTCTTCAAAAATTCCCTGCTATCACAAAAGGTTGTCAAAACATCTCTCTGAACTTTGAGTCAGAATGTTTCCGGCAATAGTCAGCTGAACTGACTTGTCAAGCCCTGACTTCTTCAACTGCTATGTCACCTTAATGTTACACTCAATTAATATTCTCTATTTATGCTAAGTTCAAAAGATTTACTAATATCTTTATTGTTTTCATACAAAAATCTTTCTCTACTTAAACCAAATTTCCATTGCACATCAATCTTTGGCACTACACTTCCACACTAGTTGGAGTGTTGGACATAGAAAAAGAATAAAATCAGTAAATATTTATACGTGATGCTATTTATTGACAGGCTGAGTAAATTTGTGATAAAATGCAAGAAGAAATTAAGATGAAAGTAAATACTAGTCAAAATTAATATTCAGTTGAGTCATAAATAATTCCTACTTTTGTTTATCAACTTTATTCTTCAAAAATAAAGTCCAATTACAATTTTATTCAATTATATATTCACCATTATTAGCAATGACCTGCTGCCACTTATCAAGCATCTCTTTGATAATTTCTGAGTAAAATACCCCAGGTTTTGATATGAAAAAGTTATCAGTGAACACTTGAATCTGGTTTTCAAGAGAGAAAATTTTCTCTATCAAATCATTTTGCAATGATTGACAAAGGTATTATTCAGTTGGTTCAAAGTCAGGTGATTGTGGCAGACAGGGTAGAACAAGCCATCCAAATTCCAAAAGTTTTTCCTTTGATTTTCTTGCTCATGGAGAGCAACATTTAATCTACCAAAAATTATATGTTAGTGTGCTCCAAATTTATTCTTAATTGCTATGCAGGATGAGTAGTTATCATTACAATTGGTTCAGCCATCATTACAATTGGTTCTCAAAAATGGAAATTACTTACCATATTTTCTTGTGTATAATACGAGAAATTTCAAATGAAAATAAAAGGCAAAATATATGGGGGGGGATGTCATATTATACACAAGTACACATTTTCAGAAATTTGGCTCAGCTTCAAAAAACTCTTGTTTGAAACAACTAAATTACAAATACACTCAGCACAACAGATAATAAAAGACAAAGTAGGTAGGTGTTCATAACAATTGTTTACAAAAGGTATTTGATATGTTGGCAACGTCTTTTGTCTCAAAGACAGGAAACTCACCAAAAATGATTTTAAAAATATTAATAAATGGAATACACAAGATTTGTCAGGTTTAGATAACATTAATGTTACAACAAAGCACCTTTCCCCAAAAGTTCAAAAATAAGTTTTGAAATGTAAATCAAGAGAAACGCACAATGGCTAAATTTCTATTCTTTGATATTACGAAAAAATTAAACATTTTAGTGAAATATATGTCCAACATTGAGATTTTAATGGATACTAGAGTACAGCTTTCAAAAAACAAAATGACATAGGGATGACTGTACTACAGGCTTGTATTATACTCAAGTATATAATGTATTCCCTATTTTTAGCTTCTAACATGAATTTGTATCATACTCAAGAAAATACTGTATGACTTAATAATTGACAATACTTTATCTGATAAAATGTAAGGATAATACTACAGATGACAATAGTTTAATTTCTAATCTGCAAAGTAGAATTGTACTGCTACTAGAAATAATCATGTTTTCAAAATTCTTTTTCATATTACTATAGATTAAACATACCAGATCACAAATATAATTTTTTTCTCAATTAAATTTTATAAAAGCTAGGAGGAGGGTACAGTTTGCTATGTAAATTCATTGTAAATTGATCTCTCTAAAGAAGCCAAATTAAATATGCTCATATGAAATGATTTCTTAAAATTTTTTAAATAAATTAATTCATGGAAATTTGTAATTCGGGGTTTTTAATTTACAGGGATATATGAAAAAGAATTCCTGATTATGAATTCCAAACTTTTATTTTTTTTTACATTTTAATAAATCATGTGGTATGAGCATATTTTGTTTTGGCTTTCATTGGTCATTGATCTATTTACAATAAATTTACAATCAATATAAATAGTAAATTGGAACCCCAACTTTATCAAGTTTTATCAAATTTAATTTTTTTTTCTCCAATATTTGGAATCTGGAGTCCTTAATCTGAAGTAATATAAAAAAAATTTGAAAAAATATTATATCTGGTTAAAGTGCCTATTTTCCAACTCCACTTAAAATTCTTGTCAAGATTTTTTTTAAAACCTTTTTTTTTTCACTTGTTCATTAATTTCATTTTATCAATAAAAGCCCCAAACCAATTAGAAAGTATCTTTTAAATATTCCTTTTAGATTAATTTTTTTAAAAGTCATTTTTTCTATTTTATTTAATCTAAAAAAAATTCTAATGCTTTAATGATAAGAGTGAGTAAGTCATATAATAATGGTAAAGTCTTTTGCGGACTCTGTGAGGTCATATTTAGGTCACCAATTTGTAGTGGTAAAGCTTCTATGCTATTTGTGTAACCAACTATTTATACCTATTGTGTATACATGACTATTTCCTATTGTAGTAGTAAATTAAGTTTGGAATTGGTTACTTAACAAGAGTAGTAGAAGTTCAGGGTGCTTAGTAATGTTAAAGAAACATAGTATTGGAGCTTGAAAAGAAATAGGCAATAATAAAATAAAGATTTTAAAATCATTATTTATTTACAATAAATATTTATTTACCAAGCAATATATTGTCAAAGTGACTATCTACTTAAAGCCAAAGGTAATATTAAAACACAAGAAAGTTTATCTGTTTTTAATTGAAGTTCTGGTGATAAAGTCCAGGGAAGAGTATTATACAAAAGAAAAACTACAGCTATGTCCTATGCTTGGTGACTGACTTTAAAAGATAACTGCCTGTTGCTGTTTCTGCTGAGTCACTGACTTTATCCTGATATGTATCTATGTTTAAGGGCACAGAGCGATTCCTGCAAAATATAAAAACTGATTTTAGAAATGACATATGAATGGTTTAGACATTTTTTTTTTTTTTTTCTTTTTTACCAAATTTTGGTTGCTTTTTGCTGATGTTTGTCTGGATCCATACAATTGAAAAAAAGTACATTTATTATCTCATACACTTTCATGATTACACTGTTTACTCCTAATCTTTCAAACAATAAGTTTGCTCAAGAGTAAACAGTGTAATCATGAAAGTGCATGAGATGAAAATCAATTTCTGTCTATATTATCATCATGAAAATCACTACATTAATCAATAGATTTGTTATCACTTTTACTTTTTGTTTCATAATAAATAAGCATATTAATTACTCAAGCACTGAATACTTTATCCTCATCAAAAAATAAAATGAATGCATTTTAACTTTTTTCTTGGTAATTATTAAAAATATAAAAAGTAAACAATGAAGTTATTTGAATTATTTTTTTATAAATAAATCATCTCTGAAATCTGAAGAAAAATATTGAAATGAAAATTGTTTTTAGAAGGAAACTAATGTATTTGAAATCTTTTTTCTAAATTTTTTCTTTACACTGTTAATTTTTTACAAGAGCACAGATAACAAATATCTCTTTTTTCTTAATAATTAGAAAAACATTAGAAACATTTATCTCATTGTAGAAATTTAATTGCAATGAGAAAATCATATATTTCTTAGCTACTTGGAACTGGAATATATATATATATATATATATATATATATATATATATATATAGGTAATAATTTGTAGGTGTATAATCCAAGTGAATCCTAATAATGTACAATATTAAAACTGATCCACAAAAAGAGCTCAATATATTATAACAGACAGAGCATATAAATTACATAGAATAGAAATCCAAAATTACTTCATTTGAATAGCTATTTCAGCCCACAAGACTTATCATAGGACTTGTCAACTCAGAGGTGTGAAGAAATAATTTTTTTTATTTCTTCACACTTCTGAATTGACAAGACCTGTAAGTAAGTTTTGCAGGCTGAAATAGATATTCAAATGAGGTTATTTTGAGATTTATATTCTATGTAATATATATATATATATATACGCGCACACACACACACACACACACACATAAGAACACATGGGTGGATAATTGTTTAAGGCATGAAACTGCCAATCCCCCTAGAACTTTTATTTCCATGTCTAAAATTTATATACATATATTTTATTTACTACTGGCAGAGATACCTGGCCTTGCCTGGAATTTAAAAAATGTTTAAAATAAATCTATAACAACAATATAACTTCAAATTCATTTATTCAAACACAAAAAATATCTTTAAACAGTTTTTACATTATAATACTTCTTGGTAGACAATATTCTTTCCTTGTGGAGCAGAAACAAACAAATTGGTTTTACTTCCCACATGTGAACAACCAACATACAACTGTTTATCAGTGAAACAGGATACTTCTAATTCTGATAGTCTGGCCTTATTAAAGGACATTACAAAACTTACTTGCTATCCATTTTTATTAATAAATGGGCTTTTTTTAATTTTTTTTTTTTTTTGTTTTTTTTTTTTTGTTTTTTTTTGTTTATTTACAGTAAGGTTCACCCTGTACAAAATAACAGGTTAAGATTCTAGTGGTTGGGAAAACATCCTCTGGGGAGTTTGTTCCATAGGGCAGTGGTTCACAGGAAGAAGCTGTTTGAGTGGAACTTACTTCTTGCCAACAGAATACTGAGGAAATATGGGTGGTTTGCTACAATATAAGTGGCATGGCAGGTCCTAGCCATGAAGATCTGACCTGGTGAAACCAGGAGATGCAGTTCATCTAAGAACTTTTCATGAAAGTAGCAATAGAGCAGTGAGAGACTTGCCTGTAAGAGAGAGGTTAACATGTGGAAAATAATTCTTCTCCTACAAGGACTTTGAACTCTATCAAGACTGGAAAGTGAGGTTTGGGCTGTTCTTGCCCAAATATAGCAACAGTACTCCATTTTGGGCCTGATCTGGATCTTATAAAGGTAGTGAATGGTATGAGGAGTCAGGTACTTACTGGAGTGGTATAGGGAGATGATCATTTTACCTACATCTTTGGTGATGAATCTTATATAGGAATTCCACTTGAGGTCGGGTGTGAGTTTAAGACCCAATATCCTTTTGAAACACTCTCTTTGAGAGGACATCCGTTCATTGTGACTAGCAGTATTTTCGGGGTCTCTTCAGCATTGATGAAATGTAACCAGTTTGTTTTTAGAGGCATTGAATGTAACCAGCCAGTTTTTTCCCCCACTGGGAAGTTAGTGTGAGATCGGAAGAGAGGTCAGCTGCCAATCTCTAATTGTCAAGACTTGTAGAGGTATGTATATCATCATATCATTGATGTAGACGTTTACAAATGAACAGAGTATATTCTTAAGTAGATCATTTATGTAAATCCGAATGAGGGTTGGTCTGAGAAGTGACCCCTGGAGAACACTGGTGTTGACCACCAGGGCCTTGGAAGACTGGCTGTTAATAACTACCTTCAGGGATCTATCTGTTAGGAAGGATTTTATAATAGAGAAAACCCTTCCAGTGATTCCATAGCTGGAGAACTTGTGAAGCAAACCTTTGTGCCACACCTTGTCGAAGGCCTTTGAAGTATCTGATGCTATGGTCCTTGTAGTATGTGTGTCGTCAAGAGCCTCACTAATTCTGTGTGTAATGGTAGTTATGACATCAGAAGTGGATCATGCTGATCAAAACCCATACTGCTCGACACACAAGAGGTTGTGCCTATCCTAGTGCTTGATGACCTTCTTGTTGATTAAGGCCTCAAAGAGCTTACTGATGATACTAAAGAGACTAATGAATCTCTACTGGGATGGAGAGGATTGGTTGTCCATGTTCCTGAAGACTGGGCATACACTTGTGATGTAATGGAATAACCTGTCACCTCCATGAGTGACTACACTATAGGTAGTAACTACCTATAAGTATCTGTAAATCAATGGACTACATCTAAAATCTAGCTGGGATCTGTTGAGAACAACTCAGACTTACACGAAAACTACCGACCTTCCAATAGTAGCACTCACTACTGGATTGACTTGTGACAACCTAGTGCATAACTGTTATCTTTATTCTTATTGTACTAGTTTACAATAAACCTTTACTTATTTTATCCACCTTGTTTTCAAGTATATATCCTTGCCACTTTTCACAGGCTTGAGAAAGATTTCTCCTTCAAGCAGCAGTTAAATAACTTTGCAAGAATCAGGGATAATTCTGGGTTGATACTCTTAAGGATGACCACTGGAATTTTGTCTGGGGCAGTGGCTTCTTGGGGGTTGAGACTTTTGATATGTCTAGAGACTTCTCTTGCTGAAATGAGTATATTACTGAGGTTGTGCTCCGTGAGACATGGGAAGTTGGGGAGGAGATGTTTTTTGTTATCTAACATTGAGTTTGAGGCAAAAATTGAAGCAAAGAGCTTCACCTTGTCTGTCAAGGAATATGACCTCGGGGTCATTTATAATAGTGAGCACAGCTGCTTAGCCTCTGAGCATAATTTGGTTGGTGATCCAATTTGTTTATTTTCAACCTTAGCCTGAACAGATAGTGTGTAGCTGCACTTTGTATTTTCCAGAACTCTCTTACAGTGATTGCAGGAACTTCTGAAAGAAATAAAGGCCAGACTACACCATTCCTTGTGATAGATTTTGAAGTAGTGGCTCCAGTGAGTTATGGCTGCAGCACATTCAGGAGTGAACCAGGGCTGACTTTGGTTTTGTTGGAATTTTTGTCAGGGTATAAAACACTCCATTCCAGAAAGGATCCATTTGTAGATTAGGGCAGCAGTTCTGGTGGCAGCATGTTTGAAGAAGGTTGGGAGAGGAGCTTCTATCACATAGGACCAGAAGCTAACCCAGTCTGCCTCCACATATAAAAAAAAATGTTCTATGAAACAGTAAATCAGGGGATGTCATTGGCTTGAAGTTAATCTGGACAATGACTAGGGAATGATCTGAGGTGCCAATGGGGGCTAAAACTTTTGCTGAGCATTTGTCAGGGAGGGTGTTAGAAAAAGGTCAAGGAGGTGGGGGTGGGCTCTTCAATTATCTGGCTTGGTTCATATACAATGGAGAAGTCAATGCAATATCTACCTTCCTTATCGGTTTTGTTAGAGTGAACTAACCACACTTTGTAGTGAACATTGACATCACTGTTTATGTGAAAATTGGCTGAGGGATATTCAGTAAGGATATTGTCAATCCTTTCTGATATTCAATCAAAGATTACCGAACATTCATCCTGAGAACAATACAGAGCAAAGACAAATGTGGTACTATGGATAAGTGCTACACGGAAACACAAATTGTGTCCCTACCACAGGGAAATCCATCCTTGATGTAGGCACCAAGCCTGTGGCAATTTAGCTGGTTGTATTTTGTTATAATGGGTAAGTATCCCAGGATTGTGAGCTCCTGCAGTGGGATTGAGGCATTGATACCTGTTTCAGACAGGTACAGGAAGTCAGGTACACTTCTGGAAAGTTGTAACGTGGACCCTTTATATTGGTGTAACAGACAGTATAACCGTGGCGTGATAGAGAAGGCTTGTTTCATTGGGTTAAGGAGAAATGTGACGTC
This sequence comes from Acanthosepion lycidas, assembly GCA_963932145.1. Lineage (NCBI taxonomy): Eukaryota > Metazoa > Mollusca > Cephalopoda > Sepiida > Sepiidae > Acanthosepion > Acanthosepion lycidas. The sequence continues at coordinate 46,035,928 of OZ010582.1, forward strand.
ATCATATTGAGTCCGACTTTCAAGAAGCGTGTCGTTTGTTTTGTGTATCAGATTTTTTACAGCGGCATTTTTAAATTATTTATTAATACTTTCTTTTAAATATTGAATTAATTTAAAACAAAAACAATGCTTTATAGATGCATTGTACCAAATTGCAAAGGGAATTATAAAAATGGCCCTATAGTACATGTATTTTCTTTCCCTAAAAATAAAGAATTATCTGATGTTTGGATTCATACAATCAGAAGAGATCATTTTTCACTTACTAAATTCAGCAGAGTGAGTATTTTTTGTATTAAAAAAATAAGTAAATTTTATTGAAACTTAAAATTAACGCCATGTCTTTGTAATTCATACCATAAAGTTAAGACATAAATCTAGCGAGAAAGTTTAGACATTCATTCTTGTATGTGTTGCTTTTGAAATCTAAAAACTATACTGGTGGCCACGGTATAACTGAGGTCTACTTTTTTTTGATGTTAGGTTTGCTAGTTTTGTTCCAAAATTATATTATACTCTTATAGGGATCGCCCCCCAAATTTAAAAAAAATGAAAAAATCATTTATGAATCTTTCTTTTTAGCTTTAATTCAAAGGTAAAGGAATAAATTTCTTATACCCAGAAAGCAAAATAATTGGCATATTTAAAACCAAACGGTACTTAAATTCTTAGCAGAAAAAATGTAACAGAAAATAAAAAAAAAAAACATTTCTGAACTATGGTGACTCATTTGTTAGGTGTTGATTGAGAGTAAGTAAGAGAGGTACCTATAATTTTTACATACATCACTTATGAAATTTTATGTTATTTTATTTATTATTAATTTTTATATCATCTCAGGAAATTTTAAACAACTCTTAAAACATGACTTTTTAATGATGTCATCTATGAACATCAGTGTCTCTCTATCTCTCTTTATATATATATATATATATATATATATATATATATATATATATATATATAGGCATGTTTATACACATCTTTTTTTAAATACTGGTCATTTGCAGATTGTAATAAGCTTTTATATTTATGATTAATAAAATAGTTTTACCTAATAACCATACATTGAAACTGAATTTTAAAAGATTTAACAACTTTATAAATTATTGTAATTAAAATTGTAAAAAAAAAGAAAACAATTCTCGTAAAAATTAATTTTTCAATGGAAATTTTTTTTTGCTTCAGACAATATTATCCTTAACATATATTTTTTTATAAAAGCAATTAAAAGCTTTTCTAATTTAATAATGTCTTAGTTTTATTGGGTTTTGTATTTTACAATTCAGAGCTGATTTTTTGGTAACTGGTCATTCAATTTTAGGTAATTTGTTTTTATTATTCTTCTAATTTAAGTTTTGTATTTTATTTGGTCTTTATGCTTTGTCCTTTATTAATTTGTTTTAATTTTTTATCTTTTAAATTAATTTTTTAAACACCTCTGGACAAAAACAGGGTGTGAATTTTGTTGAAGTTTGGTGTTTACTGTTCTCCACCAGTTTTTCTTTATAAAAAGACATGAACTTTTTCATTGCACAAACATACATCCATACAGACACAATCTTTCTTTTATTTATTTATATATATATATATATATATATATATATATATATATATATATATATATGCATATAATATACTTTTTGTTCTTTCCTCAATAGGAGTAGATAGATTCACCTATTGTCCAGTTTGCACACATCTCCAGTCTTTTGAACAGGAGTATCTCTTGTTTCCTGTTTAGAATTAGATTTTTAGTTCTTTCTAAAAGATTTTTTCTTCCCTTTTACTTCTGGTGGCCCATTGTATCTTGGTGACATTATCTCCTTGCTTGGGTCGGTGCTTTTTACTCTGTAACTATCTACATTGAATGGCTCTCTGGACATGTTAGGGTGAACATCATTGTAAAAAAAAAAAAAAAAAAAAAAAAAAAATAACAATCAAGATTAAGACACTAGCCTGAATAGACCAGTGCATAATTGTTGTAGCATACCTATGGATGATAATGAGTATGCCCCCATTCCCATAAATATAGTAGTGAATACTGTATGTGTTGGTCTGCAGTTGGAGATTCATCTTCAGCTGGACTGGTCAAGCTCTCTGCCTCTGGGCAGAGAGCATCCTCAGATGGGGCTATATCGAAGGGCAAAGTCTCATCTCAGGAAACACCTACCCATCCCCATTTTATACAGGGTCTACAGAGAATTTTTGGCTGAGCCTATGGGCTCAGGAACCCCACATTAAATTCGGCCTTGTGCCACATCTGATTGTGTGGGGCAGTTGGTAGATACTGTCTGCAGTTGGAGATTCATTGTGCAATTCACTTGACTCACTTCTAGCAATTGACTACTTCTTCTATGCGCTGCTGGTGAAACTTATGTGTTGTTCTTGTCCTAAGTATTATCATTCATTACCAACCTTCATGTGATTATTCTATTCAGTAACCTTCCCTAGGTTACAACAATAATAATAGTAATTTCAAATGCTAGAAAATCAAAGAAACTTTTCAAAATGTTTTTTTTTTTTTTAATATTTTTATTAATATATAAATCACTACAAATATAAAGCATTGCTATTTATGGTATATAAAGCAATGAAAAAACACAGAAATGTCTGTTAAATGCCTTCATATTTATCATAGTAACCTATTTACAATTCTAACTGTATGGAGACCTGTTCTATACTAGATATAATCTTGGCCATGGAATATCAGAGAAATACAATTTACAGAATAATACTTTCTCATGATTTTAAATATCTGAATAATCCACAAGGTATAATTTGCCCTGGATTCTGAAATTTGATATTTTTCCCACAAGAAAAATTATTCAAATATTACACCATATCCAGTGTATTAAAAATAAGAGGCCAAACATTGAAAGCTTAAGTAGTGCTAGAGAATTTATGTGATTTTCAGTTGTCTATAAACAATGTGTAAAATTATATAAAAATATACCTTATGTAGGAGTATTTAACCGATTTCTCAAAATATAACTAAATAATCAAATAATAGAATTCTTTATTCTGAGGGGAGATTCTTAGTTGGGCTAAGAACTTTTCAGCAACCCCTAATATATATATAAATCAATGTTCATTGCTTTGTAAAACACAATCTGTTTTTGTTCCTGTCTATGTGTAGACCAAATAAAACTTTGACATTTTGCAAGCATGACCTCAATATATATCCATATAAAATGGTAGGTTGTAAAATGAAAATTACTTTTGTGGACTTAATGGAGGTGTTTTTAAAGTCAATTTTTGCTACCCAGAATCAATTTTCTTTATGCCATGATTGATGCCTCTTGACATAAATATTCCAACTCACAAATTTAAAAAATCTTCCAAAAATAACATAACCATTACAGACATACAGGATTCAATGAAAATTAATTAATTTAATGATTACCTAATTAGATTTTAAAAAAGAAATGTTCCTTTTTGCTTAAAATATAGTGAAAAATATATTTGTTTACAGCACTTGTCTATTACTCAGTTCAAAAGTTAAGTGGGTATAAAGTCCTTTTGGCCCAGTCGATCTTGGGGAAGAGGTCAATAAAATTAAATATTATTTGCTCAAGCCCAAAGAGGCCATCCTTGTAGGTACTACCTCTCCTTTGGGAGGGGGCTAGGATTATTATCTGAATCCTGAGGCATCTCCCAAAGTGGTCTTGAGTAATTTTTGTCCCAGCCCACTTTAAACCTTATGTCGCACGTGACAGCTGAAGTATGAATGAAACAAAAATAATAAAACCTTACTACCTACATTGACAAAAGCCTATTCCCAGTATAAAAATACAGTCATATGATGATCAACACTAGTTCAGAATGAGTGATGAAATACCTTAAAATTGTATGAAAAAGCCAGCAGTCCCCTAATGAATCTTTCATTCTAAGCAACAATTTTCATGTGGTAGGCAAGGAGTTCTTAAGTGCCTGCAACAGATCAATAGTTCTTTCTCATAAATAGGCCACCTGGAATCATACACTGGATACAACATCTAAGAGAGTTAACAACCCATATCCTGTTGCTTTGTTACCTGACTCATCTATTGGTTTCATTATAGACTATTTCCAGGAAAGACCCCCCACCTCCCTCACATTTCAAGTTACCTGGAAGCTTTGTCATTTACCACCAGGAGAAATCTGAAGCACAAGTTGGATTTTTCTGAAAGACTTTTGTGTATGCAACATTGACTACTTACTCATTGTGTTTAAGTAAAACAAAAAGGATTTGATTAAAGGACTGAAGAGATCTTACATCAAAATTGTTTTTGGTGAAAAAAAATTGATTTAAGATAACAGCTTTGTCAATGCCTGAGTCTGGAATCTCTTTATTGTATTTTAAAATATTTACTAAGCTTAGTTTATTATTCAACATCTGAAACCTGTGAGGCACCTTGTTACTCCAGGACAGAAAGTTAAAAGGTTAAAGAGGGGAAAAATCATCTTGAACAAGTTGGAAAATGATTCTGAAATAATATATATGTATTTGAACTTAATTTGATTCCTTTATGAACTTCCAATCCTTAGCTATGCTCAATTAATGATGAACATATCATTTTCGTTTTTTGACCGATTTCATCATGATTCTTCTATTAAGATTAGAGAGTAATTATACATTCTTATTGCTCAAAGTAGAGTCCAATAGTGTTATAAAAAAAAAAACTCAGAATTCCAGAAGGATATCTTTAATCATTTCTAAGATACAACAGTTCAGAGCTTAATCTAACAATCAGACAATTTTGCTGTTACATGATTTGGACAGTTTTGTTGTTACACCTGGTATATATATTTTAAGTCTGATGAGTGCATTCAAAAAATACTATAAATATTAATTTTGCATTTAATTCTGTTAAATACCCATCCACTATTCTTCAAATATATATTTTAAAAATAAAACATGATAAAAGCAAGAGGAAGCCATTACTTGTTAGTTCTGTCTTTGTTGGGTGTCACACAGTTATACCTTAAATGACGTACTTTAAGAAATAGGAGCACTTATCTTGCTGCAATTTAATACCTGAATAATGTTAAACATAATGCCAATTAAAATAAGAAAAAAGAAGCAGCATGTATTGAAGGTCAGAAGAGAATAATTATGCATAATTTATTTAGAAATAAGAGAGAAAATTCTTTAAAGATGTAACATTAACAAGAAATATCCTGAAGCTAAAATAAAAATACATTGAAAAATTATTAAAATCAACTACAACTCTGGTTTGTTAATGAAATAGTGATAACCTATGGTAATAATTTTAGAATTACCTTCAAGACAAGTTTTTAAAAAGTAACAAAGGTAAGACTGTTTTGTATTGCTTGATAAAAATAATTATCAATTTGAGTATGAAGCAATTTTTATTTTTCCAAAATAATATTAAAGAACAACACTGGCTCTTACTCAGTATGAAGGAAAGTTAGACTGACCTCATTTGTTAATTGAAGTATTATCTCATAATATCATACAATTCTGTCATATAATGACATTATCAAAAATATCCTTTTACAGACAAGTCCAAGGTGGCTTGTGAATATATAGCATTAAAACAGCGGTTCCCATATGATCAACAAAATTAAGCAATGGTCGGTACCTAGATGCATGACCACTTGGGAATACCAGATGCTGTAAGATTGGATGTGCATGTTGTATAATGGGTAATAGCTTGCAATTGTTAATTGGAGAGCCAAGTTCCAATCCTACTTGTGCTTGTTATATTCACTTATGTACAAATACCCTTGGAAAAAGTATGAATCCACTTCTTCTCCCCATAGCTATCAGTTAATTAGTTAGAATTGTATCACTAAATTATTATCTTCCCACCCCCACAAAAAATTATTGGAATCTAAAATATTTTCTGGCTTTAAATAACCTGCAAAGAGTTAAGCCATAGTAAACAAACCAATCAATAAAAAAAAACACCAAGGAACAATCTATACAGAAGTAGTCCTAGGAAATCCTGATTAAAGATCAACAATCAATTCTGATCTATTAATGTTTTTATTCATTTAATAACATATACTTTCAAGATGTAAGTGATCTTAACTTTCCAAAGATTCTTCTTTTACTACTACTACTACTACTACTACTACTACTACATTATTATTGTATATGGCATGATCCTGCCAGAGAGTAATTTTAAATGCCTAATTACCAAGGCCCTTCTGGGATCTCTGAGTAAAAACAGCACTATAGGAAAGTTATCTATGCACATTTGGGACATTTCATTTAGATGGAGAGGGTTTTGCAGATATGTGCAGTTCCATATAAAGTAATCTTTTGTAGCTCTGAGATGCTGATGTGTCCAGGAATTTTACTCACTTGATTTTTGGTACACCTTCATTATCATACCCAATAACCCTATCATAATAATTGTAGTTTTAAGTTTCCATATATTTGTTACTTCTGTTTGCAGGTCCTTATAACAGTTAATTATTATTATTATTATTATTATTATGAGTATAATCATCATCTGTAAATAGTCATGACTTTTTGGGTAACATAGTGGAGTGGTTTTCTATTGCCTTCTCCACAATTTTGAACTGTCCTTCTTCTAGGCTGGCTGCAATTTAACCTATAGATTAAATGTAGAATAAAATGGATTCAAGAGAATTTGTGCTAAAGTACACATGACAAACCAAATTAGACAGGGACTTGAACTATTTTTCTATTTTACTTTCTATGCTAATAACCATTATGCTATTTGTACAACCTCATTAATGGTTAACAAAGTTTAAAAAGAAAAAAACAAGCTGGTCTTTATTGTTTTCATACAGTGCGATGAGATGTTCAGCTAGAAGACAACATATCTCTGGAAACTTGAATGCTTGAGAAATACTACACTAAGTGCTTGTGTATTTATAGATACTGTTTTCTTTCTTCTATGAAGTTGCTTTTGAATTTTAAAGAGTGGAAGTTATCTTACATTAAAATAAGAACTGAGTTTTAAGAAAGAAGTACACCATCTTGATTTTAGGTTTTCCATCAGGATATTTGAGATTATTTCAGGTGCATTATAAGGAACTGAACCACAGGAAAACAGCAACTGATCTGCTCTGATCTTTATGAAGAGAAATACATTAGCCAGACAGTGAAAATAATGTCTGAGGGGTGACATTATACTAACAACATTCAAGTGGTTTTAAAAACATTTTAAAAGGTGATGGTTGACTTCACAAGTATATGAATGTTTGTGTTTATGTGTGTGTACAAAACCAATAATAGAATGGGATATAATAAAAAAGATGAAGAAAATCATAACTGCAATCTATTATATGGAGGAGAAGCTGAAGATCATAGAATTCAAGAACAGGAATGAATTAATAAACAAAAGAAAGAAAATTATTTCTAACTATCAGCATACTGATGCTTTCCTTTTGAAAAATGTGAAAAAGAACTACAGAACCTGTGAGCATAAAGAAAATATTCATTTTGAAAATAGCACTGACATGTGTGAAATTGTTTATAGGTAAATAATAAAAAAAAATGTTATTTTTATGTGTTTGTATATATATATATATATATATATATATATATTAGGGAAAAATATATGACAAAGTGGCAAAAGTTTTTGTGTGATGCATTTTTTCCTTTAGGATGTGATTGAACTAAATTTGTTATTTTAGTTCATGGGGGGTGCCTGGAATTTTAATGGCTAGATTATATAAAAAAAAATTTAAATTTAAAATTTCCACCATTCCTCATTCATGTGTAGTCACAACAATATAACAAATTTAGTCTGAAGGGTTAAACACATCAAACAAAAACTTTTTCCACTTTCTTATATATTTTTTCTCCCCAATATTGTTCTCAATATATAAAAATTTATATATTTTTATCTCATATATATGTATATTATTACTATATATATTATTATATTTAGTCGATAAACACGTTCGAGTAGGCATTTGTTTTTGAAGTAATATATTTTTCACCTACCAGCTTTGTGTATTTTTTGTTTTGTTTTTGAGAGTATTTAATATACCCTTTGACAGGATTCAAACCTGTGTCCCCTTATGTAAGGGAAATTACCATATAGTCTGGCATGCTTTTAGACCTACACAGCCACAAAATGCTTCACAACAAAGCAAGGTTGAAATATATATATATATATATATATATATATATATATATACAGAGAGAGATAGTCTGAAGATTGCATAAAACAGGCTGCCACCACTTGGTATTGACCTCAGTGTCCACTTTTATATTTACACACATTGTATCCCTGATATTGAACGCTTTTACCCATAAATACAACACATATATATATATATATATATATATATATATATATAAAGACAAAAGGAAAACCTACCTTAGCTGATGCATTTCATTTTGTAAGAAATATTTATTTATAAGAGCAAAAGTGTTATTGTTTTTTCAAAATAGATGAATACTTGTCAAAAATTAAAATCCCCACATTTGCCTTAAGTCCTTCAGAGGATGAAACATATTGACTAATGTAATTTTTCCTTTTGTATTTTTTCATATTGTCCTTTTACAGTGTGTGTGTGTACATATATATATATATATATATATATATATATATGTGATGTGAAGGTGACTTCCAATATTTACAGTTATACAAATTGGCTTGAATGAAATTCATTTATTATTTCTATTTTTTCAATTCAGTTTCTTATAAAATCTATCATCATATGTTATAATCACTTTTATCATTGTTTTATTATAAAATCCTTTTTTGCATGTGTTGAATACAAGAGAGTGAAAAAAATCTATTTAGAAAATAATTCTGCTAATGTCATATGGATTCTAATTTTAGAGAAAGTTCTATTTTTAATTCAGAATAAATACCATATTTGATAGCATATAAAAATTCTTCTTTACATTTGATATTACATCAATGTGAAGTTGGACTTGATCAAATAACTTCAACTTCTCATATGCTTTCTGGATTCTTTTTAAACCATTTTTTGTGGAAAAATAGGTGTGGCCTTACATGCCTTCAAATACATTCCTTGAAAATTCTATGAGTCTCTCAAATATTTTTAAGATATAAATTATATAAGAATAAAGTGTCGCTGCCAACATTTGGGTTTGAACACAGATTGCCAAAGAGTAAGCACAGTCAACCTCATCTTGAAATAATTAGATCACATGACAAGTAAAGGGAAAATATATATATGGAAATTTGCGGTATCTGACCAAGTATTGTTTGAAGGGGTCCTATTATTGCATCTGTGATTTACAAAATCACTCCTACAACTGGGCAATGCAAAATAAATGAAAGTGACTTTAAAAAATTGTGACATCACACTTTGTGGCGAAAAAAGAAAACAGCAACCAGCAAGTAAATTCAAGCTCTCCCAGCTGGTATTTCAACCTTGAGTCGTTCCTTCTTGAGTTCTGTCTCAAAATCGCACTAACAGACTGTTCTTGCCGCCAACCGTGAACGTCACTCAAAGAACTCTCCACACTGGGAAAAAGCAGTTGCTTTTATATTTGTCCATATACCCATAATCCCTTGTGTCTTCATGTGATCCCATAATTCATTGCGTTCGTGTCCCATAATGCATTGCATAAAAATGCAATGCAAGTCCCCCCTCATTCTTTTACGTTATCTGGCCGAGGACAGATTACGGCAGAGCGGTAAGTGCTTTTTTCTCCCTCATTTCAGTAGCTTTACATGCTAAGCAAATATGGGCTCTTTTTTGGTGGGGACAAGGCAAGTCACGACCAGTTGTGCTCGTCCCAGGTTCTGTCTCATGTCCGCCACACACTTAAACTTACATGAATAAATACTGAAGTCTAAATAAAATAAACTTTTTATTTAGTAAATATTGATTTGTTTGTTTCACTTTTTAATACTTCTTATAGCTGATTTCATCTTTTATAAAAATCCTTCATGCCAATTTTATTTTTCCATTACTGCATATCAAAACTTAAAATCTCTTAATGTCATTTCACTTGAAAAAGTTACTATAGTCTACAGCAAATATACTGTGAGATAAAAAGAATTAAGAAGTGTTTTAAAAGTTTACATGAACCACAGCAAACTATCACAACTGAACCTTCAACACACACCTCAACTGTTGCATTATGTACTGGGACATGACCTTAGAATCACCATGAACTGAACCTTGTCACATGATTTTGTGAATTGCATCATCATGTGTCAGAACAGACTTAAAACAACATTAATTGTACCCTTATAAATCCACCAAGTATGCTTGCAACTCTAGAAAGTCTACTGAGAAACTGTGTTGTGTTCTGCTTCAGTACAGCAAAGTCATTTGCATGGGTGGCAGAAGAATGCTGCTGCCATTACAATCAATGCACACTAATCATGGCCATTTTTCCTTACTATAAGAAGTACCTGCTGGCTTTAAAAGTTTAAGAATCAAAGAAGAAAAAAATAGATATATTAAAATACCAAATGTTATTCTTATCCATAGATTTAGATTTGCATGATGCATTAAATGATACTGTTTGCATCTTTCCAATAAGGCATGCAAGCTTTTTAATAACTTAGTCCTATTTCATTTGAACAAATAATAATTTTTAATAATTATTATTTATTCTAATGACTAAATTCTTTTATTTATTATTTTATTTTTCAGAGATGAGACATTTTGAAAATATAAATTTTTCTTTTCTATTAGTATACATGTTTGTTTTTTTGTTTTTTTTTGTATATGTGCATGTTTTTCTCAAGTGCCTTATAAGTTTTCTTTCTTGCATTGCAATCAAATTCTTGTATTCTGAGTTTAGCCTAAATTGATTAGAACATTTTAATATTATCTAAAGTGATAAAAAATCATTTTTCCTTTTGTGAAATTAAGCATCGGCATCTTAAATATTGCTTGTCTTATGCAATGCGGCTGTTGGCTGTTGTTACAAGATCCATTAATCCACAAATCCATCAATAATCCAATTAGTATCAAAATCTCTGGGCCATAACAAAACCTAAGACAAAAATGAAGCATTTCACAGTGTCTGAATATAATTGCTAAAACCTTTGTTGCTTTTGGTTCCACCTACACATTGCAAAATATGAGTTAAAATTATAATATCCTCCATCTATATTTTACTATTCTTTCTTTCTTGAAAGAATAGTAAAATATAGATGGAGGTTATTTTTACAAAGGCAATTTTCTGAAATTCTTAAAAAATATCCTTATTTTTTATCAAGTATATTCATAGCTTATAAATGAATAGCCATTGTTTAAAATAATGTATAACAAAAGAATTTAAAAATTTTAAATTTGTTAAAAATTCCTCTAATAATATCTTTGGATCGTAATACTATAAAATTTATATTTAATACCATCTGGTTGTATAGGAAGTCGATATTTCTCCACTCTTCTAACCAGGTAGAAACTTTGATTCATCATATATCAACTATTGAAATCTTGGATTTTTACCTGGACTTGAGCCACTACTTCCATTTTTTTTTTTTTATTCTTATTTTTCAATATTCATTATTTTTATTTTTCATTTGTTTTTTTTCTTTACATTTTTTTTCTCTATTAAGGCCAAAATTATTACAGTAATAGATGGTCTGATAAACTAACTCTGCAGTGTGTCATATGTAAGCTATAAGGCCTCTGCCAGTCATCAATAGCCATGAATTTGATCCTACCTATCTGCTCCTCTGGAGCATTGCTGCCTGTGGTTGAACAGGTCAATGCACAAGTGGCATTCTCTGTCACACAAGTCATACCTGTGAATTGTTTGTGTGTTGTCTATGCTGCAGCGTCCTTTTCTGCAGGTATGCTTGTCTTCTGTTGCATTGTTCAGTTTCTCCTGACATTAGTTGTTTATTCAGGGTGCTTCTCCACCCAGTGTGTCCAGTATAATATTAATTAGATGATAGTTCAATTTAACTGTCAACAAGATTCAATTAAAGATTTTCTTCATCTATCTGCCATGTAGGATGAAGGTGATTATGGTGCTTCACAATTTCCTGTCCTTTGTAGCTCTTAATAAATTTTTGTCTTTTTTCTAACTTTCCTAAACTTTGCCTCACTGTTTATTTACTCAAGCTCACTAGGTAGGTTATGCATTGTTTTCATCTGTCCTGTGAGTATCAAATTTTGCAGTCCCTCTTGTTATGTGTCCTAAAAATTTTAACTGTTTCTTTCTGATGTTAAGCATAAATGTCCTCTTTGTTTGCATTGTTTCTAAAATTTTGTTGTTCACATGTTCGGCCCCTAGTATTCTCAGCATGCTTCCGTAGAACCACATTTCTGTTTCTTCAAGTCTCTTCTTCATCTGTGAGGAAATTGTCCAGCATTCACTGCCATATAGAAGTGTTATTACAAAACAGTTCAGTACTCTTTTCTTTGTTCCTGACATAAAAGATAATTAGAAAATAAAAGTGTTTTCATAGTTTATATAAAAGGAAGTGAAAGGAAAATATTTAAATTATTTTCAAACTGGTATTCTTCAAAACAATTATTATATATCAATATTTTAAAATCATTTCTTTGGTTACATTATTTATTTCCTTTTCAATTAGTCATGTCCATAAAAAATAAATAAAAATTAATTATAGTGTCAAAAATAATTATAATAAAATATAACAATTATAATTATAATTAATTCACTCATTCTAAACCAATGAGAATAGACCCCACTTTTCTCCTCTATATACACACAAACATGTGACATTCTCACTATCAGACAAGCAATTTATGTAGATGGGTCATTAACACATGAGTTAACAAAATTTCATCTCCTTCCTCTTGTTCAGGCCTTAATAGTAACATTTATCTTTTAGCACACAACAAACATCCATGGTAAGAGAACTCCAGACTAAATTATCTGGACACTCATTACACACATATATTAAAAAATCACATGAGAAAAACTGTATATTTATTCTTTATCTTATCCTTCTGTCAGATTCTGATCCATATTTGACCTGCATTTGACTCCAAACTCATAATTTTACCCAGTATTACTGTTGTAGGAGACATGATGGAGTAATGGATAGTGGCTCCGACTGAGGAATCAGAGAGCTGAGTTCGAATTCTAGTTGAATCTTTTACATTCGCTTACAAGCTAACACCCTTGGGAAATGTATGAATCCTCTTCTTCCCCCCCTAGCAAATAGCAGAACAGACCAGGTTCTATAGCCTTGGATGGCAACTGGTCTACTGCATAAAGAAATGACAACCTACTGCAGAAAAAAAATCAGGCTAATCAGTCATGTATCGAAAGATACATGATCGTCTAAGTATGTATCATGCATGGCATATAAGTGATTACTGTTGCTCATTTCTCCAACACCACTTAACATCCAGATAATAAATAATAATCATTTTGTTGTTTCCATGTCATACTGTTTCTCATTTACACAAATATTTTTGTATATATAAACGTTAGGAGGTTTATAATTATTTACTCAGAGTTATAACTCTCCTACAATTTTTTTTTTTTTTTTTTTTTTTTTTAGATTATTAAATCATTTTTATTAATAATTATTTTGTTTTCTAAATATTAAAATACAGTTATTAGGAATCCTTGGGGTTAGGCTAAACTCAAAATGAATTAAACTCGCATCAGAACATCATTTATCTCTTACTTGCTCCTCTCAGCAAGTCTCTCCTCTCCACAATTAGCCTAACCGAGTTTTTGTGACCTAGGTCAATCTGATTGCTTGGGTTTTCCCTACCCCATTACTTCACCACCATCTACATTGTCCCTTAAAAATTAATTGAGGAATTTTCAAGCAGATTTTTCTATTCTAAGTAGAGTGAACAGCATTGAGCATGGCCTCTCATAAATAAAACCAAAACTGAATCTTCTTCCTGTACATTTCTGTATTGAGAATTAATGAGATCTTCTGATCAATATTGAAAACAATGGTTGTAATATTTCACTTTTTTTTACCATGACTCATGTCACAAACATCCCATGTTTTAAATTTTACACAATATAAGAACACCTTTCAATGACAGAAACTAAATTTATAATTCCACATGGTAAGTTCAAAAATGACTTCTATGTGCCATTGTTTGAACTTACTATATAGAATTATAAATTTAGTTTCTGTCATTGAAAGTGTTCTTATATTGTGCAAAATCATAGAAAGTATTTGTATGAAAAATGACAGTATGTATGAAAATAAACAAGATAAGAGAACATATTTGTATGAAAAACAAACAGGAAGAGATAAAATACTTGTATGTAAAAAGAACAGAAAGAGAGCATTTGTATGAAATGAAACATGAAGAGAGAAGGTATGTGAATGAAAAATAAACAGGAAAAGATACAGTATTTGTATGAAAAAAAACAGGAAGAAAGTATATATGAAAAACACAGGAAGAGTGAAGTATTTGCATGAAAAAAATATGAAGAGTGAGAGTATTTGCATGAAGAAATATGAAGAGTGAGAGTATTTGCATGAAGAAATATGAAGAGTGAGAGTATTTGCATGAAGAAATAGGAAGAGTGAGGGTATTTGCATGAAAAAATAGGAGGGGAAAAAGTATTTGTATGAAAAAATAGGAAGAGAAAAAGTATTTGTATGAAAAAAAAAATCAAAGAAAGTATGTATGAGGAAACATCAAAGTATTTGTATAAAAAAAACAAGAGAAAAATTATTTGTATAAAACAATGTCATAGAATGTATTTTGTTTACTTTACTAATTGCAGTAATTATTTTTCTATAAGCAAAATTCTCTTAGATAATGTTTATTTGTTGACATTAACAGAGCTACAAGTAAAAAAAATATTTTTCTGTCATTCCTTCAAAAGCTTTTTTGGAATATTTATGAATGGTTTCAAAAATATCAAACATCTTTAACAAAAATTAATTTAAATAATAAATATGGTAAAAAAAAATGAAACTCAAAAATGTGATGGTATTCCTTGGCTCAAAAATTCAGGGGAATAAATTGTGAATCTATGATGAAGGCTTGCATTGTAAGAAAGTCTGCTTAATTTGGCATCTGCTAAATCCTAGATTTCCATCTGCAATGACTCATTCCTAACAGATAAAAGCTTGCCTTAGCTTCAAAGGCTTCATTGATTTTTTTTTTCCTTCCCTATTTCAACCTGTTACTGAATTACTCCACTTGTTCCACATATTGTTCCCTACGATTCTGACCTTTTGCAGCTGCTACTGCTGAAAATGTTCATGTTAGGGACCAAAGAATTTCAAGGCTTTTTTCTTCCTCCACCAAAAGAATAAACAAATTGCTGGCTTTTACTTTCTTTCTCTGCATATTTAAAGAAAGTTTTGCTATGATTCATCATGTACTTAAAGCATACCATGAACTAATGAAGTTCTCACTACACTGAATTATTTTTCCGTATTTGTCACTATAAATACATATTGGGCTATTTTTGCACATATTTTCAGAAATAAATTCCCTTCAAACAGAGGAAACATATAATTGATGCTTGTTTTAAATTTTGTTTTTGTTCATTACATATACAGTATTAATGAGGTGTATAGTTATATTTCCTCATATATTGGATAAATTTTAACTTGCAACTGATTAAATTTATTTTGTAAAATCCAGAGAGCAAAATAATAGTTATATAATTTTACTGCACAGGAAATATGTAAAATGAACTGAATTATGTTTTACTACAAAATAAGTTCCTTGGTGATATTTTCAAAAAATGCCGCATTTTCTGCTCTCGTTCTTCTTTGTGCTCTTTCGTTTTTAATTCTTTCTTCTTTTTTCTCCTTCCCTGATTATTCTTGGTATTTTTATTCTTCATTCCTCTTTCTAATCACTGTCAGGCTACTTTCTCTTGTCACTGCTGCCCTTCTTTCCCCTTCTCTCTCTTGCTGCCCTCATCCTTCTTCATTCTCTCTCTCTCTCCCTCTCTCTCTCCCTCTCTCCCTCTCCCTCATTGCCATCATCATCCTTCTTTCCTCTCTCTCATCACTATTATCCTTCTTTTCTCTCTCTCTCTCTCTCTCATTGCCATCATCCTTCTTCTCTCTCTCATTGCCATCATCCTTCTTCTCTCGCTCTCATTGCCATCATCCTTCTTCTCTCGCTCTCATTGCCATCATCCTTCTTCTCTCGCTCTCATTGCTATCATCCTTCTCTCTCTCTCATTGCCATCATCCTTCTTCTCTCTCTCATTGTCATAATCGTTCTCCTTTCCTCCCTCTCATTGCCATCATTATCAGTCTTCTTTCTTCTCACTCTCATCACTATTTTCCTTCTTATTTTCCTTTTTCTTTCTCATCACCATGATAACTCTTCTTTCCACTCTCTTATCAATATTATCCATCTTTTCTCTCTATCATTATCATTATCCTCCTTTTTCTTCTCTCTCATTATCATTATCCTCCTTTTTCTTCTCTCTCATTACTATTGTCCTTCTTTGCTCTCTCTCTCTCTCATTCCCATCATCCTAAGACCTTTCTGCAGAAAGACATTAACAGTTATACAGTTAACTTTGTCATTTATAAATTAATTTATAGAAGAGTCATTTATATCTCCCATATGAATTCATTGTTAATTAATTTTCAAATAACATCAAAAACAAATAAGGCTCTTGTATCTGTTGATATTCAAAATAGAACCAACTTACAACACAGTTCAAAGTTATCAAAGGGTACAACAACTTGTATATCAAGAATATCATCAAGAATTAAAACTGTCTCCAAGATAATCCAAGATTAGTACAACAGTTTGTGAGTAAAATATATATAAAGTACAGTGGAAGTCATCCATTGAGAACAGTAATATTGAGACTCATTATTGAGAACAAGAATACAGTGGACAGAAGACTGTCTGATAATAATACATACATTTATATATATATATTTCATAAAATAAATGTAACAACTATTATGGGACAGAGAGGTAGTAAGTTGGAGTGCAATGAGAGATTACACATTCTAGTTTTAAAAGTTTTGTTACAACTTGACTTGGGCTAAACAAAGTCTTAGTATTCAACAGATGTAATGTATTTGGAATATCATATCAGTACAAACCTCATATGCTTAAAAGGGTTTAATTTAAACACCAAAGCAGTATAACAACATTGGAAATATAACAATTGGCCACAAATATAATAACTGAACATAGATCGTTATTGTCAACAATACAGCAAAAATTTAATAATCCAATGAACAATGGATGTACTATAAAGAAAGAGTGAATCTGTAGTTTTGCGAGAATATTATTATAACTTGCTTTAAAATAATAGGATGTTAAGACAAACTGATTACTGATCTTATAAATCAGTAGCATAAGTTAATAAATAAATACCTGTTGCTTGAAAATAGATAATGTCTTTTTGGCAAACATGGATAAACATGCCCGCAATAAGTATCAAAAGGCCACTTTTTCCCCATGACACCACTGTTTTAACTACCTTCACATTTCAGTAATGTTTCGAAAGTGATTAGAATTGAAATAAAACTTAATTATATGAAAGTGAATTTATACATTTTCTTTGTTTTTGAGAATTTACAAAAAAATAATAAATATTATTTATTTATTAGACTGTTTATTTTATTTACATTATTTATTTATTATATTATTATTGGAATGGTTGACAAAGCATCTGCTGCCAACTGATGCAAATTTCATAAAATGGTAAATAATAAGAATTTCTTCATAGTTGTGTTATGGATAATCAAGAGTGGTCTCCCATTGTTTTGTTACTCTCTTCTTTGAGAGAGAGCTATTTCTGTTTACTGGAACTATAAAAAGACACTATACGTGAACCTTCTATTTTCAGTAGAATAATGTTTTCTTAAAGCCTACACCTGTGTACTTTTGTCATTACAAGTTGGTTCATATGTTTTTATAATTTAGTAAATGTTTATAAATTTATGAATAAAAATTGTTTTCATATTTGTTTTTTCTTTATCAATTAGTAAATGATAAATATTGCATTGCATTAGTTCTAATCTAGTTGGAATGACTGCAAAAACACCACCCCCAAATTTATAGACAAAACATATAGATACATGCTGGGATTTCCTGAGAGCCAATAAGATAGAACACTTCTTGGTTTCGTCCATCATATTCTTGTTCTTTCTAATCTTGAAGTCAGAATGCTGTGATAACTTTCATGTGGTAGCACCATTTAGTTTGCAAATTTTTTGCCTTATTACTGTTGCTTTGACTACTTTTGTCTTGCATATATATATATATATATATATATATATATATATATTACAAAACCATGGTGGAGTAGTGGAGAGCAGTTCAGATTGTGGAATCTGAGAGCCAAGTTCGAATTACACTACAGTTGAATCAATTGCATTCACTTATGTGCTAATACCCTTGGGAAAGGTATTAATCCTCTTCTCCCTCCAGCTATGGGTAAATAACAGGACAGACTGGGTTCTGTAATGTTGGATGGCAACTAGTCTAGGAGAAGGACAACTTTGAATTCAAAAACTTGCAGAGGGTTGTTTGGGGACCTTGTGGCACATAATGCACCAAGTATCTGTTTTTGGCCCTTCAAAAAGTGTGGTTGGTTCTGCACAAAGCCTTCACCACTATAATCAATTCTTATGTGCTGGTTGCTGGCTGTCAGTTCCTGAGCTGTTTGACCCTCATACGTCAAATATGACAGAGTCCAGCATATATATATATATATATATATATATAGATAGAGAGTGCGCGTTTACATCATATTATTTTTGCCCTATTCTTTTCATTCTTTTGTTATTGTTTATTGAAAATGATGTCAATTCTGTTTTGGGAGCATTTCTGACAATTACATTTAACTATGCCCAATTATTCTACAGTTTTAACTTTTCCAATTAGGGATGATTTTTTATTATTATTTTCTCTGGGCACATATTATAACTTGACAAAATCTGTCACTTCATTAAAGTTCTAGGCTAGTCTGTCATCACCATTTTTGTTTGATCCTAATTTTTACTTATTTACTTTCAACCAAAGACATAGCTGTCAAAGATGATCTAAAATTGTTTTATATTTTCATGGTTAAATGAAAAGTTTTTTATGATATTTATAAAATTTTAAGTAGAATTTCTGTGATCTTTAACCATTAAGTGTGTGTTTTGAGTGGATACTTAAATAGTTTAAATTGCATCATGCTTCTGGGGTCAAGTTTTTCTTGAGTATGAAAAGTGTATAAATTGCTCACTTTTGTCAAATAACATGTTCAATTGAAACCAACTTACAACCAAATGAAAGAAGATCAGTAAAACAAGTAACAATCGACTTAACATATTTTTAGGTTATGGTCGGTTTTGTAAGGGGAGAAAATATATAACTTTATAAATGACTACTGTCAAATTTTTTTTCTTTGATTGCTTCATTCATTTTCTACAACTTATCAACCCTATGTAGGTTATTTAAAGCCTGAAAATATTTTTTAGATCCTAAGGATTTTTTATTTTTTTTTTTTTTTTTTTGAGATAATAATGGTTTAGTGACACAATTCTTACTAATTAATCCAAAGCTAGGTGACGAAAAGTGGTGAATAAGATTATTTGTACATAAATGAATATAGCAAATACAACTGGAATTAGAACTTGGCTCTCTGATTAACAATTCTGAGCCATTATCCATTACACTACCCGCACATACAAACTTACAGCACCTAGTATTTCAAAGTGGTCACTCATCTCGGTACTGACCAGGCTCAACATTGCTCAACTTCAGTGATCATACAAGAACCAGTTTTTCAATGCTGTATGACTTTAGGTATGTTGGTTTTTATTTTAGTTATATGACATTGGATTTTCTCACATATTATATAAATATTCTTTGCAAATTTACACTGCTATTATGGTATTAATATATTTATTTAATAAAACAATCTATCATGTTCTGTTATAATTGCAATGCTTTATATTTTGCCAAGGATATCCAAACAGTACTTTTAGTTTTTTGCCAAAACTAAATTTACAAGGTGATATTATTATTGTATGATTCAAGAAAAAAGCAACATGCTGCTAATGTTCATTGGCACCCAACTTCCTGAGTTAGTCTGCCAATAGTCTTCATACTTTTCTTTAGGATTTGTGTCTGAATTTCTCTAAAATATCTACAATGGCTGACAAATTCAAGCAGCTTACCTGAATCAAATTTTATGCAAATTTCAGTAAAACTCTTCCTCTGACCCTTGAAATGCTTAATCAGGCTTTCAGCGAACATTCTTTTGGTTAAAGTTTTTTTTGTGTGTGTGTGTGTGATACACGTTTCAAGGCTAATCAAGTATTGGTTCAAGATGATGAGCTTACAGGGCAACCAATTGCTAACAAAAATACCAGAAAATATATTAAAAAAAAAAACGAAGCCCAACCCTGATGTGACTATTCCCCAAAATGAAATTGAAGCTAACAAAATTCAAATATAATTGCAGGTGGTACAGGACCTCCCACAGGGATAGGACTTTAGCAGAACCTTTGAAATATAGATAAGGACCTAGGATTGTAGGGACATTATTATTAATAAATAAAAATAAAAATATAAAACAATAATAATAATAATAATGAATATTATAAATAAAATAAAATAAAACATATAACATTAAAACTGTGTTTAAAATAAATTAAATAAAACCAATATTAAAAATAGAATTTTTCCCAGAATGCAACAAAAACATTTCCTGCTGGAAAACAGACTTCATGCCAAAAGACTGAATTCAATTTCTTCACTACCGACTGTTGAAAAGTCAAGACATCCAACTCCTCTCTCTGGGATATTGCTTGTCATAATACAAAGTGATTTCTTCCTTTTATCACATACAACCTTAAAACACTTGTAACCAAAAATATACACACACCAGTACACAAAAATAAATAAATTGTATAATTTTAATTTAGAATTTAACAAGCTTTATCTGTTATTTCCATGTAGGTTTTTATTTCTGTGAACACAATACTATTTCTGCTGGTGAACACAATACTATTTCTGCTGGTATGATGTGAGTGACCCTCACAGGATCACTGTCAGTAATGAAAAGATCATTAATGGTTACTGTTTTTCAATAAGTAATATCATCTCAAATGTAAACTTGTCTCATTAAACTTACTATAATCAATATACAGTTCTAATATTGACCATCCAACTGCTATGATTACACAGTTTTGCTAATTACAGTGAGTTTAAATATATTATTGCATTGATTTTATTTAATCTGTCTATCTTCACGAGTTACTGTTCAATATTTTTACCTTCTTTACAGCAAATTATATAAATGGATTTAAATCTACTTTAATTGCTGCATATTGAATGTTGTATTTCAGAAATTATCAAAGAAATTTTTATGAGGTTCTTCATAGCAATTATGATTTAAGAAGGAAAATAAAAATTAAAATAGTGGTAAAACCCAATATGAAAAAATGTACAGTTAGTCAAACAAAACAATTATTTTCCATACTTTATTGAAGATATTCTCATTACTAAAAAAAATCTTGTCACTAATTTTTTTTATTAGTGAGAAGATTTTCAATAAAAACATTTTCCACTCAAGGTAGAGGGTTATCTGTGGAAGCCATATATATGATATGATTGACTCTCCCGTTGTTTGCAATGTATGAGTGTCTATCAGTTCAGTGTTTATGTTTATGTTTCATATGAGACAACAATCCTGCACAGGATTTGCAAACAAATCAACACAAAGGGCATACTGAAGGGTTGACCATCATATGATGTATTAGCCCAAGATTTAGTGTTAATTCTTAATTCTCATATGGTTGAGATGATTCTTTTCAAAGTTAGTTATACCTCAGTAGCAGGTATTTCTCCAGTTTGCTCAGTTTTCAACAGCAAGTTTGAGCTCCTCTATAGGGATGTTTGCAGCAATTGTGTTTAATTTTATTCTTGAAGCATAACCAAGGACAGCCTACTTTATGCTTACCATGAAAAAGTTGGCTATACATGAGGATTTTCAGTATCCGATCATCACTCATTCTGATGACATGACCAGCCCATCAGAAAGGATTCAATACCACTGACACCACATTTGATGAAAAGATCAGGGTTAGAGATTTTGTCCTGCCATGTATAACTGCATATTGAATAAAGACGGTGTTTATGAAAAGCATCAAGTTGATTGATTTTCACCCTGCATGACGTCCACGATTCTGACACATAAAGAAGCATAGTGAGAATGACTGCTCAATAAACACTGATTTTCGTTTTCAGTGAAATCCCATGAACATCCCATAGGCAATGCTTAAGCTTCCCAAAGGCATTGGTTGCCTTTGATAATCGGTTAACAATTTCGTAATCCAAAGAGACACTTGAATTGACTTTGCTTCCTAAGTATGAGAATGACTTCACATACTTCAGGTTGTTGCTGCAAAAGGTAATGGGAATGATTGGAAAGGTATGGGCAAGTGGTTTTTGCTTTACTTCCTTGACCTGCTTAGGTGTAGGCCTTGGTTGATGGACAACTTCAGTTTTCTTTATGCTTATAGTTAATCCAAATGCATTGCAAACGGTGGAAAAACGACTGACAAATGCTTGAGCTTCTTCAATTGAGGTGGCCACAATTGCAATGTCATCAGCAAACAAAAGATCACAAACAATGCTTGCTCAAGTCAGCAATTTTGATTTTAAAATGTTGATGGTTAAAGAGGCTGCCACTTGTGCGGAATTCAAATTTTACACCCATGTCAAGATCACTAAAAGCATGTGCAGCATGACTGAAAAGAAGAGAGCGAAAAGTACAGGAGCCATGACAAAACCTTTGTGCCATTTTTTACATCAAAGGTTTCTGAAAACTCTCTATTAGATAGACCAGATGCTTTCATTCCTTTGTGAAACAAGATGTTAAAATTTAGTATACTTTCAGGTATGCCAAGCTTTTTGAGTACTTTCCAGAGGGCACCTCTGTTTACAGTGTCAAATGCTTTGGTCAGCTTGATAATGACTGTATAGAGTTCATACTTCTTCTTGCAAACTTTCTCAGCAACCTGACGAAGTGAAAAAATCATATCAATGGTTTCACACCCTGAACAAAAACCACACTGAAACTCAGAATAGATGTCATCAATGAGATATTTGATTATTCTGTTGAGAATAACATGAGTGAGAATTTCCATATGACTTTAAAAAACTCAAGGAGTTTCTTAACCAGAGTCTTCTCACCATATTTAAAAATTTCAGGGGAATATCTTTTCCAGGGGCTTTGTTCAAAGACAATTGCTTGATAGAATCCTAAATTTCCATTAGTCATGGCTCAAGAGACAACTGGGAAATTTCTAGTTGCTGATGAATTCAAGCAATGACATTGTCATCAATGTCAGAGGTAGAATTAAGGACACTTTCAAAGTGTTCTTTCCATCATGATATAATTTCCTTCTTGTCTGTGTGAAGTGTGTTGCTGTCAGTTGACATTACAGGTGAAATTCCATTTCCTTGTGTGCTGTACACCTTTTTAAGGCCTTTGCTTTGGGATCTTTCCCGTCAGATGCTGCTTGGATTTCAACAGCCTTAGCAGACCACCAAGATTCTTTCATTTTTCTGAGAGTATTTTGCACTTTTCACTTACACTGCTTATATATGCACTTTTCTGACAGACAATTTTTGGTTTTTAAGAATATTTTGTGTGAATCGTGCATCTTCTTGATGAAATGTTGAATGTGAGTATCATTTACATCAAATCAGTCCTGATGCTTCCTTATGGGAGGTCCTAGAACTTCAAGGGAGATGGAATAAATGGCATCTTTGAGAGATTTCCAGGAGGATTTAATGTCTTCTGAGATCACAACTGACTCCAGCCTTGAATTCAGTGTGTCAGAGTTCTTTCTTCTTAACATCAGAATTCAGGGATGAGATGTTCATTTGTTTAGGAACAATAGTGCTAATGAGAGGTTTCTTGTGTATGAGATGAATGGAGGTTTTGCTGCATAGTAGAGCATAGTCTGAAAGATAGCAAGTGTTGTGGAAAGAGTGAGTGATATTGAAGTCTTTCGCATCATGTTTCTTACTGATAATGTAATCAGTCATATGCCAATCTTTGGATCTGGGATGCATCCATGTCATTTTGTGATGATTGAACTACTGATAATGTGTGTTGGTGATGGTGAGATCGAATTCTTGGCAGAGAGAAAGTGGTCGTAGCCCATTAGAATTCATACTCCTGATCACATTAGTGCCAAGAACACCAGGCCATGTCTTGTGGTCAGCACCAACCCATGCATTAAAGTCTCCAATAATAACAAGTTTGTCTCTATGTGGAACTTTGGAAAAGACTGTACGTAGTTGAACATAAGCCATCAATTTCCAATGCAGGGGTGTTTATGGTTGGAGCATAACAGCTCACAAGAGTGGCAAAAGAATTTTTGTTAAGTTCTAAGACTGGAGTCATAATGTGATCATTTATTCCTTTCAGAAGAGATGACAGGGATTTAGCAATGTCAGATTTTATGGGAAAGCCTACACCTGATAGGCAGGGATCATCTTCACTTTTGACAATCCAGAAAAAGGTATAGCCTGCACTGAATTCCTCAAATTGAGAGTTGCCTGCAAAATGAGTCTCATTGAGAGCAGAAATATCAATATTGTGCTTGCTTACTGCATCAGCAATGAAGGCTGTTTTACGCTCTGGAGAAGAATCATTGTCTTAGAGAGTTCTTACATTCCAAAACCTGAGATTAACACATTTACAAGTTTTATTTCTACTAAATCGATTATTGCAACTGCGTTATTGGATAACTAGACAACTGCAGCAGGTTGCCAAGTTGATTAAGACCAAGCAGTGTTTAGGACATCTTTTTTAATCCTTCCCCAGATTATGGAAAGTAATGCTATGTCTAAATAGACCTGTTTTGTCACCATCGAAGGACACGAACAGCACAATTGCTCAAGGTTTTGTGCAAGAACAGCCATCACTCGAAGTCGCCACTGTGGGAGTGCCAGCTAGAGACTTCAGTACTATCCTGTACCTGTCCCTATTGCCTTAACACACCAGTGAACTTGCTGCTCAGTTGGAATAGCAAAGAAGGAAGACAGAACTGAACTGCAGACTATCCACACAAAAGATTTGTTTAGAGTGATGAAAGCTTGTGTAGAACCAGTCACACTTATTAGAAATGCTGATAACAAGGAGTTGGTGAAAATATTTGCCAGGAACACAATGAAAAACACCCCTCAGGTTTTATTATCATGGCATTATACCTCTCCAGTACTACCAATGCACAGAAAAGTGCAGCAACTTTTGATGGTAATTTCACATGATTTAGCACACCTGCTGAAGCGATTTACAGGGTTTGGCATATGGAGATTTAGGAGATGGGTGAAGATTAATGTTGCCCATCCATCTTAATAATAAGAGCAGCAGCCGAGTAACAAAAGTACTACTTCTACCCACTGTCACATACACACACAACATACACTGGATGTTGAAGTAAACAGATCATCATCAATGTGCAATATATTGCAACAAAGTATAAATTCTTAGAAAGTATAAGAGAAAATTTTATTATTATTACTATTATTATTATTATTATTGTTGTTGTTGTTTAAAAATATTTGAAAGATAAATAATAAAACAAGCTGACTAGTACTAAAAACAAAACAAAATAACGTTTTAACTGGGAACTTGTTTACAATAAAATTGAAATTACATTAATTTGCAATTAATAAATAAGAAAATGTAAAGAAATAAAATTCATACTAAATGTTGTTAAAGAATCTTTGAATATAACTAATAACAGATATATATATATATATATATATATATATATATATAGACACACATACACTACAAAAGTTTTAGGCTACCCCTGCTAATTTTTTTTTGCTAATTTTTTGAATTTACCCAAAATGTTTTTTTTCTAATTTAAATAAGAGAAAATTATTATACATGGTTATGAAAGAAAGTGAGACATGATTTTTTTTTTTTTTATTAGAAATGTTATTATAACGAAAAAGCATTTTTGATTAAATTTTGCTCTTGTCAAAATATCCTCCTTTAGCTTTGATTACTGCAGCACAAATTTTTTAACTTTCATTGCAAAAGTTCCTCAAAGTATAAATTTGATAATTGATTCCATTCTTTTTTCAATGAATCTAAGAGCTCTTTTTCTTATTTTTTCACTCTTTTGCCAAGTTCTTATGCTAATTCTGGGGATGGTTTCAAACTTTTGAACTGTAGTGTATGTACATATATGTGTGTGTGTGTGTGTGCATGTGCAGATCTTAAATGCAAAGTTGAATTTTTTCACTTGGAACAAAATTTAATCTTTCATTACAAAACATCAACATTTTGTAGACTTATTTTTGTTTTTGCAACAATACTGGTAACTTATTCTCTTATGAAATGCTTTCTGCTATTTCTTTTTCTCTGTTTTACTACTGAATACATGTACACTATAATATTTTTACTCTAAATGACTGTTCTTGTCTAATTTTCTGTACTCATAACTTGCTTTGTGTGAAATGTTTCCTACTATACTGAAGGTATATTTGTTTTTATCTTGCCATGTTTTTTTACAGCATTTATGTATAGTTTAACTGTAAATGATTGTTGTTCTTGTCTGATATCCCCAATTTACTGGTATTTTCATCTCTGCTGGCAGCATGTTTTTATAAAATGTTTTCTGTTATCCTTTAGTTGTTTTTGTTTTTTCTTATAAATTACAACA
This sequence comes from Acanthosepion lycidas, assembly GCA_963932145.1. NCBI lineage: Eukaryota > Metazoa > Mollusca > Cephalopoda > Sepiida > Sepiidae > Acanthosepion > Acanthosepion lycidas. The sequence goes on from OZ010582.1 coordinate 46,062,453, forward strand.
GCATCAAAAATGTTTTACATGTTCTTCTACTTCCATGTTTTGTTCAAGTTTTTTTCTTCTGCTGTATTGTAAATACATATTTCAATAACATTAAATACTTACATATAAATACACTAAAAACGTCTTTGTTAATATATAATGCTGAAGTGGTGAGGGCCTTATATGCCAACTTGCCTATCTATATCCAAGGATATATAGAAAAGTCCTCATCCCAACCAAGAAGCCCTCAAAAATTTTTTTAAAGAATCTGGTATTTGTTCATTTGTGGGTGGTGAAGAAAAACCTGTATACTGTGCTTATAAAAATCTGCACCAGTGGAGATAACCAACTTAATTGATTTTATTTAAACTCACTGTAATTAGCAAAACTGTGTAATCATAGTAGTTGGATGGTCAGTATTAGAACTGTATATTGATTATAGTAAGTTTCATGAGACAAGTTTACATTTTGGATGATATTATTGAAAAAGGTAAGTATTCCTTCATGAAAGAGAATATTGTTCATGGAACAGAAGTGCAAGATAATTAGATTAATCGACATCTACATCCTCTTACCATCTTTTGTATTGGTAATGATAATATTAGCTGCTTCCTTATAAGGAAACATTCAGTATTTATTGACTGAGCAGCTAGTGCTAAAATTTATAAAATCTTTCTATTAAAACAGTTTTTCAGGAAAATAGATTTCACAATTCCAGCAACTATTATCACACTTTCCACTATTGATGAGGTCTTCCATCTTAACCTTTTGTTGGAAAAAATGTTGAACATCAGCATCTTCATTTTGGGGAATAGTCAAATTGGGGATGGGCTTCTTTTATATGTTTTCTGGTGGTTTTCTTTTTTTGCCCTGTAAGCTCATCATGTTGAGCCAACATTTTATCAGCCTTAAAACATGTGTACCACAAAAAAACTCTTTAACCAAAAGAATGTTCATTAAAAACCTGATTAAGCATTTCAAAGGTCAGAGGAAGAGTTTT